>CM042444.1:17373752-18067502 GCA_023631565.1 Gymnocephalus cernua
AATGCCAGGGGGAGATTACTCGCCAGGGAAGCGAAAAATAGAATTAAAACGACAACGCGACAACAGCTGCGTGTAAACGATGGAGATACTAAGAGCTAATTTCGGGTTAGGCCACCGTAGGAATATTCAGTTGCTTGTCATATACAATTTCACCGCTAGATTGGAGAAATTCTTACACAATGTAGTTTAAAGTATTTTGTGTTGTGTCGAAGTTTGTTCCCCCGTCGAGTACTTTATTGTGATTGTAGTAATCTATTGGCTGGATTTTGTGAGGGAGATATACGTTATGGGTGTAACGTTACAGTTACCCTGGTAATAGGCATATGATTTGCTTTTTTTAAACGGCGGTATTAACGTAATAAGTTACGCTGCTGTAAAGCATTCTGCGGATGGCGTCTGCCTGTGATGTGCAGGTTACCTTCCCCCTAAAGACAGACATACATACACACACACACACAAACACACACATACAGAGACATCTCGCTTTATTAGATTAGTATTCTGGACACAATGCAATAAAATAAGCGGTGCAAATGTTAGATATGTTAGAGCAGGGAAAAGTAATGCAGGCACAGATTTAAATATGTACTGTACATCTGCAAGAGATGCACAGAAGACATTTCTAGGCCAAATATGGGATCTCATGAGGTCCACACTTTAGACAACTGATGTCAGAAACACATAAAAATAACAAGTACAACAAATAGCAGTGATCTGACAAAGCCTTCACTCACACTGGCAAAATATAGCTGGTTGTCATTTCCAGCTGGTTGACAAATGGTTACAATCGTGGCTCTTTCACACAGATAGCGTGAGGTGGGTGAAACCATTTGGACTGGTACAACCAGTGCAAATGATAAGAGCTCAGCTCACTTGGTGCATACTTTGTCACTTGTTCGATTAACTGCAGGTAATGGTTGCAGTGAAGCAGCTGCACTTTAAGCTCGGAATAGGTGCGGTTTAGTATTCTGTCCTACTTCGCGTCTTGCCTTTGTACTTTCTTTTATATCTTGCACTTAGGTATTGGAATAAATTTATAATTGAACCTTCTGTAACTGTTTTTTTTTTTGTATGTTTGATGGATTTGTATTTGTTGCACTGATAAGGTTTCTGGTTGTGTATCCTTTGGACTTGTGCTTCCAAACAACACAATCGGTGAGGAGGACTTACTAAAATGATGGCCATCCGTATACCTTAAACAGGTTTCAGAGAGTTGATTTAGTTAGTTAGTTCCTATTGTCGAATTTGGCTGGAACATTGAAAAAGCTGCTGATAAGA
Organism: Gymnocephalus cernua; assembly: GCA_023631565.1. Lineage (NCBI taxonomy): Eukaryota > Metazoa > Chordata > Actinopteri > Perciformes > Percidae > Gymnocephalus > Gymnocephalus cernua. The sequence goes on from CM042444.1 coordinate 17,375,031, forward strand.
TTAATTTTAGACCCCCCCCCTTCTTTTTTTCTTTCCTTTTATGCCTGCACACGTGGGACAATCATTGGCCAAGATAAATGAGACCTTTACTGTGAGACCTTTACTGTGAGACCTTTACTTTCTGGCAAATTTAGAAAAAAAAAACAAAAGATAGCTCATACTCTTCTTTCTTTACCTCTTTTTTTTTCTTTCCTTCTTCCTTTCTTTTTATGTCTCCATCCCCTTATTATAGCACTTAGCTGTGTAACAAAGATACTGATGGAATCAGGAAGGCTAACACCATCATGCTAAGATCAATGTAACATGACAGGGGGGCTTTTTGGCCAGGTATTTATAGACTCCAGCATTACAGCCTCTCTCGCTTACAGAGACACTTTATTATCAGTAGCAATGCGTGTGTGTGTGTGTGTGTGTGTGTGTGTGTGAGAGAGAGAGAGAATTGCAGTGTCTCTCTTCCTTCTCCAGACTGTCCCTGCATGGTCACACTAAGAGGAGAGGTGTGTGTGCACATGTGGTTCTCCATTAACGTCTTTCTATTATTCTCTGAGTACTTTTTTTTAAAAAACAGTTTTCTCTCTTCTCACCAGAACGTAGCCATCTCTGCACAAAAGAATCCTCTATATCCCCTGTGTTAAAGAAAATCAGGGCATTTATATGACAGACACCTAGTTTAAATTGTCTCTTTGATTTAGCTAGACCTGCGGTCGCTGCTATTAAGTATCATTTGAGGAGCACAATTGAGAAGAAGTTAGACTCCAGTCAGCTAAACTCTATTTATAAACCTCAGGGTGCTGATTGGACAGTGCACAGTTGCTCTTGTCTTCATTGGTTAATAACACATGAAAGAGTCAGGGAGCATGCACACTCACACATGCTCGAACATACACAAATGCATTCACGCACACCCTCGAACATGCACAGAAACCACCACCAGCTAAGGAGGCATGTCTTCTAATTAACATCCAACCCCTAAGCTGTAACTCTCTCTCTCTCTCTCTCTCTCTCTCTCAGTCTCTCTCTCTCTCGGTCTCGCACACACACGCACCTCCGTTAATCCGCTATGTGTTTGCTGAGAGGCATTCTCGCTCACATCTCTCCTTTCCTTCGTCACTCCTGCATCACACACACACACACACACACACACACACACACACACACACACACACACATATACACATCCTCCTCCCAAACTGCCTTAAAAGAAAAGACTTAAGACTTACGGATCTTAACACTTTTGGGGGTGGCTTAGGTGTGTGTGTGTGTGTGTGTGTGTGTGTGTGTGTGTGTGTGTGTGTGTGTGTGTGTGTGTGTGTGTGTGTGTGTGTGTGTGTGTGTGTGTGTGTGTGTGTGTGTGTGTGTGTGTGCGTGCGTGTGCGCATCACAAAGACAGAGTGTGCAAAGTGTTGTTGCTTGTGGCTGGGTGCTTGTGTGTATTTCTGTGTATATGTATGAATGTGTGTGAATATGTTTGAGGGGGAGCAGGGAGGATGAAGAGAAGGGGGGATGGGGGTGTTAGGGCTTTAGGGTTTAGAGGGATAGAGGCAAGGGAGAAGCAGCAGTGTGTTTGTCTACGTGGCGTGCATGCAGTGCGTGCGTGCGAGAGGCAGAGACGGCGGAGAAACAGCAGCGCTTGCACTGCTTAATTAATCAACATCAAAAGACGGCATTAAAAATGAATGGAACCCGAAGCAACAGTTTGGCTAAAGTGAATTATTCAGGCGTGGAGCTTACCCCGCTGCCCAACATTCTATTAAGAACTAAAATCTAGATTTTTTCTTTTTTTTTTTCTCCTTGTGACCCCATTTAGTCTCTGTTTGTAGCAGGGCTGCAAAGTTTGCTGCTGAGGATCAATGCCTGCTTTGCCAGGGGAATTTTAGGCAAACAACTCTCAGTCCACTTTTCAGGCTCTTGTGTTTGAGCAGAATGCCATTAGTCTCACTGCTGACCACAGTTACGGGCCCTTAGTTCCAAATTAAGGCTCTATTCCTTTTTCAATTAATTGCATTCAAGGAAGTGGTTTTCAATTAAATGAAAAAGTCGCTGAACTCTGAGATGAGGAGATCTTTAACCTAAGTGAAAATCCATTCTCTTTTCCATTATTTAACTGTAATTTGAATATCTGCCCCGATCACAGTGAATTAAAACTGAGATAATACACATTTGAATAATTTACTAAACACTGTGTACTGTCCATCAGGAATCCGGATTCAGTGCATTGACATGCATAGCAGTAACCCCGGTTAAGTGAATAACCGGGATATGCCAGTTCTCCCCGTATACATGAGCGGGGAAGAATGGGGAGAATGACTGGAGTAACTCTACCTCCGGTACAGTAGGTGGCGCTCTGCCAACGTACACCGCTTTTTCTTCCGGTTGACCTATGTCAACATTACAGAGACTGATCACTAAATTGGTCAAATTTTAACAACTTGATGTCTAATTTACACATTATCTCAGCGTAGGACCGCGTAGTGTTCCCGCCAGATGACTGACAACTTGGCTTCGTTAGCTAACTAACTTTAACGTTAGCCTCGGTCCCTCCACTTTTTTGCCGAGACACGGCGTTGACAGCCCCGGAGATGGACTGTCTGTTTAGCCATCGCCCGATGTCCGCTGCTGCCTCGGCGGGGAGTAAAACAGATGGACCGCAGGCTGCTCTTTGCTGCCGATGGCCCGCTGATTCGGGTAACGTTTTGTTTCATGGTGTCATAGCAACGACTCACAGCACTCTGACGAAGTATGTCCGGTTCAAAGACCACTCCAGCAGAGTGGGGAGGGAAGTTGAAGCATGCGCAGACGCTTAAACCGGTCATAGCCCGGTTGAGATGTATACATTGAGTAATACCCCGGTTACTGAAGGAGTTCTCTACCTCTGTTAACCGGGTTATGACAACTCCGATTATAACCGGGGTGGGGTGTTTACATGGCGTGTAATGGTATTGCCTTAACCCGAATATAATCTGTTTTTTTAAACTGCATGTAAACGCACTGACTGTTAAGGCTGGGTGTTGGGAAGATTGCCATCAGACATCCATCAAACTTCTCAGTTTATTTGTACCGAAGCTCTGAATTAATGCAGTATTTTACATTCATTATTTAACAATGTCATAAAATAGAACTTGGCAGATGTGCTGCAACTGAAAATCCTTACCTGTCATCAAATCATACTGTACTCCTTCAGACAGCTAAAAAAAGAACAAAATTTAAATTTTACTACCAGCTCCTCTTGGGGGGGCAAAACAACAGTTGTATTTCACTGCAGCATGAAATTTAGGCAGTAAAAAGTTGAGACCTCCTATGAAGGCTACATCTTTGAGTAGGTAGTAAACACAGATGTCACGACTTCCCAGTGTGCAGCTGTTCATACAGCCAGCCACAGCCACCGAAGCCACGCAGGAGCTGTAAACCCTGTCGACCAGCCAGAGGCAGCCTGTCGCAGTCTGGACTCACTTCCTGTTATGCTGGCCTGATGCAGAGCCTTGTGTGCTACCGTTGGCGTCAAGGGGATAGCAAAGGAGAAGGCAAGATAGAGAAGTGGGGTTGTAGAGGAGATGAAGGGGGGGGGGGGGGGGGGGGGGGGGTACTCAAGAGCTTAAGCACCAGGACTTTGTTTGCATACACTTAAAAAGTCTGAGATCCATTCTCATCAAAACCAGATCGTTGCCTGAATCATATCTTTATAGCATGGGCTCGCTCCCTCTAGCTGAAGCAGTATTTGTGAGCTTTGAAGTTACCATACCAAAAGATGTCTCTGCTATGCAGCATTTCTCTTGTTAAAGTTTTATCAACCCAATCCTCACTGTCGAGTAGCTGCAGGAGAGAGGCTACATCGATGGACAACATTACAACCAAAGTATTTCATATTGTTTGTCTTCATGTATGTGCATTGTGCTGATTTTAAAACATGGCAGCACTGGAAAAAAGTTTGACTTTACTTATTTATCTTATTTTCTACATTTGGATGACTGATCTGAAAATAGTCACTCGCAGTAAACCATGGCGTATATACAGTACAGACATTGTGCAATTTCTTTTGCCGTGAACTAATCTTCTGGGATACACTTTTTTTTTAAAAGAAGGAAAAGACAGCTGGAACAATAGTCTAGGTCTGTGTGTGTGTGTGTGTGTGTGTGTGTGTGTGTGTGTGTGTGTGTGTGTGTGTGTGTGTGTGTGTGTGTGTGTGTGTGTGTGTGTGTGTGTGTGTGTGTGTGTGTGTGTGTTCTGCTGTGTTTTACTCACCTGTCGACAATATGAGTTCACCTTCTCCCCAGAGTAAAAAAAAAGTAGAAAATTTGGTGTGTGTGTGTGTGTGTGTGTGTGTGTGTGTGTGTGTGTGAGAGAGAATTGCAGTGTCTCTCTTCCTTCTCCACACACATTTTAGTTGCGTGTGCGTGCATGTGCAACCAGTGCTCGAAGTGGGCCGGTACGCACCGGTACGCAGTACCGGCACTTCTACATTTTACTCTTAAGCGTACCTGCACCTTTTCTTGCGTACCGCTACTTCTCGCATGCAGCCGGTACGCTACCACTGACAGAGAAAGCGTCAGTGTCAGAGAGACGACCCTAACGTTACATAAACTACACTACCCAGAGGGCACTACGTGTTTACATTTTAGATCTTTACGAATCACGTAAAGGCAAGCAGTCGGCCCACCCTATCAGAAGTTCGCTTCTCCACGGACGCTAGTTTGAAAAAGCTGTCAGCCTGACCGTAACAGATTTTTCACTGCTGAAAACCTAGAAACTAAAAATAAGTGTCGAGTTTATAAGTCGTTATGTTGGCCGCCTGGCTTCAGAAAGGTACTAAAAGAACGCGTGTGCCAGAGCCAGACACGTCAACAGAGGTCCAAGTCCAACCAGAAACATCAGGAGGTAGCTAGTACGATTCATGAGCTTCAAGCTAGCGTTGATGTGAGCGGAACAGCTGGCGTTAATGAGGAGTCTGCCGCTACCATAGACAGTATATAAAAGGCCGCTACCAACCTTAACGTTACACCAACGTCAACAGTAACGTGAGTAACGAAACACACGGACGGCCTGACTGTTGGTCAAAGGACCAAATGATGGATTTTTGCTCCACGAACAGCTGGCTTGTTTTTAATGATAACAAACTGGGCTGCAAAACATGATGTAGCAGCATCCCATCACTAGCTGCCCAGACAGAGAGGGAACTGAAGCTGTTCCCCCTGTCTCTGTCACACACACACACACACACACTCACTAAGAGTGACTGTTTTGCATCTGTTTGAGCACCAAATTATTGCTAAAATGAATAGTTTTGATGAATGAATGAATTTTTTTTCTTAACATGACTCCAACATATTAGCAAATATAAATCAGCTTATATGTGGAAAAAATAAACAATATTGATACTAGCCTATATGTAAATTAGTCGCTTAGGCCATCCATACCTAGTTAATAAGCATTCACTGTGCCACATGTATGTTTAAAACATGATTTTTTGAATAGCGTACGCACTAAAGTTATGTAAAGTTGTTTAAATAAATCCATACATTTATATTGTTAATAAATGACAATAAATTGTTGTTGTACCAGCAATATCTCCAAGTTTTGTTTTTCACTACAGAAATCTCAAATGTCATGATGATCTGCCAATGCAAGAGAGTACCGGCACCTCTTTTTCCCCACTTCAAGCACTGTGTGCAACTATGCTCTGGCAGTGGGAAGGCTATGTGGTGAAAGGAAAGGCTGGAGGCTTTATGTGTGCAAGTGTGTTTCTTTCTTTTTCTCCCTTAGCGAATGCCTATTTCGAGACCGGTTTGAGGGTCAAGGTTTGGCCACCGGTGGAGAAAAGCTGTGTTCCCATTTAAAAGAAAAAAAAAAAAAAGCTCTTGCTCTCACTTCACAATGAAAAGAAGACTGAACACACATCATCCTTTTAAAGCCTTAACCCTTGCTCTGCCATATCACTCCTCACAGCACAGATCCTCCCAAGACCAATGTGCTGCAACGCTAACAGATCTGGGATAAAACAACATGATAAAAACATCAAATCCTGACATTCTGACACGTTACTGACCATTGAGTCAAATTGTTTCGATTTAATTTCAAATGCATCTTTGTTTGAAAAGGGCCAGAGGCAGCTGAGCAAATGTAATTGGTGTTGCAGTGATTTCATCAGAGATAAACTTTAGAGCTATAACCCTTCACCTGTCTCGCAGCTCTGTACAGAAAAAGGCTTCCACGTTCTGCTCTCTACATCGCTGCTAAAACACAGCGGTTTATTGGTTGTATTTTATCATTTTCCTGGTACATTTTGGAGTACCGTTAAACACAAAATACCCAATTTATGGAAATGAGGTTTTCCGTTGCGTAATTTTAAAATCAACATGCTTTATTCAAACCCATTTGTCACCTGGATTAGGAGTTCAATTAAGCTCTTATGAAGTGAGAGCCATGATCACGGTGACTGTGACTCATAGGTTAGCACAGGCTTTAAATCCATTAGGCTGTAGAAAAATACGAATGTAGAATCCGTGTAAGCGCTTGGAGGTTTCTCAAGGGAACTGGAAGCCTTAAACCATGTTTATTAAACTTTTAGGAAATACACTTAAGAATACTTTAAAAAAAAGAGCCAATTAATCAGTAACTAAGACGCATTTATCAAGAATTTTACTCCTACGTATAGGAATAAACCAGTACCAGTTCTAATAAAATTAGAATGAAGAGGAAATTGCTCCTGTTGGATGAGATGCTGTACATCAAAGAAAACATGAGGAGAATTAACTACCACATTCACTGACAAGTGCATACAGTGAAGATGCAAAGTGATTGCAAACAAAAATACAAAAGGGAAATTTGTTTAACGTCCTGTCAAGTGTTCAGATCAATATGGCTTGCACTCTTCTGTACCGCAGTCATCTTGAAACTACCAACTAAAAATACTTCTGGGGCTCTCGTTATCTTTCACTTAAGTCCAAAATTGCCCTTTCAGCAGCCTGGAGTTTGATTAACTGCTCACGGCGATGTTGTCATCTGTTTGGCACCAGATAAAAGTAATTTGGCAACATGGTGGAGCCTGGTTGTAGGTTTATCTACAGCTTTATCAGTACTGGTGAAGCAGTTGTACATTTTTGTTCCCAACTTGTATATATTTTGAATATTTGTTCTTGTAGTCTATTCGATTGTTATTTCATGTATATTGTGTCCTATTATTTAATGTATATTCTGTATGTGTGCTGTGTATCTGATATTTTGCTGCAGCAACACCGTTATTTCCCATTTTTTTGGGAACAGTAAAAATCTATCTATCTAAATCGATCTAGTAGAGTGTGATAGGCTGAGATACTTTCAATACATATCCAAAATACACCACTTCAAGTAATCCATAATCCACTTCCATAATACCCTTATTAAATAAGGTGATTTTGCAAATCTGCATCTTCAATCACGTCTGCTTAGACTTGTAGTCATGGTGGTTACCACTTTGTTTTAAGGAAATGGTAATTAAAGCAACACTATGTTTTACTACTTTTAGCCCTACAGGTTGTCTCATTGGAACTACAGCTGCAGCTAAAAGTTACATAGTGTTGCTTTAATTCAGTGATAATACGAACCCAAGACAATACATTTATGAGTTGGACAGAAAACAGCTTTGTCTATAATACCCTTTTTCCACCCTAATTAGTATATGGTGTTTTTTTTTTTTTAACTTACCAAAAATAGTAAAAGCAATAGACTCCTTTCCCACTGCCAGTCAACGAGTATGCCTTTCTGTTTTTCTTTCTGCCGTGTCATGTTGGATGTCACGAACATGCCGGTAAACAGGGTTAGTAAACAGGGTTAGTAAACAGTAGAAAGCAGCATCTTTGCTTCTTTTTTTTAATATCTTCTCTTTCAAACTCGGTGCCGACTAATTTGAAACGATGTTTGAGCGCTGCTTTTGCAGAGATAGACGGAAATTACCGCCGGATTCGATGTACGTCATAGTGATGTTCATCATCAACGTGATAGCATGACTTCGCGTAAACATACACGCCACTTTCCTAAAGCCAAGTGGCGTGTTATTTGTATGCATTTTGAGCTATCCGTGTTTTAAGTCCACGTTGTATACAGAGGGACGCAGTCTGCAACGTCACAGCTAAACATACACGTGGCCACGTGGCACTTTCTAAGGCCATGCGGTGTGTTATCGCGAGTGGGTGTAAGTGGGTTTTTTGGCCAGTGGGAAAGGGTTATTAGATGGACTCCAAGATTCACCATCAGTTTTCATGATTTCACCAGCCAGATGTAAGTAAGTTATATATATGCTTTGAAGTGGGAAAGGACCTCAAATTATAGCTGTTAAAATGCAGAATTTAGACGGCAGATAGTGACAACTTTTGGTGATGCTGTGTCGACTCTACACTGCTGCAAAATAATTGCCCTCATCCCTCTCACTGGCATCACCTGGCACATATTTTCGACAGAAATAATTGTGGGTGGCATGTCGGAAAAAAAAAAACTAAATTCATGAAAATTTAGAAAGTCACACTATACTGCAACTTAATGCTCCATAAAACTAAGCAGTACTGGTTTGTATTTCCTGGCATTAGCTCAGTCAGAGTCCTGGATGTATTTCAGCTACAAGTAAGATAATGAGCCCTCCCTATCATCCCAGAGCTGGATAATATGGCATATATCTCATTGTTACATATATGTTTGTGTGGTTCATCCTCTTCATAATGCTATATTCATCACAGCCATGTCACCCAAAATGTCCTCATCAACAAGCGGTGAGCTGTTGAGCACAACCCTTTCAGAATGTCAAGGGATTTGCAGCATCCAGATGTGATCCCAAATGTGAATTTTAATAGCAGAATCTGCTGCAGCCTCCATCATGGCCGTGCCTGCTGCCAGGGGGAAAAGATTGAGGGTACGTTTGCTAACTTAAATTCATGACTCAGTTAGTGATTTGCATTGACTTCGGCGGTGATGGATGGGCCCGAAACTAGTGTGTGAAAAACATTACTGCAGGACATCTTTGCACAATTTGTACCCTCGTAGTTTGAGCGTACTCTGTGAACATCGTCTCTCTGCATACAACAGTAAGTTTTGAGATGGATGAAAGACTTCCACCATCACCATAGTAGCTTCAGGCCAGGTTGAAATCATAACCGTGTGTGTGTGCGTGTGCGTGTGCGCGCACGCTGGGGTCTATCTGTGACTATTTGAGGAAAAAAAGGAGCGAGACTGAGGAAGAGAGACTCGGAGAGAGAAGCAGCGAGTCTCTGTGGAGTTGTTTTGGTCATGGTGCTTGGGCACTCTGATTAATGCTCATAGAAAGACACCAGATGGAAGGAGAGAGAGAAAGAGAAAGAGAGAGAGAAAAAGGAAATTTGGGGAGAAGAGTACCGTGGAAGAAGATGATCAGGGAATCAGGGAGAGGGAGAGAGAAAAGGGCTGGTAGAGGCAGGAGGTGGAGAGAGAGAGAAAAATGTAGACTTAACACATGGAGATGATGAGAGAAACTGGGACTACACACCAAAAAAAAAGAAGATCCTTCTGTGGTTTTTGTTCATGGTAGCAGTGATTCTTTAATGACCAGTAATGACTCTGAAATCACAATTAGTCAACCCTTTGTTTGAAGTCAAAAATGATTTCAGAGTCATTATTAATATGCATGTGTTGTTATTTTTGACAGGAAGGAAAATGGTATTTGGAATAGATTAGAAATGCTCCTTTAGCCTTTAAATCTGTGAGTGGGTGTTTGTGCTTGATTGACAGCTGAGTCAGCATGTCACCACGAGTGACAATCGGTAGGTTTACATGTACACAAGTAACCAGGTTACACTGACGATGTATTAACATGCACTGTAGTAACATGGTTACTGTAAAATTGCATATAACCATGCAGCAGGTCAGTATGGGGTTCAGTCATTTCCCAGACTTCCGGTATGAGTCTTAGTTGGACTTTGGATGTTATATTATATTTTGAATACATAGATTCATTGCAACAATTGCTGATCTATTCTTTGTTCCAGCTGCTCCACTCCATACTTTCCCCTTTTTAAAAGCTTTGTCCTGCACATGCATACTGTACGTGTAGAAAGTAGCCCCGGTTATCTTTCTACATCCCATGAAATCAGCAGGATTCAAGAGAAATCTAGCTTGGGAAATACGGTCTCTCTGTTTCCCTACCTTGATTGCAAAAGTCGTACACTTGACATTTAAGAAATCAGGTTACTGCATAAATGTAATCTATCTTCTTATTTACTGCAAGTTTGTGTAATTGCTCTGAATGTAAGAGTTTTGTTAGCAAAATAAGAACCACATTATTTACTCTCTAAACCAAACGACTGTGACATTTGCAGGTACGTTTTTAAGCTGATTGGTGTGTTACAGCTGACTAGCTGGTAGCTATACAGCCTGCAAATTGATGTTAGCAATTTTTTTTAGTTGCTTGTTAAATAGTGGTGTGCAAAAAAAACAATTTGAATCGCAATTCAAGATCTATAATAATATGGACAATAAAAGATACTAAATAAACTAAATAAAAAATCCACATGAATATACTAAGGGATGTATAAGATGTATATTGTTTTTTAATCGAAAATCGATTTTGAATCGAATCGTAAGCCTAAAAATTGATATCGAATCGTGACATTTTCTGAATCGTGCACCCCTATTGTTCAACCAGCTATGGTGCTAGAAAATACATGTGTCTCTGTAGATATGGAGGAGATATTAGCTTGAAAGCTAACATGGGTTGCAGTTCAAAGTCATGGCTCCTGTTGTGTTGTGCAGCTGCTAAGTGTTCACTAAGTGATGTGATTGGCTTTATGCAGAGAAGAGAACTAAGGGCAATCCAGCTCGCACAGAAAGGGGTTGCTGTCATGAAGGGGAAAAAAAATACAAATGATACATTTCTCCCTTTTGGAATAATCTTTTTCTCAAATGAGGTCACAGGAAGTGTAATCAACAGAGCAGATGTGTATGCTTACAGAAACACCATGCAATTAAACTTCAGTTGGACTTTTAAAAAAAACAAGAGTGGAGAGTGTTGCTTTAAAAATGTGCTTCAATGTGCTGGTTTTGTAGCATTGTGACCATTCTGTAAAGGATCTATGCAAATTATCTGAGCATAATTCTGCATTTGAGCAGCTGCAAAAAGTGTTCATTATATCACCAAGATGTGGTACAAGCCTGAAGAACACATTTTGTTGGTTAAGAGTCTAGTTGGAGATGTAAGGTTTGCAGAGGAGACTTTGAAGGAGACAGAAGAGAAGAGGGGTGGGGGGGGAGGGTGGAATTTTGGGAGATCAGTGGCAGGGAAGAAGATGAGAAAAGAGGGTTTGGGCACAGTGGGATTACTCCAAGATGTGGGGAGTGAGTGGGAGACAGGAATACAGAAAGACACAGAGAGAGGAGACAGAGACAGCAGCAGTTGTAGAAAAAAAGTGAAGAAGAAAGAGACTCCCTGATGTTTGATATGTAGCAATTTAGGAGGCGGTTCTCCAAATGATGAATATAAATAATTGGAAATGATGTTGGAAATAGTAGTTGCCCTAAAATGTTGTACTTTTATTTAACTGTTTAATAGATATTGATTGAGTGTTGCGTTGCCTCGGTAAGTATGTCAAAAGTGCAGGCCACACTAACATGATATGCGGCTATCAAGTGGAAGCAAAGCAATGTGCTTCATTATCCTCCCAAACTTTTTAAGATGTACGCTAAAGCTGATTTTTTAAATGAAATCAAGAAGTGTTTTTACTTAAAGTCCTGGGATAATTGTGCTGATGACGTGTGTATTATTTCAATGGTAAACAATAGGGGTGGGAATCACCAGAGGCCCCACGATACAATATTATCACGATACTTATGTCACGATACGATATTATCGCGCTACTTATGTCACGATACGATATCACAATGCTTGTGTCACGATACAATGTTATCACAATACTTATGTTACAATACGATATTATCATGATACTTATGTCACGATACGATATTATCACAATACTTATGTCACGATACAATATTATCGCGCTACTTATGTCACGATACGATATCACAATGCTTGTGTCACGATACAATGTTATCACAATACTTATGTTACAATACGATATTATCATGATACTTATGTCACGATACGATGTTATTGCGATTTTAAATTTTTTTTCTAACTTCAAATTATGTCCCCCCAAAAGGAAAACGTCAACATCTGTTTTATCTAGAAAAGATACAATTTATCTCTCTCACTCAGCTGCACCATCTAGTGAACTGAAAAAGCAATTGATTTTATTATTCTAGTACCAACAATTTAAATTCTCATGTGCAATTTATGTAATCAAAGATCGATACTTGGCGTCATCAAAACAGTTGTTTCGAACTAAGGTCCCGTCTCTGACCGGGCAGATAGCCAATCATAGTTTAGGATAATGTGGTGGCCAATCAGATCTCAGGGGTGTCCCGTGCCACCCAAGGCCGCTCCATCGACACAGCCCTGGGTCAGACAACACATCAGACAAACTTGTTTTAGTTTCAAGAATACTTCGGCTTTAACAATGTCATGCTTCTTTAGTCCTTTGCTCTTGAGAGTCATGATTCACCTGACCACTAGAGGTTCTCGTCAGGTTAACGTTAACATTATTTAAAAAAATAATCAAACTAATTCTCTTTCTTGTGAGGACAATCTCAGTTTAGAATGTGTTTATTGTTGTTGTTGTTTTTTGGCTTTTGCACCTTGCCAATTCCAAGGTGCACTAAGATTGAATTGAATAAAAAGAAAGATTGACACAGAGCGAAATGGACAGAACATTGGAGAGAGAAAGGGGTGGAGATCAAGATGGAGAGACAATCACAGACAGCAGAGAAAGAGAGAATGAGACAGAAAGAAAGAATGAGACAGGGAGGGAAGGTGGGAGGGAGGGAGGGAGGGTAGGAGCGGCTGGTTAATTTGAGTCAGACGACATTGACCTTCACTCCATCCAGAACCACATACAACATTCAGCACATACGGCTCCACTTAATGTGGCGAGACTTGAAAGTGTGTGTGTGTGTTTCTGTGTGTGTTTCTGTGTGTATTTCTATTTTTGATTTGCTCGTAGAAGTGTGACTATTAGCATGGGCGTGCAATCCGTGCATGCTTCCCTATGTGTGTCTTTGATTTGGTTTACATGCTGATGTTTACTTGTGCGTCGACACATGCGATATGTGTGTGCGTGCGTGCCTGCAAACCCAGCGTGTATCTTAATTGGACTCCATTCAAGTGTTTAATTACTCATTAGAGATGCTGCAAAGCAATCTATACACCAGCTTTCCCCCGTTCGCTCCCTCTGCCCTCTGTGGCTTCCAACCCGCAGAGGCTCAAACGCTTTGACCCAAACTACATGGATTAGTTCACCTCGTCAATCTGGATCAACCTATCCATATTAGATGCAGATCCTTGAGCCTGAGGGTGATGCCGGAGCGAGGCAGGCAGTTAATAAGTCAGCCAGTCAGTCAGTTTGACACATTACTGTATTCATGTGAAAGATTAGTAGTCAGACACTCAGTCAGACAGACAGACAGACAGTCGGCCTGACACTTTTTTTTCACCAAGTCAGTTAGTCAAGTGGTCAGTTAATAAGCCAGTCAGTCAGTCAGTGGGCCAGCAAGCCTGACGGTCTTTTAGCTGGCCAAATCAGTCAGTTACATAATCGTGTTGTCACTCCGTCTATCAATCTGTCAGTCAAACTGTCAGTCAAAGAGTTAAAACCCTGTGAACCCATTCATAAGTTAACATTTTCCTTTTAATGCAACATCAGTTCAACATCTCCACAAACTACATCCTCCAAAATCCTCTTTAAGGCAGCTTAAACAAAAACCGAACATTGTAACCATCATGAAGTTAGTATTTATTGTATAAAACTGCATTAGTTTCATCTAGGTGTCCCTAACAAACTGAGTGTATGACTAAATAAAATCCAATCACTATTCTCACTATTGGATTGATAACTTAAAAAGTGTAGTTTTTTTCCTTAAAGTTTAAGCTAAAACAATAAAAGTATGACCTGCTTTCTCTTGAACCTGGACTATGAAGCTTTTTAACAGCATTTAGTTGCCAGACCTGAGGAGTCTTGGGTTGGGTGGTCAGAGTAGAGGTTAAAGATCATGAATATATAACAGAGCCACACAATGGAGGATTTGGTTGCAAATGTTGCTGTCCTGGCCAAACTTGGGCTGGATGTTTTGTGGAAATATAACAAAAGTAAAGTACGAAAGAATGAAACGAAAGAAAACTTTTGTGTCTTCGCAAAATAGTGGTGGTCATGTTGATTGACATCCCAAAAGTGTGTCCCAAATATATATATCATTAAAACTGCATCATAAAATCTAAAGTATTGATGGAATGAAAAATAAATCAGCCAGTTCTTCTCCCTTCTTTAAACATTGACTCTGTGGATACGTGACATATCTGCAGGGCGCTGACACAAATCCTTTCTTGTCTTGGCCCGCCCCCTCTGTGTTGAGAGATTCCTATTGGCGTGCTCAAACACCAGCCATCAACTCCTTCGCACTTCACTTTGGGCCAACCTTGTCGATACCAATACAGTCCCACTGCTGTTTGCGCTGTCAGCGGTGCCAAAGCCGGTGCTGCATCATGGCAAATTCCCCTCACAAAACAAGGAGACTGATATAGGCATATCGTGCACTCTGTCTGTCAGCGTGTGTGCCTGTGCTCTCATCTCATCTGTCTGACTGACTCATCCTGCTTGTCCATCCGTCAGTGGCTTTGTCGCTCTATCTGTCTGGCTTTGGGTCTATTCTGTCTCTGGTGTGTGTGTGTGTGTGTGTGTGTGTGTGTGTGTGTGTGTGTGTGTGTGTGTGTGTGTGTGTGTGTGTGTGTGTGTGTGTGTGTGTGTGTGTGTGTGTGTGTATGTGTGTGTGTGTGTGTGTGTGTGTGTGTGCGTGCCCGTGCGTGCGTGGGTGTGTGTGTGTGTGTGTTTTAGCTACCACATCACCAAGGTGACAATTACCCTTCTGGGGGAATCTAGAGATTTTTCTTCTGACAGGTTTTGTTATGTTAATTCAGTGCTGTGGGTGTCGGTTTGTATGTGCCTTTATGTATGATGGGAAGAATGTTTGTGTCTGACAGTGTCTGTGTATGTGTGCATATGTGTGTGTGATTTTGCCAGGGATTGGCACAGGCGGCAGTTAGTCCGCTGGGGGGCCCATGTTGCCCGTCTTGAAGAAATACATAGTAACCTTTCAGATGTGCTGAATGTCACCACAGTGATCTATGAGCGACATTATTCAAAATGACAGATGTGGAACTCAAAACAACACAACTTCAGCTTGGGAATGTTAGTGTGTGCGGGTTTCTGCGGTGCACGACTTACAGTATGATAATCTTATGTTGTGTCTATTCCTTGTTATGGTTTTTGTGCACGTGTTTACATAGAAGTGAGGATCAAGAGCTAATTTACCTAATTAAACACCTGTTGTGTGTGTGTGTGTGTGTGTGTGTGTGTGTGCGTGTGTGTGCGTGTGTGTGTGTGTGTGTGCGTGTGTGTGTGTGTGTGTGTGTGTGTGTGTGTGTGTGTGTGTGTGTGTGTGTGTGTGTGTGTGGATGTACATGTCTCATGTGTTAACATTCTGTCAGTATGTGCTAATAAGTCTCAGTGCACGCGTGCCCTAGTATGATATATTTATGTGCAGGTACATGGATCTCAGCAGGTGTTTGTGTTGGGGGGGGGGGGGGGGTAACGTATTTACTTTGCCCCACATACAGTAACTAAGCATCAGCAGCAATGATGCCGGTGTCACAGGCAGAGACAACAGCATGAGAAAGGAACACCTCATGCTGAGAGAAAAGCCGCTAGAGTCTTAGCGAGAGGAAGGTGTGTGTGTGCGTGTGTGTGTGTGTGTGTGTGTGTGTGTGTGTGTGTGTGTGTGTGTGTGTGTGTGTGTGTGTGTGAATATCATTTTTAAACATTCAAAAAGAACGAGCAGGGGGCATGGTGGGAGGAAGAGAAATACACAAATGGGGGGGGGGGGAGAGAAAGTTAAGACAGAGGAGAGAACAAGGGAGAGACAATAGAAGTGGGAATGGGAGTGATGAAGACTGAAAGGAGAAGAAAGTAACAAAGTCAAAAGATGCTGTGGTGCTCCTGGAGGGAAAGTGGGGGAAGAAGAAAATGGGAAGGAGAGCGAAAAAACGAATCTGAAGTGAGGAGAGATGAAGATTGAGGGAAAGAAAAGGGGGAAAAAAGGAGCAACAGACAGACTGAAGACGGGAGCAGATGAAGACGGAGGGATAGAAACGGAGAGAGTAATGTGGCGTTAATTGGAGAGACATTGAGAGTGACTGAGGCTGCAGCGCAGCAGACTGAGACCGCAATGTAACTGAGGCTACTTACAGACACACGTTTCTTCCTGCCAAAAAGCCAAATGAGGTGAAATTGTGCACAGTTCTGATGCTCTCAATATGTAATTTTACATTTAAAAAGCTCCATATTTTCATTTGGCCAACTGCGCCTGGATTTGACCATGGTAAGCCGGTGATAATGGTGCAATCTCTTTGTGCTGGTAGAGAGCAAACCGGATGTTCATTACTGTCAATATGGGAATGATAATAAACTCAGTGCTGGCAGAAAGTATCACCCACTGTGCCTGCAGATAGAAGTTGGCAATACTTTCCCAACTTTTGCCTTCAACTGGAGAAGGGAAGATGAATCGTATATTTAAAAATTGAAAATCGATCCTAACCTGATTTGTCTTTTTCCAAGAAACATGGGAGTGATGTGTTGAATATGCAATACAGATGTTTTTTTACTCTCCAAGAGCATAGGGAGTTTGATTTCACTTGGTTATCCCAGTGTCTTACTTTTAATTTACTGTAGTATCTTAGTTCAGGAGTTTTCTTGGCTAAACAAAGTTCTCAGCAAAATAATCCAGCAAACGTGTTTAAGTGCATTTCCTTCCTCATAAAACATTTGAAAAACAAATTCAAAATTTGTTCACATTCTTGTCTACTAACAGTCAGTGTTCTTCTTCATTGCATTTTGTTGGTACATTGCTACATTTGTTGGCACATGCTCCATAGTGCTGCGGAGGAAGGGTCTGGCTAGTCCACACAGCATTCTGGGATGCGAGAAAAACATGCTCTGGTTTATTGGCATGTCTTTAAACCAATCACAATCGTCATGGGCGGTGCTAAGCACCAGACAGAGCCCCGGTGCCGCTGCAAACCTTCTTTTGCAGCGCTGTGGAAGAAGGTCTGGCAGTGCGAGACTATGCAGTGTGGGACTCGCACTGGTCGGGTCTTGGTCTTGACTCGGTCTCCCCCTGCCTTGGTCTTGACTCGGTCTTAACCCCTCAAAGTCTTTGGTCTTGTCTCGGGTCTCGATACACTGGTCTTGGAGATGACTTGGTCTCGGTTTAGGTGGTCTTGACTACAACACTGTTATGACGTGACAACGCTTTGGCTGAGGTCTGGTTAGGTTTAGGCACATGCGTACAATGACTTTATGGAAAGATCATAGTTTGGGTTCAAATAAATACTTCTCTACGGTTAGGGAAACGTCGTTGTCATGGTTACGATAATAAACACGTGGTTATGGTTAGAAAATGATTACGGTTGTTGAACAGCTGTCTCCAGTGTTAAAGTAATGTTTTGTTGACCCATCCATCCATCCTGTCCTGCTCCCTACACGGAGTTTGTCGCTCTTTAATAAGCTCACCTTGGCTTCCTCCTTTGCTCTATGTAATTACCATAGCCATAGAGGGGTTTGTCACTTAAACATATGTCGTTTTTTTGGGGCACCTCCTGAAACAACTGATGCTGTCAGAACAGGGACACCCTAAAAGATTGCCCCATAGTCTACTAGTGGGTAAACATTTCCATAGGGTACCTTTTTAAAAATGATGCAAATGATAACGTAGCAACAAAGAGCATACAGAGAAAAAGCAGAGGTTGTCATAATGTCTTTTTCGTTTACATGGGTGTTTGCCCGACCCTGCCAGACCTTGTAGGTCGAAACCTTGTTTTTCTGGAGCTTCCCCTTTGAAGCATCTTTTGAACCAAAAACACAATCGCGTATGGAAAGCATTTTCGTTGACTGACGTCCCACACCCAGGGCGGTATTGTGGTTTTTTTTTTTTTTTTTTTCAGGCCACAGCGCAAATACCGCATCAGCGAGAGTGACGGAGGGAGATCAAGTTAAGCTGGAGTAAAAGAGAAAGTTGTGGATGGAGAGAGAGGTGACATAGTGAGAGTGAGAGACAGGGAGAGAGCGAAGCATCCTTTGATGTTAGTTGGTTGATCCGGCCTGCTGTTTAGGACGCAGGCAAGTATGGTAAACATCCAAGGCTTCTCCAACCAGCTTTGATCACTGCCATGCTGGGAGTTGATGTTGATGACTCAGTGGTGCCAGAATACTAACAAGTGGCCACTAACACACGGACACACACTTTTTACTGTACGTGCATCCATTGTACATCAATACACATCCAGTCACACACTTAGGCATAAGCTTTCATTCTTCTCCTTTCTCTCTTACTATTTTATTTCAACTTTCGACGTGCGCACACAATACCATAAAACCCTTTTACACAGACTCTTTTCCACTGATTCTGGTCTAAGCCTCAGAACGAGCCGTTTACATCCATTTGAGCAGCCAAAAGATGAGTCCACCAGCTGCATCTGGCTAACATCACCAGACAATTCCATTGCACTGAAAGAGGGAGGAGAATCTGTGAGACATCAGGGGATTAGAAACAAAGCAAACCATCATATCATGTTGCACAGGTTTGCACACAGACAATATTAAAAAAGAAATGGCTTGAAGCGGCGGAGCAGACAACTGAAAAAAACAAAACATGTACTGAACAACATGCACTTCAACATCAATCTGTTTTATGAGCATATTATACGATTCTGTTTTTTTGTGGCATGTTAGGCCTTTATTTGATAGGACAGCTTAGACATGAAAGGGGAGAGAGAGGGGCAATGACATCAGCACAGGTCAGAATTGAACCTGCAGCTGCAGCGGCGAGGACTGAGCCTCTGTGCATGGGGCGCACGCTCTACCAGGTGAGCTACCCAGGCGCCCCTTCTGTCTTTTTCATAAAGACACTGCTGGGCTTGAAAGCAAACAAATATAAAGTTTTAAAGATCTATCTTCCTATTCTTCCTAAACCTAATTATCAAGTTGTATTCCTTTTTGTAGTTTTACTTCTATAAATTATATTGACTGTCAATATGGCAGAAATACAAAAAGCTATCTTTCTCTGGAAATGAAAGCTAATCAAGTTTTATTACCCGGAAAATAAGAAGTATGTGCACTATTTCTTATCCCGGTGATCAGAGTTTACACAGAATGAGTAAAAGGATCGGTGGAACTTTTATAATTTTGCATTGTACTTTGCCGTAAGCTACCTTAAAGCCCACTGTATTATATCATCTGTCAAATTATTATGATGGGATACGTTTTGGAGGGATAAGTTTTTGTTTGTCAAAATATGAGACAATCCCAGAGAAAAGTGTGTGTGTGTGTGTGTGTGTGTGTGTGTGTGTGTGTGTGTGTGTGTGTGTGTGTGTGTGTGTGTGTGTGTGTGTGTGTGTGTGTGTGTGTGTGTGTGTGTGTGTCTCTCTCTCTCTCTCTCTCTTTACGGCCATGCATTCTCAATATCCTCAGGTTGGATTGATTGAGGTGGGAAGTAGGGATGGGGCCGATCCGATCCAGTATCGGTATCGGGGCGATACCAGCGAAATTCAGGTATCGGATTTCCCGATCCAACCTGCGGAGATTTCCGATACCAAGAGCCATGTCTGCACTTTAACGTTGTCTGCTGAAATGGCTCCAAAAGTGATTCCTGCCGGCTGGTCTGCTGGTTGGCTGTGTTGCAAACTGTGGAATAGACTTCCTGAACGGAGTCGCGGCTCAATGAGACACAGAGTTATGAGACACGTCCCCGCTCAGGAAGTCCATTCCGCAGTTTGCAGCCAGCTAGCAGGATAGTAGCATGACCAGCATTGTGGCTAGCTCGATGCTATCCTGTGTGTCCGCTGTTTGGAAATACTTCACAGTGGAAACACCGCAGAGCAAGACAGCAAAATGCAAAACCAAAACAGGACTTTCACAACCGTCTGTCTGCCGGTGTTGTCGCCGGCTTTTGGCGTTTCAATTCCCCGTTGTTGCGTCCACCAGAGACCTCGGATCGTACGTGTCCCGGCGGCCGGTGTTTCAGAGCAGCCGCTGCGCAGCCGTGAACACAGAGGTGTGTGTGTGTGTGTGTGTGTGTGTGTGTGTGTGTGTGTGTGTGTGTGTGTGTGTGTGTGTGTGTGTGTGTGTGTGTGTGTGTGTGTGTGTGTGTGTGTGTGTGTGTGTGTGTGTAAGATGTTTACAGTTATTGCACTTTTCTTATATTTCAGATATTTGACATTTTAAAACGTTGATTTGTTGATGCTACAAGAGCCAGTGTGCTTGATTTGCGCTGTTCACACACTGTTTTATTGATAGTGTGTGTGTGTGTGTGTGTGAGAGAGAGATTTTTACACTTGCACTTTTCTTATATTTCAAGACTCAAGTATTTGACATTTTGGGTATGTAATAAATATTGACATGACAATCAATTTGAAACCCTTACAGTTGGATATCTGTTTTCAGAATGAGATTTTTCCTGTTTTTCTGACTTCCTTTTCTGACCTTATACTTACCTCAAGTTGCCTTTTGGGACATACATGCATACGTACGTCCATATCATACTTGCCCGTTGAGAGGAGTTTATTTCAGCATCATATAAAATCAACAATAATGATAATAATATTAAAGCAAACACAGCTCTGGTATCGGAATAGTATCGGTATCGGCCGATATCCAAATTCAGGTATCGGGATCGGATCGGAAGTGAAAAAATGTGGATCGGTGCATCCCTAGCGGGAAGTGTTGTGCTGTCTGCAGGTCTTTTTTGATACTACAACATGGGATCACCAAAGTCAGATATTACGAAACTGTACACACACAGTAGGGGCTTTAAAGTGGCTATAATCAATATTTTATAATGTATCACATGACACTTTACGGAGCTTCATAGTGAGTTTCTGTTCATTGTTTTAGGTGTCCAGCTGCAACTTCACTGTTTTTGGTTTACTTTCATAGCTTCCTTTTTAGCAAAAAAAACCCTCTAAAACCCCACTATACAATACCTGCTCTACAACCAATAATACAAAGTTAGCTACCAGCTGGTGAAAATGTAGTGAAGCATTTAGCAGCTGGAGAGCCAGATATTTCCCTCAGGAGTTAATGAAGACCAAAAAAAAAAGAGCTGAAAGAGAGTGAATGTTGTGTTGTAAAATCGGGGTGACAGAAACGCGACTCCAGATGAATGCTAATGTTGCTCTGTAATAGCTGGATGTGCAAATAAGCAACTGTTTAGTAAGGTGGAGGTCAGCAAAAATAAGATTTTCAGGCGGTGTTGAGATACTCTTTAATCACAGCATCATAAACATTCGCAAAGTGTAATGCCAGTTCTTATTAGTGTTATGGCAGCTTGATGCAAACGCCTTCAAAAAAAAGGTGTTACATCATATTGTAATGTCTGTTGATAGGGTTTAAATAATATGCAAACTGTGATCACAAATATTGAAAGAAAGACACCAATACCTACACCAACGACACACACACACACACACACACACACACACACACACACACATCACACACACACACACACACACACACACACACACACACACACACACACACACACACATCACACACATACACTCTGTGAAGAAGAGAATGCCGAAAGTGCGAGTGCATTCCCATGTCTTTTTAGCCAGAGCAGTGTGTGTGTTTAATTCCAAATGACATACAGCCTGAGAGGAAGGGAAACAGGCACACACACATTCATCCACACATTAACTGCACACCAACATGTACTGCTCATAGGGGTGGCAAACACCTGCACACACACACACACCCCTGCCTGGGCATATTAGGAATGCAGACAGTGTTGCAGGGCGCTGAGTGGCTTAAGACAACTTAATGTATTATGGCACATTAGCTCATTCTTGGATTGAGCATCCTCACTCATCGAGACTCTCTTTACCAAGCTACCATTTAGCCAACCACAAGCAAACACACACACACACACACACACACACACACACACACACACACACACACATATATACACTCATTGTATGCCCAAAGTACTGATTCTCAGATGGTAGTCATCCATAAATGTATCAGTGCATAATCAATAGGCAATGCACATTTGTCTCAGATGGAAAACCACAGTCGTACAAATTGAAATGAAAGACAAAAAAACTCCTCCTCCATCTGCTCTTCCTCCAGCTGGCCTCCTCCTCCTCCTCTTCTGCTCTTTCTTTTCTCTTATTCTCTTCTTTCTGTCTTGTTTTGCTCTCATTTCTTGAAATTTCATTATCCCTCTCTGCCCCCCCTCCTCTCTTTTGTCCTCATTCCACATGTATCTCCATTCCTCCCCTACCTTTTCTCTCTCTCTGTCTCCCTCCCTCTCTTCTTTCTGCTTCTTTTAGCCCTTTTATTCACATTCTGTGCATCTCTCCCTCTGTTTCTCTCTCTGCCTTTCCCCTTTAGTTGTTAATCAGAGTTGATTGGTAGCAGAGAGAGCCGAGAGGAGCTCCCCAGTGGATCAATGCCTCTAAATGATCTGTTCAAGGATCCCTTTAGAACCTGCAAAACTCGCTCTGATAGGGCACCGAAGCATGAAGGCGCTCATTTCACATCTAACTCACTTCCTGATTTGCCCTTTGGGAGAAGGGTAGGACTGCCGTTATAGGGATAATTTGTCCCAAAGCTAAATATCCCACTAACCAAAAGTGTTTAGACCAAAATGTCTTCATTCCAGGCAATCAATTACTGCCAAGGTGAGGGGGAAAATGATGAATTTGTTTAAAAAGCTCAGTGTTTGTTTGTGTGTTTGTGCGTGCATCTGAGACGTCGAGATTGACCGACAACTGGCTTTGTTTATGCTCATTTCGAGTCAAGACATTTTCCTGCGTCTCAAATTTACTGAGCTTCAAGAAACAAGATTTGATGACATGCTGCAGCCGTTTTTTTTTTTTAAATGTATTTGACGTGGTACATTTGAAAATAAATTGATTGTGGCCCTGGTGATGATGTTAATGACGTGCACCAGAAGAAGAAGCAGCCGCAGACATGCACATGCCCACAAAGAGATTACACTACCATATCCAACTTAGGAATTTTAAACAGCCATTTGAAATGGTCGATGGATTACTGAAGAATGTCTCAAAGTGAAACTTGAATTTTAAATGACTGGGGGTTGTTAGAGATACAAATAAAAAAAGATTATCAAGTTATAGTCTTGGGACATATTATTTATGGAGTGCTAGTAAATAAAATATATCTGAAATATCAAATATTTAAAAAAACAAAACACTGATGTATTGTATTTTCTCACCAAAGGGTGCCGATATGAAGCTGAATTATGCATTAAACAAAGCTATGTATTTTAAGCCTTGTGGTTAAACGGATACTACATTTTGGAGTCATGTTACAGCATTAAATGTGAAATATTGATTGGTCACTTTCAGCTTTAGGAACGTTTTGCTAATAGATACCATACATTTCATATTGGGGATTCTCCACTTGGGTATTACAGTATTCTATATTTTTCTTATTGTTAACAAATCCCATGTTAATTCTAATAAGTATTGTCTGTGTAGCCTGAAGGCAGATATACAGAAGCGTATTCCTTTGTGTCATAGAATAACATATAATGAAAATATGGAACACACATAAACGAGCCATGCCCTTGCACTGGGTGACATGTTCCTTCATAACTATAAACCTGGGCACTAAAACCTGCTGCTATAAACACTTACTTTAGCACCAAATGTGTACTAATCCACAGCTGGAAATAAAACTTATTTTGCTTTTTTAAAGATGGAGGTATGTATTAGTTTTTAAAGGTTTGTCTTCTGAACAAATGCGAGAGCCACAGACAAGATGGGGAAGTCATAAAGTATGTAGAAACAGACTACATATTGTTGGTTTCAGCCCTTTAATGGCATTTGTTGACAATAACAAAATATAGAATATCAGCAGTATTATCCTTTAAGAGAGACCTTTTCACTCCAGTGACTTTGAGATTGTAAACAGAAGTTCAGTTCCCATATAAGCAACATTGGCATCAACATATAAACATAAATAGGGCCTGTATTATGTAGGGAAAAAATGCCATATGTTTTTAATATACTCTAACTGCCTTGCAGAGACTGTTGAAAAGAGATTGGGGAGTCACCAACTGAGTTCAAACACCATCTTATGTATTTCCATATGTTACCTGCATTTATTTCACAAACTCTTTGATTGCACGCCAGAAGGAGGAATATAGCAAGGGCACCCTCTACAATATGTGTATAATATTTCTTCTTCAGCAACCTCTGACCCACTTCTATTCATCATGCTACCCTCAGTGATCCGCATGTGTACGGAACTAAGTGGGCATTCACCACAGACTCTATACACTGCTTTAGGGGTTGGGATAATAATGTGTGCTCTCTACCATCACATGACCTACTTCTCTTGAGTATCATACGAAAAAAAAGGCTCATTCAAGCGGAAAAAAAAACCATGTTCCAAACATGCTTATAATTCCCATAAAGCATAGCTTGGCAAGTTTTATTAAAATAAAATTGGTTACTATGCAAACTTTTGCCATAACCAGAGGGGTTATTATTGATTTTTCTAACCTTCTCTTGTTTATTAAATAGTAAACACCCTCTAGGATGTTTTTGCTACCAACTGCCATGACTCAGGTTGTTTAAAGACCCTCTATCAGAAAGCTTTTGTTGGAAGCGTCCTTGAGCAACGCGTGGCGTCTCTAAGGGTTGTTGTTTTATAGCTGACTCGACCTCGGATCTTCCTGTGAAGATGTGCACACAAAGAAATGTCCTGACAGCGATCATACAATTTAATATAATTATGGTACACAGCATTCCTTTAGGCTGTGCAATCATACGGAAATCCAATATAGGTAGTACATATTCATTGTATTGTATTGTAGAAGATGTATAAGGTTCTCCCCCCTGCCCGCTGATTCTGTGCATATTCCGGAGCCCGTTTGTAATTTCTTTTTTATTCATGAAGTAAATTGAATCCATTGTTTCCTCTGTGTCTTGCAGGTTCTGGCACGGAGAGTACAGGGTGGCAGTGAACATTAATGACTATCTGGACATCTACTGTCCTTACTACGAGGGTCCTCCGTCCCATGGGCGCATGGAGCGCTACATCCTGTTTATGGTCAACTATGAGGGCTACACTTCCTGCCAGCACAGGATGCGTGGCTTCAAGCGCTGGGAGTGCAACCGCCCCAGCGGTCCTGACGGACCCCTGCGCTTCTCAGAGAAGTTCCAGCTCTTCACCCCCTTCTCCCTGGGCTTTGAGTTCAGGCCTGGACACGAGTACTACTACATCTGTGGGTTATCAGCTAGGCAGTGTGTGTTTCTGTGTGAGATTGTGTGTGGAGGTAAAGAGTGTTTGTCTGTTTGTCGCGTGCGTTGAAACGTGTGCACGTGTCTTTGTTTGCATGCTAGCCACGCTTCTGTTCAATATGCATTCGTAAACGATATGTAAATATGCAATCAACAGAAGTTGATTGAGAGAGTTCTCAAACACAGCCCACCATGTCGCTCGCACACGCACAGGCGCGCATAAATACACCTTCCATCTCTCACTCGCTCCCCCTACTCTCTCTCTCTCACTCTCTTTATTTCTTGATGTATCTCTCTGCGTCTGTCGAGATCATAAGTGGTGTGCTCAGCAAAGTGGTAAAAATGTCACTAGGCGTAGTTTGTAATCATTTTTATATTAGCTGTATTGATGTTTCTCCTCACTTCAACAAGTGATGTATTAGTATCACAGATGGGCCACAGAACCCCCTGAGAGACTGACTGTTTTTCTGAACCGAGTTAAAAAGCTTTCATTCCCCCACCAGGCATGGGACAAATAGTAGCTTAAAATTACTCTTAAACATTGTTTTCACCTGCTCCGTGTGCCAGATGGGTGGGATAGATTTACCGCATCCGGTAGTTTAGTGCATATCAGTTGGTAATCACATAAAAGCACATTAAATTGACTTTCAAAAGCTATGCTGTCAATGTCCAAACTTTCTGTAGCTGCACAGAAAACTGACGCTTTTTTTTTTGTGGAAGCTGCAAGAGCTGTGACAAAAACATTCAACTGTTTAAATTAACAAACATGATGGGAGAAAGAAAATGATTCCTCTGAGAGAGGACAGTCATAATTCACACAATCACAAACAACTTGTCAGAAATATGTACGTATACTGTAGGTTGTTTTGGTTTGCATTTGAACAAACTATTTATTCTGTCGTTTGTCTGTTAAGGACAGTCTCCAGCTGCCATGTGGTGACCAGTTTAAGTGCGCAAACCAAGCAACGCTTTCTTGGATGAATCAAACTTTTGGCATCTGGTGGCTTATATACTTGATAACCAATTAGCAGAGTTATCTCATTAGACCTTTACTTAGTTTACTTTTGTGTTACTCTCTGAAAGTCATACTAAACCTGACCTGGCATTGGTATCTTGTTCAGAATTTTCACATGGACAATGATTCTATAGCAGCATTTCTGCCACTACCCAAACCCGGCACTGGTCTCTTCATTTCTCCATTTGTTGCCGCTGCACAGCCGGCTGAAAATCGACCTTAACCTTTTTAGTAGGTGATGATGCATTCTCACCATGACCCGTAATAGGATGAGGGTCAGCTGCCATCAGTTTCAGGCCGGCATGCAAGTGCGACATATTTCTTGATGGAGTTTTTTGCCCTTGGACAGATTCTGACCTGACAGTGATATTCTCCTTGTTCAGACAGCGGAGGCAAAAGAAAATATAATAAAAAAGATAGCTTGACAGATATTGAAAAAAGGTTTAAATTCAATTTGTTGTAGCATTACTGTGTTTAGATTTTATTTCTAATGCAGTACCACAATTTTATAATGTATGCAATAACTAAAAACTAATGTGCTACACTACTAAATTACTGTGAAAGATAATAAGATCAAAGTAATGTTTCCTCCAACACTATTTGTTTATAGAGTAACTTTTAATAATGAGCACTGAGTATGTGCAAATATTGCCTTGCCCCAGTCTGTTGTCTACGCTGTCAGAAAGACAGCAGGCGAGAGTCAGAGAGCTAAAGAGGCGAAGATAACAGCCACCCGATGTCCTACTGCACTTTTCCCAGCCGGCACACACACAAACACACACTCTTTTGTTTTCAGTCTCATGTAAGGATGGACAGGGCCCCTCCAGAGTTGTATAGTTGCTGACTCTAGTATTGTGTTTCTGGGTCCCCTGAGGGGAATGTGTATTCCACAAGATTGTGTGTGTGTGTGTGTGTGTGTGTGTGTGTGTGTGTGTGTGTGTGTGTGTGTGTGTGTGTGTGTGTGTGTGTGTGTGTGTGTGTGTGTGTGTGTGTGTGTGTGTGTGTGTGTGTGTGTGTGTGTGTGTTGTAGGGGGAGGGCTGGTTGTGGGGTCAGTTGTCAAGTGATTGTGAGTCCGTGAAAGGCCATGTCCATCATCTTGACTGACAACCACACACGTTTTTGTCTCTCACGTGCACATACAAACACACACACACACAAACACACACACACACACACACACACACACACACAGGTCGGTATTGAAGTGGAACGAAGGCATTTTTATATTTTTGGTGATTTGTGACCAGACCTGTGTGAGTGTGAGCCCATGTGTGCATGTTGGTGTGTGTATTTGTCATGTGGTTGACAGGTCTGCTCCACCCCTTACTTCTCCCAGCTGCCATCTGATGAGGTTGAGTGATTTTCAATGGGGTTTTCAGGAGACGTTGGATTGTGGATGTGCTGGGAAACAGAGGCGCTGGGCGAGCCGATAAGACTTATAAAAAATGACAAAAGTGAAAAAATTTGGAGGGCACGGAGAAAAGGGCAGTGTGTGTGGTGGTGGGGGGGTGGTATGTGTTTTTCCACTTCTAGTCGTTCCTCCCCGAAATGTTGCCATTTGTCATTGAATCAGTAGGGAACCCCCAAACAAAGACACACAACAGGAGAGAAAGCCCGATACAAAGCTGGCGGGCTTTATAGGGGACCACTTACTGGGCACTGTAAGGAGGTTAGGTGGATGATTTGAAGAAATTTGAGGCAAAGGAAGTGGGCTACAGGGAAGGCATGAAAGGGTAAAAGAGGTGAAGGGCAGAGAGAAGGATGGATGGAGGGAGGAGTTGTGGGCAGAAAGAGAGGGAGGAGAGGGCAGAGGAAGGGTCAGATTTATTTCCTGTGCGCTGTGGATCTTGATGATGGTCCTCTCCAGGGTCGCTCTGGGCTTTGGCTATGCGGACTTCCTCAAGGGAGAAGGCCAATAGGTCTCCACGCACACTTCTGCAAGCACCAGCATGTGTGCACTTTTGCTCATCCCCTGTGTGTGTGTGTGTGTGTGTGTGTGTGTGTGTGTGTGTGTGTGTGTGTGTATGTGTGTGTGTGTGTGTGTGTGTGTGCGTGTGTGCGTGTGCGCGTGCTTGCGCACGTCTGCGTGCTCGAACGGGCAGGGAGTTGGTCACCATCTGCTTTAAGGTCTCCAGCTCTATTTCACATCAGAGCGAGGTGGGACTAAAAACCCAGATTCAGTTTAATTTACTCTACTTTGAAGTTTGTATCACAGGAACTTTAAAACATTTTTCTCATATTTCTTTGGCATTCAGCCAGTGCAGCACGGTGGCTCAGTGGTTAACACTGTCACCTCGCAGCAAGAAGGACCTGCGTCTGTGGGGAATTTACATGGATTTCCTTCCCTGTTCCAAAGACATTCAAGTCAGGTCGATTCGAGAGCCGGTATTTCCCTTAGGTATGAACGTGTGTGTGACTGGATCCCAGTGTGCGGGCTGATCCCTCTCAGACTTGTTTACATTGCCTGAAGTGCTCAGTATGTTAACGGGAGCTAACAAGCTTGGGAGCATGGCTTAAAATACAAGTTAAAAGGACATAATATAACAAAACGCTCCAACTGCTAGAAGGAATAAATGTCATCAAGAAAGAAATAGGCTGCATTAATGACTACATTCATGTCAAATTATAACAAATGAGTGTTAACTTACATTAAAAAAAATGTTTCCTTTTTTTATAATGCATACCCTTGATTTACCACCTCTGACGTTTTTGTTTCAAGCTAATTACAGTAATGGAGGTGTGTTTTATGTTGCTGTAACACCCAGTGAACAAGAAATGTGTACAGAAATCTGCATATTCATGTAAAAAGAAGCCAGCATTAAAGCCCACAGACCTACTTGTTTCTGGCAAAAGCCATCCTCCAGTGAACAAAGTCTGCAGTATAATCATTTCCGCTGTATCTGTGTTATTACCTCATTATGTATCATCAGTGTTTCTCCCTGCCATCCCATAACTATGTTTTAAAATAATTGGGGTTAAATTGAGGTTTGGCGTCTTTCCGGTGTGAGGATCCAACCTATGACCATATCCAGTCACACTCCTGACAGGCCATGAAAGCCCCAGGTTCACTGTGTCAGCTGGTTTGTGGCCATTTGCATAATTTTAAATTAGTTTTGAGAACTGGCGCCACGAAATTAAAACATCAACTGCAGCATTTAGCTGGTGTTATTCTATATTTTCTTATTGTAAATAAATACCATGAAAAGCCCAAAACCAATATTTTACTCCGTCTCTCAATACGTTCTGGTTATCTTATCTCAAGCCCAAAATCTGACCTACATTCATTCCTACTGAAGACATACATTTTTAAAAACAGGTCTAAAAATGCCATGGTTACAGTACTGTCTCTGTAAACTCCAAGTCCAACCACCACCTAATAATAAAGCTTCATAGCACTCAGAGACATTACATTGTTTATTAAATGTTCTCAAATACTAATCTCCTCTTTTAACCTCTCTGCTTTTTACAGCGTCTCCTCACCCAAACCATGTGGGGCGAGCATGTCTAAAGCTGAAGGTGTATGTCAGACCTCCAGGTAAGTCACGCTCTAACTACACACTCTCACACACATTGCCACACGCACACGCAAAGGTCCAGATTGGCTATCAAAGTAAAATTAGGGGGGGAATAAGGAGTCTGATAGAATGCCCCGGCAACACTCTCTGCTCTGATTCACAGGCCAGCCAGGCAACACTTTAACACCTTTACACACCCTGAAAACACACACACACACACACACAAGCACACACGTACACACACACACACACACACACATTCTGACCAGGATTCTGAAACATTCACACATACAAGCACACACAAGTGTGCACAGGCGCATGCACACGGGCACAAAGTGGCATACGCACTTCACATCAAATCACATCACACTGGGTGTGAGGGAGACCTTCTGTCCTTGTAGAAAGAGAACAGAGCCAGCTGAAAGTGCTCTCTAAAAATGTTACCAAGCCTTCGCATCACTCTACTGGCTAGATTTGCTCATAAGAAACAAGAGAGCAATCTAATAATAAACCCATCGCATATACGGTAGAAGTCTAATCTAATAATAGACACTTCATAATTCTTAATAAAATTCTCCTTATGCATCAGCCTTGTGGTAAAAGATGAAGCATGACTTGCTCGCCACATAATACCTTTTTTCCGAAGAGCATGCAGCCTGATAAGATATACTCTTTTGAAAATAGCTCCCTCATAGATTGGTGCAGACAGGACACAGTGCTCACACAAGTGTGCCATGTTGGCCTATGATAGTGCCGTTTTAAAAATAACTCAAAAGATTGACATACACTGGGAGCAGATTGCAGCAGGTATTTCACTGGACTTGCGTTATGTTGATAATCTACCTGTACGTCTTTTTCAAAGGCAGATTCTACCTCATGAGTTTTCAACCTAAACCTGACTAAAGAATCAAGCCTGGGTAGTAACACATATCCCTAGATAATGACACGGCTTTGAAGATCTTGGTAAAAGGATGAGAATTGGCCTTCGCAGCTTTCCAGACTCAGATCATTCCATCTTTCGCTAAGGGGGAAGGAAATTCTCTCCTCCTCCATAATTACTGAAACAACATACATTCTTTTATTCTGTCATTGCTGCAGCTCATCTTCGAGATTCTGCTTTTTTGTGCTGTTAACGTAATCTGTCTGACATTGCAACTTCCATCTCATCTGTGAAATATTGTCACTAGAGTGAGCTGTGTGTGTGTGTGTGTGTGTGTGTGTGTGTGTGTGTGTGTGTGTGTGTGTGTGTGTGTGTGTGTGTGTGTGTGTGTGTGTGTGTGTGTGTGTGTATGAGCTGCTCCAGATTCTGAGTCTCTGTGATTAAACTGTAATTAGGTTGGTTAAACCCCCTGCAGAGCTCAGTTGCTGTCGTCTTCTCCTCCCTCTTTCCTCTTCTCATACCTCTCTGCCGTCTTCTCTTTGCCTTTCCTTGGCTATTGAAGGGTGAGAGTTTTGTGCTTTGTCTCCCCCACCCCCCTAATTGTTCCACTTGTTCACCCTTTTGTCTGTCTATAAATCCACTCCCTTCTCCATTCACTTTGTTTTAGATTGTCTTGTCTTTGTATCTGTCTGTGTGTCCCTCTCAGTTCAGATGTTTTGTCGTTTCTCTCTTCTTTTCGTTTCAGATGGGTCGGGATATGATTCTCCGGAGCCCTTCCTGACTGATGGAGGTCCAAGCTGGAGGCCAGGGTCCATGACCCTGTTAGCTGTTCTGGCCTCACTGCTCCTGGGACTCTTCTCCTGGCTGTGACCCCTCTCTCCCCCTCCTCCTGGAGCTCCCACCCAGGGTCGCTGGGCTGGGCTGGCTGTCCCTCTAAATCCACCCCTCAGGGAAGCCCTCTGTCTCCGCCCCCCCCCCACCCCTCCCTCTCCCCTCCCACCTCCATACGACCAACAACCCCCCACCCCCGCCCCCCCCCCCCCCACCAGCCCCCTCCATGGCCCAGCTACAGACACCGTTTCCAGCCCTGGCTGAGAGGGTTGGGTCTTGAGCTGTGAGCTGTCTGGGAAACTGCACTTCATCTCTGATCCCTAAATTCTGGGTGGAACTGCACCTCTCAGCTGAGAAACACAAGGGAAATGTCTCTGCACTCATATCTGGGGGTCCTTTTTGATTTGTTTATTGACTCTTGGCCACTGATGGGGTAGATGTAGCCGCGGCTATGATTAAACTTGTCGTTCCAGTGCAATTCCTATCATCCAATCACGGCAGGATGCATTAAGCGATAGGCCTGGATGCACAAAAATTGGATTTTTTCTCACATTGCTATCCCATCGTCAAACCAAGAATTGGAAGTGGCCAAGCTTGCATTTTAATTGGAATTCTATACTACCTGGACCAGTTCCAACTGCAACGAGAAGAACAGCAAACCTATAGGGATGGAGAGGAGAAAAGTGACCCTGCCTGTGCAGAAAAGAAAGGGAAACTATAAATAAATATGGCCATATGGGAAATGTAATGTTATATGTGTTGATATTTTCAGACCCAGTGTAGATTCAAAGCAATGTGATATAAAAACCATAGTTTCTTTTGGGTTTTTTTATGAGAAGCTTTAATATCACATTAAAATGACAAGTATAATCATAGCCTGTTTTAGTGGGAGGGTGGGGTGTGTGCAGGGGGGTGTTCTGGGTGGGTTGGGTGAGGTGTATATTTTCAGGTGGAATGTGTTCTGTCTTATTCATGTTTCTAAACAAAGCATTTATCACAGCCTGGCCAGCACAGGCGTCTTCAGCACTCTCTAATGTCGATTGGGTCGGGTGACTTTTGGAACCATGACTTTCTCATGTATGAATGTACCACTGGTCACCCACCTCTTTGTCTTTCTGTATTATTATGACTGTGGTCACTTACAGTACCTTCTCTCGGACTGGCAGGATGAACGGGTCGGGTATTTGGAGGGATGTGTGGGGCGGGCAGGAGAAGAGTGAAGTAAGGATGAACGGAGGACAGGTGACAAAAGGAGGCGACACTCAAGTTGCATGACCACTGTGAAACCTTCAGATCAATCTCGTTTGTAATGATGATATATTTTTTCATGGGGCGAATCAGAAACACCCTGCTACCGCTCTCTTGCTCTCCCTGAGACTTTTTCAGACATCAAAAGGAAAATTCAGCCTCTCCCCTCACACGATTTCTCCTGTCTGGCTTTCAGCCGCTGATGGATTAGCTTGGGCCGGGAGATAAATGGACCCACAGGGTGAAACTGACTGGAAATCAGCCCTCGGAGCCCAGGCCAGATCACAATGGACGTAAATACTGACTGAAGCTGGTCCTGGGTCTGAGGGTTAAACCAATAAGGGAAGCGCATAGACTGTGGCAAATGAGGCGAGGTGCGTGTGGTAGCAGCACAGAAACACACATGCGCATGCATACACACACGCATACACATACATACACGCACACATACATACACACACATGCACACACACGCAGTCTTTGATAACGGGACGGTTCCTCTGAGATTTTGGGAGCATTCACGGACATGACTATAAAGGGAACAGCACAAAGAGAGAGGGAGCAGAGGAGGAGGGAAAGTTTGTGTGTATCATGGGACTGAGACTTCTTTAATGTTGGGAAGTGAACATAATGAGTAAGCACTGTGAACACACACATGGATAAAAACACAAACATGACGACCAGTGTACAGATACACACACACACACACACACACACACACACATACAGACATGTAGAAAAGCAAATGCAGATCTAAACATTTACAAAGACATGGCATGCACATACACACATGTACAAAGATACACAAAAAAACACAAACAAGGGGAAGCACTTCCTTCGCTGTTTCATCTTATTTTTGTAGCATTTAAAATCACTGTTAATTACTCCTGTGTGGGATGCAGTGATGGGGTATAGCCTGTGGAAGATTAAAAAAAAATGTTTTCTCTTCTTCTATTCCACTGATGCTGTCCTTCTATCGTTCTTCTTCTCTGGTTTGTGATCCATGATTGGTAGTGGTAGGATGCCTCCAGGTCTGAGCGTCATGTATGAGTTTGTCGCCTTTTCTGTTTGTGGTGTTTTTGTGGGTGCTGACCTCAGTCATTAAAGTCAGTCAGTCAAAAGTAAACACAGAAGTCAGAGCAAGGAGAGAAACACACAAATAAAGATTGTCTTTTTGTCTACTTGAAAAATAAGCCAAGTGAGTGGAATTTCTTCAGTGGAAATGTGATTTCATTTGATGGTTCTTCTCCCCACCCCCCCAAATGGCAGATGATTGTATTCATGTATTAGACTGCACCTGGGTCTTTATTTTTTCTCGGTCTATCTTCCTCTGACGTCAAAGTCTTGGGACAGTACGCGTTGAGCACTGCCAGTCAAAGCATGAAATTATTCAGATGAAATCACCCTCTCCAATCTTCAGCTGTTTCTCCCTCAGCGATGTGACAGCTAATCTGAACTGCTGACAACATGGAGACTGAATAGCCTGATAGCCTTTCCTCTCCTGTTTCCATCACATTCCCAGCAGTCCAGTGATGGAAAGTAACCAAGAGCATTTACTCAAGTATTGTACGTATGTGCAATTTCAATGTACATGTATGTGAGACTTTATATTTCTGCTCAAATACATTTATTTTATAGCTATTCGTCAATAGTTAAAAAAAACACATAGGCTTATATAAAAGATTTAACCAGTGGTTCCCAATTTCTTTGGGATTGTGACCCCTTACAAAAAAAAACAGTGTTTAGTTGGGGGCCCATCCCATTCCAGATGTTTATAAATGTGTTTCCATCCACAATTTGAGCATAAAAAAGGTCAAAATATCACACACAAAAACCTTTTTTATGCTTGGCTAAGGGGTAACAGTTGATGGCACCCGACTAGAGTATTAGCACCATCAGCTGTTTATTTTAATGCACATAACTCCTAATATTTGCATAACAGTAGTGGACGGAAATGCGCATTAATTTGTATTTTCTTCTGCCGATTTTCTGGAAATTTGGTTAACATTTGTCCTACATTTGGACGGAAACTTGGCTTATGAGTTGTAAGGAGTTCAACCAAAGACAGACACCCCCTCTAAACTTCTCACATGGTTTCATTTAAATAAGTGGTTGAGGCTCAAAGAGGTAAAATGATCCATTACTTCATTAAAAAAAAGCAAAGATCAGAGAAAGAAATTAATGCAAATTTGTGTTGCAGAACTTTTCCTCTTTCTTACCTCGTTAATCATCTCACGACCATTCATCCGTGTATCTTGTGGGCCCGATCCCTGGTCTGGGAACCACTGGACTGTATAAAAAAGTTAAAGGTAGAACCAGAAGGAGTACTTTTACTTTTTATTCCTCCGTACATTGCTGATATTTTTTTGTAGCTGTAGTTGCGTAGAATTTTTAATGAAGTACTTTTACTTGTAATAGCATTTTTACATTGTGCCACAACTCACATGTCTATCAAAAGCCAGGTGTCCTTGGTGATGCCTAAAGACTAAATGTCTTTAAAAAAAAAAAAGAATATTAAATGTTTCATCTCCTCTTTGAGCTCAATAGGTTTTTTCCAGATCCGGACATGAATAGACAAATAGACAATAGACACTTGGGGCTTGTATGGGCCACTGCTAGCTTGAAACATTTATCAGTCCTGTTTTAAAAGCGTTATTTGAAACCACTGACTCGCCTCTTTTGGAAAAGAATATCAGAAATGTTGTTTTTAGGGAAAACTGAAGGACATGAATAATAGATGAGCTTTGGCCTGCCATGTTTGGCCCTCCTGCGCAAAGCGCCTAATGGCTATCGATGTCTCTGGTTTCCATCAAATTGCTTTATATGAGAGCTCAATTCAAATGGAGAAAGAGTAGATTCCAGTGAAAAGGAGACGAGGGAATGAAATTATCCCTTTAAATTGAAACGCACGCTTGGTCAGCCAATTCTTTGTCCTGACAAGTATCAGGTACCAGCAGAATTAGCGTGACATAAAATTAAGCCTGATCAAGCAAGGCCTCAAAAACCTTCCCGTGTCTCAATCCTTGTGAGAGGAAAGATGGATGTGTGTGATACGACTGGAACAGAGCCAGAATTGAACAGATGTGCTCGTTGAAATCATGGGAAACTAGTGATCTGGGCTATGTCACTGACACACATGTACATACAGTATAGTACACGCTATTATATCCCCATGTATTCCATTCTATATATTATTAATCACTTGATAATTTCAGCTATTTTCATTGGCAGGCATACACGTGGAGGAATAATTGGCGAGAATAAATTTGGCCTGTATGATGTTGGTTTTGGCAACAACCAAAAAGGAAAGCCAGGAAATACAGATGGCGACCCCTCTGCGTTCTTTTCCTCTTTCTTTCTGTCTCTTCCTCTGTTGATTTCCTGCTCTCACATACACATTATCAGGCTATAGGCTAATCTATTCTCCTCTCTCCCCTGTACGTTTGCCTTCTCGTATTCCACTAACTGGCATGATTTAGGAATTATGGAATTAGGGCAGCGCTCCCATCTCTATTAATGAGGAACGGCATGATGAAAGAGCTTGATCCTGAACGTGCCATCTGTAGACACTATTACACATTCACTTAATATATCTCTCTTACTCTCATTACTTTCTATTCTTTATCTTCCCTCCTTCCTTCCACCTCTCTCTCTCGCTCGCTCGCTCACACACACATCCTTACCATTCTATGTTAAACACACTCACTTTATACCTTCGTTGTAATTACAGAGGAAATACTAATTCTGAGCTCTTCGAGCACGGTTGGATGTGGCGTGAAATGGTAAAATTGCACAGCAGGAAAGTTAACTATGGACCACACACCCATGCATAGGCACACACTCACAGGAGTCCAGATGGACCATGTGTTATTGCTGAATAATGCATGCTATGTAGACTCTATAAAAGATACATGGGCAGAGAAAGCTAGGCACCATTCAGTCACCAAAGGAAGTTCGGTGAGGGCAGCTCTGGAGCATCCCTTTGTGCAAATTTGGAGTTGTTACAAAATGTTCAGCTTGTAGGTAGGCTGTAGGTGACCCAACAAAGAACATATTTAGCTGCAGTTAGAGAGGGGGAAAAGAACATTTTGCTTTTTAGACATTGTCAGTTGATATGTCGTCTGGCACTTTGCCCAGTGTCTTTCTTTGCAGTCACCTTGAACAGGCTTGTTGTGGTTTAAACCATACAACTTGGGGAATTACACAGCAAATCCAATGCTAGGGGCTCAGATTTCAGAGCATCTCTTAGAAACACTATGAAATATCCAGAAGTCTGTCTTCATGTAAAATACCGAGGAGAGGGGGAAGAGGGGGTGAGGGGGAGGTCTGGGTGAAGGGTAAATGCTGCACTCATGTGGGGGAAATGAGCAGCGCCTCTTTTTCTCTGGAGTCATATGACAGGACATGCGCACCATCATGTGCGGCGTTCGCGTTCTCATAGAAAGCTCCTTTCTTTGACTATAATAGCCTACACTGCTCAAACAAAATCGCCCATGTAATGAATAAATAAAAAAAAGCTTGGTATAATGTGCTACTACTGCAGCATAAATCACATCATGTATTAAGAATCTGAATCTGCTAAGTAAATATTAAGTTAAACTTTAAACTAATGTAGTGAAGATAAATGTACAATATGTGCCTCTGAATTGTAGTGGAGTAGAAGTATAAAGTAGTAGTAACCTATAACATGGAAATGCTCAGATGCAGTTGTTCCTCAAAATTGTACAGTAGCCTTCTTTAGTAAATGTAGATGTTGATTTCCACCACTGTTTTATTGCCGAGTTTCGAGAAACACCTTATATATCCACTCGGCTGTGTAGTCGCAATATTTCCGTCAGCACTTAAATGCACCAACCAACACACTTCGGACAGCCTGACGGCGAAACCACTGAAGGAATCCAGAAGAGTTACAAGTGCCAAGTTGACATACCGTAAAGAAGGAGGAGTAACGAGCTCGTTTATTAAAACAAGGAGGGTTAACTGTAAGTATTGACTCCCTAGATAAGTATCTCTCTCCCTTTTCCCTCGCAACATAAGTTAGTTGGTTGAGTTGTGGAGTTAGGTAGCTAGTTAACAGGAAAGCGGAACTAGCAAGCTAGCAGCACATTAGCTGGGTTACCGAGTTGCCCACGGATCCTGCCTGTTTACGATCCTTACAACCCTACTGCAATTTTCTGACAATGTAAGAAAACTTTACTCTACTTCAACTATTCGACACTTTATTGTTCATTCAGTTTAAAGGTGTTATTTTGGGGAGTTTACAGCCACAACTTTTGAGTCTTGGGTGTGGGAGCCTGTTTTTTTTGTTTTTTTTGTTATGCATTTGCTTCATGTTTCTCATTCTGCCTAACGTCACCTGTTTATCAAGTGACGCTCGTTAAATAGTTGCTGCTCAGCACTTAACTTTTTCTTCCTCTGCTTTTGAGATAACCAAAGTCAGGTGTGTGTGGATACAGCATTATGTAATTGCACCTATTTAAAATGTAACAACGGAAATGATTAGCAATAGGTCTTATTTTCTCCTATTAAATCAATCATGGTTGGCGACGCTTGTTTTTATACCTTTTTTTTATAAATCATGCTGTGAAAGAAATAAAAGATTATGTGTTAGGTTGTGTCTGTACTACATCATGTAATTGGCCCTCTGGCTGTTTGTTATTGTACACAGGTCAGCATTATCAGTAAACCAACCTGCCCAAAACATTTAGACTTAGCTAGGCTAACCAAAATAAATGTCTTGTCATCATTGAGGACAGTATATAGAAAGAACTGTTGGGGAGAAAAATAGCCTCTATAGTTCAATATAAAATAGATAAATGAACATAACATGATTGGTTGTATGGTTCAAGACGTTAGTGTGTGCTGCAGTCAGATCTGGAGGAACAGGTTTGGGTAGAAGAACAAGAAATATGTTTCCCCCTAGGAGCTATTGTGTTAAGACACTTGCTGTAGGTGCTGTGAAGAAACTGCAACATGAATGGGTATGTTCTTTAGGCTTGTTAATTATTCTCCCTGTGGCTCTGAACACATGGAGAGTGGTGTCACACTCTAGTGTTGTTATCGAGTGTGAGGTGTGAAAATATAGGGCTTACTGTCATGTGATCATAGGCTCACATTGCACAGGGAGCAAAAAAAAAAATCTAGTGTTTGCCCATGTGTGGCTTTTGTGCGTGTAACCTTCTCATCACAGTGTCATGAGGATAAATCAATAGCTATACAGGGGTCCGCGACACTGGCACATGTAATGGATATTTTAGTGTTGGCATGTTCATCTGTTCTTGTTGTGGCTTGGTATTTAAAAAAAAAAAAAAAACGTGCAAAATTTGTGAATGAGTACTCCTTCAGTGTCAGTGTAAAGTCACATTAGTAAAAAGCAGTCAAGCCTGTGTGAACAAAGTTCCCTCTTTCCCAAAAAAAAGAAAGGACAAAAAATGCAGAGTCGACAACTTTAAATACTCCAAACAGTTTGCCAAGTAGGCTATTCATTTTCCCTGTCTTTTTTTTTTTTTTTACTCAGGATGTTTAGCTGCTGCAGGTTTGAAAGGGAACTTGAAGTTCAGGGTTATTTGAAAAACAATAAGATGCCACTTGAACTTTAAATGAAAAGAGGATGACAGGATAGGAAGAAAAGGAAAAGGGTATAAAGCTGTTTCCTGAATGGTATCCTTGGGGAAAAAATGAGAGAGAGAGAGAGAGAGCTTTGTGTTTATTCTGTCCTTGAAAGTGCAGTGTTTCTACATCACAGAAAACAAGATTAAGTCTCGCTTACGATAATCTTGATCTCATGTTACCTTGTGCACCAAAGAAGACTGTCTGACGCTGCCATTACACTAGTCATTTCAGTGCACCTTGTGACGCTGAGCTGCATAAGTCAATTATGCACAGATATTGTTTGGATTGGATTTGTTTCTGCTAAACTGTTCTGCAAAGCAACCTAGCTCATGTTGTGATCAGAATGTATGGAAGAAAAACTAAGTGAAACCACACCTATTACTCAAGTTCTGCTTCTTCAGCCTCTCTGTCTAGTTGTATTCATGAGAAACCAGCTTCATTTACAACGTGTCCTGTGGAAAAGTACTGTCGGGGTTATCCTTTTGCTATGCCTAGTCCTGCTCTTGCCTTCCTCTTACACACAGGGGTATTTGATTTTGATCCCTTTTTATCTTTTCTATGCTTTGTCTAAACTTAAAGCACAGGAAAATGTTGAATTTCACAGCGAGTGGCCCTTAGTGGCCAACCACGATCAGCATTTCCTGCTGCTGGTTCGCCGTAAAAGCTTCTCAGCGACACTTCCGGACATCATGCCCGCCCAGTTGTTGTTGTTGTTATTGTGCAAGCTCATGAAATCCAAATTTTAATCTCAACGCAGGTTCTAATATAGAGCTGTCAAATAAGGATGCAACTCAATCTGTCCTAATGTGATTAGCTGTGGGAGTTCATTTTCAGGAAGTCCCACGAGATCAGTAGTATAAGTGATGTATCTTTTTTTTTAATTGTGATTCAGTAACTGACACTGAGACTTCTTAGACATTCAGTCTTTAACACAAGGAACCAAAGCGGAATATTGTTGCATTTTAATGCACTTAATTTCAATTCTTTACACATAGCAACAGTGTATTTGCAAAGCTTCCACCATGCTTTCGACCAATTAAGTACGCATATTTTTCACCTCTGCTGTTTGACAATCCCTGTATCCAGTCCATGAAGATACTAGTGAGCATGGAGGCTCTATCATTGTGGTTGCATAATTA
The DNA here is from genome assembly GCA_023631565.1 of Gymnocephalus cernua. Lineage (NCBI taxonomy): Eukaryota > Metazoa > Chordata > Actinopteri > Perciformes > Percidae > Gymnocephalus > Gymnocephalus cernua. The sequence goes on from CM042444.1 coordinate 17,415,707, forward strand.
CAATTGGTGATGTTGGTTTCCAGCCTATAATGTTATTTTTACTTTTTTTTTTAGTGTACATATTATCTGTGGACACTGTTAAAAGACAACTTCTTTTGAAAGGCCTACATTTCAACATTTCCTATAACACTAAGACTAAAGTGCTTTTTACACATAGCTTTTTTAACAAATCTTGTTTTTTCAGCACTCTGCTGTTTTCTATTGTCTGTTTTCTTGTACTATATTGAATGTGATACTGTATGTTGTCTCGTACGCTTATGCTTTTCTTGGCCAGGTCGCCGTTGCAAATAAGAACCTGTTAACGGCCTACCTGGTCAAATAAAGGTTAAATAAAAAATAAAAAAAAATAAAAATGAATTATAATGACTTTAAATCAGGTTTTGAGAGAGAGATCCCAACACTCCTTCAGGGGCAGGAAAAGGGAAAAGAGCTCGATTTGTTTAGGTTTTGCATTTCCTTCTTTCCTCTCCATATGACAACAACACATTCATGTTAATGCAGTTAAATGTCTGATCCTTAAATGTCTTCTTTATGTTCAAGATTAGCTACGCTGAAGAAATATTCTACAGCAGTAATACCATGGCATAATGATGTGCTGTGGCATGAGACATTGAGTCACTGGCCGTTATGTACATAACCTAAAATAAAGAGCCAGATATTTCCCTCAGGAGTTGGTAGAGACCAACAGAGTTGTTTCCGCTAATTGTAATTGGAATCGATATGGTGCTACATTCCCTGTCCATGTTAACTCACTTCAGACATTGGCCAGGAGTGTATTTTCCTTTTGGTCTTGTATGGTCATAGAACATCTTTTTGTAGTAGCCTAAAGTGGGGCTGGGCAATATGACGATGTATATATCGTCATTTGGACGATGCTTGCTTTACATGTACCTTCTAACCATTGTACGTTAAGTAAATTTTGTACTAAACTTCTTAATAAAATGAGAAAAATACTCCGTACGTTATCTTTGTCAAATATCTTATTCACACGGGACTATACAAAAATAGGCTTTACCGTGTAGTTATTTCATCTATTTCACTATTTATTTCTGGAATTACCAGAAAACATGCTATATATGGTGATACATATCATCATTGAGATATGAAATGAGCGTTATTGGGATAGAAGATGTTGGCCATATGTCCGACAGTAAAGCTAGGTCTCAGATTAGTTTGAGTCACAGAGCTTTATTATAATTGATGCCCTCTGATGTGACCTTTTGAAATCTGGCCCTCTTCCAGGCCGCAGAATATCGAGCTCGGTGCCACGGGGGGAGCCTCCAAACCGGACAGCAGAAACATGGAAGACATGACTGTGGAGCAGATGACCATGAAGGCCAACCAAGTGACGGACGAGGTACTAAGACACCCACACCCACACCCACACACACCCACCTACCTCTCATTGTCTGTTTCTCTTTGAATGATTATGAAACTTTCTTAAAGTGATATACTGCCCAACATGTTGTCGTATCAAATGCCAAGTCACGATGGAAGTGTGAGGGTTTGCAACACACAGAGCATACAGATGGGCAGTGAGGAAGTGGATGGTGATGGTTTGACAGTTTCTCTTTCTGTAACACTTTATTTTAAGGGTCAGTAATTTCCAAATAATGTTGTCATGACATTTCCTAGAAAGAATTAAGTGTTTTGGTGGTAACTGATACATGACAAATTCATTTGTACATTTTCATTAATTCCAATTAATTGTTAGCATAAGCTAGAGTAGTTCAGTCAATGCACACAGAGGGAGTTGAACATGCAAAAAATGTGAAATTTCACGAGCAAGCAAACAACTCAAGGTATATGACGAATAAAGTTTACACTATTAAATTAATAATAAATGAATTTGTACTCAAGATTAAATTGAGCGTTTCTTTATAGGAAACACAGTGCCCCTAATAGTTGATTACAAAATGACATAGGTCTCCAGACAGTTATTTAAAAAAATACACCTCCCTGACAACCATTGGAATTCATAGTATTCCAGTTTAAGAGGACCACAGCTGTTGTTCTCTGGGGAGGATGAAACTGCCAACGTTTTAACAGATACCTTTTTCATATTTGATACTAAAAAGGGAGATTTGGCAAAACAGACTAATACACATATGCTACACATTTGACATTTCGCTCACTTGTTTTTGCAAAGAGTTTGATGGGAGATTCAATACTACTCTGTCTGTACGTTTAGAAAAAATCTACAGCCAGCTAATTAGCTAAGTAGCTAGTTAGCTAAGGGAAACGGCTAGCCTCTGTCTAAAGGTTAAAAAAAATCAGCACCTCCTATAGCTCACTAATTAACCTGTACAGACAACATGGGAGTATGATCTATTCCTTTTATGTCCAAAGTGCAATCACTCAATCAAATGTATGTTCAGTTTTATCATGTCAATTTTGCATTAGTATTATTGAAATATTTGATTGAACCATAATTGAAAATAATCAAGATTAATTAGTATTGTGATGAAATAATGATTTTTAGCCATAACCACGTTGAAGACTACACATTTTGGCTCAGTAGGGAAGTAGGGAAAAAAATAACATACACACATGTAATCCTGGGGTTTCTTAAATATACAGTGGCATTGAGAGAGCTGCGGGTGGCTAATTGTATCCGTTGCGTTCACAGTTCAGATGAGGCTTTACACCTAATTTAGCCTGATGGCTCCCTTTCCACTCTGTGGTTTTGACAGTTTGAATGTTGTCAGCTATATCTAAGCGTTTTATTATCAAGGAGATAATTGTTTCATCATCACTCCGGGGCATCATATGATCAGCCATCTGATTCAAATGGAGGCAAATTAACTTACTCGAGCTGGGCTTGTAGCTGTGCACTCCACCTTCCTGTAATGTAATGGAACTGTACTAATTGCCTGTGTGTTTCTTTCACCTTTTTTTTCGTGGCATTATTTTTCCTCTGTGTGCTTTCTGACTTAACCTCTCTTTTTCTCTTTCCTCCTTTTGCCGCTGCCTGGTTGACTTAGCAGATCATAGAAGGGACAGGGCATGGGAGGGTCCTTATGCTACTTCACACTGGCTATGGGTAACCACTCATACTCCAAACACTCAGAGCATGGCTGGCAATGTGTCAGGGCAACATCGGAATTTGTTATGATAAGATTGTTTTTAGGAAGTCTAACACGATCTGTCTCATCATTTCATGGCTGTTGTCCAGTAGTTAAAAATGGCTTCCACACTCATCAACATCAAACGTCAAAGTTATCTAAGTGCATTGTTTATGTGCTACGTCCTCATCCTCCTGGTATTCTGCAGCCAGATAATACCCATAGTGTGTTTTATGCTTTTTGTGGTAGAATAACATTTGAATTGTATGTTGTTGTTTTTTTAAAAAGTCTTACATGTAGCTTGCTGGAACCTGCACGTGGCTTGCCTAGCTGTACTCCCATTTAAGTCATCCCAAAACAAATGATAAAAATACCACGCCATTGTCTGTATCTCAAAGATCTCTCCCAGCACCCCAATCTGGAAAATTTGGCTAAGACAGCAATTTTGGGCTTAACTAGCCAAGTTCAAGGATTTTAGAAGACGCAACGTAATGTTTATCCACCCTATTCTGTTCTGGCTATGTAAACAAAAACCTGGCTGAGCTCAACACATCCCTCGCGCCAATTCGGTGTTTGCCTGTTTCTCAATTCACTGATTAATGTATTCAGAGCAAACATAACACAGAGAGAATGAGGAATCTGTTCCCCACGTTCTCTTGTTAACGGTTAATTAGTGACGGTAACAATGGAGTCGTGCCCTGAGTCACTGAGTCTGTTCTTTGCTCTTTTGGATGCTCTGCTCTCTGTACAGCACTTTCTATTAATAGACAGAAAGGCATCACTCACCTGAACTGACTGCATTCCAGTTCACCGTCAACTTTTGTGCCTCTGTGCGTGCATGTGTGTTTTTGTCTGTCTTGCTGTAGATTAACATTTGTGCCAGCTGTACCCATGTCACTTGATCAGTGAGATAGTATGTAGTGTGACAAAACAAAGTATACTCCAACCAGACATTATGCAAACTAAACCCAGATTTTTGAGTGTGCTGAAACTAAGATTATGTCAGAAAATGGTAAACTCAACAACATTTAGTTTATTGAAAAGCCGCTAATGCTCACAATCGAGAGGCACACCTAAAGAATATTTGGCATTTTTTTTTCATCTTGAAAAACGATTTATCAATTATGAGAAAAGCTGACTATTTACTTTCTAAAGTTAAAGCTCAAGCAGAGGTGCTGCTCAAAGCTGGGGGTGGGGGGGGGGGGGGGGGGTTCTTGTTTTTTAACAGTTTGGTCTTTTAAAGTGTCATGTCAAAATAATGAAAAATACACAATGACATTTTCAAATTGCTTGTTTTTGACCAAAATTTAATTAAACAATTAACTAATTTTTAAAATGGTTAAAAATATTTCTAAGCAAAACATGCCTCTTCCTTGTTATCAGTTGTGAGGATTTCCAGCTTGTGTTCGTCTTAAAGGATAGGAAACTCAAACCACTAAAACCAAATTACTGGATGTTAAATTGGATAATGCACTGTTGTGGTCTGATCAGGTTAATTAATATTAATTGTTTCCATGATGGCAAAGGACATTGCATTATAATTGACTCTGTTAGATAACTTGTTCTGCCCCCTTTTTGATTTTCTTTTCCTTCCACAGTCACTGGAAAGCACCCGGAGGATGCTGCAGATGGCAGAGGAGGTGAGACTTTGTGCTTTTGTGTCAGTAACAGCAGCAAATTGTCTCATCTCACACGTGGCTGTGATTTGATGACCAGAATGTGGTCCCTCCTGGTTTATAATTGTCCCCTACCTGGATGAGGATAATGATTACTTCCATTCTTCATAATACATACATCTGTCATCTTTCCATTGGTTCTGAATTCTGTGTGACCCTTGATTTCAGAGCAAACAGACTGGCGTCAACACTATGGTGATGTTGGACCAGCAAGGAGGTAGATATACAACATGAACACCACGTGTTTTGATGCTGATGTTTCCAAAGATTTAATGCTAATGGTTTAGTTTAAAGAGTGATTTATTAATGACATGTTTCCACGCTAAGGTTATTACACTCTAAATGTTTTTCTAAACCGTGCGCATCAGATTGCATTTTTTTGTTGTTGCAAGTTTGTGTTGAAGCTCTCATGCATGTCTGATGTAGAGAAATTGGCAAGGACGAAGATGTTTGAAAATATTATGCCCAAAGAAATGTTACTTTTTTTTCAACTTTGAGTTGAAGTAATTGGTTAGAAATCATGTTGTGTTAACAGAACTGGTGCTAATAAAGCTGTGGTTTTACACATCTGCACCAAGCATCACAGATACAGTTTAACAGCAGGAAAAAAAAATCTGTGTTTGAGTGTGCATCAGTATTAGCCAGAAGGATCACGAAAATAATTTATTGGTAGTAATTTCTGTAACGTGCATCCCGAAATATTGTTGCGCCAAACTAGTGTTCATAAATGATCTTACGTTATTTTATAAATGTTTTGCCTGTAACTTTATGTGTAAGTTCTGTCCAGATGTGTGTTCCCAGTTTTTGAAATGTCCATTTGTTGTACTATCTACATTATGTTCTCTTTTTGTGTTATCTTTATCCCATTTTTTTTTTTGGCCCAGTTGTTGACCCAATTTAGAAATCCTCACAGGGATCATTACATTTAATCTATTCTAAAAGATGATAAATAAAGGTGAAAATCAATTAAATTGAAAATAATAGATATAGAAAAGGAGTCTGACATGGTGTGTGTGTGTGTGTGTGTTTCAGAGCAGCTCAAGCGTGTGGACGAGGGCTTGGACCAGATCAACCAGGACATGAGACAGGCCGAGAAAAACCTGACGGACCTCTCCAAGTGCTGCGGCCTCTGTGTCTGCCCCTGTAACAGGTACACTGTACACTCAGAGCTGCTGAAGCCTCCAAATCCCTGTGGCGTGTTATCATGCTTTTCTCTGCTTTTTGTGTGCTGTGCTTGTATGCGTCATGATAATATGGAACAGGTGTGTGTCTGGTTTGTAAATGAATGCAGAGTGCTAACTATTAGTAATATAAAACATACAGAATAGGAAGCATATGCTACTTTTGATTAAGTTTAAATTTTGATGTCATGTAAAGTGGGAAGAGTTCTGTCTGGTTCTGGTTGCAGGAGTAAAAATCCCAGAGCACTTCTACAGCTCGGTTACGCATGAAACTCACCTGCTTAAATTATCTTTCCAAGAGCTGACCAACTGTGTTACAAACTATCTGATTCTTTGATTTAAAATGTAAGGGTTCTGGCTCGTGCACATTAAAAAAATATATGTTGTCAGCATTTCGGCTCAACATTCTCGGAAGAGCACTGCTAACAGAATACTTGCATTAAAACCCTGTCCATCAAACCAAATCAATATGTAGTGTCAGTGTGTGTGCATAGTAAGATCAGTCCTGGTTCTAAACATGGTAAAACAAATCTCCCCAAAATGCTTTCACATTGGAGAAGAGGATTCTTTGATGAGTACCATAAAATAAGGTAGGGAATCTTAACTTCCTTACGATAAATGAACTTCTAGCCTCTTGTGGATGTTTTATTTAGAGGGCCATGTGGTTGTATTTTAGGTTTAACGTTCTTCTCGTTTTATTATCATTTATTCTGTAGATTTCCTGGTTTGTATTGACTTTCCGTTTTCTCCCCAGGGTGTCGTCTATCGAGCATGACTCACAATACAAACGTACCTGGGGTGTTAGAGGAGCGGACGGGGAAGTTGACACCAATGGCTCAAAAGTAGTCTCAAAGCAGCCCTCGGGCGTTCACAATGGTCAGGCTGGCCAGGCGAACACCTCGGCGCCCTCGGGCCCGTACATCAAGAGGTGGGGGTCCTGGTCATTCTGCTTCCTTAAGAATCTTTTTCCACAGTGTTGTGTATTTAGAAATGATATAAAAAGTCTTCAGTTCTGCTAGTCACAAATGATAGATTGAGACAGGTTTGACAGATGTGGACAAACTTACTTTACATCTACAGGATAACCAACGATGCACGCGAGGATGAAATGGAGGAGAATCTGGACGCAGTGGGCAGCATCGTTGGCAACCTGAAAGCTATGGCTCTGGACATGGGCAATGAGATAGACCAGCAGAACAAACATATTGACAGCATCACTGGCAAGGTAAGAGTCAACTGTTTTGTTCTGTTTTTCTGCATTTTTTTTATTTTTTTATTTGTTTGATCACACTTCTTTAGTAGGTTCTGTCAGCCCTGACTTACTGATTCCCTCCAAAATTATATGTCCTAAAATTTGATAGAAAAACATCCACTCTCTTTTCATTTTTTGCATGCACAAGCAACGCAACGCAACGCATAACCTGCCCATGGTTTGTTGCTGTTCCACTGATGGACGGTTGATTGACAGTAATGCGGAAGGAAGAAGACTTTGCAAACATGGATGGAAATAACACAGGATTTTGAATATTTTTTTGATCAGCTTTACAAAAGAGGGAAATGCATTCAACATGTTTGTTAGGCCTCAAGATTACACACACATTGCATTATGGTGCGGTAGGACAAACATGTTAAATCCATTTAATGAAGCATTTCCAAAGCTGAGATGGAATCCTGCATTTACAGACATGTTTACTTCGTAGCAGTCTTGCTCTTCCCTGCCTTTTGTTGGTGCACTGCTGCACATCTTGGTGCATTACCTCCACCTGTACTGTGTGTCAGTGAAATAGTCTGAAACCTTTGGCAGGACTCACCTGTGTGCATTTGCAGCCTTATGCATAGACAAACAAAACGGGGACAGACTCATTTAAAAAAAAACCCTGCTCAACAGCACTAGAGTTCAAAAACACCACTGGGAACCTTGAATGTTTTTTTCTTCAAATGCATTTAAAGTCAATGAATTGCTGAAAAAGGATGAGGTATTTGTATGTATATGAATATTTGTATAGCAACCCTTTCTCACCCTTTTCTTTTCTTTTCTTTCAGGCTGAAATGAACAGGCTTCGTATTGATGAAGCGAACCAGAGAGCCAACAAGCTCCTCAAGTAGACAAGGAACCCTGCTTCTGCCAGTTTTATCTATCAACCTTGAGCCTCTGTCGCCACACTCATACACACACACACACACACACACTGCATATACATGCACAAACACATGCACAACTCTTAAAAAAGAAAAGAAAGAAATTCAGTCAGGAAGAATATCTTTTGCCATCAGTGTGCTAGCCTTATATTGCACTAAGATGTAGGTAGAATACACAAACATTTGTAAAATTTTAAAATTTGCCAGCATCTTTGAAACATGCATTTATAGTTACGCTGGACTTTAAGAAGCAGCAGTGGCATCAGAAACTGCACCTTAGAGGAAGTGACGGACTGCCTATCACTGCTGTTCGATACCAAATATGCACCAGGCTTGTTGTATCAAATCTCAACATTCACAGGAAGGGAAGTAGCACAGGGCAGCTGCTTTGCTCTCATTTTTTTCATTTCTCATTTTTTTCGCCTTTCTCAAGTCAAGAACTGTGACCCGTCTCACTTTGTCTCTGTGCATCTCTAGTTTGTATGGATGAGATCATGTATGAGGTCAGGGATTCATGCTCATTAGCTGTCTTTTAGTGATTTTCAGCACTGCATGAATTAGTGTCACCCCCTGTTGGTCCTATCTTGATACAGCATTTAGTTTAATGATAAAACATTGAATTTGAAACTAATGCATCTTACTCAAATTCGTATCAGTTTAATGTGTAATTAGGTTTATTGTATTGTGTATTATTGAGACGATGTGCTTATTTAATTACTTTATCAAGCAGAAATGACTTGCGAATAAAGTTGTGGTTTTTAAAACTTTGTTCTCATGTCATTTATGCCATTTCAGATGTAAAAGCTATTTCAGAAAAAAAAAATATAAACCATTGTGCTTTGGAGTGAGTCATGGCAAATCCTTTCATGCTGGAATTCAAAGCACCTACCCCTAAATGATAGCAATTCATGTTTTTTTTTTGTTGTTTTTTTTCTGAATGATGAGAAGTCAATGTCGTAACTATTTGCAAGAAAATTGTGAGACACTGAACTGGTGTTAAAAATGTAATATATATACTAGTAATCACTTGTCCTTCAAATGTGAAGGAGGGTCAGTAAGCATCGAGTAAAGTTCATCAATAACTCCTCCAAAGCATCTGGTGTATTTTAGAATAACACTGAATATGTGAAACATAACAGTGGATGAATAACAGTAGATTTGGCATCAGTGAATCAACTGCTGTACTTCATATTTAGTGTCTCTTGCGGGGTTTTTCACTCTTGCCGCATTGTTGATGTAAATACTGAAACATATCGTAGCCGTTTAAACTATCTGCCTATAGTCATTCTGTTAATCTAATTTCGCTCCTCTTTCTTTGTCACCTCCTGGTTAATAGAGATTTATAGCACCCAAGAGGAGACTTACCAGCCTATGCAGGGTTCCTACACAAGTCTAGTAATGTGCGGAAAAATTAATTGCCTAAAGTCTGATATTTGCAGTTTCTACTATGAAAACAAATGTTCAGTTCTAAAACGCTGCTGTATATTGTTTAATTAAATATAATTTCTCACATTGGCTGAATAGGCCATTGTCATTATGACATAAGCAGCAGTGTTGTCATAATGAAAACAACCTAGGATGTTTAAAATTTAAAGAAATGAGTCTAGAAATAAAGTCATTTAGAAATGGCAGAATGTGCAGGACCCCTGTCACTGCCTTATAGGTGATCCATGGTTGTGTTCTAACAACCATTGTATCACAAGCTGCTCCTCTTGTTTATGTAAATAGCCAGTTTTCACCGCAGAGCTGCAGTAAAATGATAATATCTGATGATGGAAAGCATAATTTGTTTTGTCGAAGCCGTAGCCAGGCTGAGAAATGACTGCAGGCAACAGGATTCAAAAGTATACATGTAAATGAATGATGTTTCAGGGGTAAGCGTAAATCCTGGTGGGCTCTGTTAAGGCCTTGCTGTGGAAAATTGGCTAATGATAAAGTAATAAATTATTCTCAAAATATCTCTCGTATGCATCTTCCAGCTTATTTGTTTTGAGGAAAAATGATAATGGGTATGCTCTGCTGCAGGCATACACCTATTGAGTTTGTAAAGATTGAAATGAACTGTATTCAGGGCTTTGTGTTGCTATAAATGACGTCCCTCAGCCTGCTACTTGTCAGCTGAGATCTAATTGGTTTAGCCTAAGGCTGACTCGCTGTCTTAAGGCTGTTTATCCATTGTTTTATCAACAGCCACTGGAATGTGACCGATTTTTTTTTTTTTTTTTTTTTTTTTTTTTTTTAATATGTTCATATGCAGCTTATCTGAAATTAGCTTGGTTAGCAGATGACTTTTCAACAAAGTAAAAATGCCTTTTGTTTCCCACCTGCCTCTATTAAATTGTTTGTATTCAATAAATCTATTCTGAAATTCATTTCATTGCACATTTTCAATGTACTAACATTTAGAATGACATTTTGAAATTAAGCAAAGGAGATAGAAATGCCAATAAATAAACAAACCGTATAGTTTCAGGAGTTTATTTTAAAGTTTATTTTCTCAAAATGTATTTCATATTTCCTGTCAACATTTTTGGATATTTTACATAGCTAGAGAGTACAAAATGCATAAAAACCACTGAACAGAAAAGGCAGGTAGGAAGGAGTGTAGGACTAAACAAAGTGGATTGAGGTGACCGAGTAGGAAGTGTCTGTTACTGTGGATATAGTGACCAATCAAAACAAGATTGAGTACATGTGATACAAGTTTACCGAAACATTTCAAGGTGCATTTATAACAGAAAAATTGGACTACTGGTACTAGTAGCATAGAAGTGATGTTCTTCTGGCCCTCTGCCTACAGAAGAATATCTGTATTTCTTGTTTAGATGGCCACAATATCATAGATGTAATACATAATTTGTTCCTTCATAATGTAAATAATCTAGACACATCATCTTAATGCTACCATATTTCCTCTTGGGCTGAACAGTCTCTCGTTTATCTTTCTACACCTGACTTCCATCGTCATTGAGGTCACTTGAGTTGGATAATAGTTAAGGGACAGAGCCCACAGTACAAGGCAAGACGGCAGTGGGAGAGTGTATGTGTGAGTCACCATTCTGGGGACCAATTAACATCTATAAATGCATTTTCATATACTGTACATACTCTATATTCCCTGTATGTGAATATCGATTAGAATTTCTTATTCTATAATGGCTTTATTGTTGAAATGTACCAAATTCTCACCTACTTCTTTTCCTCCTTTACATTCATATTAAAGACCCGTTCCCTCCGCTCCATACTGCTACTGTATGATCCTTGCCTTTAGATAGAAGAGCATGCCTGGTCCTGTTGTGTGGTTTGGAAAAGCAGTCAAGATTCATCCGACCCACAGCTTGTCCTAGACTTTGGCTGGTACTGTAAAACTGGTTGAATAATGGTCCAGGCTCTTTTTCTGCTTTTACAAAAACACCTGGTTTAGATTCTAGTTGGCTTTAATTTGACACTCAACATTTCTAGTAAATAAAATCTAGTTTGTGAGATCAGAGGGGTGTTTCATAAAGTGAGATTACCAGTAAAGTATGGCTTATTTCAGAAAGTCAGGCCTATCTTCTTCATATGAGATTTAAATAAGTCTGATCTAGCCTGCTTTTGGTCAGGTTAGTTTCCAGGCTTAACTTAACCAGTGTTAACAAATAATCAGCACTGCAATTTAAAAAAAAGAGTGTAGCTGCATCATAAAAAGCATTTTCACCATTTGTTTTTCTCTTTAAATGTCTCTTTAGTCTGTTTAAACGCCTTATGTTTGGCTGCCTGCCTCTTGCATTTTGAATAGTTATTCTATCATATGGAGGCTGTTATTTCACTTGTCTAAACCAGCTAGCAAATAACTTTGGATAACTTTAGTTTCTAAAAATGCTATTTATCCTATAAAATAAATGACCCGGCTGGGGTTTTGTATATTTCAAAGTTGTTGAATGGTATTTTCCATCTTGTATTTTTAGCACTTATTATACAAAGAATGCTCACGTTACTCGCACAGGACTTGAATCCGTAAATTCATGATTACAAGTAGAGCGCTGCAATTAACTTGAGTCTGGGAGTGGTTATGTTCACTTTTGCTGTAATATTTTACTCTCCATATTATGTAGAATATGTTTTGTTTTTACATGTCTGTTTCCTTGTTATCAGCGCTTCGTGTCTTGGGTCTGTGTTTTAAAATAAACCAGACTTGACTTTAGGAAACATAAATCGTGGTTAAGTTTGATAAGACCTGCTTTTCTTATGTAACACCCCTCAGATATATGCTAACAGAAATCAATGTAATATGTGTGTCCCTACAAGCCAAAGTTGAAGACAAATAAGGCAGGTCAAGTTGGTCTTGACTGAAGGTTTAAGAATATCACAATAGCACCATATCAAACTAACGTAAAACATACTTCATGCATCCGTAGATATATATACTGTATATGTATATATGTTAATGAATATATATGAAATTTAGGGTTTAATACTTAAGTGTGTAATATATTTCAAGTTCACAGAAATAACTACTAGCACAGTTCAGTGGAGAATACGACCTGACTAGATCTATATTCAAAACTGACCAGTTGTGGTGTCTCATGACTGCTTGTACGTCATCAATTTAAAATCTCAACAGTCAAACCCTTCACAGTGCATAGAGCATTTAGTTTGCATGCCTGCAATTACACTTGGTGTGTGTGTGTGCACTGTACAGCACTGCGCTACGGTTTGCTCATCACCAAGTCTTTACCACCGCATTTACAAAGCTTTTAAAAGCTAAAGTTGAAATCACTCTGGTTCTATTAGTAGCATTTAGTGCTCCAAATTCAAACAGCACAGTATTACAGTTCACAACCATTGTATAAGGCAGATTAATAAAAGTACTCCTTAGTACTCTTGAGTCACCCTATGTTCATTACAGGCCTTCATATTGTGCATGGCTATATCAAAGCATGCCATAGTAAAGCAAAAATTGCAGCAAAAGCAACAGAAGAAAGGTTTTACAAACATTCTTTGGTTGAGTGTGAAAGGAGCATTCCTGTGCTTTAATTGAATTGCTTTGAATTTGGCATTTGTTAAAAAGAACACAAAGCAAAAAGTGGACCTTTTTGCATTGATACACTGGCTTAAATACAGGCAAAATAGTGATGGCTTTAACCTAAACTACAATATTATGTTAATTCTCACAAAATAATATAAAAAAAATTGAGTGATTGAAAAGCTTGCTTTGACTGATTGTACACAAATATTACTTTCTCTTTCCAGGTTGCCAAGGCAACCCCCCCCCCCCCCTCCAATGGCCTTCCCATCTCCTTTCACTTCTTCTTGGCAAGGCGACTGAACTTCTTCTGCTTGTCTTTCTTGGCAGAGCTGGGCTCAGGGAGGGCAGTTGAAGAGGAGGGAGGGGGCAAGCTGTGGGTTTTGGCCCCTGAGGGCCCCGACGCCTCCTCCGCTGCCAGGGGCTGAAAGGCCTTCTCCATGGCCTGGCTCCAACGCTGGAGCTCCTCCTAAAATTAAACACAAAAACACACCACAGAGGCTTACAAAGGGAAGTCCACCTCTAGAGTGGCAGTGTGCGTTTGTCTCTTGGACAAGTGGAAGTGGTTCACTCATTTACGCATTTGAAATAATGTGATTGTGAGGCTGAATCAGGGCAATATAGATGAAAACTACTTTGCTGTTAAAAACCTTTATGATCCCTGTAGGGTAGTCTCACTAACTGATGGTGAAACAGACGGAAACGGGAATAACCTCATCAATCCTGTGAGGTCTAAGCCATTATTTCCCTTATTTGGTTCGCCTGGTCTCCTTGTGTAATAATACCTGTATAACCTCAGCATTGTTATGCACATAAACATACGCAAGTTGATTTTATTATGTAAATTTCATATCCATAAAGCGAAATTTTCTAAATCTCTGCCAGCTTTTACATTTTTTTTGGAGTCTATCCAAATTATTAATAATAAGAAAAGGATTTATATAGCTGATGTACTGCAAGATTTCTTTCAAGGAAATGTGATTATATAGCCTACATTCCATTTCACCTTTTATTTTGTATTGTTTCTTTTTTTTTTACCTTTTTTTTTGTCTCTGTGCCTTTCTTCTTGAGTTTTATTTTTTTTATTATCATTAAGTAAGGTTGTAATGTTCTTTGGATAGAAATGAATATCTGTTTTGATATGCTTTGTAAGTACAATGCCAAATTGTTCAAACTCTGTATAACATATTTGTAAAGTTTGCAAATAAAAAAAATAAATGATGTATTTATGTTACACAGACACTGTAATTCCATGATGGATTAAAAAAGCTTCTGGATGGCCTACAACTGTCGGAGGACCTCGTTGAAACGGCGCATTTCTCTGCTTCTAAACAAAAAAGAATGTCTCTACACTGTATTGATCTGGAGATATTAAATAAGACATATGAAGCACGTGTTTCTTCTCTCGCAGGCGACAGTGCCGACCTTGTAGGGTTTTATTGTGGGCTACTTACATAAATAAGGTTGCCAGTTTACTTAAACGTGGGCAGACATGTCAAACTAAAACAGCTTTTTAAATGAAATGTAAATATGTATGAACCATATGCTACATTACACCCTGTCACTTAGGGTCAAATATCATGTAATAACATGCCCCAGTCCAGAACCTTCAGTCTCATGTGATTCGTGGAAAGCTATTGAAAGTTTTTAATTGTGTTGTCCCTCAGTGGTTTATAAACTCACCTCATCCTTACACTGGAACAAATATTCATTGCCGTCTTCGAGACTGAGAGAGGGAAAGGAAAGTGAAGTTAAAATGTATTGTGAGGAGGAATGCATAGCAACAACAAGTTAGCCTATATCTTCTATTTTGAGCTTTTGACTAAAGTAAACTAGACTAAACTAGTTTCCCCAAAACAGATTCTCTAAGAATTCTCACCGTAGTTTAGAGACGTGCTTCTTTTTCTTGTAGTTGGTGAGGATCTCCCAGCTGGCGTTATTGAGGGGATATGTCACCCCGTGGCCAAAACTCTTGGCATCCTTATAGGCTGAGAGCTGACCTGGCTTCAGCACACAGTACAAGTTGTTCCAGGACCTTGGAGGAGGAAGAGGGATTGAATATTGATAATTGCATGTTGCAGATTTCCGGCAATAATGCAAAAATAAATGTATAAATTGAATCACTATTACGAGAGCCACAACAACATCACCACTCAATGAAGACTTAATTCCGTTAATGAGCAATAAGGAGAGCAGCTGGAGTAGCTCAAAATTACTGAAACTATTAAAAAAAACTGTTTTAGGACTCACAACAACTGGCAAACAGGCAATTGGTACTAATAGCACCTTCTAACTTTTTCATTTTTTCCCCCAAGCCACAACACATGCTGTCTAAAAAGGACTGTGCCGTGGCCGGGTTAGCTTAGTTGGTTCCTGCATGTCTCTTCCCTTTCATATCTCAGCTGTCCTATCCATTAAAGGCACAGACATTTTTGTTGTGTTGTATTGCTGTTTTGGTGCAGATTGATTTAAACAGTCTGAGCGCAATATGTGAGGTAACCTAAATAAAAATGAAAACAAAAAATGCAGATTTGATGTTCCCTGTGATGAATTAAAGAAGGTAAGCAAGTTTCTTCAAGTGTGCTGATAGATTTCCTAACAAAGAAATGATCTACCTATTTGATGCCTTCTTTCCTGAGCCCTCCAAATCGTGTTTGCGGCCCAACATGCCCTCCTGCAGCACAGTCTGGGCTCTAACAATCTCCATAGGCATGGTGGCTGCTCGCTCTGGTTCTTTAGGGCTCTCTACTGAGACAGAAGGTTCCAGCTCCAGAGAACCACTTTCTCTCATTTCTGACACTATGGGCACTGTGGAGTCACCGGCTGTCTCCTCCAGCAGACCTGAACTGGGCTCAATTGCACCAGACTGGAGGAGAAAAAATAGAGACAGACGTAGAATGAGACATGAGACAAATCATTAACAAATCTACAAATCAACCTGCACAATTGAAGGGGATAAGGAAACAAAGTGTAGTCGTGTAGTTTGTTTTTAGAGCAAGTAAAGGAGCTTTAAATTGCAGAATGAAAATGGCATAGAAGAGATTGGTTTTCTTTTTTTGTAACTTCAGTATGCTTAAACAGGTGTCACAATATGATAAAGTAGGGAAAACAGGAGCTGAGTGGATGTAATTACTAACCAGAGTCTGTTCCTCAGTGGTACAGAGCTTTGAAGATTCTTCTACGAAACCTGTGTCTTCTCGCCTGGAGGAAAGAGGACAGCATGGGGTCTGTATGAGAGACTTTTAAGAGCAGCAGGTGAATAACAATGTGTGAGACAGTGTACTTGCAAGCAAGATTAAGGCTCACAATATTCTGCTTTTTTTTTTGTTATCAAATATCATGAAGTGAAAAAACATTGTATAGTATGTCAAAAAAAACACCCTATGACTTTTTATGATATACTACACCATGACTTTTTAGTGACTTTTTATGATATACTACTATGACTTGTAATGACATACTATATTATGACGTTTTTTAAGCACTTTTTTCGACATGCTATATATTATGACTTTTTAATCACTTTTTTCGACATGCTATACTATGACTTTTTCGTCATGCTATACTATGACGTTTTTATCACGTTTTCCAACTTACTATATGATAACTTTTTTATCACTTTTTTGACATACTATGACATTTTGACATACTATACTATGACTTTCATCACTTCTCGACATACTATACTATGACTTTTCTATCACTTTTCGACATACTATACTATGACTTTTTTAATCACTTATTTTCGACCCTGACTTTTTCGACATGCTATACTATGACTCTTTTATCACTTTTTTCGACACGCTATACTATGACTTTTTTAATCACTTTTTTGACATACTATACTATGACTTTTTTGACATGCTATACTATGGCTTTTTTATCACTTTTTAGACATGCTATACTATGACTTTTTCAACATGCTATACTATGACTTTTTTATCACTTTTTTTGGACATACTATACTATGGCTTTTCGACATACTATAATATGACTTTTTTAACACTTTTTTCGGCATACTATACTATGGCTTTTTCGACATGCTATACTATGACTTTTTTATCACTTTTTTCGACATGCTATACTATGACTTTTTTATCACCTTTTTTGACATACTAAACTATGACTTTTTCAATATGCTATGCTATGACTTTTTTATCACTTTTTTCGACATACTATACTATGACTTTTTTATCACTTTTTTCGACATACTATACTATGGCTTTTTTGACATGCTATACTGTGACTCTTTTATCACTTTTTTCAACATACTATACTATGAGTTTTCATCACTTTTTTTCATGAAGATGTCAAATACACTAGGACAACTCACTTAAGACTGGATCAGTTGGGGTAGAGGGTAGTTAGTGGCACATAAGGTGAAAGCTGATTCTAAGAACACAATGGTTGTCGGTTCAAGGCTCAATGAGTTTGAAGGTCTATCAGTGAGCATGAAGATGTCAAATACACCAAAAGATCTGACTTAAGCATAGAGCAGTTGGGTTAAAGGTTATTTTTTATCACTTTTTCCGACATACTATACTATGACCTTTTCAACATGCTATACTATGACTTTTTTATCACTTTTTTTAACATACTATACTATGAGTTTTTAATCACTTTTTTTCATGAAGATGTCAAATACACCAGGACAACTCACTTAAGACTAGACCAGTTGGGGTAGAGGGTAGTTAGTGCCACGTAAGGCAAAAGCTGATTCTACGAACACAATGGTTGTCGGTTTAAGGCTCAATGAGTTTTAAGGTCTAACAGTGAGCATGAAGATGTCAAATACACCAAAAGATCTGACTTAAGCATAGAGCAGTTGGGGTAAAGGGTATTTTTTATCACTTTTTTCAACATGCTATAATATGACTTTTTTATCACTTTTTTTGGCATACTATACTATGACTTTTTTATCACTTTTTTCGACATACTATACTATGACTTTTTCGATATGTTATACTATGACTTTTTTATCACTTATTTCGACATACTATACTATGACTTTTTCGACATGCTATACTATTACTTTTTTATCACTTTTTTCGACATACTATACTATGGCTTTTTTATCACTTTTTTTCGACATACTATACTATGGCTTTTTTATCACTTTTTTTCGACATACTATACAATGACTTTTTCGATATGTTATACTATGACTTTTTTATCACTTTTTTCGACATACTATACTATGACTTTTTCGATATGTTATACTATGACTTTTTTATCACTTATTTCGACATACTATACTATGGCTTTTTCGACATGCTATACTATGACTTTTTTATCACTTTTTTCAACATGCTATACTATGACTTTTTTATCACTTTTTTCGACATGCTAAAACTTTGAGACGCCCCTAATGTACAGTATAAAAATGCCTACATGGTATGTTTGAGTGTGTGTACCTGCTGTCTTTATCTGATCGTTGCTCTTCTTTAATGAACTGCTCCATCTCCTGTTGCTGATTCCTCAGCTCCAACAACTCCAGCTGCAACACAGTATTGAACTGGAATCAATACCTAGTCCAATAGTTGCTTTTATTACTTGCTCACTCTCAATGACACAGAAACAAATCATACACGATTTTATATCATCATGCCTGGACTACTGTAACTCTCTTATTACCTATTTAAACTCCCACTCAGTCTCACAATTGCAACTTATCCAGAACTCAGCAGTCAGATTATTAACTAAGTCTTGGAGGTTCTGTCATATCACTCCTATCTTAGCATCACTAAGTGGTTGCCCATTAAGTTTAGAATATATTTAAAAAATGTATTAATTACATACAAGGCCACCCACGGTCTGACTTCAGATTACATTAAAGAGCTTTTAACCCCTTATAGCCCAGCCAGGCCCCTACGATATAGCTGATCAAAATCTTTTAGCTATTCCACCAACCAGACTGCGTTTTCGGTTACGGCCCCTCGGCTTTGGAACAGCCTTGCTCGCAGTGTGAGACCGGCTGACTCCACTCCAGCCTGTAAACGCCTCCTTAAAACTTTTTACAAGATGGCCTACACTTAACTATGTCTTCTCTTCTATTCTTGCAACACTGCATATTTCCTCTTTTTGCTACTTTTTTTATGGTTTTATTTGAATTTTACTCTCATTATGTATTTAAATTATGCTTGATTTGTATTATCATTTTATTGACATTCTATCTTGCACTTTCACTGTTTTATGAAGTGCGGCTTGTTCTAATTCTTGTATGTCATGGGGGGGAGGGGGGCTTACATGGATTTCTGATTCCCAGTTCATATCCTGTAAATCTTTTAATCTGGAAAGCATTTTGTGCTTAATGCTTGAAAAGTGCTATATAAATAAAATTATTATTATTATTATTACTAGTAGTAGTAGAAGTAGTCCATACCGTAGTGAGACGCTCCAGTGCAGAGAAGCGCTCTTCCCAAGTGGCGGTGGATTTCTCGAAGGCCTCGTGCCTCTTAAGGAGTTTCTCGACCTCGTCCACAGTGTGGCCCAGGTCTTTACTGGACACGTAGGGCTCCTGAGCGATCAGCCAAGCCTCCGCCACCGAGGCATCCCGAGCAAACTGACACACCTCCAGCACTGAAGGAAACAAAGACAAAGTCATTAGGATAGTTTTTTTTATCTTACAGTAATACCATTTTAAAATGTCCTTAATATTAAGGAGTATTAATTCTGGCAATTATTTTGATGAGATGGGTTCTCATCGAATGGCTTTTTGAATCAAGATATTGTGTTGGAGGAAGTGAGAACTGTAATAGACAGGTCAAACTGAGGAAAGCTGTTGGGGTAGAGGGAATTCCTAATGAAGTGTTAAAGTCATCATCACTTTTGTTTGTGCTTTCAAATATAGTATTGTTCCCTCTACATGGTATAAATCCATTATTAAACCCGTCCCAAAATCATCTAAGGATGACCCAAGTGTACCTCTCAATTATAGGGGAATCAGCCTTCTTAGTACACTCTACAAATTATATTACAGTATTTAGAATTTCAGGCTGACTAAATATTTAGAAACTGTATATCTGTTGGTTGATGAGCAGAAAAGATTCAGAAAGAATGGAGCCTGCATTGACCAAATCCACTCAATCTTCGACTATTGTCACATCAAGAATTGCAGAAAGTAAGTCTACTTCTATTTGTTTTGTTGATTTACTAGAGATTTACTTGCCCTAAAACTTATAGAAGCCGGATTAGATGGCAGGTTTTATAAAGTATTAAAATCTTTATATAGTTGCTCTGTATGGAAGTAAATAATCTACAAACTGGTTGGTTTCATACTCCTTATGGTGTTAAACAAGGTGACGTTCTTTTTCCCACTTTGTTTACAGTATATGTAAATGACTTAAGGAATCTAATTTAGGTATACATCTAAATGATTTAACTTTTGTTGTACGTCGACGATATTGCTCTTCTTGCTGAATCAGAAGATGACTTACAAAGTATGTTAAATCTGTTAAAGAACTGGTGTTACAGATGGAGGTTATTAATAAATCAAAGTAAAACACAAATCATTCATTTCCGAAAAAAGGGTATCCAGAGAAGCAGGAAGACATTCACTTTTGGGACTGTATCACTAGAGTATACATCAAAGTATAAATATTTGGGTTTTACTCTTGATGAATTCTTAACCTATGAAGCTGGTATTAAAACCCTTGCCGATTCAGCTGGAAAAGCATTAGGGTCCTATTTATTCACAACTTTATGATGCATGTGTTTCCCCAATATTAACATACGCATCTGGGATTTGGGGTTTTAAAGGATCTAAAACAGCAGACTCTGTTCAGAACAGAGCTGCTCGATATTTTTTAGGAGTTCATGTTTGCTGCTATTTCGGCTGTTAAATGTGATATGGGTTGGATTCCTGGTTCAATAATGAGAAAATGGAATTGTTTGCTTAACATGTCTCATGATAGGATTAATAAAAAGCTGTTTCTCTGGGCCAAAGCACACAATTCCCCGTGGACTAATGACATATATGATGTTTTTGAAGAAGTTGAATTGCAATATATATATATATATATATATATATATATATATATATATATATATATATATATATATATATATGTATATATATATATATATATATATATATATCGTAGTAATTTAACTTGCAGCATGTACACAATCAGAAGTAAGTTACTTGCAAGATTTGAAGAAATATGGTCAAAAGACATTCTGCTAAAACCAAAACAATGAACTGATATTCAAATCAAATATTATTATGGTCCTGAACTATATGTTACAGCAAACTTATCAAGAAGTCAGAGGATGTTGGTGGCTCAGTTGAGAACAGGAATCCTTCCCCTTGCCCTTGAAGTGGGTAGATTCGAAAACATCCAAGAAGATAAAAAGTAGTGCGAACTATGTGAACTAGGAGAAGTTGAGAACGAATCACATTATTTTTTGTATTGTCCGTATTATGATGAGCTAAGAACATTGATCTTACATGAAATGTCTGTCCAAAATCCTGAAATGATGACCTTAGTTTTTGTACTAAGTATTAAGGCTTTTGTTTCTAAAGCTTGGCTAAAAAGACTAGAAAGTTTATTTGTTTAGGGTATGTGGTGACTTTGGCATCTGGTCCTTTGTCCTAGGTAATGGTGTCTTGTAAGCCTGTGTGGGCTGGGCATATTTGATTGTATGCATGACACAATAATAAAAAAATACTCATTCATTCATATTTGAATGTGAAGATATTTTGAAAAGTATGAAGATTTTTACAAAATAGGACATTTTTTGGAAAGAGAGGACATTTTGAAAAGGACATTTTCTGAAAACAAGAGCATTTTTGTAAAGGGAGGACATTTTTACAAAGTAAAGATATTTTTAAAAAGTGGGAAATATTTTTAAGAATTTCTTTTTTAAATAAGGATGTTTTTAGAAACTGAGGACACATTTTAAAAAGTGACAACATGTTAAGATGTGGAGAACATTTTAGGAAGTAAGGAGAATTTTTTAGAAATATTACATATTGTCTATCTTGTATAAATATCTTGCAGCATTTTCTCTCAACTGTATATGTTGTTTATGGAGGTTTATAAAACAGAGACGCATATTGGAAACATTTAAAAGTGAATATATAATTCCAAAGTATAGTTGAAGGGACCACCCGGTGTTAGAGAAGGCGCTGTGTCAGACTGCAACAAAAGATGCTTATTGGATTCTGAGTGTTTTGAGGAACAAAAGCCACAGTGCTCTTTCATGTGCAAAAGTTTGTACATATATTCACATCAGTTAGTCATTTGGCCCTGGGCAGGTATAGATTTGAAAAGGAATAATGTATGTACAGGATTTGTTTTTAGGGTGGAGGTTAGTGTGGTTTTACTCACAGAGTCTGAGCCAGTCCCATCTGTCGTCCCACTTGAACATCATCTCCTTCCTTTTCTCTATCAGCTGCACAAGCTTCTCTTTGATCTGACACAAGCAGTTATAAGTCGCAGTTACATATCAGCATTATTAAACAACTCAGCCCCAAGGCTGGCTATTATACTCTACGAATTAGTATTGTGAGGTAATTAACCACACGTTATATTCAGGCCGGGGTCAATTGCTCATTTAAATTCTTTTGGCTATTCCATTTCTAATTAGTGTTTGCTTTATAGTCTCCCCGATGAGTGTAAGATGAGTGGAAATTTTTCTTTCGTGGCAATCCAATTGGTTCCATTGTGCCAGACAAGAACAATCACTCCCAGAAAAGTAATTAAATCTAATGAAAGCAGCAATTTGAGGCCCAGCTGAGGATGAAAAGAGGCTGTCTTTGCTGCCGAAGCCTTACCTCAGCAGAGTCTCGGTGCTTGCGTGTCAGCAGGGCTTTGCCAAGGTCTATGCAGTCAGTGAATTTTGCTCCCCTGGCCTCGATCTCTGAGCGGATCCCCTGGTGATATTTCTGCAGGAGCTCCACGGATGAGACATCCCTAATGCAGAGATAATAAGACAGAGGGAAGGATATTTAGTGAACAGGGATACATGACGTTTATCTACCTCTATTGGTAGGGACTGGAACTGCAGCAGTAATGACCATGCTCTGGCACGTTTACATTGTCTATAACTAGTACATAAATACTGCAGTTGTACTATATACATTCTGCTAGTAAGATAAAGAGATAATATACTAAAGCTCAAAATAATAATCTTTTAAGAGATAACAGCCTTTGGACATGGCAGAAATCAATGTTGATAATTTGACATTTTAGTTTTATTAATTAATTTGTTTGAGCTTACATCTTATTACTCAGTAAACACAATTTTTGTGTTTCCAACTATCATCAAAAAATAAATTAAAAATATGTGTATATATATATATATATATATATATATATATATATATATATATATATATATATATATATATATATACACATATTTTTAATTTATTTTATATATATATATATATATATATACACATACAGAAATACTCCCTGTAAACATTGATTTAACTCAGTTCAAATGTGGGCTTTTTTATTCGTCTTTCCCCACAAATCATTAATATCTGAATCCAATGTCAGTTGCATCCCCTTGGTGTTTGGAATTAGCAGCAATCAAACTGTGAAGTCCTTGTCCGGGCTGTGCTCACCTGGGTTTCTCCTGAGTCTCTATTTGCTGGATGATGCTCTCCATCCAGGCCATCAGGTCTCGCACCATGGTGAAAAAGCGGAACTTCTCAGCTGTGTCCACCAGTTGCGCCCTGCGGCCATCGCAGGCGTCCAGCAGGCCCTTCCAGGCTTCCACCACCTCTCGCTCTGTGGCCTGGATGGACTCCGCTTGGCCCCCTGCATACTGGGCATGAAGCCGTGAAGCGGTCTCCTGGAACTGTTGAACCTGGAGGAAGGAGAATCAAAAGTCAAATCATTGAAATAAATCATAAAAATAAAAAAGCCTCTCTCTATTTAACAATTTGTTTGATTATTGTTATTTTAAATGGATGTTTGGCCTTCACTGTGCAGAGTTGATGTATGTGGGGGAGGGGGGGGGGGGGCGTTTCACTGTGCTCACCGTTTAAGACGTGTACGTATGAACAGGACTTGTGACATCACAAGTAGTTTGGAGGCCAATCGTGGTGCAATATGCAACCTACACAGGTGTTACTATTTAAAGGAGCAATGGGATTAAGAGGCTGAAACCAATGTAAAAAAAAAAACCACTGGACCACCATTTATGGCTTCTTACCCTTTGAAAAAAAACTTTCGCAGTTGCCCAAATATTGCAGCACTATCTCCTCCCTTTAGATATGAATCATCAAAGGTTGCCTCTTGGCTGCTGCCTGCTGTGTAAAAGGCCTGATCCCCTGTGCTGTACCTGTTTTCCTAGAGCGGTGATGTCTCTCTCAAAGGCGGCGTGCATTCTGTGGAAGGACTCGGCTTTGCTAAAGTCCTCTCCCACATCTTCGGGCAGCTCTTTCTGCTTGTCGTGGATCTGAACCACTAGCTCCTTCCCATCGTCAAAGTACCTTAAAACAAAAGGGATTGTGTGTATTATCATCACATGTATCCTTGTACCTAATATAATCAACGTAAAGTTGTCATGTTCAAGTGGACAGTGTTATTGTATCCAGGTGTTTTTCTGGTTTTTATATCATTAATTGCTCCAGAAATCAATATCATTCTCACTTGTTTGGACAGTTCATGTTAGATTGCAGGATTAGGCATAAAATCTTAATGGCATGATTCCAAATTTACAGGCCGTCTTTCGGCTTGTGGTCTGGTGCATCAATACTGTTTTTCTTTCCTTGTGGCTGTGTTAGCTCAGTTGGTAGAGCAGGCACACGTATGTTGAGGTTTACTCCTCAACGCAGCGGCTGCGCGTTCAACTCTGACCTGTGGCCCTTTGCTGCATGTCATTTCCCCTCTCTCTCCCCATATGTGTCTTCATCTGTTCTGAGGAAATAAAGGCCTAAAATGCCCCAACAAATTATCTTTAATACTGTTTTCCTTACTTGAGCAGTTCATAAGATGTAGTGAGGAGCTGAGCGCGAGTGTCGATGAGCTCCAGCAGATCAGCCCAGCTCTCATTGATGGTGTCCTTCCACTCTGCCATGGCGGCTGCCTCGGTGTGGCCGGCTTCGATCAACTCGTCTATCGTCTCGTTGACCATGTCCACTCGCTCCTGACCCACCATCCCCGTCTCCCGCGCAAACTCGCGGAACTTATCCCTCAGAAGCTGAAGGGAAAAGGCAGATTTTGTTTTAAAGCTGCACGGGACAATGTGCAAGCTGGGAGCCCATATGGCAGCAGAAGAAAAAAACTATGTATACCCAACCAAGAGATCCCATATCATGTTTTTATCAAAACAGTCTGTGATCACTTTACACCAAAAGAAGCAAAAGCATAAAAGCAAAATATGATATAATAAAATAGGAAATCCATCCTCTTGCTTTTCTCTTGTGTATGAGACACTTATTTTCCTGTTCCCTTAATTGCAGAAATTATAGTCAGTAAGCATAACTGTCTTATCTAAAACGGCTCCAAAATGAGATAAAATGGGTTGGAACATAAAAAACTGCCGCGTGCAGCTAAATGTGTATTTAAACACCTCTACTATATCAATCAAACGTTGTTAGCATAGCACCTTTCATACAGGTACACTGCAATTCAAAGTGCTTTACAGAGCTGACAATAAGACAAATGTAAACAGTAAAACAGTTTGAGACTAATGCACACAATAAATAAAAATGAAATAAAAAAAAACTGTTAAATAGATAAAAGCCTGCTTGATATAGAAGCATCCATTTCCCTGCGTCGAGAGAGAAATGGTCGCACTTTTGTTATATTTTTGAGATGATAAAAAGCTGATTTTGGTGAAATATGAGCTCTCACGTTTTTTGCCTGTAGGTGCAAAGTAAGTCCTAGAGAATTTAATTAAGTGGCCAGTGTCTCCTTCGGTTTCTCTCTCTCTGTATGTGCTATAATGTTTTTTCAGTTTTTGTGAATAATACCGTGACGTGGTCCAGGTCCTGGCCCATCTCCTGAGAGGAGGCCACCACGTCTCTCTCTGCGATCCAGTGTTCCAGGTCCTCCACCTCTCGACTCAGCAGGAAGTGGTGGTAGGTGTGGTCCAGCTTCTTCCTGCGGTCCTCCGCCAGCTCCTTCAGCCCTGCGTACTGCTTATCCACCTGGCCCTGTCGCCTGATGATCTCCTCACTGCAGACAAAGTAAAGAGAGGGGATGAAAGCAAACGAGATACAGGGAGGACGGAGAAAATGGCAAAGAGATTGGATTTAGGTTTGCTCTAGATGAGGCGTGTGATTAGGATACAGGAATTATCACACTTTACATGCTTGTGTCTCTTATCGCCCTAAACCACAACTGACTGGGACAACATGAGTGAATTAGCATCCTCAGATGCAATTCTTTTCAGTGTTTACATCAAATGATCAAAGCACAAACCCATCAGGATGGTCCTCAGCAAACATTTTTTGGGCACGGTCAGCCAGCCTCTGAATGGAGTCAGCATAGTCATCCACGGCTTGCTTAAGGATCATGTGGCGCTTCAGCATCAGCATGGCACTCTGCTCGTCCTGGAGAGATGAAAGAGGAGGAGAAATTATGCGGAAAAAAGGGAGAAGAGACTACACATCAAAGCAAAATAAAATACTCCAAATGAGCTCTTAATATACTTATAAAAAAGCGTCTCAACTTAATTGAAGAAAACCCTGTAATCATGTAATCATGTTAATATATGCAGTGCCACTTATTATTTGTGCAACATGATATGCTTTGTTTTGATTTAGATAATGAGATCTGTTTCAGACATCTACGGTCACTTTCCTGATTAATTCTTTGTCTGTCACGTGCTCTGCTCCTCACCTTGGCCTTTTCATCCGCGATCATGTAAAGCTCCTGCTCCCCTATCCAAGCTTCGGCCTCGTCCGCGTCGTTGTAGTAATGCTGGGCCAAGCTGGAGCCGCTCAGCCTCTCCCTGCGCTTGGCCATCTCGTCCTTCAGCCGGGCCCACGCCTCCTCCAACTCCTTCAGCTGGTCCGTGATTCGCTCCGCCTCCGGTCTGCCCTCGGCGCTGGCGGCCGCCGCCATCCTCCTTCCTCGCTCTAGCACTTCATCGACGCGAGGCTGGTGGCCCTCGATCTCCCTCTGCAACGTCTGACGGACAGAGAAGAAGACAGTGTAAAGTGTAAGGCAACGCGCTAGAGACGATATGATGGTGGTGTACCTCTGCAACTGCTTCTTTTTTTTCTAAAGAAGTTCACACATCAATTGTTTATACTTTTGTGATATATATACACAGAAACAAACAGACTAAATGTATTCGAGGATACGTTGTTTTCTTTGCTTTTACAGTAGTGGATACTATATGTTGACTGGTTTTTGAAAAATGAGTTTACTGCACAGTATACAACAATTGACAGAGAAATAATCGGCAACTATTTTGATAATGGAGTATTGGTTTGTCATTTTTCAAGCAAAAATAGTGAAACATTGCCAGACATCTCTTGTTCCAGTCATACCAAGTCATCTCAAGGGGCTCTAGGGAATTAAGAGGGGCATTTCTTCACATTTGATGACATTTTTCTAGAGGTAATATAATTCTTTGCTGGATCATGTGTATCTCACTGAAAGCTCTTTTGTTATGGTTTAAGTGTCATTGAGTCTGAATAATCATTCCTTCACCTGTGCTTTTGTTTTTCACTTTTTTTTTGGTCAGAAGATTTTTTCAAAAGTAATAATTTACAGGTTACCCACAACTCTTTTCCTACAGACAAGCCCCTCACCTGGTTCTTCTTCAGCAGCATTTGCACAGTTTGAAGATTGTTGCCATGCTCTTGTGACATTGCCAGGGGCATCCTCTCCTCAATCCAGAGCTGAGAGAGAGAAGAAGAAGAAGAAGAAGAAGAGGATCATGACAATGAAAAGAGAAAATAGTAGCGACTGGTTTCTGTTGAGGAACAGCTTTTCAGATCTCAGATGTACATAGAGTAGAAAAGATGTTAAGACCACGTTTCTTATACTGAATTTTACCCCTTATATATTATAAAATGTTTTCAACATCTCAAACAGTAAAAGTCCTTCTTTAAGCGGTCTCCTCCACCTGACTAAAGTGGATTTAGGCAGTGAAACCAAAAAGGATCAAAGCTTTTTTACCCAGATTCACCTGCAGTGTCAATTTCATGGAGAGAGCTGGTGGTCTAACTGTCTTGCATACTAAGTGTACATACTATAATTGAAAACTTAATTTGCAAGTTAATAAGTTATTCTTTTTTGGGGGGGGGGAACTTCCCTCTGAAGTTAAGGCTTCAATATTTCCCAAAAGGTATTATCATGCTGTCATTCAAAAGCCAACATTAATCCAGCTCCTTTAAAATAATCGATCATCCTTACTCAAAGTTTGTGCTATCAATCATTTTGTGAGAGCACGGGGAGTTTCAGCAGTTTAATTTTGCTCTGAAATTGGATCCATGCTTACAAGCTCATCGGCCAGGTCTCTGTAGAATTGATGGACAGCCTTGGCGGCCTCCAGCTTGCCCTTGCGCTGGGCCAGCGGCGTGAGGAGCTGCTGGAAGTCCCTCTGCAGGGCCTGCTGCTCGACCTCCAGCTCCGGCTGATCCTCCCTGCCTCCGCCGTGCTTCCTGGTGGCCTCCTGGAGCTCCTCCAGCTCCCGCGCCCGGTCACGCACCTGGTTCTCTGTCATCTGGTTAAGGCGATACGATTAGAGAAAAAGATGAATAGCCTGTCAAGACCTAATCAGAATGTAGCGGAGGGTAAACTCCCCAAAAGTTAGTTTGTCTTGCAGTTTATGTTACCAGATGTCATGAAGCTTTTACCAATGCAACACCGAAGGTAAAATAATTTAGAAGACTTATGGTTGTAACCGTGTTCTATTTTATTTTTTTTATTTATTTTATTACATTTATATAGCGCTTTATCATAGACACTCAAAGCGCTTGGGGGGGGGAACTGCTCTCTAACACCACCAATGTGTAGCACCCACCTGGGTGATGCACGGCAGCCATACAACGCCTTACGACGCCAGGCGCCAGACGCTCACCACACATCAGCTAGTTAGGGAGGGGGAGGGAGGGGAACATATTTTTAGTGGTGGGGGAAACCGGAGCACCCGGAGAAAACCCACGCAGACACGGGGAGAACATGCAAACTCCACACAGAAAGGCCTGGATTCGAACCCAGAACCTTCTTGCTGTGAGAAGGTTCCGGGTTCGAATCCAGGCCTTTCTGTGTTCTAGTTCTTCCCAAGAAATATAATTCTTTTTTTTCACATTAACATTTATACGACTCTAGTTTGTTGTGTTCAGATGCCAACAGTAAACACAAATACAGATCCGACACAGGTGCTCATTTACTCAAAGTTAATCCTCAGAAAGCGCATAAGCTAAAGCTAAAACTACTTTGTATAATGTATTCACTCCCATGGTGAGATTTTACCACACATGATTTAAGAAGCGCATTGCAGACACACTAAGCATACAAATCTCAAGCATATACAGTAAATGCAACAGAAACACAGACCTGATGCTTCTTGAGCAGGATGTTGGCTTTAGTCAAGTCTCTGACGTCCTCGTCTCCGCTCTGTAGCTGCTGCTGCAGCTCCCCGAGCCACTTCTTAATATCAGTTATGCTCTGGTCGAAAAGCTCCGAGCGGTTGGCATCAAACAGCAGCCGGGCTTTCTCCTGGGTTGTGGACTCCAGCTTGTCCCAAAGCTCGTGGAGTTTGGCCAGACGCTCCTTCACGATGGGCTCAAACTCAGGCTTGGACTCCATGAGCTCCTGACCCTCCTGCATACACCAAAACACAGAGAGAAGATGATGTTGTTACAAAAATGCTCCACTGAGAAAAAAATGATCACCTGAAGTTTTACCCGAAGCTGCTAATGGAGTCAATAAAAGGGTCACTAAAATGTTGATAAGATTTACAACTGCATCATTTGTTTAAGTCTTGTGCTAATAATCTTTTATAAAACAAAGATAACAAAGACTTAATCAATACAAAGGCACGGTGAAACAAAATAAAAATACATTTTCCAAGTTACCCTGTGTCCCTAGTTGTTCAGGTATCTCCTAATATATGCCAAATATGGCAGAAAAAGTATTTTTATATCAGCATCCCTCTCTCATACACAGCGTTACCAACCTGGTCTACTTTGTTGAGCCACTCCTTGTTGGAGGCCAGCTCAGCCATGAAGGCCTGATGTTTCAGCCATTTGCTGTGGAGGTTCCTGGCCTCATCGTACGACGTGTCCTGAGCTGTGAGCATTTTCTCGTTGATCCACACAGTCAGCTGAAGCATGGAAAAGGAGAGTGAGTATCAGGGATTAGCAACACACACAAAAAAAAGATTCAAATTAACAGCTAAGATTCAAGCACGTACGGTTAAAAAACTTGTGAAGGTCATGGAAACGTCAGCATTTTAAATGTGTGCAGGGGTGACTTTCTTTGAGCAGGATTTACTTCTTTATCTTTTGCAAACAGAGCATTTACCAATTAGCCAAATGGGACCCCTATCCCACATAGGGAAGATCTAAATTTAGTCGCAGAAAGTCTCATCAAATACCACTGTGTTATCATAAACAACGCAGTGTGTGTTCGACAAATTGTCCACAATAATCAACACTGTGGTATCAAGTCTCAGTGAGGAATAATTAAGCTAATAAGTAGTGTGCTAATTGATGTTACCCAGTGATTACATGAACAGTAAACTGACGGTGAACTTACATCCTGAGTGTTTTGCAGGAAGTGCTGCAGGTCGCGGTTGTCTCTGAGCTTTTCTGACACTTCCTGGGCTCTTCTCTTATTCTTGTTATGCCTGGAGGCCAAACACAAAAATAACGTAAGCAACCCAAAACATTAGAAATACAACCCCAGACTGACTCCGCTTTTTAATGAAACATCTCACTCAGACAGTGACATAACAGGAGGTAACGCTGAACAACCAAGAGAGGGTGAATAATTGATCATGAGCTCCTCCACCACACAGAAAAAATACCTGACACAGTAACCCCAAAACAGTCATCTGTTTCTCTGCTACACCGTGAAGAATAGCTCTCACTCAAAGATCAATATCCATTATTGCGGGCGCCTGTCTACCGAGCTGAATTGTGGGAGTTAATGGGTCAAGCTCCCATGCCCTCTCTGCTGCCTCATGTTGGCACTAATAATACAGTGATAAGAAAGCTGTTTCACTGCTGTGCCGGTTGAAACCATGAAGAAGTATAAATAAGACCGAAAATATTTATTTTTCCACATAAGATCAGGACCCGTACAGTATTTATCAAACTGTTATAAGTGAAATGTTGGACTCGAGTGATGATAAAGTCTCTAAAGTTGGTTATCTTAAGTAAAGATCACTGCAGTACAGTTTCCAATATTCATTCTTATTTAAATATTATAAATATATGGGGTGGAGGGTGGAGGGTGGGGGTTGAGTGGGCATAGAAAGTTGTGCATAATTGTATAATGTATAATGAACTTTGATCTGGGTATTTTTGTGAAATTCAATACAGTATATATATATTGATATATATAACAATGTATCACTTGTTTTTGCAGATTAATACATCACAGAGTAATGCCTGATTGTCTGTTCCTGCTGACAGAGCATAAATGTGGTTAATAATGTGATGATTTGAGAGTTTGAGTAAGTTGTTTGATAAACATGTGTTATTGCTTACAAGAAGTTAGTGTTTTACTCCTAAGTTAGGAGCATTGATTACAGTGTAATATTAGAACATTTTCACGTTTTCCCTGACCAGAACCAGGTAGAAAATCTACTGTGATTGTGGGAAAGAAACTAACAGAGAACGAAGACCCATTTAAGTCGAAATCTGTTCATGAATGTGGCTGAAATCATGTCAAAGCTTTCTCAGAAGTACCACAATATCATAATCAATTTCGACTTTTAAATAGCCCTTTTAACAACACTTCATTGAAATCATATTGACTAAAAAAACGACTGACCTGTCTCTGATTGAGTCCATTTTGTCCTGAATTTTCCCAGAGTACAGGTTGTTGCTGTCCACCAGCCGCTGCCCCCCCTGCAGAGCGCCGTCAATTTTGTCCTCGTTGGCCTCCATGGTGCTCACAAAGTCCTCATGCTTCTTCAAAGCTTTATCCGCCCCAGCCAAATTGTCGGGCTTGTCTATGTGGGCCAAAGTGTACTCCTGCAAACAAAGCAAAGAAAGAAAAAGACAAGCACCCTTGAGACACTCAACCGGCGCTGTGGTATCTGACCGCACTGCATTCTTCCAAACCACATCTTTTAAATACCTGTAGCATCATTAAAAAAGCTCACCCTAACTCTACGGAAGCTGAAGAATTTTGAGATAAATCATGATCCTACTTTAGATAGTCTCACTCCAAAACACATGCTGTACATGCTGGCCATCCAGACTCTAAATCTACACACATAATAACTCTGCACCCCATACAGTATTTCACATTGTATTATTGTTCCTAAATTCATTTTGCTGATCTTTGCAATATTATATTATTTTTAAGATCTGTGCAATACATGTATTATTCATCACAACCTACCTGCCTTTGTTTTATGATAAATGTTGGTTGTATGAATGTTGTTTTTATGTTATAAACGTACGGATGTGTGCAATATAGTTTTTTTAAGCACCGCTGGGAGGGGCATTCGCAATTTTGCTGTATTCATTGTAATATAATGGCAATAAAGGCTTCTTATCTCATCTTGTCTTGTCTTGTTTTATCTAATCTAATCTAATTTAATCTAATCTTATCTTATTTTACCTGGTTGTTGAGAATGGCCTCTACCGCCTTGCAATCCCTCATGAACTGCTGGAAGCCCAGACCCTGGTCCAGGAAAGTCTTGCGGCTGTCCCACATCTTTTGCAGTTCAACCCAACCACGGTCCAGCCCCTTCAGCCTCTGCTCCAGCTGCTGGTACTGAGGATCATCCTCCTGACCCTGGGTGACCTGGGCACCGGTGTCCCTCACGCGGTGATAGTCCTCCTCGTGGTTGTTTATGTCTTCACGCACTGCGTCGTGAAGGCTGAGCTGCTCCTCGGCCTCCGGCAGCGTGGCGGGTATTTCCTCTGAAGCCACAGCCTTCTGGGTCTTGAAAAGCCAGGACTGGAAGTCATCCATGTCTTGGAGGAAGGTCTGTAACTTGCTGACCTCGCCCAAAGAGTCCTCTCTGCCTTTCAGGGTCTTTCTTAGCGTGTCCCAGGCTGCGTCCAGCTCCCCTCTGCGGGCCAAGATGTCATCTGCGTTCTCAGGGTGGTCCTTAGCCAGCTGGTCGGCCTCTTTCCTCAGGAAGTTAAGCTTGGTCTCGATGGCGGCCAAATCTCTCTCCATGCCAAACAGTTTCCTCTGGATGGTCATGACGGCTGCCAGGTCATTGCCCAAGTCCTGTGTGGACTCGATCACCCGTGTCTTGTCTTTGATCCAGGTCCCTGTCTCGTCACATTCCAGCCCGTAGTTGTTTAGACTAACGGCAGAATCCACTTTCCTCTTCTTGTCCTCCACCATGGCCTTGAAGGCCTCCCACCTGAAGGAGAATTATTTATTGAATGTTTAAATCACTTTAATATTATCTTAGGGTATGTTTTATACCCTGCCATGAGCCATTAAATACTGTACATGTTTAAACTTTGGTAACGCTTTACTTCATCAATTATATCCTAACAATCTCCTATCGATCCTATAAAGTGTATGGAAAGAACCACGTAATTTCATACTAATTACAGGGAAGATAGTAATTTCTCAAGAACTCAAGTTAATGTATTCAATTTATTTATTATTCAACTATTATTGGATTTATTTTATTTATTCTCCATATAATCTTCCCTGTAGAAAATTTCACATTTCTGCATGTCCAGATGAACAGCTGTGCACTGACTGAAAAAGCAATTAACTGAAAATAATTGGAAGTGTACACCAATTGAACATTGTCACTATTTTACCTCTAATTAGTTCTAAATTACAGACTTTTTCTTTAGACTTCATCTGTTGAAAATTATTAGGAAATTATAGACCTAGAAAACAAATTGTTAGCTAAAGAGAAAACCTAAACATATGTTAATTATTTCAGGTGTAACACTGAATAATTTATTAGAAATGCCGATGTACAAATAAACAGTAATCTTTATGACACGTACTGTATAATGCACAGATAATATATTCAAAGCACCTCTTATTCAGTCGCATCTGACATTCTTTGACCTCTTTGGTACGAGGGTGTCTGCTGTCCTCGAGCTGTTTCGCGGCTTTATTGACATCATCAACTCTCAACTGAACATTTGCCATATCTTGAGCTAGAATGCTCAACCTGAAAACAAGAAAAGTGATTGTTAAATTAAAAACAGCACAATGCACATGATGCATAACCCCATAAAAACAAGACCTGGAAAAGAAATATGCTTTGTTTTTTGAAGATAGAACTATAGTGTCCAAATTTTTTTGAATTACAAAATTAAATCTAGACCTGTATAAAAGATAATTCAGTGGTGCGTAATAACTAGGGGTGTAAATCACATATTTTATAATTATACGATATTATATCAATTCTTTGGACAACAATACAATATTTACTGACATCACAAAGTCTGCCACGATACAATTTTGATTCAATTCAATTCAGGGGCCCGCGATACATAACCCCATTTAACACAATCAGTTACATTTATATATATTTATAAAAAGCTACTAACATATATTTTGACAATGTCATTAGCTCTTCCAGACTTTTAAATAAAAAAAAAAGAATTAATATAAAGTGGGAATTTCAAAATAAAGGCACATCTTAAAGATGACGCTATGTATCAATATTTCCGCTTTGTATCGATATATATTGGATCGTTGATGATTGAATCGATATATTGATCCAGATTGATGTATCATTACACCCATAATAGTAACAAAATGTGTTCTGTGTACCTATTCTGTACTACTTCCAGATCCTCCAGCTTCTCAGGCACCTCTAAACCCACCAACCACGTCTCCTTCTGGCCCATCCAGAGCTCACAGGCGTCTGTCTCACTGAAGATGGTGTACAGAGCCATAGCGTCATCTAGCTTCTTCTGTCTCAGGTCAGCCAGAGACATGAGCTCCATGTACAAGTCCTTGATGTCTTTCAGACGTCTCTGGATATCAGGGGTGTTTTGTAGCTCCTCTGGCAGTGCATTGGCCTGTTTGGATAGAGCATCTATGGTGGCTCCGTTCTTGATTGTTTCATTCTTCAGGTCTTTGTGCTTCTTCACTAGCCGCTGGGTGGTGTACTCATCATGGCCGACGTCATCGCTGCTCATCTGCCTCTTTGCGTCCAGCAGCCAGGCCTTGAGGTCATCAGCGTCTCCCTGAAACTGGAAGAACCTCTGGGTGTCCCGGAGGTTCTGTTTCCGAAATGCAGCCAGCTCCTCCAGCTGCTGCCATTGCCTGCTGATGTCGTCCATGCACTCTTGAACCTTCGGGGAGCCAAAGTGCTTGATCTGGATCATCTTATCTCCTTCGGCCAGGACCTGGTCCAGATTGGCACGGCGGGCTCCGAGCTCGTCCTCGAAGGCGCTGTGTTTGCTCTGCAGCACCAGCACGCTCGTCAGGTCCTTGCCATAATCCATGGAGGAGAAAATGTGCTCCTTCTCTCTAATCCAACTCTCCAGCTCCGCCACCTCCCACAGGAAATTCCAGAAGCGGCGGGACTGCTCCAAGCGAGCCCTCCGCTGGGCCGCCAGGGCACAAAGCTCCTGGTAGCACAAGTCCAGGTGCTGCACCCTGTCGCGGATCACCTGAGGATCACATGGCTTGTAGGCTGGGGGGGGAAATGGACAGTATAGTTGTTATATATATCTACTTTATATTTCACTTTCTTCTACTTCTTCTCAGGGTTCTGGGATGCTGGTGTCTATAGCATAAACTGTGTGGAGAGCAGGCATATACTGAACATGATGGGAGATTGTAGAAGAGGAACTAGCGCATACAAACACTTTTATTTCTATGACCAAACCACCTGATTTACTAATATCTGCAAAGGGAGGAAACCTAAGCAACCATGAGGAGAGCAAACTCACAGATGAAGGACCACATTAAAAACTTTATGTGTTTGTTGTAGGGTTACAATAGTAACTACTGTGCCATAGTCAACATTTTATACATTTGTCATATTTAGTAGCTTGTTTGAAATAAAAGAAATGTACATCAGTTGCACTTAATGCACTTTAAATGCAGGTGTGAATACCATTGTTTTGTTAGATGAGATGTAAGTTCTGTTTGTCAGCCTTTTCAAACTCAAGAATGTATGATTCAGGTCAGTGTCAATATAATACCTGCTTTTTAATACTGATGCCAAAAAATAATACGTTCTCAATAGATTTCTCTACACCCTTTCTTGTTCATTTAACAAAACAAGCTAAACTTCATAAACACAGCAGAGATTAATGTTTTGTAACACAAGCAGCAATTCGTGAACTTTGATGAAATAAAATATTAGGAAATGTACAATCAAAGAATATGTAAACAAGACCAGACAAAGCATTTCATGATAAAAGTTTTCATATGCTCAATGCTACAGGCACCTTTTGGTTGGTGCTAAAAAAAATATAGGGATTCAATAATCGGCCCTAGTCAAGGTCCATGGTCTGCAATCAATTTAGAGGCCTGGTCAACCACTGCACTTACTGTCTCCGTTGGCAAACTTGAGAGCAGCAGCACTGGCGGTCTGCACTCTCTCTGCCTGCAGAGCGATGTCGTTCTCCAACAGAGCGTGTTTCTGTAACAAGTCTTCCACTTCCAACAAGTGTTTCCCATAGTCAGGAGACAGAAGTCGAGCCTAAAGACAGGAGGAAAGAACAATCTGATCAGTTTAGTGTCTAGAGAATTGATGTTATTAGTTGATGAATATTGCCTCCCGTGCTGCACCTTCATGTCATCCATCCAGCTGATGATGTAGAGCATCTCCTGGAAGATTCTCTGCAGGGTCAGGTTCTTATCCAGACGCGCTCTACGAGCCTTCAGCAGCTCCTGCAGGTAGTCCCACAGGCGCAGGATGTTGTCTTTCCGCACGTCGATGCGTTTGGCGTCATGGTATCGCTCAGACTCCAGCTCCTTCGAGATGTCCACCAAGACCTGAACACGCTCCGCATACGCAGCGATGTCCGTCTCAATGGCATCATGCTTTTTCTTCGCTGCCTCCACTGCTGGCAGGTCGTAGCCAAAGTTGTCCTGAGGAGAGGAGATGAGAGCAGAGAGGTGCTCAGGGCACAAGGCATAATGGACAGTGCATTAGGTACATTTTGCTAATGATACTTCTGTACTTTTAAT
Source organism: Gymnocephalus cernua (assembly GCA_023631565.1). NCBI lineage: Eukaryota > Metazoa > Chordata > Actinopteri > Perciformes > Percidae > Gymnocephalus > Gymnocephalus cernua. The sequence goes on from CM042444.1 coordinate 17,453,021, forward strand.
AATTCTACTCATTTTAATTCCATTTTTAACTGTAGTGAAACATTGATACTGTGAGGCTTTTACACAAAGGTGCCCTGTAGACATTTCTTGTAAATAACCAAAAAAATGTGTACATTCATTGTGTAAATCCCTGAGCTCTGACAAATGTGCTGAATATGTTTCCTTCCTCCCAAAACATCTGCAAAGCTGTTTTTTTTTTATTCTAAATCCAGCATTGTTAACATCCATGTTTACTAGCTTGCAGACTTCTTCTACCATGCCTTTGCTTTTATATTGCAGCATATCTTTGTGCATTACAACCACCGGTCAGTGTAATAGTGTACAACTATTAAACTATTGGCAGAACCATAATGTGTGTGTGCATGAGAATAACAAAACTCCGAACCAATCGTAGAGAAAAACCCCACATGGAACCTTAAAGTAAAGGATTTGAATACGTCTTCTTCCACTGATTTTAACATCTACACTTTGTTAACAAATTGTGATTTGTTAAAATGTCAATTTTTTACTAGTAAATTGCTAATTGCTAAGTCATCTCTCCATTTTTTCATGGCAACCTGTTTGTGCCTTTTACCTTTCATCACAAATAATTAGGTGTGCAAACAACCTGCTGTGTCGATTAATTAATGCAAATATGGTTAAAAATAAATAAATAAATACAATGTGTTATACATTTCATTTAAATGAGGTAGTCTTACTCGCATCAGAACAAATATCAGATAACAGCATCATATAGTTTTGTTGTTGATGTATTACCTGAGCCACGAGTCTCTGGTTCTCCAGGAGCCAGGTCTCCCTCATGGCAGCCTTCCTGTCAAATCTTCTGGCCATCTGTTCCAGTTTCTCCTGTCGGATCAGCTCGTCTCTCAGGACGCGCTCCCGCTCGTGCTCCGCCCTCTCCAGGCGCTCCCAGGCCTGCGCACAGATGATGAGATGGTGTTTGTTGTTTTGGAGGGAGGTCGTGGCAATGTGATACTTTCTATTTCCAGTTTAGAAGTTATTCACTTGATCCCATCAACATAGAACTCAGCGGTCAAGGACAGCTACAGAACAACTCCTGAAGTTGGTTGGTATTCAGTGTTGAAGGCTAGATGTTTGCTGATGCAACTGAGCAAACATACAGTATTTACTCACTGCATTACCCTAGCATTAGCACCTTACAATTAGGGCAGCAACTAACAGTTATTTTCATTATGGATTTTTTTTTTTATTAATAGTTTGGTCTATGAAATGTCAAACAAATTGTGAAAAATGGCCGTCACAACTTCACAGAGCCCGAGATGTCTTCACATTTTTGTCCGACTTATACTCACAGATATTACATTTGAAATGATTTAAAACACAGAAAGCAGCACATTCTCACATCTTTAAAACTGGTATAAACAGATAATGTTGGAAAGTTTTGCTTGATTCGTGACTTAAATTATTAATTGATTGTCAAAATTGTTACTGTCAATCTACTAACTGATTAGTCAACTTATTGTTTTAGATCTATTTACAATACCTGTGAATAAATGTCTAATATTGAGCTATATCAGGGGGAAATGGATCCCAACCTTGCTGTGCTACTGACATGTTAGCGTTATGTTTGTGTGCCTGCAGTGATGTTTAAGAGATGTTTTTTTTTTATTGTAGTTTACTGTACTGCACTGGTATTACCAGTATAACTCATTTGTGGTTTAATTGTTGCCTCGGGACTGTGCAGTGCTAAATGAATGCAATTCATTTTTGTCCATCTTACTGAGAAACCACATCTAACTGAGACGTGTACATGATGAAAAGAGAGACTTCATATGAAAAAGCCAGACATTTTGTCTGTTAAAACTAGGGCTGAAGTGATTAGTTAGTAATCGGTAATCATTACCGAGTTATCAGTTAGTTAATTTATTTAAGGAATGAATCATTTAAGTTAATGTGTTTTTTAATGCGAACAACATTCCCTCGTTTCAGCTTTTCAATTCTGAGGGTCTGCTGCTTTTCTTTGGGTTATATGATACTAAACCGAATATATTTCTGGTTGGACAAAACAAGCTATTTTAAAACATCTCTTTTGTGATGGGAAATATTTGTATTATTTTCTGGCATTTTATAGAACAAAGGATTAATCAATTAATCAAGGAAATAATCGTAAGATTAATAGATAACAAAAAGAAACATGATCCTTCTCACCCTGTTGATATCCGCGACCAGGGCTCCCTCTTTAGGCGTGTAGACCCTCTGGTTGTTGGCTCTCATACGACTCTGGATTGTAAACAGCAGCACCTCAAGGTTTCCTTTTTCCTGGAACCTGCAAGAAAAAAAACACAAGTGACACAAAAAGGTACAATGAAGCTGTAAAATGTGTACCATTTGTGACTTTATTTCCCAAACCCACTCTCTAAATATTAGAGATATCCTTCTCTACGTTAGCCTTGATCGTATCCAATGTTCTATAATTGTTTATCTTCCATCTAATATTCCGTCTGATATTCATTTATTTATTTTCCATATATCTACATGCACATGACTTGTGCTCATTTGTATGTGATCATATGTCTGATCAGCATTGGGTCTAATATTTGTTTCCAGTTTGTTTGATGTTTACTTGTTTGCTTGTTTGTTTGTTTGTTTGTTTGTTTGAATTCAGAAGTCAAAATGCAGAAGAAGTATGGATTGTACTGAATATGGAAATAACAGATAATGCAAAAGAATATATGTTTTAATATGATATAATATGTATTTTTAAAATGAAAACAGTGACGGATTCGAGTACCTGTTAAATGTAACTTTCAGCTTATACAAAATTGATTGAATTTGGCTGGATAGAGGCCCAACCAAAAACAACATATCACACAAAAGAATACTTCAGATTGCTTAACCTAATAATAATGTAATTATCTTAAGAATAGCTAGGTTATATAGAAGAATAGCTTCCAACTATTTGCAATACACTTATTGGCAGCCAATGAAAGCTGTTGGAAAGATAGTGATCCCTCTTCTGTATCAATGTGCTTAAATGATGATGATCGTGTTCCCCATATAAAACAAAGTTAAAGAAAAGACACTTCTTTCTATATTTGGAGTTCCTAATAGATTTGATATAAAACTCTGACCCAGTTGTTCAGAGGTTGTGTTGAAAAGTGGTGGTAAATTACAATGTGTTTCTGTTTGTTTTTCATTGTAACTCTTGATATTTTATGAAATGTGCTTAATATTGTAAAGGTGAGTTGTGTTTTCTTCTTCTCTTGAAGATTAAAAAGCACTGGACAAAAAGAACAGATCAGAATAGAGTAATGTAATGTTGTCTTGGCTCGACTCACTTGGGTGGCTTCTCTACAGTGCGGTAGGTGTTGAAGGCCTGGAGCTGCTGCTGAACTCCAGTCAGAGAGTTGGCAAGTTTCCGGTTGTTCAGCACGATAATGGTCTGCTCGATCCACGTCAGCAGATCTGACGCCAGAGTCTCATACTTATCAATCATCTTCTCTGTCTCGATGGCGTGATCCAGAACCTGAAGAAGGAGGTTGAAGACAATCAGGGAAGCAGGAACAAACTTATGTTCCAAATTTGTCATAATTGTGCGTCCTCTTTCCACCTCACCTTTCCAACTCTCTTGCCCTCGACAGCGAGCTGCTTCATCTTCGAGAAGTAGTGGTAAAATGCCACGACGTACGTGATGATGGACTTCTCATCTGGGTTCTCTGTGAACACATCTACAGAACAAAAAGCGGCAGACAAGTCAGTCACAGCCAAGCCAGAAATCATCTCTGGTCCTGAGGTCTTTTTTTCCACCAGGCTTAAAGCTCATAAACATTTATTCTACATAAAGGCACAGCCTTCGTCAGTCACTCGCCTTCTGGGTCTAACAGTTTGGTCACGCCAAGCTGCTGCTCTGCTACGTTGAAGGCGCTCTGAAGGTTGTGGGTCGGGTTGGACCTCTTCAATTTGTTATAGTCCACCAGATCGGACCTGAGAGAGAAAGATGGAGAGCGCAAGAGAGCAAAAGAGGAAAATGAGACAGTGAAAGAGAAGAAGCAGAATGAGGAGGAGAGACAATGAGCAGACGGGTTTCATGAGTGTTTACATTTCAGAGTGAGAGTGGATTTGGCCATTCATCATCTCCTCTTACCGGTGTTTGTGTATGAGAGCGTTGAAGGCCATGCCGTCTTTCCAGCTGGTGGTGAAGTTTGTGATGTTGATGTTGGGATATCTGTGAAACAAAAGCCAAGGGACGTCATTGACTGAACCTAAGGGACATTGCTGAGAAGCTCCTGTTTTAAATCGATGTCTGGGATCGGTTCTGCTACATGAGCAATTATGAAGCACACATTTCCACAGCTTCAGGCCTGAGCAGACTCAGAGCAGTGGCATTTTATGATTTGCTCAAAAGATCACCAAATTTAGAGGCACAGATTCTGAAATATGACAGAATCCAACTCAAAGCTAGCAAATCACATTCAAATGAATACCTTTAGTCTTAAATAATAGATGAACATTTTGGGAAATTTGCTTATTCGCTTTCTTGCAGAGAGTTAGATGAGAAGATCGATACCACTCTCATGTCTGCACGGTAAATATGAAGCTACAGCCAGCAGCCGGGTAGCTTAGATCAGCACAAAGACTGGAAAGAGGGGGAAACGGCTGTTCCAAAATCACATAACCCCTCCGTAAAAAAACAACACATATTATTAATATTATTCAAATTACACAAATGAGATATAACGTGCTAATTAGTGAGTTTTAGAGGTGCTGATAGGTGGATTATGTTAGACAGAGGCAGGCTAGCTGTTTCCCCCTGTTTTCTAGTCGTTATGCTAAGCTAAGCTTATTGTAGCCTAGCATTTACTTCACATTGATCTTCTCATCTAACTCTCTGCGACAAAAGCGAATAATTGTATTTCCAAAAATATCAAAATATTGCTTGGAGTAAATAATGATTATGGCTTTATGATTATGAAATGTATTCTGTAAAGGGTAATTTTGAAAATTTGGACATAAACTTTGATGCACATTTAGTTAAATTCCTTTTTTTTATTAAACATAATGACTATGACCCACTTTTTAATCCATTTTCAACCATAAAAACTAGAATAATAAAAATACTAACTCATTTTATTTATGGAACACTTTTCAAGATCAAAGATGCTTTACATAACAAATTCAATAAGTGAACAAGAACCTAGGAAAAAAAACTAAAACAACAGCAGCGCAGGACATACAATAAAATATTAAAAGCTTTTAAAAAGCTTTTAAAAGTTGAGTTCTGAATTTGAAGACACAAACAAAAAAAAATCTTTAACCACTAAAGGATTTACAGCTGTGCACAGAAGTGGATCCTCACACTAATTCCCAAAGGACATTTACAACAGCTCCCACTTACCCTGCCGTTTTCATCTGACACCACAGAAGAAGAGCGTCCTTGGCTGAGCGCGTCTCCTTCTGGTCCGCCTGTCCCGTTTCCACAATAATGTCCTGGATCTGAATAAAAACAAAAAGCACAGCTGGATGATACATAATGAAACATAACTAATGACTGCGAGCTTTGCAATCAAACAAGAACAATCCACAGCAGAGAACAAAAACGTCACTGATGGGAACATGTCGCTAATAGCATGCAGCAGTAGGGAAACATTTTGGCAAAGTGGCACAAATACCCCTTTGAAATACATAATTTATTATAACACGAGTAGGGTTTTATTTGAGTACAACAAAACTAATCTCAAGTGATATGTCAACTATGTTATTAGCAGATTGGATTCTCACAAATCTAAACCTTTAGGGTCCAGCTGATAGACCGAGGGGTGGTAATTATTGAAGTTCTTATTTTCCCACACAGTGGGCCAATAATTAGAGCAGTGATGTGATCTGAGAGACAGGCCCTGAGAGAGGGCTAAATTTAGCCAGCTTTGGTTCTCCTTGTTAATGCAGACTGAAAAGACACAGACAGGAGGACCAAGTCAACTCCTTTCTTTTTCTTTTCTTTTTATTTGATTTTTTTTTTCTCGACAAGGCTGAATTATGCAGGAGGCCATATTGTTTGAACTAATGTGTCTAAAAATAACAGTGTTGCTGTCAAATTAAAAATAAATATATACGCCCCCTCCAAGAAGATAAAAAGAGTCAAACGGACACATTCTGATGTTTGGGATGTGCCTCTTGCAGCAGATAATATTGGAATCTGAAGGCATCTCATTTAAGGAAAAAGAAAAAGTCAAAAACATCCCAATGCTGCCAGTTGAAACTGTTTCTGTACTGCATGCATACACACACAAAAATGACACTAATCGATTAATCCGAGGCGTCCCTATCACACAGCAGGTTATACACTAAATGCAAATAAAAATGAGTACTAAGTCATAATGTACTCTGATTTGATGTATACAATAGTCTATGGTAGCATTATAACATATATTACAGTTATATTTGAATGTGGCCAGCTCATCATGTTACTTGAAGACTGTGACATGTTAAATAACATTAACATATTGTGAGTTTTCAGACCAGAACTGTAATATTGACATCTAAAAATGTAAGAAAATCTGAAGGAGTGCTGAAAAAGAGTGTGTCTGTTGTCAGGAAGATTATTGTTTCTTGTACTGCTGTAACGTGAATTTCCCCTCTGGGGATCAATAAAGTCTCATCTTGTTGTGATGAGGGGAGGTAATTGAAGGAATGGTGACTATATATAAGGCAAAGTTGAATATGTTTGTGTTTTGATTCGAAGTAAATACAGTAACACTTCTCACGTTGCCTGTAACAGAATAACAGGGAGAGAAGAGAGTGAAGTGATGTATATTAAATTGTCCAATGTTTTTGTCATTAAAGTGGACTAATATACACTGCAGAAGCTGTGCTTGTAATTTTACTTTCACGCATGACCTGAAATTACGAGTAATAAACTAACGGTTAATAGTAAAAAATGTCAACATCTTCAAGTTTTGAAGATAGTTTTCCATGTAACTGATGAAAATAAATAAATTATAATAAAAAAATACAAAAGGGACAAGGGATTCCCAAAAAGGAAATAAAGTTAAATATGAGCATTCAGCGTAGCCAAGTTTACCTGGAAGCGAAGGATGATGGTCCAGATGAGGCCGAGGATGAGGCGATGGTTGCCGTCGACGATGTCGTGGGAGCCCATGTTCTCCAGGTGAACCCTCTGCTCTTTGAGGAACTGCAGAGCCTTGTCCACATTCTCCAAACAGTGGATACGCATTCGGCCCTTAGTGGGTTTTGGCTGAAGACAGACATAAGAAAAAAAAACAGAAAGGCAAAATTATAAAGGCAAGAGTGACCAAAAGAGAGAGAGAGAGAGAGAGAGAGAGAGAGAGAGAGAGAGAGAGAGAGAGAGAGGAATAAAACAAACAGTAAACAGGAGAGAAAAAAATGTATAAAAAGGTTTGACGGGGGAGCTTCTTACCAGTCGTTCGCCGGACAGCACCTCCAGCAGTTTAATGAGCATGCGTCCGTCCCGCAGGTCCAGGTAGAGGTCAGAGATGCGACAGCCGACCCGGGACAGGATGGAGTTGACCCATTTAGTAAAGGTCTTCTTCTGAACCGCCTCACGCTCATCTGATGGGAGCACAAAGTTGAAGAAAGAACATGAGCTCCATGAATAATGAAATAACTTTAACACATCTGCAGAACAGCACCACTGGAGCTGCTGGGGATTAACTGTCCTGCTCGAGGGCTGTTCAGATAGGTGGATGGATGGAGGCCAGTGAGTTGAGTTTGCTTTGGAAACAGAGAAATCTTACTGGTTAAATGAATCCCCAGTACAGAGTAAAGCTTTGCACTCTTACGGAGAAAATACAGCCTGGACATATCCAGCTATCTGTAGTGAGCTTTGTCAGGAGGAAAGACACAACATTAAAATGATTCTGTGGCTCCAATGATTTAATTTAACTCACACAATAATAGTATTTCTACATTCACATCAGCCATGCCTCCAAGAAATATGATTTACATAACCATGGACTGACTGATTATGAGACAATGGGCCCCTGGGCACAGACATGTAAAAGGCCCCTGACCCTCTTTAAGAAGCAAGACCCCCTCACTGACATTCTGCAGGCGAAGCAGAAATATTCAAATGATGCTGGAGATGAAAAGAGGCTGTCTGACTCCTGCTCAAAGCCTCCTGCCACAGCTGATAGACACTGACACTCCTCATAGATGGCATACAACATACTAAAGAACATTATACAAAATATTATGGGAAACCATCAAAGGAAACATGATGGACAAGAAAAGATTTAAATTACTAACTACTAATTAACTGTATTTTAATGAAATGTTGTAAATGTTGTAGCTTTAGTATGCAGTGCAGCTGTAATATAAAGGAAAAATAAACAAAAAATGAATCTTGGGTTAGATTGGATTGGCACATACTCAATATTAAGAATTAAGAAAATGTACATCCCATTTACATTTTCTTCTGAGCTCTGTAACTTTCCAACAAGAAGACACCTAGGGCCCAGTAGGCCTGTTCAGTAATCCATCAATGTCCATAACACTTCAATTAAAGTCAATTTAATGGTCAGCCTTGTCACTGTGCTGCTTACTGTTACACTTGTGTCAAGTGGGGATACGTTAACATTGAGACCACTTTACAAGATCTGGACGTGCCATGTTATCCCTGCCATATATTTGTACATTGCGTCTCAGTTACTGTAATTAGAGCAGTACATCATTAATGAAATGCTGGTAAAATACTGAGAGTTTTGACCTTTTTGCTCAGTTATCGTAGTCATTACTGGTGACTCCTGCTTTGGATATTAACCTGAAAGGCTTGATATGATTACTGATATGACTTCAGTATTTTTGCAGACAGGCCTGCTGCAAATGTGATATGGAAACTCCCCGAGGAAAAGCTTAACTTTACCCATCTTTGTCTCTTCATCCTCCCTTCAGAGTAGATAGAGAAGTGGTGCTGCATAATAACATCACATGCATAAAAAGTGTACACACAAGATTTCTGCACAGTTATGCGTAGGTGAACAGTATTTATACTGAAATTCCTCGACTGCAATTTTGCCTGAAAACTCAGGAATGACAGCAAAGAGAAAAGCAGAGTGTGAGTGTCAGACTCTGACAGGTTTTTGGGAGGACGAGCGCTGCCCACACGGTGACACATCTTGCGGGGATCACATTTAAAAATAATATGTCAGAGCACGGCAGATGTGCCTCCTACTCTGCAGCAAAAATAAAAACCAATTTTTATTGGACCATATGTCAGCATGACCCAAAGTACTATACTCTTTTTTTAATTTTGTGTATGGACACACTTAATGTGAATGGGAACGGGGGTGGTGTGAGTGGGTGTGTGCTTGTCACTGGGGGTTGTGTCTGCATTTAGTCAGCGTATCAAATGCCCTGCACGATTTAAACGTTCTCTTATTCACAGAATATAATGCAACTGTGACATGTACTGAGCAAGTCGTTTTATAATTTTACAACTTGTCATTGCTTTCTTACAAATTATTTCGCAGCAGCACCATTTATAAATGGTCTAAAACATATTTTGGGCATTTCTCAACTGCAATTTCTTATAATTACTTATCTGCCTCCAAATGCACCAAAAACGATCTATCTGCAATAAGCTAATAACACCCCCGATTTATAAATCTAGCTCTAGAAATTAAATAGCATCATATGCATACAGGATATTTAACACATTTCTGTAAGGCTTCATTCCAACATATTAAACATAGACATTGGAAGATTCTCGTAGCCATATTAATTAGCCAAAATGTTAGATTTACAGGTGATTCAAGGACTAGGCAATATCATCAAAATCAATGTCACAATATAAACAAAGCTATAATAAACATATTATAAACTCATCTATAATGAACATATAATAGGCTAATATATGCATAATACATATACAACTATCACATTGATGTTGAATTTGATGTTTCATTTTAACTGTAAACTCAGTTAATGTGAATGGGAACGGGGGTGGTTTATCTCAAATTGGAATCATTCCTTTGGACAACGGAATTGTCACAATATGATCATATAATCATGATATGACTTTTCAATAAACAATACTATTAAAGTTATAATAATAACACATCTCATAACTTTCATAGTAACTAATACTGGGCTGGACTTGTTTTTTTCTTATTCTGGATATAAGTTTTTTCTTATACTGGATATTAAGTCTGAAACAATCAGACAGAAAATTAGCTGGGCAGTTGTAATGAATGGCTGTCATTTAAGGTAATTTCTTATGTAAAAATGACAAAACATCACTGGTTCTAGCTTTTCAAATGGTTTTCTGAGTATTCCTGGACTATAAACAGGATATTTAAAGATCTGCCTGGAAACTTGGGTATTTCTTTGTATTTGCTGAGGCCAAATAACTGATCTAAGCATGACAATAATCATTAGTTGCAGCTCTAGTAGATATGTAGTTTTTGATTTAAGCTCTTTGGAGAATATTTTAGAACAATCTGGAGCAAGGAGAGCAGAAGGGCGATGCAAGATGACTACAGTTACACACACACACACACACACACACAGCTCCTTAAAGTGTGCCAGAACCACTGGTGATGAGACATTTTCCATTCAGTCATACCATCTTGCAACATGTAACTTCCCCTCAGTCTGCCTGATACACAGTTTGCCTTTTTTATTCCTGACCCCAAATCTGACTGCAAACTAAGGAGTGCAAAGGACTGCATCCTTAATGACTGGTGTAATAAATGATTCAGGCCCCGGGGCTGTGGAGAACAAGCAAGGAACAAGCTAAAGAAGAGGAACAGAAGAAGAAGAGGGAGGAAAGAAAGGAAAGAGTAGTAGAGAGAAGGAGTTAACGATATTGGATTAAAGGTTAAGAAGGAGACAATAAAACAGAGGGAGGAGGCAGAGAAAAAGAGGACAGGTGATAGAGAGCATGTAGCATCAGACAGAAAGTGATGGAGAGAGTAACTGAGATGCAGGCTTTCAGGTTAAATCTACAGAGACTCAACCAGGAAAATAGAACAGGATACATTACCAACAGTATCTAAAAATGACCCAGTAAGCCCCAAAGAAAGCTCCAGCTTCATTCTTAGCATCATCAAAGAGACGAAACCAGGGTTTATTGTATGTAAAACACATGATGCAGCAGAGTACAGTGAATAAATCCTGCTTTTTCTGTTCCCCTCAGCCGAACAACAGCACACAGCGCTCCACTACGTCGACACAGATTACCACGCCATGAAAAAGTAATGGCAATTAAAACATGCAAATAACTCAAAGCTCCATGAGGGGTGTCAGTGATTTAGCACAAACCTTTGCATCATAATCTGTCTGCAGAGACAAAAAAAAAAAAAAAAACGTCCACATGACACCTCTACTGTATGTGCAGTAAAACCTGTGACGGATGCTTTCGGAACTATTTGGGGCGCTGCCTCCAGAGGGTTTTACAGTGGAGGCAGTAAGAGGACAATTAGAGCACATCCCCAAAACGAGCACATGGTCCTCCCGTATCGTCTCACATCACAAGACCTTGAGAGGAGACAGAGTGCACACTGATGCTCCTGGCCATTTAGGAAGCATGGGACAACAGAGGGGGCGGAGGAGTGGGAGGAGGGAAGGAGGATCCTTGCTTGCATGCAACTCGCTGAGCCGTCTCCAGATGAGTAGTTCAACAAGCTCGATATGACAACAGCTCTGTGTGTGAGCTCGCTGCTGAACAAAGCCTTCAGCGATAAGTCTGAAAACAAAGTTCTGTTAAACCTCGAAATTCCAGTAGCAGTATTGTAGAGCAGAACATCAATATAATATGTAAACTATTAGTGATAGAAGATTTAACATCGTCTGGGATTTCATTATCTTAATATCAAGATATATGTTGGTTGTGTTGTTGTTGTCTTTTCCAGGTCTTCTACAGTTCCTCTAAAATCTGAGTGTTCGAGCCCAATAACAGGAACAGTGAATTATTCTACTTCTTTAATCTGAACATATTGATGTTGATGTTTTTGTTATGAGTGCCATTATTTGGGTTAGCTGCCCAGTACTGTCTCCCATCCAGTTATTGTGTCGCTGTACTGCTTTTGGGATATAAAATTAAATGTACTATACTTTACATAGTAGGCCATACTTTTCTGAACACATTGAATTTAATTTGCTTTTCTTTCGCTGTGTGTCAGAGGCCTCTCTCTCTCTCTCTCTCTCTCTCTCTCTCTCTCTCTCTCTGCCCCCTTTCCTGTCATTCTCCAGCTGCTCTAAAATAAAAGCCCGAAAATAATCTTAAAAAAAGAAAGATATCAAAATAAACGACACGTAGAACAATTCGAATGGGACCACAAGCAGGAATTGGCACATGTGACTCCCAGTGAGGTACGCTGTGTTATATAATTGTTGTATTTTGTGATAAACATACATACAACATACTTTAACAGTACCGTACAATAACAGTATAGAAGTGTCATGAAGTCAGCAAACGGACGCAGTAATGTCACTTACACAGCAATTTGTATCTATATGAAGTTTGCGTACTTTAGCTAGTTTTGTTTTAAGGTTTCATATCAAAGTTGGTGTTTTAGATTTCATGTAAATGAAAGCTACATTTTTTGTATGATTTTCACTTCAATCATGGCAGAAGTGTAGCTGAAAGGGACGTTTGGCTTTTTTTCATCATAAATAGGAAAGTAGCTGTAGTAGTTCATACCAAGGACTAACCACAACTTCACTGTATGTTTAATGATTGAAGCTGCAATTGTCATACATTCTTTTTACATGAATTCAGTATTTTTGAGTGTAGCAGTGATACACAGTATCCAACGTTTCTGACACACTGACTGGACTGCAGCAGCGTCTTGTCACTACTGTGCTGCGTTCCTTTTCCAACTTACCGGCTTCTTCTTCCTGCATATCAGTGCCAGCCTTACTAAACATTCCTCTGTTTCACATGCTTTTACTGTGTTAGCTCTCATCCACTCCAGTGAAAGCCCAATGACTTATTCATGCTGATGGATTTTCCCTGTATACACCCTGATCTGTCTTTTCCAACAGTCAGCTCTTACTGGATGTGGCCCAGTGGGTCCCCCAGCACCCTGCTACATGCCTGAGTCATGGCCCTGCCAGAGCTACCTGTCCTGCAGCCATGACACCATGTCCAGGAGTTTAGATGAAACAACTCCTCTGTTGGCTTTCTTTACACACTTCTTCAAGACAAGATGAATTGTCGGAGGTTTTGCTAAATGGACTCACATTCTGCGACATCATATTAATGCACATTAGAGGCTGTCAAGGTTTCTTGATGTTGTAAAGAAGTTAGCTTAGCGTAGTGAATGGAATCCCATGTTGCCGGTTAGCATGTTGTGAGTAAAAGTGAGCCAACAAAAGACAAAAAAACAACCTAATTACATGCACTGAGACAAAAAAAATGCGTTGGCCCACCTATCTACAGCTAGGGGAGACCATGATAAGCCCTATTTCAACAAACAGTGGCGTATCCCTTTAAAAACAAACAAAAAGTCGTATGAAGCCTTTTGTGGCTTCAGAGGGAGCTGCGTTAAATCTAATGAACTGCCTCAAGTCATGTCACTTGAGTCAGCATCAGTTGGGGCTGAAGACTACAAGTTTGACAATGACAAAAATCTGGGGAAGAAGACAATTGCTTAAAGAACATACATTCACAAGAATTTGAGGGCCAAACTCATGCAAAGCATTGTATTTTTAACAGTTAACAGGAGATCAAGGACCCAAAAACTTGAAGGGGAAGGTGTTCAGACAGCTGAAGAACGCCAAAAGGTTAAAGATCAAAAATCAACTAGACAAGATGGAGGTGGAAAAAACACTTTTTCAACCAGGGCAGCAGAAAATACTCAACACCAATGAGTGTGTCAAACTCCAAGAAAGACATAAGAAAATGGATGAAAGGTTGAAATCAATAAATCCAAAGCAAAGACTGTTTTCTCTTTCTCTATTTATAACTTATGTTTTTCTGTTATTGTTGTTTTGTCCAACTTGATTCTACTGCTCTCTTGACCAGATCTCCCTAATAACGGGTAAATAAAAAGCAAATAAAATTCCATGAAATGTAATTGGTGGATCAATACACTTGGCTCCGAAGAAACCACTCTAATTTGGGAAAGCTTCAGAAGTTTGCCACTTCACGGATCAGTTGACTCTGCAGTCTTCAGAATCAGTCTGTACTTGAAATCTAGCAGCGGCAATAAAAAAAAAAGCATGTTTCCCTCTCTGTTCCTGCATCGTCTCCTCCATTTTTTTCTCTCACTAATGCACTCCTGTCATCAGGGAATTGGATAGCATAGTGCAAGCTAACAAAAATCCACAGTGACGGCAAACCTCTCTTTTAAAACCTTAATAACACAGGCGGAAGGAGAAGCACGGGAGAAGTTAAACCGCCAGAGAAGTTGATTCTTTTTTAACAGCGCCAACACAATCATTCAGGGGGAAAAGGAGATTAGGATCAAAACACACTTTTGCTTTGTTCTTTGGAACAGTTTGCGAAGGTTGAGGGCCATATGGAGAAAAGTTGACAAGCTAAAATGATGAATATGTTGTCATAAAGAAAATGGAGCACATAAGAGTGCATAACACTACCTTTAGAGGGAAAACCATCACAACCTTTTTAGGAGTTTGCCTATGAATTATTCAAAATCAAGTCAAGTCAGTGAACAATTGGGGCAGAGCTACGGCTTCCTGAAAATAAATAAATGACTACCTTATAGATTCAATAAAAGGGCCAATGCTTTGGAAGCTCAGACTTTCTTTGCTGTCAGCTTTCTCCAGTTCTAACAACAGGATGACAAACTAACCTCACACTTGCTCACATCACAGCCCAACCTCCCTGCGATCCAAAGCTGGCCTCAACACAAACACAAGTCGGGGAAGGGAGGGGCATGATTGGAAAAGTGATTTCTCTCTCTGTCTCATCGGTGAGGAAGGAAAGGATGGACAAACTCCCTCTCAAACACACACAAATGCACAAACAAACACACGCGGCTCTTCCGTCAGGACGCTGTACCTTGCAACTGTCTGAAGCGTCCGTCCAGGATGGAGTTGAAACAGATGTTGGAGGTGCTGTAACTCAGCCAGCGCGCCCGCTTCATACTTTTAGCTGAAGAGGAAGAGGAGGAGGAGAGGAGGGCGGGGGGAGGGTGAGGGTGAGAGGGCCTCTGACGTCTGGGGGTGCAGGAGGAGGATGAGGAAGAGGATGAGGAGAAAGGGCAGAGTCCCGCAGGTGCCACGGCGAGAGGCAGGTGCATGACAGTGCCGTTCCTCTCCGAGTGGTGTTCAGGCTCCAGCTGCTTCCTGCTGCTGCTGCTGCTTCCCCTGTTTGCCTTCCTATTTTCAGGTCTCTGGGCCCGGTGGACCGGTGGGGTGCTCCTGCTCCGGCTGATGCTCATGCCCACCCGAACAGGGGCCTCTTTCTCCGGCGGGGCATAGGGCCGGACGGCAGCCTCCTTGGTCCCTCCGCTGCTGCTCCGGATGGCTGTAGTGTCCCTGCTGCTGGCCTTCAGGCTGATCTTGACCTCTCGGAGCCGGGGTTGGCTTATAGGGGCAGCGCGCAGCAGGCACGGGCTGCTCATTTTGACCCCCCAAACACCGACAACAACAACAGCAACACAGCCTGGAGCCAGCAGAGGAGCTTGGCACTCCACGTCTCTCCTCTTCTCTGTCTCTTGGCTCTCTGTCCTCCTTTCCAGATCTCTCTTGTGTTCACTCCTGCTCCCTCCCTCCCTCCCTCCCTCCCTCCTTCTTCTTTCTTTCTTACTCTCTCTTCACTGCTGCCGTGATGATGCTATGCCTCCACACTCAGGCGGCACAAGGGCTCAGGCAGCCTTCAGTTCAGTTCAAAGTGGTTTCTCCAGCCCCATGCATGCATACAATATGTTTTTTTAATACGTCCACGTGCACACAAGACTCCCTCCCTCTACCCAGCACTCCCACACAGTCGTGACATCACTGAATGTGAAGTGTATTTTCCTGTGCCAATAATCCAACATAAAACGGTCCATCTTTTTAGGTGTATGTAAGAAGTAGTGTAAGTGGCTGGACATTCATTATGTTATGTATGTGCTCTGAAGGCATGCTGGGTGCATATTTCTCAGTTCACAAGCTGTAAATCAGCAGCGACGACATTCGGAACTATTTGGGGCGCTGCCTCCAGAGGGTTTTACAGTGGAGGCAGTAAGAGGACAATTAGAGCACATCCCCAAAACGAGCACATGGTCCTCCCGTATCGTCTCACATCACAAGACCTTGAGAGGAGACAGAGTGCACACTGATGCTCCTGGCCATTTAGGAAGCATGGGACAACAGAGGGGGCGGAGGAGTGGGAGGAGGGAAGGAGGATCCTTGCTTGCATGCAACTCGCTGAGCCGTCTCCAGATGAGTAGTTCAACAAGCTCGATATGACAACAGCTCTGTGTGTGAGCTCGCTGCTGAACAAAGCCTTCAGCGATAAGTCTGAAAACAAAGTTCTGTTAAACCTCGAAATTCCAGTAGCAGTATTGTAGAGCAGAACATCAATATAATATGTAAACTATTAGTGATAGAAGATTTAACATCGTCTGGGATTTCATTATCTTAATATCAAGATATATGTTGGTTGTGTTGTTGTTGTCTTTTCCAGGTCTTCTACAGTTCCTCTAAAATCTGAGTGTTCGAGCCCAATAACAGGAACAGTGAATTATTCTACTTCTTTAATCTGAACATATTGATGTTGATGTTTTTGTTATGAGTGCCATTATTTGGGTTAGCTGCCCAGTACTGTCTCCCATCCAGTTATTGTGTCGCTGTACTGCTTTTGGGATATAAAATTAAATGTACTATACTTTACATAGTAGGCCATACTTTTCTGAACACATTGAATTTAATTTGCTTTTCTTTCGCTGTGTGTCAGAGGCCTCTCTCTCTCTCTCTCTCTCTCTCTCTCTCTCTCTCTCTCTCTCTGCCCCCTTTCCTGTCATTCTCCAGCTGCTCTAAAATAAAAGCCCGAAAATAATCTTAAAAAAAGAAAGATATCAAAATAAACGACACGTAGAACAATTCGAATGGGACCACAAGCAGGAATTGGCACATGTGACTCCCAGTGAGGTACGCTGTGTTATATAATTGTTGTATTTTGTGATAAACATACATACAACATACTTTAACAGTACCGTACAATAACAGTATAGAAGTGTCATGAAGTCAGCAAACGGACGCAGTAATGTCACTTACACAGCAATTTGTATCTATATGAAGTTTGCGTACTTTAGCTAGTTTTGTTTTAAGGTTTCATATCAAAGTTGGTGTTTTAGATTTCATGTAAATGAAAGCTACATTTTTTGTATGATTTTCACTTCAATCATGGCAGAAGTGTAGCTGAAAGGGACGTTTGGCTTTTTTTCATCATAAATAGGAAAGTAGCTGTAGTAGTTCATACCAAGGACTAACCACAACTTCACTGTATGTTTAATGATTGAAGCTGCAATTGTCATACATTCTTTTTACATGAATTCAGTATTTTTGAGTGTAGCAGTGATACACAGTATCCAACGTTTCTGACACACTGACTGGACTGCAGCAGCGTCTTGTCACTACTGTGCTGCGTTCCTTTTCCAACTTACCGGCTTCTTCTTCCTGCATATCAGTGCCAGCCTTACTAAACATTCCTCTGTTTCACATGCTTTTACTGTGTTAGCTCTCATCCACTCCAGTGAAAGCCCAATGACTTATTCATGCTGATGGATTTTCCCTGTATACACCCTGATCTGTCTTTTCCAACAGTCAGCTCTTACTGGATGTGGCCCAGTGGGTCCCCCAGCACCCTGCTACATGCCTGAGTCATGGCCCTGCCAGAGCTACCTGTCCTGCAGCCATGACACCATGTCCAGGAGTTTAGATGAAACAACTCCTCTGTTGGCTTTCTTTACACACTTCTTCAAGACAAGATGAATTGTCGGAGGTTTTGCTAAATGGACTCACATTCTGCGACATCATATTAATGCACATTAGAGGCTGTCAAGGTTTCTTGATGTTGTAAAGAAGTTAGCTTAGCGTAGTGAATGGAATCCCATGTTGCCGGTTAGCATGTTGTGAGTAAAAGTGAGCCAACAAAAGACAAAAAAACAACCTAATTACATGCACTGAGACAAAAAAAATGCGTTGGCCCACCTATCTACAGCTAGGGGAGACCATGATAAGCCCTATTTCAACAAACAGTGGCGTATCCCTTTAAAAACAAACAAAAAGTCGTATGAAGCCTTTTGTGGCTTCAGAGGGAGCTGCGTTAAATCTAATGAACTGCCTCAAGTCATGTCACTTGAGTCAGCATCAGTTGGGGCTGAAGACTACAAGTTTGACAATGACAAAAATCTGGGGAAGAAGACAATTGCTTAAAGAACATACATTCACAAGAATTTGAGGGCCAAACTCATGCAAAGCATTGTATTTTTAACAGTTAACAGGAGATCAAGGACCCAAAAACTTGAAGGGGAAGGTGTTCAGACAGCTGAAGAACGCCAAAAGGTTAAAGATCAAAAATCAACTAGACAAGATGGAGGTGGAAAAAACACTTTTTCAACCAGGGCAGCAGAAAATACTCAACACCAATGAGTGTGTCAAACTCCAAGAAAGACATAAGAAAATGGATGAAAGGTTGAAATCAATAAATCCAAAGCAAAGACTGTTTTCTCTTTCTCTATTTATAACTTATGTTTTTCTGTTATTGTTGTTTTGTCCAACTTGATTCTACTGCTCTCTTGACCAGATCTCCCTAATAACGGGTAAATAAAAAGCAAATAAAATTCCATGAAATGTAATTGGTGGATCAATACACTTGGCTCCGAAGAAACCACTCTAATTTGGGAAAGCTTCAGAAGTTTGCCACTTCACGGATCAGTTGACTCTGCAGTCTTCAGAATCAGTCTGTACTTGAAATCTAGCAGCGGCAATAAAAAAAAAAGCATGTTTCCCTCTCTGTTCCTGCATCGTCTCCTCCATTTTTTTCTCTCACTAATGCACTCCTGTCATCAGGGAATTGGATAGCATAGTGCAAGCTAACAAAAATCCACAGTGACGGCAAACCTCTCTTTTAAAACCTTAATAACACAGGCGGAAGGAGAAGCACGGGAGAAGTTAAACCGCCAGAGAAGTTGATTCTTTTTTAACAGCGCCAACACAATCATTCAGGGGGAAAAGGAGATTAGGATCAAAACACACTTTTGCTTTGTTCTTTGGAACAGTTTGCGAAGGTTGAGGGCCATATGGAGAAAAGTTGACAAGCTAAAATGATGAATATGTTGTCATAAAGAAAATGGAGCACATAAGAGTGCATAACACTACCTTTAGAGGGAAAACCATCACAACCTTTTTAGGAGTTTGCCTATGAATTATTCAAAATCAAGTCAAGTCAGTGAACAATTGGGGCAGAGCTACGGCTTCCTGAAAATAAATAAATGACTACCTTATAGATTCAATAAAAGGGCCAATGCTTTGGAAGCTCAGACTTTCTTTGCTGTCAGCTTTCTCCAGTTCTAACAACAGGATGACAAACTAACCTCACACTTGCTCACATCACAGCCCAACCTCCCTGCGATCCAAAGCTGGCCTCAACACAAACACAAGTCGGGGAAGGGAGGGGCATGATTGGAAAAGTGATTTCTCTCTCTGTCTCATCGGTGAGGAAGGAAAGGATGGACAAACTCCCTCTCAAACACACACAAATGCACAAACAAACACACGCGGCTCTTCCGTCAGGACGCTGTACCTTGCAACTGTCTGAAGCGTCCGTCCAGGATGGAGTTGAAACAGATGTTGGAGGTGCTGTAACTCAGCCAGCGCGCCCGCTTCATACTTTTAGCTGAAGAGGAAGAGGAGGAGGAGAGGAGGGCGGGGGGAGGGTGAGGGTGAGAGGGCCTCTGACGTCTGGGGGTGCAGGAGGAGGATGAGGAAGAGGATGAGGAGAAAGGGCAGAGTCCCGCAGGTGCCACGGCGAGAGGCAGGTGCATGACAGTGCCGTTCCTCTCCGAGTGGTGTTCAGGCTCCAGCTGCTTCCTGCTGCTGCTGCTGCTTCCCCTGTTTGCCTTCCTATTTTCAGGTCTCTGGGCCCGGTGGACCGGTGGGGTGCTCCTGCTCCGGCTGATGCTCATGCCCACCCGAACAGGGGCCTCTTTCTCCGGCGGGGCATAGGGCCGGACGGCAGCCTCCTTGGTCCCTCCGCTGCTGCTCCGGATGGCTGTAGTGTCCCTGCTGCTGGCCTTCAGGCTGATCTTGACCTCTCGGAGCCGGGGTTGGCTTATAGGGGCAGCGCGCAGCAGGCACGGGCTGCTCATTTTGACCCCCCAAACACCGACAACAACAACAGCAACACAGCCTGGAGCCAGCAGAGGAGCTTGGCACTCCACGTCTCTCCTCTTCTCTGTCTCTTGGCTCTCTGTCCTCCTTTCCAGATCTCTCTTGTGTTCACTCCTGCTCCCTCCCTCCCTCCCTCCCTCCCTCCTTCTTCTTTCTTTCTTACTCTCTCTTCACTGCTGCCGTGATGATGCTATGCCTCCACACTCAGGCGGCACAAGGGCTCAGGCAGCCTTCAGTTCAGTTCAAAGTGGTTTCTCCAGCCCCATGCATGCATACAATATGTTTTTTTAATACGTCCACGTGCACACAAGACTCCCTCCCTCTACCCAGCACTCCCACACAGTCGTGACATCACTGAATGTGAAGTGTATTTTCCTGTGCCAATAATCCAACATAAAACGGTCCATCTTTTTAGGTGTATGTAAGAAGTAGTGTAAGTGGCTGGACATTCATTATGTTATGTATGTGCTCTGAAGGCATGCTGGGTGCATATTTCTCAGTTCACAAGCTGTAAATCAGCAGCGACGACATTCAGAGCCTCTCTCATCTCCTGCCTCTCTTTTGACTTTCCTCCCTCTCTTCCTACTCTCTCTCTCTCTCTCTCTGTGTGTCTCTCTCTCTCTGACAGGAAACACTGATTGCATTACAGAAACATCAGTGCAGCAGCACTCTAACACAATATCACCAACACCCACACAGAAGCCTTCATCACTTAAAGAGACAGAAAGAAACAGCAAGAAAAGTGGTGAAAGCTCTAACAGATAAATGGTCTGGACATGACTTAATATATTTTGACTACCCAGATGTTGGGCTTGATATTAAACCATAATACATAGCATTGTGTCTTTCCAGACCAAAATGTGTGCGTAGCATCCGTAGCATTGAACACTGAAAGCTAGCATCAAATGTTCAAATCAGACAATTCTTGAACTTGTAAGTGCAGATATTCATTATATCAAACCTCATTTTTTATACTATTTATGACCAGCATTTGTTCAACAATAGCCATTTAATGTATGTATGTATTTAGGAAATGGCTCTGCTCTTTTAAGGGGGTACTACTCCCCCTACCAAATAATTCCTGCTGAAGTCAACAATACTTAAAGCACATAAGGAGTAAGTTTTGTTGGTGGAGTGAGCTGCAGCTGCCACATGCACCCGTTAGACGAGCACTGGATGGTGCTAGTCAGTTGGTAGCCAGGCAACTGATGAATGAGCCAAGGATTGTGAGGCATGAATGAAGCAGCTGATCATCAGTACTCTGTGCCTGACCTAACGCAATGCTGCAGATATACGTTTTTATTATCTATAGTATTATATATATTATATTATATATATTATATATAGTTCAAGCGAGTGTATGTTCGAATTTCGAACATATGTGGAAGACGACATTTGATCTTAAGGTTAGTAGCCTACTACAGTTTGTTTCGGTAGCTATAGTAGTCTTGCATTGCCAGACCTTACTCCACAGCACTGCAGAGGTAGGTATTTTTACTGCCCACAGTGGTCAATAAACTGTGGGACATGGTCTTTTATGTAAACACTTATAAACAATAAATACAATACAACAAACAAATAAACGCATTTCAGCCCCCGGCTTTAGTCGTTTCCTTCTGCTGCTGTACATAATTAAAAGTGCTACGAACTTACACCTACGACTTTATTTGCTAATTTTGTGATATATGGATCGGCAATATATATATATATATATATATATATATATATATATATATATATACACATATGTTTTTTAAGTACTAGTAAATTCTTAAAAAAGCTGGGCACTATAGTTTTTAGCAAATGTTACATTAGCAAATATTGTTTTTGGTGGGGACTATTTTTACCTGCGGATTTGTTACTATTTATGGCAGCAGGTTCATCTGGTATTGACTCAAAATGAACTTCAGTGTGTGCATGTGTGTGTGTGTGTGTGTGTGTGTGTGTGTGTGTGTGTGTGTGTGTGTGTGTGTGTGTGTGTGTGTGTGTGTGTGTGTGTGTGTGTGTGTGTGTGTGTGTGTGTGTGTGTGTGTGTGTTCATGGTAATGAAGGAACCTGTCACCCAGCGCAACAGTGTGACTCATTTATGTTTTTTAGGACAACAACTGACCTCTAATGGCACAGAGTAATAATCCATATCAGGTTTGGGCTACACGGGCTTTAGTATACTTGTTGGTCGGGTCCATTCATTGTTGGTTTTGCTGTTTTCAGGTGATTTGTTAACAATAAGAAAACTGTGGAATATCACCAGAAGTTCAAATCAAAAGTTTGCAAAATTTTAACTGTTTTATATCGGCAACAACAACACTATTCCAAAGTAAGGTATATTGTATTGAAACTCAGCCATCATATCCGTACTAGTATCAAAATGCGTCAAACAATACCCAGTGCAACTCAGAAGTGCCTTCTCTCCACAGAGCTGAATTCATTCATTTTACAACCTTGTGGCTGACCTCTCTCGTGTCTACGGCTTTACATAAAATGACCATGGTGTGACCCTGTACACCTCATCTATGTTACGCTTCTTTCCAACGCAGAAACTATTTAAAAACTCCAAGCAGCCACCCCACAGGTGGATCACAGCTTACCAGCTTAGCCAGAAATGCCAGAGATCTGTGCTATGGGAGGGCAGGTCAGCTGTTCAGTTCGGTCAGACGCTGGACATTCTGGGAATGTGCAAGCGATCCCAGTTACAGTACTTGCAGAGGGGTGCGGAGCAGTGTCAGGGCTCAGCTGTTGGAGGTGTGTGACACCACGAGTAACATGTACACACACAACACCACACACAACAACACCTGCAGAGCTCTAGCTAAGAGCCTTGGAGTAAAATCAAAGGTCACCCGGAGTGGGAATTATGCAATTTTTCAACTAAATCTAAGTGAAGGTGAGTGACACATTCAAACCTGCCAAAGTTAAACAGACACCCATTATAGCTCATCCTTTCTGCCCTTCCCACGCTCTTAATAAGACACTGTCATCTCATAAATGTGTCACACAAATGCCTCTGAAAGGACACAGCCTGTTTACTATGCATGCACTCACCTGCGAGGGCCTTGATGCGCGAGCGCTCAAACAGCCTGGCAGAGCTGTTGTCATTGTCAAGTTCTTCGTCAGTGGCGTCGAAGCGGGTGTTGATGCGGCTGTACTGCTGCGTGATCTCAGCATTGTCAAAGTCTGTGGTGGAGGTCATGGCGGAAGCCAGCGTGGCAAGCGGATGAGGGGACGGCAGGCGGCGTCCTCAGGTGGTCTGGGTGTGGAGGGGATGAAATCACAGGATGGACCGTGAATACTGGAGGTAGTCTGAAATGGAGGAGGAAGACAGACAGTAGAGGTGTTATTATGATTAATTATGATGATGATAAACTGGGGTTCAGCCCTTACACATCTGAAACTGACACTATATTTACATATTCATAGACTGGATTTTTCTGGATTTTTAAATGAAGTAATTGTTTGTGGAAAGACTGTATCAGACACAAATTATAGTTAGTTTGTATTTTGGCGTTAAGTTTCAATTTATTGTGGCCAGGTTAGCTCAGTTGGTAGAGCAGGTGCACACACACACATACACACACACACACACATATATATATATATATATATATATATATATATATATATATATATATATTTTAGAGGTTTACTCCTCGACGCAGCAACCGCGGGTTCAACTCTGACCTGTGGCCCTCTGCTGCAAGTCATTCCCCCTCTCTCTCCCCTTTCATGTCTTCATCTGTCCTGTGGATATAAAGGCCTAAAAATGCTCTAAAAAAAATCTTTACATTTTTTTTTTCAATTTATCAACCCCATTGGGCAGGGGCTGTATCTATACCTGGCAATGAATGTCATTTTTTAAATTTGATGTGGTACCATACAGATATATTTTTACATAGAAACCTTGCCTTCCATAGCTTTCAAATTGGCCCCACAAGCTCCTGTGCCCCTCACAATCTCCATTTTGTGCGTTTCACTTTGCTCAACTGTCACCCTGCAGTGTGTCTGTGTATTCTTTGTGTGGAATGGCGGGTTGAAGGGTAGCAGCTCAGATAGCTCTCTATCTGGGTGCAGCATAGCTCTCTTATCATGTCACACAGGGGGAGGGCAACCCCTCTGTACTGGAGAACATGACAAAACCACCTTCTTTTGAATGATGCAGCTCGCGTAGTTTGAACTGCAAGTGTGCGTGTGTGTGTGTGTGTGTGTGTGTGTGTGTGTGTGTGTGTGTGTGTGTGTGTGTGTGTGTGTGTGTGTGTGTGTGTGTGTGTGTGTGTGCACGCTTCCGTTGGTGGGTATTTTTTGAAAATAAGCGCGTGAGGCGAAATAAGGCGGGGAATACAACTTGTGTTGATACTGTAGTCCACACAGATGGAGAAAAAGGAACATGACAGTGGCCTCATGTGGCACTGATTAAGTACAACAAGCTGAATACCACATATTTTTGGCATATTTTTATAATTTAATAATTGGAGATAATGTGGTATCTTAAAGTCGCGATAAGCTCATCAGATACTACAATAACAATCAGCATTTATTCTACTGTTTATTTATGATTTTACAGTGGTGGTAAGTAACGAGCAGTAGAATATTTGCCTCTGAATTATAGTGGAGTACAAAGTAGCAGAGAGAGCATGTTTTGTGTTGCATGAGACAGAGTCCAAAACAAATTTCCCTTCGGGGGACAATAAAGTATATCTTATCTCATAAAATGGAAATACTCAAGTAAAGTACAGGTGCCTCAAAATTGTACCTAAGTACAGTATTTGAGTAAATGTACTTAGTTACTTTCCTTGACTGCTGACATGACTTGACTACAGAGGTGCATTCAGAGAAGAGGCCCTCAGTGGTGCACAATAATGACACCCTACAGGTCTCCCTCCTCCTCCTCCTGCTCAGTATCATTCCTCTGCAGAGGGCTCTTATCGGCCCGGGACGCTCCACCCACCACTGGGGATCCCCTTATCACCTCACACACAACCTGGACAGGAACACTGCACAACACACTCAATTTGCACAAACCCTCTTCACACGCCGTACAAACCTGTATCCACAAGCCGTCAGCCGTTACACAAAAACCTATAGGACTCTTAACTGTGTCGAAGGGCTGACTGACTGCTTGCTTCCAAACACAAACCGCAGCAAATTAGGTGTGTGAGCTGGGACGTGTACTCGGTTAGACTGTACTCGGCTCCATTTAAAGCTGTTTTAAAGGCAAGCTGGCCTCCTACTTATAGACAGTCCTGTGACAGAAAGTTCACTGCCTGCCACAGCAATGTGTGTGTGTCGGTCAATAGTGTCCTTGAGCAAGAGACACAGCTCTTATATAGCTCACTCCCAGTAGGTCACCCTGTCAGCTGTAATGCAGAATAAAAGTCTAAAAAACCAACAATAAGATGAAATCACGATAATTAGAGTGCTGAGCTGGAGTGGCAGTATGCAAATGCCTACACTGCACATGCAGATCTCTAACAGAAACAGTTTCCATTACAGCTGCAACCAACAGTTGTTTTTTATTATCCACTAACCTTTCAATTAGTTTTATTGTATAGCTGAATATATGAATCGACCAGAAAAATGATCTGCAACAATTGTGATAAGTGATTATCCATTCAAATAAGTTTTCAAGCAAAAATGCCAAGAAATCCTGGTTCCAGCTTCTCAAATGTGAAGATGTACTGCTTTTTGTTAATGTCTTTCAGTTTAAACTGTTGGTCAGGCAAAACAAGAAACCTAAAGACTTCTTCTTGGGCCTTGAAAAATTTCCTTTTGTGACATTTTATAGACATTTTATAATAATCACCTACAGTTGCAGCCCTAATTGATTTACTAATTGGTAAGTCTATAAAATGTTAAATAATGAAAAATAGTCCTTTGTTATATTCAATTAACAGTCAAAAAGCCCAAAATATGCAATGATATGATGATGTAATTTTTTTAAGATTATGTTTTGGGCATTTCCGCCATTGATAGGACAGATGTGAAAGGAGAGAGAGAGGGAAGACATGCAGGAAAGCGCCGCAGGTCAGATTCGAACCCTGGGCCTCTGCGGGGAGGAATTAACCTCTACATCTGGGCACTCACTCTGCCAGGTAAGCTACCCGGGCGCCCATTAAGATACAATTTAACCTTTTGACAATTAATATTCTGGCAAGGGACCATCTGATAACCAGATAATAACAAATAGTTTCAGCACTACCTGTCTGAATTCCACAAAGCTAACATCATTAAAACATAAATGAAGTAATCTTATTATAAGTCATGTTATCGTTGTTACCACTATGAGGTATTGGACATAAATTTGATGTGAGGTTGATACAAATAAACTTTTATGTTATTATTGGCCTATAAGACAGATGATATAACACTTTGGCACGCCCTTGTATTGCTTTTTGTCACCATAAAGACCTCAGCACGTGGTCCAGTATTTCATCATGTTTCTGGCTGCACATTGTGTGATGATGACTAAGAGGCGCTGGATAATTTCTCAGAAGTAAAATAAATGTCAAGAGGGATGATTAAAATGTCGGCTGGAATTCCTCCAGATATTTAAGTGCTGCTTGACCTCAGGAAAAAGAAAACATACTACAATTCTTTTTTATCAAAACTCGTACTGCCTTCTGCTGATGCAGCTCTGCACGAGGTTTTGTAAAAAGGTTAAAAGGTGTGAATGAGATTTTTACTCGTGAGATTTGCTGGGTTAGAATAAAAACAAAACAATTCCTTGTTTCTAAAGGTGTGAAAAAAAATGTTTTCTTAATGATAACCTTTTCGCCGTTTGTGATTTTGAATTGACTGCACCCATTTCCCTCATTTGTGGTTGTACGTTGTACAAATGTGTACAATGTAAACAGCAAATCAGCACCTAAGATGAATATAAGTGTGAAAACAATGCTCCCAGCTGTAAGTAAACTGTGTTTTTAGCCGGCTAGCAGTGAGCACATTAATGTGAACAGCATGCAGTCAGATGGAGAGGATGAAATAAGAGATGGGTGTGGTCAAGATGCGTGATCTACAGTGTGTGAGAAACTGTAGCAGCAGCTGGACTGAGGAGAGGGAGGCCTGTGAGCAGCAGCAGAAAGTAAATCTGAGACATAAACACAAAGTGGACAGAGATCGATATGGAAGGAGAGGTGGAAGGGGGGGGGGGGCTGGTTATTGGACTGAGTGAGTTTGCAGCTCTAAAATTCTCCTCAAACTGCCAATAACATAACACCAACTATTGCTCATGTACTTTAACAAGATATGAGGGGGAAAAAAACATGGGGGAACTAAGCATACAAACACTCTGTTTGGCATAATCCATACGGCACATTGATTATGTACACAAGCTGTGAGAAAAAGGTTCCTTTGTTGTGTTCAATAATGTTTTGACTGCAACAATACTGAGCCTGGCTTATAGGAATCAATAGTAAGATATTCCTGGAGTGTGTTTACACAAAAGTCCCAGCTCGTCCAGACATGGTGACACACTCGCACACTTGCCCTTTTAAGGGGAATGAGGGGGGAACGTCTCTTTCGCTCAGTGAACATTTTATATTTCTGTGTTATTTCATGAGCCACCACTTTGGTTCCGATCAAGGAGGGGTTACGGATTGTAGGGTGCTTTAGGAAAGAAAATGAGAGGAAATATGCAATTATGCATGTACCCTGGGCTTAGGTTAACACCAATGGAATGTAACTAAGTACATTCACTAAAATCCCGGAACTTAGTACAAATTTGAAGTAGGCCTACCTGAGTACTTGAGTATATTTCCATTTCTGCGGCGTTACACTTCTACTACATTTGAGAGGGAAATATTGTACTTTTTACTCCACTAAATTCATCTGACAGCTTAAGTTACAAGCTACTTCACAGATTTCACTTTTTGTTTCAGATTATTTTTGGGGGCACTTTAGGCCTTTATTTCCACAGGACAGCTGAAGACATGAAAGGGGGGAGAGAGAGAGGGGGGGAATGACAGATGTGAGCCTGCTCTACCAACTGAGCTAACCCGGCCACCACAGATTTCACTTTAAAAACACGACAGGGCTTTAAAATATTACAAAATAAACTATCCAAAAATAATATACAAATACTTAAAAAATAAAGGCTAAATTAGCTCCACCGTGACCAACTGCAGCAGCATAATGCTACCAAAACATGAATGCATCAGTAGTGTAACGCACTTTCATGTTTATACTAAAGTACATTCTGCTTAATTGTGTACTTTGGAGAATGGAGTATTTTCATAGCGCAGTACTACAACTTTTACTCAAGTAAAGTATCTAAATACTTTCCCCTACCACTCCTGAACATTAGGACGTTTGGAGAGCGCAAACATGCGCACTAGCTGACGTCATTGTGCGCATTTCCAAGGACTCGCCGAGGCCTGCTTAAAGCATTCTCTAAAAGATAACAGACTGATAACTCAAGATGGAGCTCAACTCAAACTAAAAAAAAAGCGGGTGAACACATCCATCTAGAAAAAATAAAAAGAAGCTGTGAAAGCTTTTTGAAAACGACGTCATTATTGAACATGTCAGCCTGGTCCAACAGGTGGTTAGGAGGAAACTTTTAACTCCACTACAAACAACGGCAAACAATAGCAACCTTTAATGGAATGAGCGCCAGTCAGTGACCGCTGACAGAAACTATTTGGCCAAAGATCAATAATTTCATTTCACAATGGCGCAACTATAGCTCTGCTTTCAAAATACACTTACTTGCTTCTGGATGCTGTCCTGTCCGAAAGTGTTTATCTTGAGTCTTCTCCCTGCCAATAAACCAATTATAATCCCATTGAAGCAGCGGGGGTCGTGGTCAGAGTGGACGGAGGTCTCCACAGCGCGAGGAGGACACGGTCCTGCACGGGGGACAAGGGAAAGGGGCTGTAGGCGCCGCGCGCTCCACGGTCATTCCCGAAAGCCAGCGACTGACCCACCCTGCCGGGTTAAAAATAAAGTGGGCGCATCCAGTACATGATCTGTGCGCGCAGGGGACGCACATTCCTGACAAGAGCTGGTGACTCTAAATGGCAGAGACACTTCTGATCTCTTGTACCCCCCCCCCCAAAACACATACACACACACACACACACACACACACACACACACACAATCCACTCCACCCCGCCCCAGCCAGCCGGGCTCTAATCGCACACACAACACCCACCCTCTCAGAAATGTCACCTCCACTGCTGCCTCTGCGTGCCATTTTACATGCAGTGCAGAGGAGAGAGGTCTGGGCATGGACACATGTCCTCACATTAAAAATGATGTCCATCAGTCGCACCAGAGGGAAAACACCTGTCAGGTAATGTGACGTCAGTGGTGGAAAGTAACTAAGTACAATTTATTGGAGTATGCTGAGGTGCTTCACTTGAATATTTCCATGTTATGCTTATACGTCTAATAATCCCACTACATTTCAGAGGGAAACTTTTTAGCGCACCACATTTATCTGACTGATATAGGAACTTCATATGAAGATAATACATTAAAACATGATTCATTATTATTAAAGAATAAGCATTGTTAAACCCTTGTCAGGATTCATGTCTATGAGATGTTGGCAGTTCCAGCCAAGTGATGCCCCCATCAGATGGTTTCTTTTAAATAACTTGTCAAGGCCCAAAAACTAATAAAAACCTAAAAATGTGTATATTGCATATAATAAGGGCTGGGTATCGTTTGACATGTTCCGATAGTAGTGCTGATACAATACCTGATTATCCATACCATATTTACCTTCATAATACCAGCACACAAAAAGATACTTTGAGGAACAAAAGCATTTTTTTTCTCTCCATATAACAAAAGAAGGCAACTAAAATACATATTAATAAGAACAAATGTATTAAGTAAGTAAAATAGGGGAAGTAGAGCATGAATCTGAGCAAGCGTTCCCTGCCAGCTTTTGGTACTTGACAGTTTTCGATATTCTGTGCTTAAAGCACATTTAAATCAGCACTAAAGATACAGAGGTTCAATACCCAGGCCTACTTAGACTAATTGCAAATGATTAAATGAAGGAATTAAAGATTCGGATATACTGTGTTGTCACTTAAGGATAATTTGGGGAACAGACCTTCACACAAACTCCAACTTTCCAAAAAGAATACGGAAAAACAACAGTTCACTTAAAACATGTATTGTATTCATAAAAAATGGACAAACACACGGGACGGGCCAACATTACATCTTATTGGCAACAGGAAGCAGGGTGTTTATAATAAAATACATTTACAACACATTGTCAAAACATAAATAACATTACAATGCTTTTTACAAAATGAAACAAGCACTTACAAATCTATAGAAACACAGAGAAATCAGTACAAAAAGTCACTGTGGTCCTTCACTCGGTGTCTTCAGTATTTGTCTCTTTCTCTTTGGTTCCACCTGGAACATCTTCAGTCATAAACTAAGTGCTGGCAAAAATGTCCCGAACCCTCAACTACTGTAAATAATATGGCTTCATATCTGGATAAAGCTGACCCAGTTGGGACTGAGAACAGTCCTGACTTTGATCAGCATCTGCATAGCTTCAACACTGTGCAAACAAAAATCTCTTTTTAATACGCAACATTAATAAATGCATTCAAAGTTTTGTGCAAGCCGCTGTAAACACAGCACCATGCTCATATAACATATAATAACCCCAACACAACTATAAAAGATATTTGACAGCATTTCAAACTGAAGGCAAGAGGTGTAAAATAAATACGACAGATTTCAGAAACTGGTGAAAAAGGCCTTAGCTCATGCAGATTCAGAGTACCATATTTTGTCCATGTCTTACCGCAGCTTTAAAAGTTAAAATAAAGGAGAGCAGAGGTCAGTTACAGAGCAGGCGGGATCCTGCCCTTTGACTTTTTTAAAAGTTCTCAACTTTCCAACTCACCAGCTCCCTGTTTTGCTACAAAAATTGTTTGGTTTCCTGCAGCAAGAGAGAGAGAGTGATGCCGAGTAGTTTCACATGTGCAGCTCCCTATACATTACAAATAACAGCTGAAAAGTGACTAAATAATTCTTAGGATTCCCACAGTTTAGGGACTGTAGGGAAATGGTTGAGGTAGTTGAACCTTATATTTCACTTTGTCAAAAACCAAGGCCCTCCTCGGGGTTCTTAAGGTTTTCTTTAAACCTTTAAAATGTTGTCTTTATATTGTTAACTATTAACTATATTGCAAAAGAAAAAAAGACCTTCCCCTGCTCTCCCCCCCAAAAAAGTCGGACTGCCTCCCCCTTTTTCTGACCCCCCCCCCCCCCCCCAACAATTTTTTGTACAGTCCCTTTATATACTTTTTGCTGCAAAAATGTTAAAAGACATTTGACGTACATTTTCTGCAGAATTAAGGTTTTTGAGTGGTTAAAATATGCAGTGCCCGGTGATATAAGTACATACAAATCAGGGTTATAGTACATAGTATTTGCAAATATTTCCTTCATATGTTCATATTTCCTTCATTTAGGTGTCACCTCCCTCGACATTCACGCAAAATAAACTCAACTGACCTACAAATACTTTCCACCCCAAGTATGTCTCAGTGTTCCAGCCTTCATTTTGTCATATCTGGCAACCCCCCCTCATCGTCTAGGTTAAAACAAAGCATTTAAGTTTTTGCAAAAACGGCATGACCCAATGTTATACTGCCTTCTGTATATGGTCCTAATCTCAGGTATATTGACATGTGCCTCTAAGAACAAAGCTGGTTGCATCCTTCTATCTATCTACTTCAATCCTAGATAGGTAGAAAGTAAACACAGGTGAAAATACACTTAAGTGTGTACAAAATATACATTAAATCAGTGTAACCTTTGACTATCTGTTGACCGACTCTTTGACTTCAATTTAAAGGTTCTCTAGCTGACGTCCTTGCTGACTTTAACATATTTGGCTGTACATGTTACAATATGGTAGAAATCAATAGACACCATCTTGCCAAAAGGGAATTAAGGGAGGTAAATAGCTGATACTTATCAGTTTATAAATATTATAATATAAATATTTCATCACATGAATGAATCGATTAGGTGAGGAAACTTTGTTTAGGTTTAGACAGCTTGGTGATTAACTAGCCAAGGATACACAGCTACACAGCATGTGTCATGACAAGTCCCTTAGACTTCTAATCAATCTTTGGTAAAATAGGATTATGATTGTTACAAGCATTCATGTACATCACAAATATAAAAATACAGTTTCAATATTTTATCAAAAAATACCTTCATATAAAAAAGAAAGAAAGCTGCTTCAACTTTGTAACTGGGAAACAATAGAACAGTGCTCTTAGAAGAAGAATAAAAATCAAGTAAATACATTTCAAATTTAAAAAGGCAGACTTTTCTCCATGCTGGAGACAGTTTAGTCTAAGTGTTCGCTGCTAATGCGTCTTCGTGAGTCCTGTGGATTTAGCGAGGAAAGCGTCAAGATCAGCGATGGCAGCTGCCTGTCTTCTGGAAACAGTGTTCAACAGTCGGTGAGGAAAGGACGGAGTTCCTAGGTCCACCTGGAATAGAACAAAATGATATGGCCATGACCTCTTTCACATCTATAGCACCGCACTGCCATCATTCAAATCTAAGTACAAAGCAGGATTAAAGACTCACTGCACAGTCAGACTGTGATGTATGTAAATGATTATACTTTTTAATCGTTATCCGTAACATTTTGTCCCGTTTTATCAGATTGCTTGGGGACTAAAATTCCACTTAAAATGTTACGTGTCTCAGATTTAGATTTTGCTTTAATTTGATTACAATACAAGAAATTGTGGATTGCAAGATTGTTAGTTCATAATGATTAACTACCGTGTGGGATTAATTCCTGCAAAGCCCTTTCACAGCCTGTGTCAGACGCATCTTCCCACAATTGTTTTTGAGACTTTCACATTCACACAGAATACATGTATCCGTCTATGATCAACCCAAACATCTGTGCTTTAACTGGCAGTTCAAATGTGGCAGTGTTGCTAGTGAGCACAACACATATATCAGCTTGCTTAGTAGTTTATAGCAACCGTGTCTCACCTGTAGCAGGTAGATGACCCTGGTGGCTTCCTGTCCATCACGTCTAATTGGCTGCAGGATCCAGCAACTGGGCATCATCTCACCTCGGACGGCATCCACACTGGGACGAGGCAGAGACTCCTCGAACACAGACTGCATTGCCAGCACAGACAAGCCACCCTGAGCCGGAGTGCAAAGGGGAAAACCATCAATAAAACAGGCAGCGCAGCCTTTTGATAGCCAAGAGGCAAGTGTACGCTGACACTGATATCCAACAGCTCCCACGGCTTCTTCCACACCCACAGCCTCTGGGTCAGTGTTGTTTCTGTGAGCATGAGTAGCATCTAAAATAGTATGTACTACATTGGGTACATGACAAACTCAATGCTACAGTTTACCATTAATTGGTCTGCATTAAAAACGACAGCACTGTCTGTTTTGTTTCCTGTCACGCTAACATGACAGTAAAAGGAATTTTCCCCTTCAAACTAAAGCGTGATTTTGTGTACAACAACTATGCAGTGAATGCTCAGAGAACCTTAAACAAGGGCGACTAGCAGTAATCATCAGGGCCGGCGGGTTCATTTTGCAGCTCTGCTTACCTGTTTGGACTCGGTGCTGATGCAGCAGAAGTCCCGTGGCTGGCTGAGGTGGCAGCTGGACGGATCTGTTAGTATATAAACTAAACAGAAATACAGAGAGAACATGTCAGATGGGATTAAATGGTTGATGAAAACCTGGAAATAAAAGAAAATATAAAAGAACAACGGCAATGGAACAGAACGTTATTGCTAAACAAGGTTATAAAGCAATTTATTTTCCAACCTTCAGGGGGGGGGAAAAAAGGTCAAATTCAACATATTTATATAAAGATGTGACAATCTCTTATAATAAACAATACATCAGTGTGTGGACAAAAATAAAACTTTTGATCAGAGCAGAGTAGATGACGTAAGAGAGGCCCGATGATGTTGCCACATACTGCAGGTGTGAGAATGGAGTTGGTCATGCAATACATTAAGCTAGTCAGTGATGAATGGGACTGTGTTGTGCACGGTACTATACACAGCTAATGGATGCTGACGCATCATTTGAAGCAAATACATTTGCAGGGTCCTCAAATACCTTGCAACAAAATATAAATAGTTTTGCAGCAAAGACAAAAATACTTTTCTCTCTTATATACACACACACACACACACACACACACATCACAGTAGAGGGGTGCATTGGGATTGGGTCCCGCGGGACCCAACGCAAATCTCGCAGGAGCGGGCGGTTTGAACTTTGCTGCAGGCTAAAAAATACACTGCGGGGTCGAGATGTAGCCTGCAATCCCCCCACACCAGCAGACACCAGAGATATACATATTTATTACATGGCTTGGTTGAATTCTAATGTAGAATGCGGTCTGTTATTTCTTTATAACACACCGTTGCCATGCAAAAGCAGAGCGTTGCCATGGACGCAGTTCTGTTCACTCTAAAGGACAGCTATCAATCAATCTGCTGAAAGAAGTCCGGATAATTTATCAGCTGTGGCAAAAAGTGGAGAAACGTGGAGCAACTTCTGTCCTCCAGTTCAAGCAACGACAGCAGATCTGGTGAGCACCATCGCTACATCTTTATATACGGTCTATGATCTCTACATCTTTATATACGGTCTATGATCCTAAATCTTTATATACGGGCTATGATCTCTACATCTTTATATATAAGGGCTATGATCTCTACATCTTTATATACGGTCTATGATCCTAAATCTTTATATACGGGCTATGATCTCTACATCTTTATATACGGGCTATGATCTCTACATCTTTATATATACGGTCTATGATCCTAAATCTTTATATACGGTCTATGATCTCTACATCTTCATATACGGTCTATGATCCTAAATCTTTATATACGGTCTATGATCTCTACATCTTCATATGCGGTCTATGATCCTAAATCTTTATATACGGGCTATGATCTCTACATCTTTATATACGGTCTATGATCTCTACATCTTTATATACGGTCTATGATCTCTACATCTTTATATACGGTCTATGATCTCTACATCTTTATATACGGTCTATGATCCTAAATCTTTATATACAGGCTATGATCTCTACATCTTCATATACAGGCTATGATCTCTACATCTTTATATACAGGCTATGATCTCTACATCTTTATATACGGTCTATGATCCTAAATCTTTATATACGGGATATGATCTCTACATCTTTATATACGGTCTATGATCCTAAATCTTTATATATGGTCTATGATCTCTACATCTTTATATACGGCTGATTCAAGATTCACGCTTCATATCGGTGTCCTGATCACCCCGTTGGGGTTGTATTCGCTATAACAACCGCCTCGCTCCACCGTCCGCCTGCCCCCTCATCCTCTGCTCCTTCCTCCCTCTCACAGCAGCAAGCATCGGCCTTCTTTCCCTGCATCTTCTCCCTATTAGCATATACAATGATGTGTTTTCTCATGCGGGACGGGAGAAGACACAAAATTAATGCATCTCTATTATTGTGCGGGCATAAATTCTCAGAGTTTTGCGGGTGCGGGCGGGAGTGAACATAAATATTGCGAGAGCGGGCGGGAGTGTTACACACACGTTGCGGGTGCGGGCGGTAATGGTCAGAAATTCAGCGGGAGCGGGATGAAGAAAACAGTCCCGCGCAGGGCTCTACATCACAGTATAAATTATTACTGAGCAATATATGTATGAATTATTACTGATCAATGAATGTGTAAGTAACATTTTACTTTTGTAGTTGGTTGCAAAGGAGCTAATTTTTATTATTGTATATACTGTTGGGTAGTTTAATCCATAAATATCCAGTATATTCTACAAAAAGGTTGCAGGTTTTTTTACGTCAAATATTAATTTATAAAATAACTAGTAAGTTGTCAGAAAAAAGTGGTGGAATGTCTGCTAAATTTAAGCAGAGTAAACATATAAAGACTATATCTACCTCAAATAGCTCTTGACTAGATTGACTTAGTTACATTCTTACACTGGTACTTTAATGTATAGAAACCATGTGAGGATACAGACTAAGCAGACATGTTAGCCCACCCAGCTGAGTGCTGTCATCTAGTGGTCGTGTCCAGACAGAACGGAGCGACTGATGATACATGTGGCTCTTGGACAGCTGAGAGATGATGTTCCACAGACTGTCCACGGGTCTGTCCAGCTCCCCGGCCCCAAGGAAACCATGGACAGATGGGCTGGAGGAGGGCTTGTGGAAAGCCTGGATACCGCCTTCTTCTCCCTGGTAGCTACATAAAAACAGACATAATAAATTAGCAAATGAATATAAATGATTATTTGATGATTTCTTTGGATGAGTTTATCAAAGAGAGTGACTGAGTTCACCTCCAGCCTGCGGTGGCTTTGCCCATTAGCAGGTTGCTCAAATCCCCAGAGGAAGCCTGTCGTACCTGTGGAGACAGAAATTTGCAATTCAACCTGATACAAACGTCTGATAAGGGTAGATTAAAACATTGGTTATAATGTTTAGTCAATAACAGTGGCATTTAATGGCTGGGTGTTTTTCAGGTGTTTTTACTCTACAGGTTTAAACTCAGGTTTGTGCTACCTCAGCCAGAGCTCGACCGAGGAGACTAGATGTGATCTCCTGATAGGTTGTGGCTATGGAAGAGGTGGAGCCAAAGGAGGCGTTGCGGTGACGTGTACAAGATGGGGGTGATGGAGATGAAGTCATCAGGGGCTCAAACCCGGTGACAGGAGGCTCAAGGCGGACATCTAGCAGAACACAATGTTAACATGGATTTTCAATACGGAGAATGTGGAGGGGGGTTAAGTGACACATGGTCAAAACTATATACTGTATATTACTTTCTAAATTTTAGAAGATAGCAATGTTTTTTGTTTTTTTATTAAAGCAAATTTTTAGCATACTTTTGACAGTTTTTTGCCCATGTCTGTTTGGGTTTTGTGAATCACAAACAGTACGTACCCTGGGCAGACAGCCAGGCTCTCTGTGACTTCACACTTTGTGGACCACATATAGGAGGACGTGTCCTGACCTTCAGCCCTTCGTCGTGGAACCCTGTGATCTGAAGGAAAACAGTAACGACGACACCATTAGCGCTGTGTTGCTCATCCAAAAAAGAAAATGACACTTGCATTATAAAAAAAAAAAAAAAATAAATACGAAGGTACTTGAGCTTTCTGGGAGGCTCCTTAATCATTACTGTCTTGGATTCCAGCTGTAAATTCTTATCTCAAATCTTAATGTGTAACGTGAGTACCAACCTGTCCAGTCAGAAGTGGCCTGTTGCCATGCTGTAGCTGGGCAGTGTTGCCGCTGTTGTACCCCGACGTTGGTCCAGAGGAAAGGCTCATGCTGGATCCTGTGCACAAGGTGCTGTTACTGATTCTGGTCCGATGCCTCGGGTCGTCCTGCAAGACGGGAGACACCAGTGAAATAATTGTCAATACTGCCGAGTCGGGAATAAAACTGCGAGCCCCTGAAAACCCACTTAAAATATCTTGTATTAACCACATTTATTGCAGCCTAATTTATTAGCCAATTAGTTGGAATGTTATATAATCAGAGGGGGAAAAAATTATATATATATGTTTTTTCTTTTTTTTGATTGACACCTTATCAAATCCATCTAATGTGGAGCCAAAGCAAGTCGAACAACAGGAAATCAATCGTCCACAGTTTTGATAATCTAGTAAACGTTTAATGCATTTATCAAGGAAAGAAATAACAATATTTGCTGGTTTGAATTTGTCAAATGTGAAAATTAGCTATTTTCCTCTCTTTTATGATATATCATTTACATTTTTGGGCGTATTTAAATGATTGGCAAAGACAAATCTATTTCACAGTTACCTTGGGCACCGAGGACCTGGACATTTGTCACTATTTTGTGATATTTTATAGAACAAACAAATAATTGATTCATCAAACAATAATCCAACATATTAAGCTGTAGCCCCTTATATGGTGACACAAAAACTGACCTTGGCTTCCTGAGACAGGGCCTGCTGCTGTAGCCTCCTCTTCTCCTGCTCAGTCCTTTCTCGCAGTCGTTCTCGTGCTTTCGCAATCTCAGTCCTGGCCTCCTCCCTGGCTCGGCCGTAGTCGCGTAACAGCTGCTCAATGTCCGACGGACACTGGCCCTCCCCTCGTGGGGGGTCTGATATTCTGTCAATTAGACAATTCAGTGAGATCCAGTCAGGTTTTCAACACTAAACCTAAGAACATTTATGTTTTAACTTGAAGACTAATATGGGTATTTTTCTATTGATCTTGTGAGCGAACTGGTGTCTTACCTGGAGCTGTCTATCACCTCTTGGCGGAGCTGTTGGAGGTATTCTTGACGTCGACTGGGCATGGCGGCAGACACCTTGGAGCCAGCCTCTGGTGGAGAGGAGCGGGGATGTTTGCTGGGACTCAGGCTACGAGCTCTCCGGTAAGTCTGGAGACGTTCCTCCCTGTCCTGCCTTAAACCCTCAATGCTCCTGCGGTGTCTGAGAGGAGAGAATCACAGAAATAGAAAATACAAGAACACAAATCAGGTAAAAAAAAAAAGGGGTCTTTTAGCAAATTCTGCAGTACATTTAGGTCAGGTTACCTCATTTTATCAGTTTTAGAGCGGAGCATTGGACTTTAATACCTTTACAATAAAAAAAAGTGTCTGTAGTATCAAGTATCAAATACTGTCAGGCACCGAAAGCTGGCATCAAATGTGTGGTCAGATTTTTTTGTTTTGCTTACTTCGTCTTTGATCATTTCCTGATCAAAATGAGGAAACTTTCTAAAGAAAACACAGTTTTAAATTGGCAAATTTCTTATATAGCCGCTTGTGTTGAAACAATATTAAACAGTGATGCATTAAAAAGTTTAGTTTTTGCTAAATACAAAAAATTATATCAAATTATATCAAAAAAATGCCATATGTGATCCACATATCTCACCATTTTCTGACATTTTAGAGACCAAACAACTAATCGAGAAAAAAATCAACAGATTAATCGACTATGAAAATAATTGTTAGTTGCAGGTCTATTTGGGTCATGAGTATTCTTACCTATCATACAGCTGCTGTTTGGTAGTTGCAGAGGTCGGTGGCTCCAGCTCTTCTCTGGTCCTCGGGGACAGCATCTTTAGCAGTGTATCCGTCTCTCCGAGGCTGTAGTGTAGCTTAGCCTCTGTCAGCTCCACAGTCAGCGGTGTCGGGTTCATGCTGAGGTTGACCGTCGCCATCACCTTCTCTCTCTCCTGTCGCAGCCTCTCTATCTCTCTCGTCCTTCTGCCGCTCTGGGCTGTGAACTCTACATTTGAGTCGCAGCTCTCCATCTCGCCCCACTCGGCAAAGTTTCTGCTCTTGTCGTGTTCTTTGGTAAGAAATGTGGCCACTTTGTTGGAGTGTTTTGAGTGCTGAAGGTCAATGCCCGACCAGTTGGTGAATTTGTTGTGCATGGGCAGGTCTTCTGGGTCCATCTGGTGGTGTTTACACTGGGACACACTGGCAATGGGTTTAATGTTCACGAGGACATCTGTGCTGCACTCGCTGGGTGCCATCGACACCACATCGTCCTCTTGGAGTTGAACGGTTCTGTTGCTGACCGGGGTAGGATTGTAGGAATCAAGGCGAAAATCGCCAGAATCAACTGCAGGTCTTGATGTTTTTCCATGTCTAGCTTTAGCCTGCTCTTTGTGCACGTCAGTCGGTCTTAATATGGGAGAGATGTGGTTTTTCATAGTTAGACCTTTTGTTGAAGCAGAAGTCCGCCACTGCTGAGAGCTCATCTGCCATTTGGAGTCTTTATAGGTAACATTTCCCCTGTCAGTGTCTGTATATCTATCCAGTGATGAACTTATAGAGCACTTAACAGAGCCGTTAGGGCTTGAGCAACTCATTTCGCTCACCTTCTCAAGTGATACAGATTCTGCTGTACAAGAGGAAACATCACAATCCGGTCTGGGCATTTGATCATCCTCTGAAACAGCTGTGCAAGCTAAGTGTTTGCTAGAAGACCCAGTAAGGCTGTCTCTCTCAGAATGATGGTGTGCATTTAGTGTTGATTGGTTCACTGTCTGCTTCATGTTCAATCTTATTCCCACAGTCAGTATGGGAGATGATGCACGGTCTGTGTATGTAGCTTGTTTCTTTAAAGGAAGCGATGGGTCATTTCTTAAAGAGGGACTGTGATTTTGTTGGTAGGCGTTTTTTGATGATCTGCGGGAGACTTCAGATACTGCAACACTCTTTTGGCACAGTGCCTCGGGCGTGCTTTGCTTTGAGCCTCTAGAAGAAGCGGATATTACACGTCTTTGACATTCACCTGCAGTCTTTAAAGGAAGTGTTTTCAGAAGGCCATTAGACCTTTGTGCTGCAGCAGAGGTGTTAAAGCTCAGCTCAGGCATGCTCTGCATCTTTTCATCTGTACTCTTCACCGCACAGAGCACATTCTTGTCTTGGGACACACTGACAACCTCAGAACCAATCACTTTGACTATCACATTGACTTCATGAGGTTTTGGACCGCTCGCTGGGTGATGAGCAGCGACTTTCTTCTCTGCTGGTGCTGGAGAACTTTCTGTTTGGATCCCAACATCTATGGCTGTTTGAGTTGAGCAGTCTCTCCGTGTGCAGTCATTAGACTCACTGTAAGACATGCTCATATCTGACAAGTTGAC
Source organism: Gymnocephalus cernua (assembly GCA_023631565.1). Classification (NCBI taxonomy): domain Eukaryota; kingdom Metazoa; phylum Chordata; class Actinopteri; order Perciformes; family Percidae; genus Gymnocephalus; species Gymnocephalus cernua. The sequence goes on from CM042444.1 coordinate 17,493,987, forward strand.
ACTCCTAAGACTTGACTTGAGAGCTTTGCCTGTTCTCATTTCCTGGACGTCCCCCAGCAGGTCTGAGGTGCTGTCGATAAGCTTCGAGAGGTGAGCCGACATGCTTTCCATACTGGCCCACGTCGGAGATTCTTTAATGTCTACTTTGGTTTTCTGTGTTGCAGGTACATCAGTGTTACTCCTTTTGTGCCGCTCTCTCCTCTTTGGAGCACTACTGCTGTTACCAATATTTATCATCTGAAGGCCACACTCTGTTTGAGTGCCATGCTCACATGTCCTCCTCCTTTGGGCCTGTGTTTTGCTCGCCTGAGACTCTTGCTCAGACGAGTACACAAACATAATTTCATCCACCTGACTGGAGTTGTTACTAAAACCCCCAGGATGATTGTTACTTGAAGAACTGCTGGTCACTGTCAGATTGGCTATGTGACTGTGAATATCAACAGACGCCTGTTGACAGGGCGAGAGCGGAGACGTTTTGTTCCCTTGTTCCTTATAATCCTCCATACTGCTAAGCGTACTGGAGAGCCCCTTGTTGGTGGCATAAGTGCTCAGATGGGAATTGAAAGGCGAGTTCTGCCTGTTCAAACCATTGTCAACGCTACAGCATCTTGTTATACGTTTCTCAGCGCTGTTCAAAAGTGGAGATTTACAGGATAGGTCAGCAGCACTCCCGAATGCTGGGTTCTTATAACAGTGTTGGTCTGAGTCGTTGCCTTGCCACTGGTGAACAAACGGGTTGATGTCACTGGAGGCAAAATGCATATGGGAGTCCTGCTGTGGTTCACTTGCATACAGGATGTTTTTTTCTACATTTGTCCTTTGTGACAATGCTTGAGGGGATAAAGAGTGTCTTTTTTGGGAGTAATCTCTACTGACTTTAACTTCACTTTTACCCGGAGTTCCAGCAAAACAAGTCTTCATTTTAAATTTGCTCGCTGACACTGTGGTAGAAATATCTGCAGCCTGTCTGACTTCTTGTTTGCCATTACTCTGAGCGCCAAGCTTTACACATTTAGAGGAGGGCCGGCTGTGATGCACTCTGGTGGTTATGTCATCCTCCTCATCCTCATCTGATGACTTAAGAGAGGACTCATATGAAGACGGGGCATAAGTCTGGATCTTAGACTTTCTGAACCTCTTAGACTTTGCCTTTTTAGACATAAGAGCATGAGTCTCCTGTTTATCACCAGGTGTGTTTAGCTCAACCTGTTTGGACATCACAGATCCATAGCAACTTGTATTTGTGGCAGCATTCCCCTGTGGTATTTTGTGTTGCGGCTGCATAGAACCAGAAATACTTGCTTCATATTTTGACTCGGCGGAGATCTTTGGGGTGAATGTCTCTTTGTCTTTTTTCATTACCCAATCTTGTCGGCTGTCAATATGAGTATCCTGATCAAAATTTGGGCATTTGCTGTTGTAATTCAAATTGACCACACAAGTCTGTGCCGAGTCATTTAAATGACTCTGTGGACAGCTGAACTCATCCTGTGCTGCGACACAAGGTTTACCCCCTTTTGTGTTGACTGTTTCACCATTTCCATCACGGCCAGGAGAAACAGCAAACCCTCTCATAGAGGCATTGCCATCAGTGGGTGTCTTCTGGCTGCTGTAATGTACGTGTGGTTTGAATTGAAGACTTCCTCCATCAGATAATAATTGTATGGCTCCAGATGTGTCAGGACTATTTTGGAAATGTTGAATCGTCCTTGGAGTGTTCCGTGTGTACGAGTAACAACCTTTATAATCAACACTGAATGTGGCTTCCACGCTTTCTTTTGCATCACCCACGGTGGAAGGTTTTTTATGGGGTATTTGGTGGAGTTCAGGATTCACAGCAGGGGCATCCAAACAGCTCCGGATGTTCACGTCATTCAAGCAGGCATCATTAATGATGGGCTTAAGATGAGATGTTACTTTTTGTTTACCTGAATCGTTCACTTCTTGACACAAAGCATCTTTCTCCACAGCAGTTCCTTGAGAAGTATTGGAGGAATCACTCATTGAGGACAAACTAGGCTTATCTGGTTGCAAAGTGGGGTTGCCAGAGTGCTCAGACTCTCCGTGGCTGTTGGGTGTCAGGTGTTGGATGTTTTTGGCAGAGGGGTTTTGGAAAACACAATGGTCGATTACTAGCTTGTTTGGTGTCACATCAGAGAAGTTTTGAGCTCGGTCAATCTTCTGTGTTACTTCAGTAGATGAAAGCATGTTGCTCTCAAGGCTAGTACTCAATTGAGCTGGCGGATCGGATGCCAGGTGCTCACTGTTGTCCACTGGGTTTTCACTTATCAACCTTTCCAGTGAAAGGTGTTCTTCAAGGATTGCTCCTTCCTTTATCTGATCGCTCAGCTCTTTTTCTGTCCCTCTATTTTCATCACTATTACAGCCAAAATGACACACGGGTGATGACAAAGCATTCAGGCTTTGACTCCTGCTCTTCCTGTCATCATCGCTGCCAATCAATGACAGGCTCATGTGCTCTTTGACCACCTCTGAGATTCTCAGGTCAATGGCGCTACAAATAGCATCCGACTTGCATATGTGTTTTCTATTTTCTTGATGTTTTCTGGTGTTATCAATTTGTGATTCCCCTGCTTTTGTTTCTGCAGCTACATTCTTTATTGTTACATCTCCCTTTTCAACGGCTTCCCTCTCTCCCGCAGAGGTACCACTCTGAGGACTACCGTCACCACATTCGGAGTCCTCAAAGATCCGTCCAAGTTTCCTGCTCATGGGATCAGAAACTGGCGATGCCTCTGAAGCCACTTTGTTCTGTCTAACGCTGCCATTAACACAAACAGAATCAAATCTTGGGCTGTCAGCTTCCACGGCAGACTGTTCGCCTTTTGTGTTATTATTGTCATCAGGCCAAATATAATCATGGCTGGCAGCTGGTGCAGAGCAGAAAGTTACCAACTCTCTGCTGTTGCTCCTTTTTGGAATTTTTAGGCTGCACATGAAAGCATCCTGTTGGTCTTTGTTCCTCTTCCTGGAATTTTTACAAGCTGATTTAACAAGCTCCTGCTGTAGTGCAATGAACTGCTCAGTGCCTTCGGTTTCAGCCTCATCCAACATTTCGTCCCTAGATCCATATTTGGTGTTTCCAAGCTCATATTGCTGACTATTTTTCAACTTTTCTGTTGCACCATCTAGACGGCATAGTGCTTCATCTTCGGTTGACAGTCTGAAGGCACTTGCAGGGTCAGACATCTTGTTCAATACTGGACCTTGGTTAGTAGGACTTGTAGAGAAATGCATTACTGACTGACAACCTGACACACACATTTCAGTGTCAGAGAACATCGTAGTGTCAACGGTCACCATGTCAGGTTCACCTGTGAACACCTGAAGCAATTGTACCTGTAATGCTTGTTGTTTGGTGTAGTGGATCTCAGTGGGTGACACACGAGTGGTTTGATGTAAGGTTGGTAAGGATGCTGGACTTCTGATGCTGCTGTAGTCTGGAGTATCTATAGCTGCCTTCCCCTTATTTTCTACTTGTCCGTCTGATTGTTCTACACAACATCCTACTTCCTTCAGGGCTTCATCGTGCGTTGTTAGAATCTGAGAGTCTTGAAAATCTAATGTGTCTGATGCGCCCCATGAATATTCAACACTGGGTTGATCCTGCACGGTTACATTTACACCCTCAGTGCTGGTGGATGTTGAGCTATAGCTTCTAGATCCGCTCTGAGAATCTGAGAGGTTCATACTGGTTGGACTGGGACTACTAGTGCTGCTTCTGCTTTCTACACCTGTGAACATCATTTTTCTTTGGAAAGGCAGAGAATCTCTGTAGATTCTGGGACTATCTGCTGCGTCAGTGGAGGACCAGGCATCGGTGAGTGCCAGCATGTTTTCTGGCTCCCTCACGCTGCAGCTGCTCAGGGAGCGTGGGCTGATGGTCAAAGTGGTCTGCATGTTCCCAAAGTCCTCAATCATTTTGTGTACAGTGTCTCTGGAATCTGCCAGTAATGAGTTGTGGGAAAGAGGCTTCTTTGTTCTTGATTTTGGGGAGTTTTGCTGGCTCCAATACGCCTCTGCTGGGATTACCTGAGGTTTCTGAGGGCTGTCCCGCTCTAAACTGATCTCTGCTGTTCTACTGTGCCGCATGGATGAATGGGAGCAATCTGTCACCAATGAGTAAGTTGGCACCACTGTTTGGCTACGTTTCTCCACTGTTGAGTATTTCCCACTGCTCTCCACAGCCAATGAATCCTTAGACATCTGACTGTCTTCGCTCTCTGCTTCGCTCTGAGCTGCTTCCTCGTGTCTCAGCTGCTCTGCTAGGGCTGTCACATAAGCAGAGGACAGCGAATCAAGAGAGAAAAGGCTCTCACAGTCTGACGTTCCTTCATCTCGGTCTTCTTGTTCTTCCTCCCATCCCATCAATCCCTGCTGTCTCTCGACCCATGTGCTAGTCTTGTTCATCAGAGCCTCTGTGCTATGCCACCGCCTTTGTTTAATGTCCTCAGACAGAGTCTTTTGGTCAAGCTCCTCACACGAGACCGCTGTTTTAACAGCACATTTGCTTCGGCTAATTCTGGTATCTTTAAGGCTCCTGTCTCTTCTTTGTCTCCAGTCAAATTTGCTTGCTATTCTCCCCAGAGGTTTGGGACCTTGGCCTCCATTCACACCTGATGGTGGTTTCCTGAACACTTTGGACAGAGCTGCGTTTAACCTGGGCCCAACAGAACGAGAGGAAGTCTTCTCTGTGGTTTCTGGTCTGTTGTTACCTTTGTGACTTAACTCATTCATGCAGGGGACAATCTGAGAACTGGTTTTGCGTGCTGTGGGTTCTTGTATATTTTTAATGCTAACTGGCTGCAAAATAGTTCCAAGTGGTGACTTCAGAGTAGCTGAGTTCTGATCCGATCTGTTCTTGAAAGACAGGTCTCGGTTTGGCAGCAGAGGTTTTCTTTCTGGTCGTTCCCGGCAGGGCAGAGCTTGGTGCTCCTCTTTGGCAGCTTGTCTGATATTTTCAGAAGAGCTTACTCTACTTCGGCACGCTTGACTTTGTCCCGAGAAGAACGTACCAGAACAACTTTGGGTTCTTTCCCGTGGAAGACACTCATCCGAAACCCACTCCCTGCTGCCAATGGAATCAGAAGTTGTGGAGGAATTTGATGTCAGTTCTGTGGATCTGTTTCTCTTAAGGAAGTGTCTGTCACAGAGAGAAAAAGAAAGACTAATAAGATCTAAATTTCGGAAAATATTTATGTAAAGAAGGCAAAAGCAACCACAAAACAGCTAAAAAAGTGCTGAAACATTTTGGACTGTATTAGCCTGTTAAAAGAAAAGAAAAGAAGTTTATTTTTTGCCCTTCATGCAATTAACTCTACAGGTTTTACAACTATGTGCTTACCTGAAGATAGGGGTGTTCTGTGGGTAGAGCCGGGACAGAAGATCTGCTGAGAATGAGTGTCTACGAGAAACAAATGGTCTTCCTCTGAGCTTTGTGGGGGAGCCCAGCTCAGGAGACTCTGGGCTGCCTGGTCCTGGAGGCAGGGCCCTTTCCAGCCGCTGCAATTCCCTCTTAGCTTCCAACAGATGCCGCTTGCGGGCGATTCTTTCCAGCTGGTAGTGCAACCTTTTCCGACGGATGCGGCTCTCGGAACGGCAAAGGGCGTGCTGCTTTAGTAGCTCCTCCTGCACCGCCTTCTTCCTGGCCCTTACCACCTGGGACAGATGGTCCACTGTCTGACCTTCCTGGTCCTCAGACGCCTGATTTGCCCCTCGCTCCAGGAGGGGTGTGGGGATAAGGTCTGTCTGAACTCCAGACTCTTTGGTGATTCTCAGCTCTACAGTTGTTAGGCGCTGTTTCTCCTGCAAAATCCACTGCTGGACTGGTGGGTAAAGAAGAGGGAATCAATATAGTAAATCTGATGTGGTTATCCAGCTATAAAACTAGATCTAGAAATCTAGAATTTAGGCTTGGATTTTAAAAGTTGACAGGTATCTGCATGAGCAATAACTTTTTTGTGTGTGTGTGGAAAGGCGACTTACTCTCACTGTGCTGCTGACGAAGGTGGGCCTGCTCCCTCTCCAGCTCTCTCTCAGCCCTTTTTTGTTCAGCCTGAATTTCCTGTCGCAAACTCTCCACGTAGTGCTGCTGCTCCTCCATACGCTGCCTAGCAGTAGGCTCCTCGCTGTGGGAGAGACAGGCACCCAGCTGGCCTTGGAGCTTCACTTCTTCAACACTATAAAACAGACACATAGATCCAGAGTAATGCAAACTCAGAAACTGTGATGGACAAAAAGGAAAGAGAAAAGTAAAAGAAATCCTTTTAACTCACCTAGGTACAATTTCATGTCTAGAATTTAGTATTTAGGTTGTGGCAGGTTGAAAGTAAACGCTACTGTTGTTGGTTTACAGTTCAGCGCCTCAGCAGTAACCAAGCAACGGCTAAGCCTGTCCTGTAAACAGCTAACTGAGATTGTTCAGGAGGGTGGGGGCTAATAGAAACACATGCCATCTCCACCAGCTGAATTGAAACACGTGTGAAGCATTGCCCTATTTCCACAGCATGAACATGGTACAACACATGTACCTCTTATCAAATATGTATGCTGTATGTTGGCAGAAAATAAGTGCTCTGTGCATCACACACATACAGTTTACACAGAGTTCGCCTGCACGATTCGGGGGAAAAATATGAATCACTTCTCAATTCTCTGCCACAAGTTTTTTCTCAATAAGTGTAATGTTTGTTGTACACGTGAACCATGACAAAACAAAACAAATTGGCAGTACCAAACATAGATTTTTGTTGGCACCGATAGCACATTGTGCATCGCCACAAGCCTGTAAACATAGAGGCTTCAATGAATAAAGAAAATAAAGTACATACTGGCCATTTAAGTACAGTAGGCTACCAAAAATAGTGACATAACAAATAAATATGGCCCTGATACAGGCTCTATCTGAACTCCTTGAACATGTCTTTACATCATTTAAACATGTCAATCAACATGCTGCAGCTACAGCTTCAGTCTCTAGAGAAATGGAGTTTGTCAATTGCCACTTTTACAGTATCAAAAACAGAATGATTGCGAAAATGCCCCCCAAATTGAAGTCATTTAAAAATTAAATCGGGAACAGGGTGAATCGAAATCGCAATTTTATAACGGTTAATCGTGCAGGCCTAACAGAGTGATGAATATTGTGTTGTTCTGTGAGTTTGTTTTTGGAGGCAGTATTTACCTGTGGTCAGGGGTCAAGGGGCAAAGATCAATGTAGGTGCAGGTCATGCCACCTTCACTGGCCTGGAAACGGTGAAGAAAAAATCAACTTTAATATTTGCTAGAAATTTCAAAATAAATAAACAATCACAAATATTCTCAACACAGTTGTATTGTAGAAAATGACCAGAAACGAGATAGTGCATCACTAGCATCACAGTATGTCAATCGCAGCATCTCATTAATCTGCTCATCAGCAATATAATGACGACTGCCATCATAACTGAGATCATCATTTTCATTTTCAGCTGAGCAGCACCCACCCGTCTGCGTTCCCGGAGGACAGCTGCCTCTGCTGGGTGGTTGAAGCGGAACTTGTGCACTCCTCCCAAGGTGATCACCATCCCTGGGGACAGATAGACACATCTCGTTAATCACAAGCTGTGCTCATCTTGTAGCACTGTGTTGATGGAAGCTGAGGACAGCAGGTGTATGTGCTGCAGTGTAGGAGTGGGGCATGCGAGTGTCTATACGTTTACCCTTGGGAAGAATCTGTGCACCTTTAAGTGTGCGTGCATATATAATTGTACATTAACCCATATATGTTATCAAATCGTATCAGTTCCGTGTGTGTATATAATTGTACATTAACCCATATATGATATTCAGCATAGTGCAACAATCACATGGCAGGTCTTAATGCTCAGTGTCAAGTTCTGCTCAGGTCACTGAATGTTTATGTCTTTTCTGACAGCATCGGCAATGCTAAAAAGATAATTGTAATATGTTTTTTTTTATCCATGTACTATTCATCTTTTTTTGCTTGTTTTTTACAACACAAATTGCTTACAGCAGGGGTCTTCAACGTTTTTTAAGCCAAGGACCCCTTAACTGGAAGAGATACGGATCAGGGACCCCCTACTACATATTGTTTACAATTAGTTGCACATAAAACTGGACCTACAATAACATGTAGGGCGGCCTACAGCCTTTATACATACCTTTTTAGTGCATAGAATACTATGCTATTAAAATAATATTTGTTGCCATGATTTTATAAATCATGTTTTAAAGTGCTCATATTATGCTTTTTGGCATTTCCCCTTTACTTTATTGGCAGTTTATTGTCCCTCCAGAAAAACGCTGAGTTTTTTTTGTGATTGTTGCGGGAAAAAATCCTTGATTATGCGGCACGTTTTCTTAAAAAATGCAATGAAATATGCGGGATATTTATGCAATTTTATGCAATGAAATTGCGGGAACTTTCAAAAATTGCGGGAACTTGCAAAAATTGCGGGAACTTGCAAAAACTGCGGTTTGATGAAAGAGAGAAAAAAAGTGATTCCCCCAACACCCTGTTCTCACTAGGCGAAATTACGTCACTTCATAACGTTCCCATGGCAACAGGGGAAAATGGCTGCTCTTGTGTGAAGTAAACGCAACATTTTTCAACTTTCTGTTAAGATATATGTGACTTTTTTGCAACGAAAATGCAGAGATTATGAAATCATGCAAGCCCCGCATATTTTGCGCGGAATCGTCAATTTATGCGGCAAAAGTGCGGCGTATTTGAAAAGATGCGGCCCCCGCATAAATATGCGGACTTTGGCTGATTATGCATTGAATTCTGCGATCGCATAAATCGCGTTTTTCTGGAGGGACTGTATTGTGTTATATATCTTTTTGTGCATGTAATAGGCTTCCAAAGTGAAAAAGCCCAAAGTCCACCCCAAAGGAAGTTACCATCTCCAACAGAAAACACTGTTCACAAACTGCTCCAAACAGCTCTGTTGTAGTCCAGCCTTTACTTCAGAGATGAACGTGCGTCACTTTGTAACACATGTAATGATGTTCGCCTAGCTGCTAGCGTGGCACTCCCTCATACTCTGCTTCTGACTAGCTAGCAGTGCTTACCTACTGTAGCTACTGCGCATGTGCGACTCCCAACAAAGATGGAACAGAAGTGAGATGCCTCACTCTGTAGCTAAAACAGCTCAACACACCGGGTGAAAAGAAGAGCTGCAGCAATGTGTAGTACAACAAAAATATGGTGTTTTTTGAAAATTAAACCACATAAACCTATTCTGGTACAACCTCTAAATACAATTATGAACCTGAAAATGAGCATAATATGAGCACTTTAATGTTAAACACATATATACATATGGCACAGTGAATCATTTGGGATGAACTGTATCTGTGGCTATGTTAGTGATTACCTTATCTATAGGCCAGTAAGCCAATAATTATATTTGCTAATAATATGCTAATAATATGTTGGATTCATTTTAAATTTTCAAAAAAAACTTTGAAAACACTGAGAATTTGGTGGCCCTTCTGCAGTAACTTTGAGGACCCCCTAGAGGTCCCGGACCCCCTGTTGAAGATATCTGGCTTACAGTATGCAGTTTTGATTCTACGTATGTTTGGCATTTATGTAACTATAAGCAACGAATGAATTTACACTCATTAGTTACCTCTCTATGTGGTAGTTTGCCATGCCAGACTGTTAAACGGTTTCATTTTGAACGGAACTCTGGGACTTGTATTATTCAGACGTTCTTAGTGTCTTAGTGATACAATGACAAGTAACAAGTGTCGTACTTAGGCAAGGCTTGAGACATGAACGTGACACTAGCTGCCTCAGGATATTAAAATAAAAATGTGTGTTTATGATCAGTCAATAAAAGTGATATGCAAGTCCATTGCCTGCATATCCACGAGGCTCAGATCAGATATAAAAAAACATGGTACTGCTTTTTTTTGCTGTTTGCTTTGACTGCAAAATATCCAATCTGTGTCACACGTACAGACGTGCAGTGGGAACGAGACAGTGTGAACAAACTGTTCTGTCGAGGACATGAGCGGACCTTGAGCCAGTCTGCAGGCCTCAGTGACTTCTCTGTCGTTGAGCAGGCAGACTGAGCCCGGCAGCGGTGTGAGCGTAACCACGCCTCCGTTGTTTTCAATCTCACAGCTGGCACTGCCCTGCAGAACTAGAAGATGAAACACAATCACATTTATTCATTAATATTAATGAATTTAATGAAAAGTGAACGGTCCATTTTAGGATATATAATGTTTGACTATGCATTCTCATAATATATTCTGCTATGTTTCAGGTTTTATACTGCATGTTTTGTCTAAAGCTGCCAGTTCTCTGTATGTGTACTCTGGGATAATGCATGGTTGTAAGATGCTGGATGAGGATTTCCACTCGTGTAATGTACAACAGTTGGAAAAAAAAAATCGTATAATACAAGAATATATGCAGCTGGATAAGGAAACATGGAAACCAAATGAATAAATAATACCTATCTGTGGTTCTTCAAACTGTTGCTGAGGTCCTATATGGGTAACTCCTTCCTGTACGAACAAAAAAAACATTGTGTGAACATGGCAGCTATATTTAAAATCTACATCAAAACAACTATTGTGCATTCTGGACATTAAGTTGGTGGCAATCAAGCAATAGTGGATCAAATGGTGACAAGAATTTTACACAATTCTGATCTTGCACTTGAAAACATATCAATTGTTTACTTTAACGTTTTATCTAATGGGATAAAAGGCTTTCCTATATGGTGTCAAGACCACATGTGTTCCCAGGTGGCCTCGGCTCTTCACATGCAGGAAACAGTGTAATTGTCAGACCTAAGGATATGCTTGTCATTGTCAGAATCAGGACAGCTGGAGCTCCCCTGAGTTCTAGCCTCAGAACTAAGAGCCTCTTATCCAACCCCGCTTTATGCATTGCAGAAGACACACACACACACACACACACACACACACACACACACACACACACACACACACACACACACACACACACGGGAGATCGACAGGACAGTTGGAGGGTAGAGTGAAAGGAAAAGACAGTAGAAACGCACCTTTTCTCAAGGGTTTTTCTAGCAGAACAGAGAAAAATAGTGGGAAGGAGGAGGGGGAAGAATCTAGTAGAAAAAAAAAGACATGGTTTTAGTCAAGACAGCTGACAAATCAGGCACTTTAGAGTTGGAGAAAAGTAGAGCAAATGCAAAGAATTTCAGTTTGTGGGAGTTTGCGTCATGCTGTTTAAATGAGTGATGTGTCTCTGAGGATGAAAAGAAATGTACAAAGAAAGAGACGGAGTGAAAGTACACACTTAATAGCATCTAAAACAACTGAGATGCATAACACTATTAATATTAGGTTCTACACTTATACTAGTTTCGATACGATACATAACTAACATGCATTCTGATATTTACACTAAGAAAAGCACTGCACAAAATGAATAAAGAAAATGTAATAATACCAAAATACAACAACATTACTCTTTATGGACACAACATATCTATTTGCCTCTTATCATCATACCCTGAGGTGATAGAAGACGACCCCGGTGCTAAGAACATCTCCATCCAGAGTAACCAGGTGTGGTTGGAAGGAGTTGATGAGGAACCCGGCCCGGTCTCGGTTGATGTCCACGCTGTACTGCTCCAGCAGCTCCTTCTTGTCTCTCCAGCTCTCCGACCAGTCCTTCGTCAGCTGCTCCACCTGAGGAGCAGACATGGATGAGGATGATGAAGGTAGGCAATTAAAAAAAGGGGGTTGAAACCAGAGTGGTAAATATCTGCGGTCAGGGAGACAGTGATGATGCCAATATAAACAGCCACTACTACTACTACTACTACTGCTGCTGCTGCTGCTGCTACTACTCCTTACATTTCCTAACTTTCTTTTAAGAAGTTTCAAAGTCAGAAGAAAAACATACTGTGTTCACAGATATGTACTTCCAACACACAGGTTTTGTGATAACCACTGTTGACACATCTGCTGCCATCCAGATACAACAGAGGTGAACGAAGCTCAGTACATTTAAAAAAACATGAAATCGAAAATATCAGCAGGGATGTTTTATTCAAGAAATATTGTCCTAGCTACTAATGATAATCCCCAGACTAGCCGAGAATTTTTATTTTCCTCATTAGGTTTGACAAATAGCAGGCAATAACCTCAAAATCTAGGGGGGGAATGTTAGCTGGATACAGCAAGGATTTAGTCGGAAGAAAATGTTTAATGTAACTTGGGTGAACTGATGTGGATATCATACACATTTATATCTTACCTTTTTTTTTATTGTCAATTTGTGGAGTGTTAAACTCATGATGCTTGATTTGTCAAGAACTACTGTATCTGGGGCGACCTCTAGCTCACCCAGTAACACCGTGCGCCCCATGTAGGCTGAGTCCTGCAGCAGCGCGGGTTCGAATCAGACCTGCTGCCCTTTGCTGCGTGTCATCCCCCATCTCTCTCCCCCTTTCCTGTCTATCCACTGTCACTATATAATAAAGGGAAAAGCCTCCCAAAAAAAAATCTTCAAAAAAAGGACTACTGTATCTGTCAGGCAGATGTAACCGTGTGTCCACCCTGTGTTACCTTTAATTCGTTCTGTAGCACGATATCAGAAAGATTTCCATCCCTGTCGTCGCTAAGGGATGGACTGGGATTACGCCGCTGTCAGTCAAGAGGGGGAAAAATGATCAGTTAAAAATACTGTGCAAAAGGAAAATGTCACGTGTTACAATGCAATTCAATCTTTACCACACATGGGAATAAAATTGCCACAAATACACAAAGCACTGTATTAAGCCTTTGCTACAAAACATGCAATGTGGGAATCTCTTTTATTCAAAGCCTTACAGTACTAAGGGGGGGGGGGGGGGGGGGGGGGATAACCCCATAGGGTGTATCCCTCAGAGAGTGAGCGCTATGCTCTAGCGATGAAAGGTCACCATACCATTTCAAAGCTGAGCAGCATGCTCTTCAACCTGTCAATCTCCTCTCTCAGTTCCCTGATCAGGCGTACGTTGGCATCCTGCACAGAAATAAAAGTACACATTAAAGCTATAGTGCGTAGTTTCTGCCGCCCCCATGAGGAATTTTAAGTAATGACAACAAAACTGTCGGCGCGTCCACATGACACAAGCCTTTTCATGATCGTGAATGTAACGGACGTTCATTAATATCAAAAAGTTATGCACTAAAGCTTTAACCTACTCAACACATTTAGATCAAACGTTAAGTCTTGGCATCGGACTCTTAACAGCCACTGACCTCATTAACGCGAGGCTTGTTGACAATATTTCTGGCATGGGCCGCATAGCGCAGGGTGCTGAGGGTCTCGTTGTAACTGCTAGCCGAGGGCGAGACCGCTGCAACACAAAAACACACCAGTAAAGACACGCACAGCAATTAGCACTGACATCACAAAAACATAAATGTCATGAGTGAGACTTAAATTAGGGACCATACCAGTGGTTTTGCCAGCGTGTGGTCACATTACTCAAACCATTTTCCAAAGCATCACCATTACTTTAGATTTAATTTCCAACTTTCCAGACAGCCATTCGATTATATACAAAAAACATAAGAAATGCCTTGCAGACTTCTATTTTTACCAAAGTTACATTATCTCATCGTGATACTGCTGTGATGAGCTGTTTTTTTCTTTTTTTTAAGTCTTCAATTTTGGTATGTTTAAGTGCTTGCAAGAAACTGTAACAAGAGGGATTTAAGAGTTGGCTGTCAAAAAAAAAAACTACCAAATTTACATTTTCACTATCAATTATTCCTTCAATTTTCCATATTTTCCTTTAGGGTTTGATATTGATAAACAGACCAATCAGCGCATGATCGCAACGCTGTTCAACTCTAAACTTTCAGTTAAAGCTTATATAAGCACATGCAATTTATAGTTAATGAACCAAAATGTGCAAAATCTCAGCCATGTTCCTTTCACCATACTGACATGTGTTCCACTTACTTGCAATCATGATGGTCTTGGAGTTGCCGCCCAGGCTGTCTTTCAGCAGCCAGGTTAGGACCGAGTCTCTGTAGGGGATGAAGCTGTGCCTCCTCCCACCTCCTCCAGACAGGGAGCTGCTGTGGCTTCCCGCCGTGCTGCCATCGCCCTCAGATGCCATGCTGTTGATACTCTGACAGCTGCTGGACATCTGGGAGTTCTGGGCTGTGGAGGCAGTGGTAAGAAGATGTACAAAAGGTTGAGGGATTTATGGAGAGAGTGCTATAGAAGAGAAAGGAAAACTGGGAGGATCAAGGAAATGTGGAAGGAAAAACGGGAATTTGTGAAGGTCTGTGCTAGATTTAATTCCAAATAAAAACTTTTTTTTTTAGACATCATCACTTGAACTCCAAATGGAATCATAAGCAGTGTCTTCATTTACCAAGAGCAGATATGACGATGCCCAAAGTGACCAGTGACTTGTTGATGTTAGAGCCCTCTGTCAGTCTATCCCTGCAGTAGTGGGGGTCTGCTCGCTCACTGTCAGAAACAACATAAACACAACATGAGGTGCATGTTACTTTCAATGATTAAAAGACACAAATTCCCCAACAAAGATGTGTGGGAATGAGAAAATCTCAGGGCTGTAGCCAAGATCCACTAGGGGGCAGTTTAATCAATGACTTTGACTCAAAAGATGTTGAGCAGAAACACACAACAGAAGGAAATAACAGTTTCACCTCCCAGCCAAGTCCACCAGGTTAATCTTGCTGACAGTTTCTGAAGGAAGGTTTTTTTCTAGGATTGCCTGTGGAGAAAAAGACAAGAGTAATCAGACTGGCATCTGCAAATACTGATAGGTGTTCCACCTGAAAATAGATACTAACAATATTAACCGCACTTTGGAATCCATTTAAAAGTTAGAAAGAGGACCATTGGCCGATTGACTCATTGACAGATGAGTGTAGCTGTTGTATATAAGCTAAGTGGAGGGCTGAGAGAGATGATGACCTGTGTGTACTGGATGGTGAAGATGGCGTGGGATCTGCTGCTGGCATCGTGGTTGTGTGTTGCTGCGGTGATTCGGTTGGCGATGCCTTCCTCCAAAAGATCCATGGCATGCTTGCAGTCTGAGACCACGTGCTGCGACAGGTCTGATAAGAGAGAAACGAAATACTGAGAAATCTAAAGCAAATAAACCAAGAAAATGTTTACTAATTGACTTAATTTCCACAGGGGGAAGTATCTCCCGTTAAACTTGGGGTGGAAAACTCCCTGTAAGAGTAAGAGTAGTACAAGATGCACATTATACAATAGCTGGGAATTTTAAAAAAAACTTGATTTTACAGAATCTTCTAAAACTATTGAAAGAAATTAAGGTAGATGATATATAGGTTTCTAGTTACATATGGCTGGCTGCCATAGAAATAGTAGTAAAAATAATAATATAAAAGATATGCTATTTAACACTTTTTGTAAAAACAATTTAGAGATAGCTCTGAAAAACAACAAGCATAAAACTGACAGTGACCTGACACTGATAACACTTCAGCAAACATTTTTTTAAAAAGATAGATAGAGATAGAAATGTAAAAAAGACACAAACAGGAAATGCCTCATCAAAACTTGCTCACGCTTGATCCATAATATTTTCCTACAGCATTTAGAAGCAAAAAACCTCAACAATGCTCTACTTCCAGGTGTGAATCACATCTTAAGAGGCTGTTACACATTGCGCACACAGAGCCTCGTGGTGCTATAACATGCGTTTCCTTACTCCTGGTTTTAATATGAACATTTTATACAAATATTTGAATTACTTCGACAGAATAAACGTAACAGTGAAACACTGTTTGATGGACACGTGTTGATGGAGAAGAAGTTTAATAGCTGGGAGCCCTAAATGTGCTCTGTGTGTGTGGTGAAGTATTCTCCTTGGAACCACGAGGAAATGACTTCACTTCCTCTGGTCAACTGGGATTTCTCCTGATACTGACAATGAAATCATGCGAGGCTTTAAACATAGAAACGCAGGCGAATGAGAGGGAGAGAAGGAAAGAGGGGGGAAAGGATGAGGAGACAGATGGAGAAAGCGAGAGAGTAAGCTAAGCTAAATGAGGAGTCTGGATTAAAGCCATGACGGACAATTCAGGACAAGATCGAAAGCTTAACAACTGAACAAAATTCCATCCCTGACCGCATACCACAGTGACTTATAAACTAAACTTACAAGACACAAGCATTACTCAAAATACTGCAGACCATGTTACACATTCAAGTCTATGATTTGAGAAGATGATGTGTTGACAGTGTTGAGAGAAGAAGACTTTGGTATCCACTCTCATATTCACTCTCTTAATGCAAAGTGTTTCAGACAGATTCTTCTACTGTATGATCCACCGCTGAGTGTTTGTATACATTTTGAAAATGGTTATTGGAAACTTCTTAGAGCTCATAGCCCGTGAAGGTACCTAATCATCAAGACCATAACATTTAAATATGGAAAGTCCAACTGTATGTCTGAGACAAAGATGCTGCAAGATTATTCTAAAGAACGTTTGAACAGACATTATCATAGTATGGTAATGAGAATTTGAAGCCTCTAGACCTCTAGTTAAGTATTTAATTAAGTAGGACAGACTAATAAAGAAAAAAGGCGGAAATAATTTGTTGATTTTTTTTAGCTCAACATTTTGTGCAAAACACCTGGAACTGTGGGGTCATGTTTGAATATTGAATTTAAATTTTAATTCATTTAATTTGTTTTACTGCATTGTGTTTTTAGATATGTCTTTGTGCTAATTATCCCCTGTTATGCATCTGTGGGTGCATATTGGTAGGTGTACATGTAGGTGTGTTTGTGTATATATTGTGTATAGGATCGTCTCCCTGTATTTATCATCTCTTTTACATTGCAAACTAATGAAGTGAATTCCAACAAATAAAACAACACTTGGTGTTGGGGGCCGCAAGATGCAAAAGCAGAGATCTGCATTTAAGTTTCTTATGTATTCTTGCTGAAAGGGCAAAGAAAGGATGCCTTTACAATTTAAAGGTACACTGTGTAGGAATTTCTCCCATCTAGCGGTGAAATTGTATTTTGCCTTCAAACGAATAGTGCTCTCTAGCGCCTCGTTTTTTCAAATGCGTGTTGCAACTACGGTAGCCGTTATGTACCAAGAAGCTATGACAACAAGCGCAGGCTTTCAAATTTGCCGGTGACAAGCACCTCTCACTGATCTCCTTCTCCGTTTCAGCTGGTTTCAGTCACATGACGCTGGCTCTGAACAAAAACGCGTTGTGGGTTAGCTAGACAGGTAGGCTAGTGCTTTATGTCCCTCTCAGCGATTATAGATTTTCAAAATGGTGGAACGACATGGAAAACACAGATAAGAAATTCTTCGACTTACGAGGATAAGTCAGATCATTGGCAGAGGTAATTTTACACCAATGAGGACATATTTATGAATGGAGACACTGATTTTAACTAATAAAATACTTAAAACACTACACGGTGTACCTTTAAACTGAGTTTAGCCCTGGGAGGTACAGTATGTCTTTGCTGTCCACCACTTTACAAAGTACAGATTCAGGTGTCCTGAACGCTCACCTTGTACATAGGGTCCTTTCTCCGGGTGTTCTCTAACTCTCAGGGAGGCTCTTTTCTTCTGCTCTCCTCCTCTCAGCAGGTCTCGTACACGCTCGTTATAGATCTCCAGGAAGCTGCAGGGACAGAGAGATGAGTGGGCATTCACACAGCCAGTGTCAGCCCTCAGATGGTGTGGCAAAAACGTGGGCCGGTTCAGTGACACTCCCCCCGCCGCAGAACCCTGCAGCACATCGCCAGATCGCGGTTTCCCTGCCTGAACGCAGCCTAAGACAACATCCTGCTATGAAGACACACACTTAATATGATGTCAGTGATGATTATTTAATGTCAATTTGCCTATATACAGTCCCTTTACACAATATGTGAGTTGTTTTGTAAGTTCATCATCTGCATTTTCCAAAACATGTCAGGAACATCTTTAAGTTAAACTTTCTGTCATTTTGCCTTTATTGGAAAGTTTACAGTGCAGAGAGACAAAGCAGGGGGGTGACACAACACAATGGCCCCCGTCTTTATGTGAACCGGGTCGTAGTCATGGTTATGATCTACATTTTAGACCGCTGGTCCAACCAAACGACACAGAATCACAGTCTACACACTGGAAATTAATAATTTTCGAATTGTAAGAACACTTCATTTTTCCTTATGAATGAACGTCAGGGAGAACCCATAAAGCATATCTGCGTTTGTCAAATGAACGTTGCCTTCAAGACGTTGAGGATCAGAAAAACCGACAAGGAAATACAGTTTTTGTGCATTATTTTGCCTGCAGCTTTGCAGCATAATTGTTCTGAAAGTACCCATCTAATTTGAATATCAACATCAGGAAACCGGTAACTTAAAATTGCAGTGATTAAAAAGACAAAGACATTAACACAGTACCTGATCTCCACTCTGCTTGAGTTTTGCCCATCAGAAAAAGTGTCTTCAGACCTAAAGAGACCCTGCAAGGAAAAGAGAAATGCTATATACTACTATACTATACTACACTACAACACCGGATACACAAATAGTTGAATTATTAGTGTGCCAACTACACTGAATTGTACAATCCACTGATGTACCTGACAGATCCGAGGAGTCAAGCCAATGGAGTCCTGACATCGTACAGAAGAGAAACAAAAAACAAAACAGAAAGTGAGGTAAGTAGTGTTTTGACAGCTGCCATGGAGAATTGGGTCACAACAACTAAATGCTGTTCATTACAGAATGTAACATTTGCATATTTGCAGCGCAGCATGGTTTGGGTATAGATTTTGTGTAACAGTTGCATTGCCTAGAATGTGCCTGGTGAGTATGTATATAGTGCCATGCAGTGATTTTACCGGTGTCCCCATCATGGTGTACGTCTTTCCAGATCCTGTTTGGCCGTAAGCAAATAGACACACATTGTAGCCCTCTGAGGCTCCGGACAGCACCGACACACCCAGGTCCTGGAACACCTAAAGAACACACACACACACAACCTAAATCACAAATACACAAAGAAAGACTGACTAAAACCAGGTCAGGACAGGCCCCATATGAGATGTCTATATACATTTATACCAGGGTGCAGTCAAAAATGTCTAGATAATTAAGAAGGGTGCTGATTCAGGATGAAAATGTTAACGATTGAAGTCTTTTAGGTAAGAATGAGAATGCCTGCAAACCCATCTGAACGTGTGTTTTACTAGAAAAAAGTAGGTGCTCTTGTGGGCTGACGAGGTGTTTACAGTGTAAGCCGATGTCCTTGATCTTAATCGCATTGTGTTTTTGCATGAGTGTAGATTTACACCAAGGTTTCACAGTCACAATGCTGTGGCCCCGGGCCAGTGGTGGGGAGGTAATGTTGCTTCCTGCTGAGGTGTTTGAGTAAGGAGCAGGGAGGTCAGTTAATACTCTGGGTAAACAACAATGTGTATGTGAAAGAATCAAATGTGAGGGTAAAAAAAGTGACTGGGTCAGGAAAATAAACCTTGCCTAAAGGCGCTGCGGTGAGATGGGGGATCCGCCAGATTCCCACTGAAAACAATCAACTAAGGCCACTTGTTTTCCTTCTCACTGTGTCTGCATCTGAGAGTCTGGAGATTATTTAGCACGAGGCCTAATCACAACTTTAACTTGTACGAAGCACATCCCAGAAGGTGTATGAAATGTTACCAATTAACAATTTATCATGACAATATCATACAGAAACTCATGATGGTCATCCCTTGTTCATTACTACTGACTCAAAGTCATATGATAACATATATCAAATTAGTTTGTATAAACCAAATGAGATGAGATTTCGTGATGAAATGGTCTGAAGTGTTGAAATGCTGCATGTTTAAATGCAATTTACATGAAACTGTTATCAAGATATTGTCATATGTAGTTTAGCCATGATAACTGACTACTTTTTTTATTGATGCATGCCTATAATTTATTATTACAAGAAGATATACAGATACTGGAATATAAACTCAGTTGTCTGTTTATTAGGTACACCTATCTTAAATAGATGCAGTCTAATGCAACAGTCTTGATATAAATCCTACCCACATGAAGGTTACAATGTTCAGTTTTTGTTGAGGTGAGAGGTGTTGATCAAATTTCATGGTCATTTTGGAAGCTGCTGTTTGTGGTGCTGTTGACTGGTCGTTTCAGCTCTATATTTGCCACCATTGTCATTCAATTTACACTAGTTGGAAAAACTGGTGCCAGGGGAGAAATATGGACCTAATTCACTTTCAGAGCTGACAAACAGCAAACAGGCATATTAAATTCAAAAGTGTCAGCAAACCTGTTTTTTTACTTGGCGTCACAGAGGCATAGAATTTGCAGATACTTATCTTCGTATGGGTGTCAATGTCAAATATCTTTGCATTGTGAGAGCACAACGGATACATAATGGAACACCTTGCTCCACACGACACATTGTGAATGGTGAGCAATGTGGGTGTTTCCTGCGTAATATCATTTATTATAGGTCAGCAGCGGCTATTGTACTTTCTGTGTGTGCATGTGTTACTGGTCAGAGGTAAAGCAAATGGACAAATGATCAATCGTCTCTGTTGTTATCTTGCCATTGTTCATTACTGATAAGCAAAAAGAAACTTCATCAGAACGAGTTCCAGGGGACATGTGGTCCCATCCACAATCCAAAGGCCCAGTCCAAAGGCAACACATGCCTCGGGGGGCAGCAACCTGATCTAGAGCAGACCTGAGACACAGCACATTCCACCCCAGAACCATAACACACCTTGGGGATCAGCGAGGGGTCCTGAACCACAGAAGCTGGTGGGTACGTACACAGAGGAGAGAGGAGGAATGCTCTCAAAGCTACCACAACCTCCACGGATCAAACGCAGGAATCATTTCAACATACCTCCCGTGTGTGTGTGTGACGACCAACCACTGTCAGTAGAAGCGAGAACCTGGAGCTAAGCCTGTGTATACTCCAGGCTTACAAAACGGTGGGAATAGGTTTAGGTTGGATGTGGTTGAAAGCTCTTGTGAAAGGCCCTGGCCTTGTGAAAGCACCCTGAAAGGATTCAATGCTCATCTGATTGTTCTCAGGAGTGTGTGAAATCTGTGTGTGTTAATATTCAACAGCCTTAGGATTTCTCTGAGAAACATAAAATGTTCAACACTCACACAGAGATCAATGTCTTATCTAACCACAGCGGACCAACTGATAAAGCAAAAACCAGCGCGCAAACAAACAGCCAAGGTTGGGACAGCGACTTGTTAAAATGTAATACTGATTAAGTGCTTGAAATGTTAATCAGCACCATAGGTCACTAGAATATTACTTTGCTTCCAAAAGCCACAGAATATGCAGTTGAAACATTTTTGCCAAACAACAAATTATTTTTAATTTATATATTAATCTGCTGATCATTTATTCAATAAATCAATTAGTCTTCAACAAGTTAAAGAATACTGAAAAATGTCCGACCAACAATCCAAAACCAAAGACATTCAATTTACTATCATCGAAGAAAATTATCAGATATTCACAATTTACAAGCTGGAACCACTGATTCCCTTGGCAGTTTTTAAAAAAAAAAATTACAAATCAATTATTAAGATCGTTACCAATTCATTTTCTGTCAATCACTTATTGAATTATCGACTAATACCATTTACAGAACAAGAAGTATGACTAATGCTACCCTGCTTTTTTACTAAGATGCAAAGTATTAGTTACATTTTTTACATTCAGATTACTGGAATCGCTTTACATTTCTGATAATAGCTGATTATTCATTACAAAAATAAATAAATTAACAACAAGCTTGATAATAGATTAAGCCTTTAAAGCAACACTAGAGAACTTTTCCTGCTTCGGTCCACCTACAGGTTGGAAGCGGAATTGTCCATTACATTACATTATACAAGTTTGCCAGATCGGGTAGCGTGAGCTGTAGTTGGAATGAGACATCCTGTAGGGGGACCGAAGCGGGAAAAGTTCTCTAGTGTGGCTTTAAGTCATGACAGTTTACAGACTAAACTATTTATCAAAAAAGAACTACCGTATACAGATTATTAAATGAAGAAAATAACTGTTACCCAAACCCTACAAACACATTTTTCATTACTCTGTAGCCTAGCCAACCATCTGCAGACAACAGCCACGTGTAACTAGTAAAAGTGTTGCCACAACAGCTGTCTTACTCAATGACCTTATAAATCGCCCAACAGGCACTGTGGAAAAGACATCCAACACATCATTATTCCTATGTATGGTATCAATTTAAACATGTTTAGCACTAACTGGGGAATGCAACTGTTGACTACTTTCCAATTATTCTGTATACTATTTCATTGATTAACCAATTAATCGTGTTTGTTTGTTTTTAAGTCAGAAAATAGTGGGAAAATAGTGGGAAATGCCCATTATGCCCATCATTACTTATTCACATTGTGATACTTTATCAGACCAACAGTTTAAAAACCCAAATTAATATTACATTTACTATCATACATGACAAAGAAAAGCATAAAATTCTCACATTTCAGAAGATTTCAGAATGTTTGGTCTTTTTGCTTGACATGTGACTGAAGCGATAAATCAACTACCAAAATAGCTGCTGATTAATTTTCTATCAACTGACTGATCAAATAATAGACTAATTGCTTCAGCTCTAAGCCTAACTAACTGCTGTTACGTCTATTTCCCCAGGGACCTTGCTAAAAAAAAAAACAGGAATGTAAGCAATATAGTGTATATAAACCATAAATGAATTTTAGCCAACAAAGTATAATCTATTTCCTAAAAAAGAAAATTCATGTCAAAAAGAAAATGAGTACCTTATGTAACTGTTGCCCAAGAAATAGTAATGTGACAAAGTGTGCAGCCCCCTGGAGTCCAGACCACCAAGTGTTGCCCCCTGCCTCTTGGCTGAATGGAGGCTTAAACATGAAGACAAAAAGCAGCACCGCCCCGGTCTTCTCCTCATCTTAATGTTCAAAAACAGACACGGACACCTTCTCCTCCCTCACACACAGAGAATCAATACGGCTCTTGTTAAAGTTGACCCTCTTAAAGTTACTCTATGGGGACTACGACCAAGGCTGAGGGTCCCCCCCAGGCTTAGCACAAAGAGCAGGAACTTCACTTCAACTGTGCACGTTCTCTCTAAACTTAACTCTCTTTTCTCTCTGTACACTATTCCTTTTGTTTTCTCTGTTTCTACCTCTTTTTGCCCATTTAGTTTTATCAAAAGTCTACGAAATACTTTAAATGACCTCTGAACAAAACCACAAGAAGAAGCATAAACTTGTTCCAACCTCTTGAGCGAATTAAAACTGTATGTATGAGTTTGTCTAGACAGGCTATGTCGGGCAACATTAAAACAATCCGGTCGTTTGTCATTACGGTCACACCAAATTAGATCAGAAGACATGTCATTTGTGCCATCGCGCTCCGGCTGCTTAAATGGACATCATGGCCCTCTGCCACAACCTACTTTCACAGTTTCCCTGCAGCATTGGGAGGTATTTTGGGACGAACAAAGCAGTTGATGTAAGCGACAGGTTGCATTGTGGGAATGGAAATGTACTCCAGGATCAAATGAAGCAGGAGAAAAAACAGCCTGGAGATAAAGCAACTGGGCCAGAACCACAGTAAGCGTACAGGCTTGTTGGTCGCCTCAAAACACACAGGGGACAGACAAAACACCTCCATTAACAGGAAGGCGGTTGTCATCAGCAGGCCGCCGCACGTGCGTGTGCATGTGTGTGTCTCTGCTCGGTTAAGCCACTTAGAGGAAACAGCATCCACAACAAGGACAAAAGCCTCCCCGTTTGCTTCCCTTTCTGACAAAAAAAATGCACAAACAATCTAACAATGAAAGAGGAAAAGCAGAATATAGATTTCATTCTTCTACAGGAAATGTAGGTCAAAATCATCCGGTCAAAACACAGAGTCAGGAAGGAAGAATTAAACAAGGCTTTGGGGTTAGAAAAGGTGGCAAAGGGGCTCCAGATCTAGCAGAAGGCAAAGAAAAGGAGAGTCTACTTTGGCTTAAATGCATGACATATACTGTGAAGTGTTTATGAAGAGCAGGTTATGATCCAAAACATGGCCTTTTGCACAAGTCATCCACTTTCTCCCATCTTTGCCTCATAAAAATCCTATGATCAAGTAGAAAAGGTAGAAAAACAGCCATCAGAGAAAAGAATTGTCCCTTTTATTGCATGTCACAGAATGCTGCTCTATGTACAGCATATTTTACCTTCAATTTTTATCATCCAGTCATGCAGGGATGCATTAACAGAGATATTTGGCTGCACAATACTCTCATCTGCAAATGCCACAACCAGAGCACACTACTATCTCCAAGATTTAAATTTCAAGCAATGTAATGTCAACAGATGGAAAGAGAGAGCATGTTAATGTACACACAAGTTTAAATTAATACCGCCACATAATATGCATGACAGACAGTTTTAAATGAAGTAGTGTCATACAAAGAGATGTTATCTTGTACAATCCTACTTTGACAACAGATATCAAAAGGAAAGTTGAAATGTCATGTGAGTGTCTAACTAACTTGAACCAGACCTCCTTCAGGAAAATGAGGTCTCCTGAAAAACAACAACTCTTGTCAGAGATCTGCACTATGATAACAAAAAAAAAAAACTGTGTTCCATGTTTGTTTTGAAACACTTTTTTCCTAAAGTGGCAGCCTAGTTGGTGGCCTGGTAACACAAAAAAAGTGGAGGAAGGCAGCAAAGCGGGTGAGAAATGTTGAAAAAGAACAGCAATGGTGAACGAGAAAGAAAAAATGATAAAAACTGACAAGAGTGAAAAAGTAATGGTGTAATGCCTATGTAATGAGTTAAGTCCCGTAATCACTGGATGTGGAAAATGGCAATTGCTGGTCTGGAGAAGTATTTATGTGAAGTGTGCGCATGCGTGTGCGTGTGCGTGTGCTTATGCGTGCGCGCGCGTGTGTGTGTGTGTGACGTCGTCAAGGGTGATGGCAAAAGGCCAGACAAGCCATGTGAAGCACTTCGCCACATTTAAAAACTTCAGCTTCTCAGTGCTTTTGCCAGGTTTGACGCAACCAAGAGGACCGGGACTTATTTTCCCTCCACAACCACTCTCACTGGGAGGACGTCTCTGAGCTCAATGGAAAGACTGCAAGCGGAAAAAAAAAAAAAGCGCAAACGGAGATGCAACTTTCTCCCAAACGGTCAGTCAAACAAACAAAACTGCAATCTACTTGTGTAAAATATTTTCTCTCACTCTGCTCCATGTCCAGGACTGGACAGCTGCAGAAGAGACGAGGGTCGCTCGGTTCCCATCCCACGCTTTCCAACTGGGTTACACAAACAGCTGGGCCCTGAGCAAAAAACTAAATTCTTTTGTTTAGACACAGGAAAAGAAATGTCACTGGAGATTCTTGTCCCGACTCCTTTCTGCTAGAAATCTAGGTTAGAGAATCAGAGGTGAAAGAGGGGGACATTTGTAGAGTGGACTACAGCGAGGGAGGGAGGACACAGACAGGGAGACAGAATCACATGCAGAAAGAAAAGACAGAGAGGAAGCTGTTTGGTGGGAGTTAAACAACGCACTCGTTTGTCACACTTGGACAGAATTTGTAGGTCAAAAAAGCATGGGAGGGCAGAGAGGCTGCAGGAGAGGGAGCCAGAGATGTGCAAGCCAGACAGATAGGCTGCTCTTCATTACTCAGGCCTCCCTACACATGGGAATGAAGGACAGTGGGGAAAGAGAGGAACACAGGACAGGAGTGAATAAAATGAATAAAGTGAATCAAATGAAGGCAGGAGGCTCTCTGGAAGTGAATTCCATGTTTCAGTGTACACTCCGGTTGCAACTGACACTAGGGCAAAGGAGAGACGCAACACAAATAAATAAAACCATATCTGGAGAGAGTTTGGGGATTTGCTGCTCCTCCCCCAACGTTGTTAAAGGGACCATAGCACAACACTGCAGAGCGTAGCTGCATGTCACACTCTTTATGGCAGGCTGGAAATGACTTCCCCAGCCTTCAGACTGATGGGAGCCTTGCGTGATATCCATAGGGCACCTTCACTAGGGAATTAACTGGTGCAATATTACTACAGTTTGACATGAGCTCAACTACTACTATTACACTATTGGATATCATTTGAGTGTGTGATTTGAAAACCCACACTCATTGGTATAGTCCATAAATATTAAAACTATGGCTGAATACTACGTAGAAAAGATGCGATTAAACAAAGACCGCCCAGTTCTGTCCTTTAGGACTCCATTTGTGATCACTTATTTTGTGTTATTGACATACGTGTGTATTTCCGTCGCCAGATGATGTCACAAAGTGAGCACATACGTACATCCACAAAGGCTGCAAAAAAATGATTTACGTTCGTTATTTTAACAATATAAAAAATACTGCTTCTGGATGTGCATCAAAATAGGCAATGATGGATGTGAATATACATTCCAGACTTATTTCATTAAAAGTATGTGCAGCTATGAGGGGAAAAGAAGAAAAATGTCCCAATGTTAAGAAAATTCCAGAATACTATCTGTTTCCAAAACTGCAGCAAAAGCTAATCACTCACTCCTTGTTCCATGACCTAACTTTCTACTAGGTTTTTGAGATATTATTAACAAAAACAGGACCAAAAACACAACCTCCTTCCTATAAAAAAAAATAAAAATTGCAGCAACACAAACACAAATCTGGTTTGGAGGTCATCGAAAAGGTTGTTCTTATCACTGTAACCTGCCAAAATAAAGAGAACATGCAGTGTGTCTAACATGTTTGTGAAAAGGTTCCTCTGCTGTCTCAACTCAGTCCTTATGAAATACAGTGGTCAGATAGAACAATAATACTCAATAATAATCACATTATGGCCATTTTTACCATTTTATAGACAACATTTTTAATTGACAAAATAATTGGCGGATAATTAAATCTTAGTTAGATCTTCATCAGCCAGTTAACAAAAGATTTAACTTTGCCCCCCCCCCAGATTTCCAATTGACAGTGTGCAGTTAGAGTTATAATTTGCAGACTGTACTCTTCTTTTTAAGAGGAGTTACATGCACCTTTTGTGATGTACATCAATCCAACCACATTTAGTCTCTCTTGTTAAAACTCCTCGCAGACAGGTGCTTGTCCTCCATTCATATGGCGTAGATCGTAGATCTCCTATTTCTTTGTCGACAGCATGTGGTTCGTTTGGTGTCCTGTTTGTGGTTAATTCAAACCAGGCTAAACTGAACCGGACTGTGTTAAGGAATGCACACATGTGCGTGGAGGACACAAAGACAAGCTATTCTCTCTCCCTAGTCTACAGCACCACTGACACACAGACCTAGAAACACTGTCTGCGAGCATAATCACACACACACACACACACACACACACACACACACACACACACACACACACACACACACACACACACACACACACACACACACACACACACACACACACACACACACACACACACACACACACACACACACACACACACTAAAAGAGGATGAGGAGGAGGAGGGGGAAAGCCCCAGCAAGCCGTCTCCTTTTGGCAATAAAAAACAGCATTGTGCTCTGAGACGAATCCTCAGCGGTGACGTCTTTGCGCTGAAATTTAACTGTGAAAAATTACTTAGTGAAGCAGCTGTGAGTTTGGCAGGCGAGAGCTGGGGGCTGCAGAGGCACAGTGGACCCCCGCCCTCCCCCCCCCGCCCATTTCCCCTCCTGTCCTCCGCTTCTGCTCCTCCTCTACCCGAGGAATTCACATTTGCACTCTCTCTCTTCGTGCCTAATCAGTTTCTCTTGCCATTCCCCGTCTCAGTCCTCTGCTCTTCTTTTCCTTTGCTCTCCCATGTTTCTTACTGTCAGAAGCAATAAACAAGCTGAGGGTTTTGTGTTATTAAATAGTGGAAAAAAGCTATTTATTGGTTCAATATCTAGCCCCAAAACAAAGGCAGCGTTTAGACAAACAGTACCAACAGCTGGCTCCCATTATGGATGATGGATCTCTTCCAAAAACCTACTTCTCACCTGGCAGAGCCCTTCTCCTTCCTCTCTGCTCAACCTTCTTCTAGAAACTCTTTTGACCCACACATACTACTTCAAAACTGAGCCTCCCATCCGGTAAGACAAGCCTTTTTTCTTGTGGGGAGCCCTCAGCGACATGTATGCAACCACATCGGCACCCCAACATGTAGTTAGCTACCGCATTTCTGTCTACTCTCTCCGTTGTAACAGTGTATGAGGACGGAAAGTATCTGGTGTAAACTATCAGTGATGCATGGACATGTACAGCAGACAGTACAGCGCAGGAGTGGGGAGGGGCTGGGCAGCCAGTCTCTGAGGGGCACTGGGTGTGGTGGGATAGCACGGGACTGGAAAAGCAAGAGTTAAGATCCCCTTGTCTCATTCCACCACTGGCTCAGATTGTCTCGGTCTCATGGGGACTGCAGCGCAAGACGAATTCAGAGCAAGTTTGTCTTTCTGCTCTAAAAAAAAGAAAAGCATGCTTAAAGATATTTTAAAAGTAGAAACCGAGAGAAAATCCAGGGCTGGCAAAAACAGCATCAACTCATTAATGTGTTAAACATGTATGTGGTTGGATCCCAGATAAGAGAGAAACTAAATCCATACCCTCACTTGAGAGCCTAAATGTAATGCTATTATGTGAAATGAGGCGACGCAACAGTGTGGGGAATTTAACATCAAGTCCCAACATTGCCATAAGATTTTGGTTGCATGGATAACAAATCTGCCTCCTAAAACCACCACTTAGACAGGCTCGTCACTGTTCTAAAAAGCAATTTGTCTGGTAAAATATTTAGAATGGCTCTTGAATTACAGTGTCCACCTGCCACTGTGCTCCATTAATCTGGCTTGCTGCCCTACAACACAAACACAGCATTTTCTGCTTTTTACATCTACCAGAGAAATGCCTAATTCAACTGCGACGCGATCAGTAAACGGCTGACGTGGTCATCTACACGATTCTTTGTTAAAGAGGCAAATCTTTGGTTTCTGGTGCAGGAAGAGGGGTCAAATAGAAAATCCAGCAGCTCTGTCCTTCGCTGGTGTCCTTTCGCCCACGCCGGCTCAACAGAGGAATGTCTTGTGGCAACCAGGCCACTGTGACTGGACATAATTCTGCTGAGGACAGCGGCGACCAAAGCCAGAGCCAGAGAGAGAAATGAAAAGGAGGTTTAAAAGGAAGAAGTGCTGTGTTGTCTCTTACTCTGCGCGGTGTGTGGGCCGTCATCACAGCACGGTCTTTCTCAAACACATACAAAGGCAGCTCTGACAAGAGGAGGGACGGGCAGTGAGGGAGTGGCAGAGGCTAGAACAAGTGACTGTAACAGCAATGGAGCAGCTACTGTGCTGAACAATGAAAACATGATGTAAATACAAATTATTGAGACAACTTATCTATTAAAAAAAAATAAATAAAAAGAATAGGTTTGGGAGAGCTTTCCTGTAATAGACTTGGGCATCACTTCCTCTTGATGCGGAGCCCGTCTCAGGTTCCTGCAACACCCCCTAATCAAAACAACACAAAGATATCTAATCGGCCAATCAAAGCCAGGACATGAAAAGAGAGATGAGGCAGACTTCTGGGTAACAGACGGAGCCGATATCATATCCCCCGAGTGGCCATCTGTGTAAAAACATAGACAACACACACCACACACACCCGTTTTGTTGTGGTTTGTCTACAAGGACAGCGTTTCCTCTGGGCTTTTTTTCTTGGTACAGAGGTTGTGTTTGCCCAGTGTCAACTTGTGGCACGCACTTGGTCTCCACCCACAAGAGGGCATATAACATGGCACGAAAACAAGACAAATCTTTAGGTACTGCTGCACAAGTAGCTACATGTCAAACCAGACCCTACCAAATTACACATATACTATATTCATCCATAACAAAGGACATAAACCGTTGACTAATCTCACTTACTATACTGACTGCAATGTTCAATAATGAAAATGCCATGTAAACAGAAAATTATTTTGTGATTTTTGTTTTCCACCAGGAGAACCCTCTTTGTGTTGGATTTCCTTTCACAATCCACTCTTGCGTATATCTGTAAAGGAATCTGTCAAAGCACTGTTTATTTGCTATATTTCCATTAAAATAACGACAAGGAGGAACCACAGTACAGTTGGGTTTGAGGCTGAATACTGGATGTAAACTCTTATGTTGTAACATACTGTGGAGGGAACTATTCAGTCATTATTGGAATAGTGTAGTAGATCAGTGATTATTTGGTGATCATTGGAATACTACCTTATATAGAGTAAGGCCAGAAGCTGGATATTCCAGTGTTGACTGAACAGACACAGTTAGGGAGTTAGGTCATTACCTCCTCCTGCGAGGCATAGTGAGGCTCTGCAGGGTCCACCGACCAGTAGCAGTAGTCAAAACAATACTCCAGAAGCTTCTCCCTCGAATCTACAGCACCGTCCGTACGTCCATCCAGCTTCAGGGACGAAAACACAAGAGTAAAGTACAAAAGGATTACTTTTTGATATGATCCAATAGCAGTCAACAATGCAGTACAAATACTTAATTTTGGTAAGTACAAGAAATAAATGAATTTGTCTTTCAATACTTAACAGCTAATTAATTGCATACTAAAATGTATAAAGATAACACCTGCTTACATTTTATAACATAAACATTTGAGCAAAAAAGAAATAGGAGCTATTTCAAAAAACAATCCTAGTAATAAAAAGCCAGGTACTTTAGCTTTTGTGTATGGGACTGCTATGGAGTGGAATTGCAAGCAAGTTGTTTCCATTCATTAGCAACGCATTCACTCCTCATTCAGTTCTTTAGTCGGCTCACTGCATCAACGGTAAACACCTTTCTGCTTACTGTGAGTGAGCCCTGGACTGAGGAAAGACAGCACATCAGCAATAGGACTTGCCCAGGCACAACAGTTGCACTGGAAAAACCGTACAGCATCTAAACATTTCTTCTAAATCACTGCTTTCAACCTGGAGCACGCTGTTGTTCTCACTGCGAGCACCTGACTTTGAGGGGAAATATGCCCTCTGATACCTACGCTGTAATATTCCATTTGTGACGTTTAATGTTTTCCAGGAATGTTATTTTTTTTTATATGGGGTTGTAACGCTCTCCAGGTGTGCCCACTTTACCTAAAACTTACTCAAACTATTTGCATATAGAAGAAATTATTCAAGTTTGCTAGCACTATATTTTTTGCAACATGTATTTTAGCTTTTTTTTTGGAGGTAAATGTCAGTGGAGAAAGTGGCTTTCTGTATGATTTTTGATAGAGCTGGGTAATATATTACTATAATATTATAAGGCAACATATCACCTGGGTTAAATACCAGTTGTCCTAATAAAACAAAACATTGTTCCAGCATAACACTTACAATATTCAGTATCTATTTGGATGTTAAACAGCTTTAATTCTAATTTAAATAAGTATCTGCTCCTTTTAAAAACATTGAAATTGATTATCTGTGCGCACCAGTTAATTAGATTAACCTATGTATGTAGTATTTGTATTCCATCACATTATTGGTGTCACTGAGATATTGAGGCGCATAGCTCTTGTTTAACAGTGCCAAGAATGTTAAGCCTTTTCTCTTTCATTCTGAAGGCTGACACCAGAACATTTTTGGCATATGAGATTTAGTGTTACTATCAGATTCCAGTGTAATTGCACTGGAATCTGATAGTAACACAAAATCAGGGTATCCTGTTTACATTTGGCGTGTGCAGGTTTAGTTGCAAAAACAGCATTGTTGGAGCTGGTAAAAGTTAAACTTCAGTGGTAGATTCACGTTACGGAGAGGGCTGGGAAAACGGTCCTTTAGTCACTTTCATACTTCAAACCAAGCAGTCGATTATCTAAATCATTCTCCAAATGATAAACCCACCCAACCAACCACCTATGTAAATAACTGTTCCTTTCTCTAACTGCAGCATAAGGCAACACTAAGCTCTGGGTATCAATTTTGTTCACAGCAATTGGCTTGCCTGAAAGCATGATTGTTTAACCCCTCAGCACTTTTAGGAAATTCAACAATGGGGGATTAGCCAAGAGCACTGCTGGCCACAGGCCTACAGAGCTCCAAACCACTGATAAAGACATGTTTGACAACTAAATCAAGTTGGGAGACACTGAATAGTTGCAAAACATCACCCTTTATCTTTTTCTTACTTTGAATCTAGTTCAGTAGCTCTTTATAGCTTGTAGTACGTGCTGTTTGTAACTTAGCTTTATTGTCTTTTAAAATCCACCCTTTTTTCTTTCCGTCTCAGATCTTCCAAAACTGTCCCACTTTCCATAAATAATTATTCCCATGAGACCCGCAAGAGCCTTGGAGTCTTGATCCTTTTCAATGGCAGAGGGAGGCCATATGTGGTTTGTCTCCATCACATCATTTGTAACAGATTTTCTCCTCCCCCACCCTAATTCTCTCTATACGTCACCAAATGTAAACCAAAGGGACAGTTCTGTAACCACCAATTTGATCAACAAAAGGTCTTCATGTACGTGACTAGTTTTAATGTTCTAACTAAATGTGACTTTTAAAATGAGTTGAAAGCTGAATTTCTTTTATCTTTTTGCATGACGTAATATACGATCCTCAACAATCATCCCTTTTGCATCTACAAGCCATAGCACAAACACACAAAAGTGTTGTCATCTCGATATTAGCTAATGCAAACATTCACAAGGAAATGTTTGCATGCAGCACCAGGCTGTCTGAAGGCAATGCAGCTCAACCAATCAGAAAAGTCTACTCAGCCATCTGACACAGCAGGTTGGTAAGTTAGAGAAAGTATCAGCTTAAAGGAATATGTCGCTCATATAATAATTATTTCAAAATGTCCAGAACCACCTTGGAACCTAAAACAACTAAAAAAGAAGCAAACCAAAAAAACAAACATCTGTCACCATACAGTAAAACACATTGCACACTCTTCTTGTCTTGCAGTCTATATATTAGATTCTTCTGTATTGCTGTGCAGAGTGTCAGAGTGCATGTTTTTGACAGGAGGGGTCTCTCAATCCATGTGTATGTGTGAGCTCAACACATATAATAAACAACAGTGACATCAAGCAGGAAAAGACTGATCCAAGGCTGTAAACATCCTGTTGCTGTGATAGATACCCTCTACACACTACTCCCAATTCACCCAGTCCTCCCTAGAAAGGACACACAACTGATAATACTATTAGATTTAACTGTGCAGCAGTGCGGATATTTTCACACCAAAAACACTCACCTTTACATTTTTTATGCTCACAAGCTTGTCCTCCACCTGAACTGCTAGCCTTCCTCCATCCGCACTCTCCCTGTGAGCAAGAAGACAACGATTGTTTCAGTCAACTCTGTAAACATCCATATTTGGAAGCGTGAAGACATGTGAATGTTTATGAGAAGTGAGAGAGAACAAACCGGAGAGAAAACATTGAGACGTGCCTCCAATAGAGCAGGGAGGATTTAAGGGACACGATCAGTATTGATCAGTGTCTCCCATTCCAAATGCAAACCGACCACAGATTTAACAAAGGTTTCACTTTGGATTCAACACCCTCCAGGCTGATTCAAATAGGCTGAAAATCCTCTTTTTGGCCGATGCAGATGTAAATTGAGAGGGTGTCCAGATAAATTTAGGCGACTTGACTTGAGGCTGTCACATGACAGTTAACACAATGAATCTTTGTGTGTGCGATCCATGAAATCGCCACTGACCAGTTTCAGATTCAAATGAAAATAGATCCTCACATACTCCAGAGACTTCCTCTGATGAGGCATCTTAGGCTGTTTCCACAAAGTTGAGAGTATGTGTGTGTGTGTGTGTGTGTGTGTGTGTGTGTGTGTGTGTGTGTGTGTGTGTGTGTGTAAAACTGGGACCAGAGTGTGTTGTCGCATTGGTTTAAAACAAGGTCAGTTCGACTATGTGTGCTTTAGCAGCTTGACCAAGGACATCTGATGCAACATACACGAAAATGGAGGCAATCGCCACACGGAGCTGAGAGAATTTTGATCTCCAGGAGCGATAACGATGGCGAATGCTGTCTGTAGTGGAAACGCTTCGTCTCTGTGGTGGGTAAGCTCTCCCTGTGCTTCACCATGCGGGACTCATTTTGCCAACCCCAGCAGTGGCCCAACCCAAAACCACCAACCTTCAATGTCAGGCTCTAAGTAGCATGAAGTTGAGGAGGTTGGTGGTGGAAAATAGTAAACCTCGTAAAAAAAATGTGTGTTGATACAAACCCAAGACGAGCAATTACACAATCAAGCCGACATGTTTTTTGCACATGTGAGTGGCTTCTTGCATTCTCAGGGGGGGGGCGCATTGAATCCTAAAACAATGGGCAACACACTTCTGTGCCCGGCCGAATGAGGAATGCAGCTGACCAGGCTGGTGTTAATGTTATCTCCGTCACACAGCAGGTCCATACTCAAATATATAAAGTAAGGAAATACATCCTTGACTTAAAAAAAATATATAGAAAAGAGCAGGGGGAAGTGAGACTGACAGAACCAGAAATCAGGAAGCAGAGATTTGCATGACAGTGAACATAATGTGTAAGAAATTCTATTGTTATGCAAAATACCAGGACGGCTGGTTAAAAGATTTCATTGTTCAGCCCTCCATAGCCTGAATAATGCTTTGTTATGGTACTGCAGTGGCCTTTCAGACTATGCATCCCTCAAAACATTCTGCAGGAGTTCAATGTAATTCAATGTACTACTTTAGACTTTATATGTACTATATCCCCAGATCCAGAGTAGCTGCTATTCGGCATGTTGTAGCAATTTGCCTGTTAATGTAAAGGGGAGCTCCAGTGAAGAAAAGCAACTTTACAACCTCCCTGTGTTACTCTGCTACTTAAACAGCAGATTTCACAGCATTGTAAAACGGGGGGGGGGGGGACTTTTCCATAAATGTCTCTCACTAAACGAAAGGAATAGCATAAAGTAAAATGAGCAAATGAGTAAAGACTGTTTGGTATATTAAACATTTTTACTTAGAAGAACGGCTTACAGAGTTAATTATGTAAACAACAAAAGAAAAAATGATGAAGTACAAGCCTAAATAACATAAGGTGACTTAATCTTCTTTCCTGTTTCATGTTATGAAATGTACCACTTTTACTGTTACACCGGTGGGCTATTCGTTACAAACTTCTGTGCAAGCAAACATTGCACATAAAACCTTGTAGACATTTAAATAAAGAAATAGTAGTAGTAGTGGAGATCCCAAAGTTCCCCATTGTCAGGTTCAATTAATGATGGATTTGTATAAAATGATGCACAAAGACATCCAGAGTATTTCCATTTAATGGAAAGGTGCAGCCATGCAAAACATGGAGTTGTGGGTTGAACATTTCACTGAGTGTAAACATCCTTTAGCTTCAATAAAACAGCTGGAGCAAGTTGACACACAATATACTATGTATGATACAATAATACAATGTGGAATAAGTTGGGCTGCAACTAATATTGATTTTTAATATATATTTTATGTCTATAAACAATTTTCAAAAGGCTTGTTTTGTCTGACAACCCATACAAAACCCACAGGTAGGTATTCAGTTTACTATATCATATAAAGCAGAAATATAGCAGATCATCACATCTGAGAAGCAGGCACCAGCAATCGTTTAGAATGTACGCCTGAAATGAATACTAATACTTCAATCTTTTGTTATCTGATCCACTCATTGATTAATCAACATTAGTTGTAATGGGTTTTTTTTTTTCAACCTTAAAGCTAATTGGAAAAAAGGAAAAGAAAAAACTGGCTGTTAAGGTGTGAATGCTTGGGGTTTCTTGAAATCTTGAGATAAAACTAGGCTCTGGTGTTTCATGTATTTACTTTAATAGGGGCAGTCACACATGGACAGCAAAGGCGTTTTGAATACATGACAATTAATGTCTAATTATACACCCCAATACCTTAATAGTTGTTGTGTTAAGATAATTGGCTGCAGTGAGACACTTTAAACCTTAACTAGCTCACGTTTTATGTACATTACTCAGCACCACACACTTATAACAGATGCTTAGTCAGACAACACTACTGACAGCCACAGTTGTCATCATCCACCATGTGCACCACTGCAGAGTTTTAAGCTAGCTAACTTAACGTTCGTTTCTGTTATGACTTCGGTAACGTTAAAGCAAACTAGCTAGTGCTAACGTTAAAACAAAAGGCAACATGAGAAGCATATTGTTTTGTATGTATTTAGCATCAAGTAGCAGCCAAAGTCCCATGACTGGCACCAACAGTTCTAATACGAAGTGAAATGTGGAGGCAACTACAATAAAGTTATCTCTTATAATGTCCATGTATTAAGTCGTTTAATAAGCACTACCTTAACTAGCTAGCTAACTGTTAGATAAGATTAACGTTAGAACGTACCTTGCGGTGAGAGGACGGACTCGAATGGCAACTTTAACGTTTGCCATGATGCCTTTACGAACACAACTCAACAGTTAACTAACTCGGAGCTGGTGTAAAATACCAGTTCCCGTCTGAGCATTTTGAGTCTTCATGCATATTAGCTAGTCCGACAAAGTTTTGAGACCGGGAGGAAACTGTCCTGCCATCCGTTGTTCAAGTCATCTCTACAGGCTGGTTGTGGGTTCAATCCTACGGTTTAACCGCTCGCCCCGTCTCAACTGCTCCCAGTCCCAACTGAAGAAGTTAAACTTCCTGCTGGACAGAAAGGGAGGGGAGATGCTGCTGGATACTCCTCCTACTACTACGCCATATTCAAATATGTTTAGGGCCCGAGTACGACTGAAAGTGCGAAGAACCATTTTTTGTAAAGATTAGTATTAGGGCCGGAGAACGAAAGTGCCAGGGGCCCAGCGGTCCCTAAAATTCCCAAGTTGTCAGCAACTGAGCTAGCTAGCTGGGAACTTTTTCCCTTCATTAAAACTCTTTTGTGAATTAGCAGATATGTTAATGTGACAGCAGCCTCATTACACAAAGAGGCAAACTGAGAAGTGTTTTGTAATGGACTGCTGTATATTATCTTTGTCATGATGTAGCTAGTAAAACCAAACTGTACGTTAAACAAAAACAAAAAAAAATCTTAAGGTCCATGCATGACATAAACTTAATCTTGGTCATAACAAGTTGTAAAAGCAAAGTATAACTGAGGTGGTGGTCTCATTTCTAGTCAATTGACTGACGAAGCTATGAAACTTCATTTCATATTGGCGTTTACTCCAACGTTACACATGAGGTACATAAATACCATCTTTACTACCAGGATGATGACACAAGTGAAAATCCTGTGAAAACAAGTGATGGACTGATGGCTAGCTTGCATAACATTATCTTTCTAGCCATTATGAAGTAATAAAATCTGTATGACAATAACACAACAGACAATCATTGAAAACCAGAATACATCTTTATTAATATTTTTGTGGCAACATAAAAAATATTTCAATTTAAAAAAAGCAGCAGGGAATACAGCGCATGTTCAACATGAACTAAAAACAATCACAAATGCAGTCTTGCATTTATGAAATAAAACATGCAATCACTAGTAGTGGCAGTCAAAGGCAATGTGTGAAAGTGCTATACTAAAATAAAGACATTTTATTTTCTCTGAGTCTAAAAACCAACAAAGAATATCTAATTTTTCAGTTAATTTTTAGTAAGAAGTGTTTCTTGACAAACTATGGCTTGTGTGCTGGAATCTTACATGTAAAAAAATTGTGAACATAAGTGTATGTTTTAACAAGTCAAGGCATTTAGGATAACACTGAAGTTACTCAGTTTGAATCCTTGGCAGTGGGATGTTGACCCTTCTGTCTTTGCCAATTCTCTGCTGTGGTCTTCTTGAATGTTTGAAATGTTTCATCTACCGTACTAGTATTTCCCTTCAGACACAATCACTACCAGGTTTGATTGCAGGAAAGTTTACAGATCTAAAGGTGTGAGATGGTGTGGTCCCCTAGCTACTTGTGACTGGCAGGGCTCTCTGCTTCTCACCGGCACCTTAGCAAAAGAGCAGAGGGATTCATGAAAGGCTGCTGTCTCTTTACAGGTGAAGAACAAAAGTCTTAAGCTTGCAAAGCCTGTGCAGAGACTGACTGTGGAGCAGCTTTGATGGGCTGTGCAGTGGCAAAAATCGAAACATGGTCAACAACAAGGGGTCACCCAGATCTGTCTCTCTCCTGAACACACACTGACAGATTTGACATAAAACACTATGGGGATCACAGAAAAGATGCTGTGGAATGCTGGGTAGTATTATTGTTGTCATGTAGCTCCATCTACAGTCTGCTGTGAGACCTGCAGCATGTCCATGTGGCTCTGCAATTCAGCCAGAGGCAAGGGGGGTTTGATACTCTGTGACTGCAGCTGGAAATTCTCTATCAGCTCCTGAAATTACACAGAATTGAGAGGAAAAAAGTGAGCAATGAGAGGTCAAATGGCTAGTAAAAAGAACTTATTTCCAAGGAATGCAAGATGATGTGAACCCTCACCGCTGGCAAGGTCAAGTTTGTTAGCTTCTTCCAATGAGATACGACCTCTTCCTCGCTCAATACTCCTCTGTCAACCAGCTTTCTAACCAGGAACAGGTAGTTGTTCCACTGAAAAGATAAATCGAATGCATTGCAAAAGGTTAGGAGACAGAGTTAAACAACTTTTAGAAAGAAAATAACAGAAAAGGTTAAATCTAATAAAAAATGTCATCAAACATCTGTTTTTGAGCCTCCTTTCCTGTCTGTCTCTATACTATCAGCAGTCCAACTGACACAAAAAAATTCAAAATAAATGCAACTTATTTTACCTATCTTACAAATAAAGCATGTTAGAAATCTGCAGCAAAGAATGAAAATGACTCATCTCAACAATCAAAAAGTGACAAAAAAAAGGAAAAACGATTCAGGAGAAAAAAAACCTATAATATGTTCCTGCAATAGAGGAAGCTGCGGTTTCAGAACCATATTTCTACAACCCTAGTTACAACAAAACTGGCATACTGAGCAAGCGTCAACACTTAAGTTGGCAGGTAGCTAGCTATGAAGGGTTAATGTTAGGTTAAGGTTAGGTAACAGTCAGGGTTTGGGTTACGTTAACTACATTTGCAGCCATCTCTCGTCCTGAAACTGCGGCTTCCTTAATTGCAAGAAAATGCTACTCAAAGAAAAAGTCTAAATTAAATCCACTCCAAACATGCCATAACCACGTCAGACCACTTTTTAAAAGAGTCCCAAATATCTGTTTACAACCATTCAAGTTACATATATTATGCTTTCTACACAGAAGATTAAATCATTTTGTGTTCTGTTTAATTTTAAATTAGTAATATGACATTTGTGCAACTGCTGCTTTAAATCCTTGATCTGTAATGCCTACAGGGTCTATAGAGAGCCAAATAGTATGTAGTGAGGTATTTGAGGGGAATATCTTATTGACATATAAAGGTAGAAGGGGATGTAGTAGCGTAATTAATAATAATGCCTTGGATTTATAAAGCGCTTTTCAAAGTCCTTATACTAATATGTCAGTCACAACAGCAGTGGTAGACGTACCTCAGTGTCGCTGGCCTTCAGCACAGCAGTGACAGTGAGTGGGGTGAAGAGCAGGTGGAGGGGGGCTGAGGAACAGCAGTCTCCCACCCACAGCTCAGCAAGCTGCTCGAGCAACACTCTGACAGAAGGCTCTGATCCTGAACCAGGACCCACTACAACCCCATCACCTCCGCTGCACCGTGACAGAGACAGTACGGGCAGCTCCGCAGACACTGAGCAGACGCACACAACAGGCACTCAGGTCTGTTACACAGTACATCAACTAGACTTTATGTTGCTATTAAGCAGTTTATAGTAAACACATCGCATGCCATAAAGGCAGTTCCCTGTTAAGAGTCTATCATTTGCAACCACTCTTACCCAGTTTGCAGGCCAGTAGGACGGTAGAGTTCAGTAGCATCTGCTCTGACACCACAGTTGAGAACTAAGTGATGAGAAAAGAAGAGTGTGATGAATACTGGCAAAAAAAAAAAAAAAAAAAATCAGTTAACTTGTTGCACTTGTGTGTTTGATGTACTTTTCTGCAGGCCAGTGTGTCTCCCACTCTCTGCAGCAGCGTTTTGAGCTGAGAGCCGCTCAGCAGCTCCTCGTCAGTCCTGGGGCCTACTGCAACGCTCAGCAACTCCTGTATTGAAATTCAAGCAGGGGTTCAGACAGACATTCACTTTTACTTAGTGAGAAGTAGGGTTTATTCTTTGAGATTTTTTTTTAATTATTTTTTATAATTTCCTTTCCCCAATGTCAAGATGAATGAAAAATTCAACGCCAAAACTCAAAGACAAAAACCAAAGGGGCTATTTTTGCAGAATAACTACTCAAGTGAAGTTCTGTTCAAATTCCCCTACATGTATTTGTATTTCCTCGCATGCAGGCATACCTTCATCTCAATGATGATGTCAGAGGGGAGTGAAGCACTGTGGTTGCAGTGTGGAGGGCAGGATCTCACTCTCTCACTTCCTTGTTTCCTCTTGGGAGTAGTCGACTGCTCCTGGGTGACCAGCTCAAGCACGGCCCCGCCCTCCACATCCCTCGAGTCTGGAGCCACTGGGCTACCCACAGCCTTCATCACGCGATCATACCTGCTCTTCCACTCTCGTCGTATCAGGGCTGATGGTGGGAAAGAATCACATTTCGTCATTTAGCGGACGCAAAGCGACTTCCATCCATAACCCTGTTCTGTTCTTAGTAGCACAGAGAGCTTTAAGGCTCAGTCCTGTAAAAGGATCAGTGTTTGTATGTTTTAGCATGTACATGATTTTTCTTTAACACAGTTAGAACATGCAAAAACACAAGCATGCTGCATTAAGTAGCTACCTGTGATGTTGGCGGAGAGCCAGCTGCAGGCTTTTTCTGTTGCAAGACGTTTGGTGATGTTTTCAGATGTGGTCAGGACCTGCAGAGATAGTCAGTAATAAAAACGTGGGAAAACACACACGCATACAAGTTTCTAATGTGTGTGTGTTTTTCTTTTTCCTGTTCGAAAGATTTTTGGAATTATTTTTTGACATGACATCATGTCATCATTTCTGCGTGGCGATTTTTGACAGGACTTACAGCAGGGGAGGTCTCATCTGGGAGCAGAATTCGTATGGCCTCAGGACTCTTCTCACTGCAAAATCTGCAAAACCACATTGAGATTACCACACAGAATAGAAATGCTAATGGTGTGTGATGAGGAACCCAGAAGGGCAACATTTTCTTTTACTCCAAAAAATAATATCCAACAGTCAAAAGGCCATTCACTCATTCATGCAAATAGGCTGTTTAAAAAGGAGCTGGTACTAATATCTATGGTCTTAGAGGAGGAAACAGTTACACTGGCTGCCTGTAAAGGAAGTTGTCGTACCCGGTGGCTTTTGCCAGGGCCTCCAATCCTGCGACACACAGCTGAGCACAGATGGAGTCATTCAGTTTTGAAGGATTTGAGTTTGGCGACTTCAGTCCATCTCTCAGCATCTTTTCACCTCGCTCCACCAACTCACTCACTAGTGTGGCCCTGTTGAGGATCCCCAAATAGACGTGAACACACAAAGCACACACGTACATTGACAAAAATCACTTACATTATGTACAGTTCAATTCTGATTATGTTAAAAATTGTGCTTGGATACACATACATCCACACAGGGTGGTGAATTCACACCAGCCACTACCTAAATTTGGACTGTTAAGCAGTCACTAGCCTCTTAGGTAGGCAACCAACCAAAGTAACAGGCTGAGAAACTAACTTCATATGCTTGACGGCGTTGGATCCAACTCTCTCGGCTACAAACTCCACGGTGCGACGCAGCGACGGAGGCTGGTTGTGAAAGAAGGCTTGCTCGAGGTCCACCTGTCACATTTGAGTGATTGGCTTACACACTCACACACAGGCAATTAAATGGCATCCTCATTTCAGTTCACTTCCTCTCCCGTTGACTCACCTGTAGTTTCTGCTGCGACCGGTTGGCAGTTGGCGTATCCCTGAGCTCAGCAGATGTGGGAGTGATCTTGCGGATAATTCCTCCACTCTTGGCTGCGCTTCCAGACACAAAGGCAGCCAGGAGCTTACGGAACTCGCCTGCACCGATAAAAACGAGGCAGAACATCGACACGCAGCTTAAACAAGTGCACGTTGCTTTGTGGCCCATTTGTGGTGAACATATATAGACTAAATGTCATCCAAGATATCTGGCTCCTGATTAACAACCTTTTACCTCTTCTATACAAAACAATGTAACCACACTTAAAAATGTGCCCTTAATCCCTGAGGGGGCATAAAAGATGTATTTTCATGTTCCACTCACCAAGAAACGGACAACATGTATAGAGAAGCTGCTGATCCACCAGGGGAATGCAGTCCTACACAATGACAAGAGAAATCTCAGTATAAATGATAAACCAGCAGTGTTCAATTCATGGACAAATAGCTACTTGAATAAATATTTCACTTACGAGCCCTGCAGCACTCGTGATGTCCTCCTCCAGCTTGGCCACCTCAGTGAACTCATTGGTGAAGAAAATGTCCTCAGGAATTACTGGGATCTACACAAGTAAAAAAAAAAAAAACACCAAGTTCAATTACATATAACTGTTAAGTAAAAATAAATATGACTTTCAGAGAAACACAAAAATTAGCTCTGTAGGTTTTTGAATTGGAACGTCGTGTTCTACTACTCATATACAAAAACAAATCATATTAACCAATCGTGTCTCACCTGGAAAAGCCAACCCAACACAGACACTATTAGTAGCTTGTTCAGGTAACACACTTCTCCACATCTGCCCAGCAACATTTTCCTATATGCAAACAAACGTAACATTTAACATAATATTTTTAAGAAGTGAACAAGAGGTCAAACAACAACAAAAAGAAAGAAAACATTACATTGCATTACATGTCATTTACGCATATATAAAAGCTTATGAGACAATGAACACTATTAATCAGAATCAATCAGAAAATCAGAATCAGAAAAGGGTTAATTGCCACATTAAGTGAAGAATATGCATAGAAAGATATGAGTGGAGTTCTTCTGTATGTACGTGAACTGTTTGCACCACCAAAAGTATGTTTATTTCACATTTTACAATGGCTGTCCCGTCTTTAACAAGACTGTCAGAAATGGAGACAGACCTGTACAGGAGAAGCAGTTTGCCCAATGCAGTTCTATAGCCGAGCAGCAGAGGACCTATAAAGTCCAGCATGGAGAGGAACTCCACCAGCCAGGGCACAGTCAGGATGGTGCGCCTCCTTTTCATACTGTTACTCAGCACAGCACACACATCCAGCACTGGAACACTCTGAGGGGTCAAGAGATTGTTTTTATGAAATGAAATGCCTGGCAGTAAACATGGATTTCCTTATTGAGATACAACTCACCCACTTGGAGGAAAACAATCCTTTAGTTTGCCTTTCACTGAAGTTTGGCTTTTACACAAGAAGTAGTTTATACGTTTGTTAACCCCTCACCTTGCTGCGCAGGGCCAATGCAGTCTCCTGTATCT
Organism: Gymnocephalus cernua; assembly: GCA_023631565.1. NCBI lineage: Eukaryota > Metazoa > Chordata > Actinopteri > Perciformes > Percidae > Gymnocephalus > Gymnocephalus cernua. The sequence goes on from CM042444.1 coordinate 17,537,586, forward strand.
CTCTGGATGGTCTCTCAGATGTTTGGTAAGGCAGAAAGGAAATCAGTCCCAGAAACTTAGCCAGAAGACGAGCGAGGAGCAGAACGCAGGCGAACCGCTGTTTCTCATCCTGATGAGGTGGATGAACGGAGAGACAAAGGTTTACAGTATATGATTAACAGCATGTCGGTCAGATTTGCCTTTTCTGAATCTGACATGTTGTGATTTGACAGACTACCCATGCTAAAAACTTTTGCCTACTGTAAAACTAGCTTGATCCAAACTGACAAGGCACTTGAAGCAAAAATCAGTGACACTGACATTGCAATAACATCCCTTTGTCCAGCTCTGAGAGTATACCTGCTGCTCCATGTCCCCATCTCCCTCCTCCTCTACCTCCCCTATGGAAGCAGGTGGGCTCAGGATGGACACCTCGTCCAGCTGGAGGAGCTGCTGACACAGGCTGTCCTGCAAGTGCTGGTTTAGCTGGCAGCTGGTAAACAATATGGAAGACGTGTTAGATCACAGACAAACAGCAGACACTAAAAGCTTTTAGCTTTTGTCAAAGAAAATGTTTAATTTGGTTAAAAAGGGACATGAAAAACTCAGAAAGTAAAATTGCTGCTATTATGAAAAGGACATAATGGGATATTATGAATGCAATTTGGGATTATTAATAATTAGGGGGTAAAAAAACATCTTACAACATAAGCCACACCTTTTATGAAACGTGAGACTGGACTCTAACTGGCTTGTCAGGTTAGGCAGCTCTGAAATAAATTCAATGTTTTAATGCTAGGTGTCAATTTTATATTTTGTATATGAAATATTGTAATTGGTGGTATGTGCTTACCAGCTAGCTGTCTGCAGGAACCCCCTGAAGAACTCCTGGTGACCAGGGAAGGATGGCGGAGGGCAGGGGCCAACAACTCCATGAGGTTGAATGAGACGCTCCTCAAGACGCTTCAGACGCCCCAGGCTGTCAGCTCCCAGCATGCCTAGCAGGTCAGCATCGGGAGTATCCCCAGGAGAGCTGTTCACACGGGGGCCTTTACACATCTGGGGAAAAATAGGCGGATTTATTGTGTCACCTGTGTGAAATATGCCACTCTTCTGCTTAAAAGAGAAATGTTATCACTGTCAATAAAAGTCCATATGACATAAATAAAAAGTGTTTGTTCAGATCTATAGCGTAGGTGTGGATGAGATGCAGCAGTCTACCTGAACAAGCTGCTTCAGGAACAGACGAGCAAAATGGGAATGGTTTCCTGCAGAGGTTAGTTGACTCATCATTCCTCTAAAAAAGAAAATGAAACAATGAATTGCATAGAACAAAAGTAGGTGATTGGATAGAAATTATGTTAATATTTAAATTACACCTGATCCACAGGCTAAAAAATATAAAAGTTAAATTGGACTTGCCTTATCCTACTGCCAAGAGCAGCATCAAAGTTCCACCCCGGTTCCTTGTGAAAGTCCTCCCATTCTCGTAACACCTCGTAAAAAATATCTCTGGGAAAATAGCAAAAACATCAAATGCAAAAGTGATGATGAATTCAGCAGTTTGTAATCATGAACCTTGAATCTAGAAGTTTTACTCAATCTGCTACACTCTTCAACTTTCATACAGCTAGTTTTTACTGGACATGAAGCAAGAGGGCAGCTATGCAAAAAAGAAAAGAAAAAAGAAAGTGTTGTATACCTTTGTTTTTTAAAGGTGTGGAAGGCCTTGTCACTCCCGAAGTTGGACCGGTTGTCAGTAGCAGGCTGGAATGGGACTGAGTGGATGAAAGTGGAAACTGAAGGAGAGAGCTGGAATAGATGGAGGGATAAAAACATATTAACCAAACAAGACGTAGTATGGTAGAGAGTCGATTACCAACATGTTAGTGCCGACTTAAAACAAACGCTGTAATAAGTGAAGGAAGTGGCATCCACGAGATATTTATTAAACATTAATACAAAATTAATAAAACAATCTAATAACCTATTTAAAAACAGGTGCTGTCTTAGAAACAACATGATGTATTGCTACCGATATTTCATTATATTCAACAACACTCAGGGATTAATAAGCATTTATAGCAGGACAACATGTTTGTTACCTTGGCTGTGCTTCCGTCCTGTGCCTGAGTCAGATGGTCCCTGAGATCCGGAGAGAAAGACACCACCCTTTCGTTCTCTGCCAGCAGACGCAAGGTACACTTGTCCAAATGAGCTACCAACCTGACAAGAAAACATAGCTAGGAATGAACTCAGCAGTATCACATTATTAGGTCGCTGTGTGCTTATATATCCCTGTTAGTAAAGAGGAGAAAGTCTTCCCGTGACACGAGATATAAAGCTACTCACTGAAACTGATTCTCCAGAACCTTCACTGCAAAATACACACAGTTGTGAACTTGTCTCAGGTAACATCTCTCCAGAACTTCTGAAAATGTGAAAAGAAGGGGCTCAATCCCATTTCCAATTTAAAACGAAAGTTGAAAAATCCTAATTTTTTTTTATGTTATAGGACTAAAGAGACTAATTACACACCTGAATTCACCGCACACAAACTTTCCTGTTCATCACCATGAGGGTGAGGACACCGAGACGTTAGCAACTGCACCACAAAGAAAAGCTCCAGGAAAATGTTTGGCACAAGGTTTTCTGTAAGACATGATAAGAAAAACAAACCCACTTTCTTAAAGTTTGGAGATATTTAAAATAACTTGTTGCATACATTTGTCTACTTACTCTTAAAGCCATGTTAACGCCAAATATATTATTATGTTTTAGGTCTGACTGCTTGGTTATTTACTTTGTTTGATTTTTTATTTTTTTTATGTTATATTTCAAAATACATTTAATTTAAACTTTTGTTCACATAGCACATAAGCACCACCTTGTGGTCACTTACCAGAAATGCAGGTACAGTACAGCTCTGCCAGGAGATCCAGTTCCAAAGAGAAGGTGACTTTAGATGGTTCAGGACAGGGTGTCTGCAGATCGGGTGTAACTTTAGATCCCATCCTATGACTCGACTTGGTGGGGGTGCAAGGGTCCAGAGAGGACGGTAGAGGAGAGCCGACCTGCTGAGCTCGCTTGCTCCTAAAAACAAGACATTTCCGATTATGAAACAGCAGAGATAAACTGGGGCGAAGAGCAAGTGATGCTGCAGAGGAGCCAAAAACAGCAGAGGCTATTATTGATTTCTTCTTTTTTTTTTTTTAAAGAGAAAATAAAAAAAATTTGATATTCTTATTATTTCATATATGTAGAAATATGTTAAAGAATACCATCATAATGAGTGTATAAAATATTAATTACAAAATCTAGTAGAGGGGGTCCCTTCTCAGGGCCATCCAATCTCTGTATGACCAAAGCGAGAGCTGTGTCCGGGTTCTCGGCAGTAAGTCAGACACTTTCCAGGTGAGGGTTGGCCTCCGCCAGGGCTGCGCTTTGTCACCAATCCTGTTCGTAGTATTTATGGACAGGATATCGAGGCGTAGTCGTGGTGGGGAGGGGTTGCAGTTCGGTGGGCTGGGGATCTCATCGCTGCTCTTTGCAGATGATGTGGTCCTGATGGCATCATCGGCCTGTGACCTTCAGCACTCACTGGATCGGTTTGCAGCCGAGTGTGAAGCGGCTGGGATGAGGATCAGCACCTCTAAATCTGAGGCCATGGTTCTCAGCAGGAAACTGACGGAGTGCCTTCTCCAGGTAGGGAATGAGTCCTTACCCCAAGTGAAGGAGTTTAAGTACCTTGGGGTCTTGTTCGCGAGTGAGGGGACAATGGAGCGGGAGATTGGTCGGAGAATCGGCGCAGCGTGGGCGGTATTACATTCTGTTTATCGCACCGTTGTGACGAAAAGAGAGCTGAGCCAGAAGGCAAAGCTCTCGATCTACCGGTCAGTTTTCGTTCCTACCCTCACCTATGGTCATGAAGGTTGGGTCATGACCGAAAGAACGAGATCCAGGGTACAAGCGGCCGAAATGGGTTTCCTCAGGAGGGTGGCTGGCGTCTCCCTTAGAGATAGGGTGAGAAGCTCAGTCATCCGTGAGGAGCTCGGAGTAGAGTCGCTGCTCCTTCACGTCGAAAGGAGCCAGTTGAGGTGGTTCGGGCATCTGGTAAGGATGCCCCCTGGGCGCCTCCCTAGGGAGGTGTTCCAGGCACGTCCAGCTGGGAGGAGGCCTCGGGGAAGACCCAGGACTAGGTGGAGGGATTACATCTCCAACCTGGCATGGGAACGCCTCGGGATCCCCCAGTCAGAGCTGGTTAATGTGGCTCGGGAAAGGGAGGTTTGGGGTTCCCTGCTGGAGCTGCTCCCCCCGCGACCCGACCACGGATAAGCGGACGACGATGGATGGATGGACAAAATCTAGTTTACATTTCTACAAATCCCTGTGGAATACAGCAAGGCATTACCCATCTACAATGTAGCCATTCTACATTGTAAAAGGTAAAAGGCATGTACCACTGGCCGGTTCAAAAGTATAAACATATGCAATTGTAGTGTGACCTTTTCTTTCACTCCTCAAACGGGTATAGTAAAGGGAGACACTTTTGTGTGAGAATAAGTAGAATTATTCTCCATGTGCACTTACTTTTCCCTCTTTAGTAGCTCCCTCTCTTCCTGCAGGCTTAGAGGACTGCCCACTGTCGTTGAGCCCTCAAGCGCCTCCACAACTAATGAGGGACTAGAAGATTCACTAAATGGGGTGGAGGTGAAGCAGGTCTTTGGTTTGGAGTGTGGCCGCTCTGCACCGACTGGTGTTGGGTTTATTCTTCTAGATGGTCTGGATGCCCTGAAGGATAATGAAAACTGTTAGACAAATCTAAAAATCAATGATAGAATCAGTGTTGACCTTTCTTAAACTAAGAGTTGTGTGGACTCACGCAGGTGAAATGGATGACGACCCAACAGGAGGGAAGTCCTCCAAGTTGTTGAAGTTGAGCTGCCCCACAGATGGAGGCGAAACCTGCTCGCTTATCCTACTGTTCCCCCCTCCTCCCCCTCCTCCTCTACCTGACCTCCTCCCCCCGCTTTCCCAACGTCCAGTCTCATCACTGTGATGTCCTCCACGCCATCCTCCATGTTTCCCTTGTGCCCCCACTGCCATGCTGCCACCACTTCTCCTGCGGCCCTTCTGTGACTGGGAGTTGGGGCTGTTGTGGAGGTCAGGAGGAGAAACCATGTAGTCCCCAAGACTGATCCTCTGGCCAGTCCGGCGCTCAGAGCCTGAAGGCCTGGAGGCAGGGCTCCATCCTGTAGAAAATGAGGGGCTGCTGAAGGCAGACTGGGACCCTGACTGACCAGCAGCATCCCACTCAGATCCAGGTGACACCGAGGAAGCAGGAGAAAACAGCTGGACCCGGCTGGCACTCCGAGAACCAGCTCCACTACCAGCAGACCTGCAACCTCTCCTGTCACTGATGCCCTGAGTCTGTACAGCAGGTCTGGGGCGGCTGGGGGTCTTGGCTGGCGTGGCAGGACCATGGGTCAGTGCTTGACTGCTCTGCTCTCTCAAAAAGTTTAAAAGAAATGGGACAAATTCTTGTTTGTGAACTGTCACCCCAAGTTCACTGAATGCCAGTCGGTCACCCTCCTGTTGAAAAGAGACATAACTAAAAGAATGAACGGTTACAAATATAGGAATTTATATAGCTGAAAGGACTCAGATGATCAACGCTATTTAATGCATGATGAGCCCAAGACCAGCAGAGTAACTATGTCAATAAATGTTTTGCTGAACAGCTTCAGCACATTTCTGCAGAAGATAGCCTGTTGACCTAACGTTAGCTAACAACGCGCTGACAAACATGCGCAAAACTGCACAGCCCTCTTCGGATAGTAATAATAATAACTGTAGCAAACATCTATGGTAAGCTTTGTTTTAACGCTACATTTTGCGGAAGCAACGTTAGAGTTGATAACGTAGCGTCCCTGCCAGTCCAGGCTACAGCTAACCTAGCTCGCTAGCTCTCCAGCTAACGTTAAAAGTTTTGTTTACAATCAGTGGTGAGCTATGTCATCTTATAAAACACATTATACAAAGGCAAGCGCGCATAAGACGTCTCACTCGTGTGGTTTATAATCTTTTCGGACCTACCTCATCATTCTTTAGCCAGTCCAAGGCCGTTTTGATATCAACTTTCTGCAACAGAAGACATTCCAAAAGAGCCGCCATTCTGGTGAGGAGCTACGGGAGCTACAGGGGACGGGGGCGGGGTCAGCGTGTACGCAGGCGCGTAATGCGTATGACGTTTGCCAAATACGTGTGCAGTGGACACAAGCTGACAGTCCCCTATGGACAGTCCTTGCCATGGTCCTTTGACTGAAGTGAAATGTCTGAAACTCAAAACATATGGGGGGCCACTGGCCAGGTTGTTCTCTCCTACAGGGGGGTTCTACCTCTTGAATAGTTAGTGTTGTTTTTTTGTTGTTGTTGTTTTTGTTTTTAAATTCTTTTTTTATTGTTATTCTTATTTTACAGGTCCATACATTACCGGTCCATACATTATAGTCAAAGATAATACATATCATACATCAAGACATCTGCAAATGTACATTAATAACCCCAAAAAAAAAGAAGAAAAAGAAGTATCACAGGCTCTGTAAACAGTGGTAAAATAAAACAGGGACCCAATAGACCTTCATTCTATGTTACATACCATTTTTAGCTAAAATAATATCAGAACAAGAACTAAACCTACTTAACTACTTAAGGACTCATATCAAAAAATTTTAAACAACAATTTTAAACAAAAGATGGGCGTATTGGAGTGATATACGTTATCCATCTCTCCCATCTTTTCAAAAACGTTTCCTGTTGCAATCTCAGAGCAAAATTAATCCTTTCCATCTTGAAAATATCATAGATAATGTCAATCCAATCCTCCACTATAGGATTTCCTGGTTTTAACCACCTTCTAGTAATAGCTTTTCTACTGGCAGCACTTAGGATCCGAAATAAGTATTTGACATGAGAAGAAACATTTTCTGTTGTTAAGGCACCAAAATATAAAGACTCAAATATAAACTGAATGTCCATCTGAAAAATGCTTTGCAAAACTTTATAGATCTCCCGCCAAAACGGAATCACTACTGTACAGGACCAAAAAATGTGAAAATGATTTGCTTCGAGGCACCCACAATGTCGCCAGCATGTCGAAGAGTTGGTGTAATGCTTCTTTTGAGCTGGAGTAATGAAAAACCTTATAAGGTTCTTCCAGCAAAACTCTCGCCATGAAGATGAACTGGAGGTTTTCCACTGTATCTCACAAAAGCTCTCCCAATCCCCTTCCTTTTAGAACAAGGTTTCCTTCCTGTTCCCATTTTTGTTTTACATACAGTGAATTACCTTTTGTTTGTTGTAGCCCCTTGTATATTCTTGAGATGAGATTCTGGTTAGAGCCAGCATGATAAGCCTCTATAAACACTTTTAACAAAATGTTATCTCCACCTACTTGTGTACACCTCTTCTGCATCTGGTCAATATAATGCCGGACCTGAAGGAATCTGTAAAAATCGTCCTTACCCAAGCCAAATTGCCTCCTCAGATTCTGAAAGCTGTTCATAGTCCCCTTGTGCAAAAATGTACAGTATGCTGTTAGACCTTGTGAAGTCCATCTCTTAAATCTTGCGTCCAGTTTGTTAGGCAAGAAATCTGTATCAAATGCACACCATCTTAGGACCTTTACCCCATCCTTCAGGTTATTTTGAGTTATTACCTTGCTCCATATCTTAAGTGACAAACATGTCCATGGGTTACCCAATTCCTTTAAATTGTGTAACAAGTCCTTATCTCCAATAGCGGCCTGGATTGGAAATTCAACTGACATAGCACTTTCAATCTCCTTCCATCTAGCACAGTAAACTGGATTGCACCAGCATATTAGCGGCCTCAATTGAGCGGCGATAAAATAGTCTTTTAAGCATGGAAGAGCAACCCCACCTTTAATTTTTGTCAATTGTAAACTCTGATATCTAATTCTTGGCCTTCGTCCCTGCCAAATGAACGGTGAAATATGCTTGTCCCACTCTTGAAATTGTTGGTCTCTAGTGGAAGGGACTGAAAGAGATAGGGCAATTTCGGCAAAATAGTGTTTATTTTTTTTTTATTTGTTTTTTTTTTACCAGCAATGTAATCTAAAAGTTTGGAATCACCTGTTATATTGATGTTTTTCTTCTGTCCTCCAATAATGGCTATGTATGTGTCTGTGTGGGTGTGTGTGTGCGTGGGGGGGGGGGTGTCTGTGTGTGTGTGTGGGGGGGGGGGGGGGGTGTCTGTGTGTGTGTGTGTGTGTGTGTGTGTGTGCATTTGCACACAGGGCGTGTGATGCGTCAGTGCAGTAGTGTTGGATTAGTAGTGCTTGTAGCTGCTTCTGCTTGCCACGCTCTGCTTCCAGCTACTGCCACCGGATAGCTCTTTGTTTTCAAGGGCGACAAGAGGAGCCGAGTGTGTAAGCCTCCTCAGCCGGTACACAGCCTCTCCACTGCCAAGATCTCGAACACGCCTCCCCGTGGCACACATGGTAACTGGTCCCTTGTGGTACCAGGCTAAGTTGTACGGGAGCAGCAGTGGGCCCCAGAGACGTGGCATGCAGGCCAATCGGTGAGTGGAAATGCACTGATGCCCGTCAACCACTGTCCTAATTATGGGTAAATAGCCCCAGTTATGGGTAAACAGCCCCAGTTATGGGTAAATAGCCACAGCTATGGGTAAATAGCCCCAGTTATGGGTTAATAGCCCCAGCTATAGGTAAATAGCCCCAGCTATGGGTAAATAGCCCCAGCTATGGGTAAATAGCCCCAGCTATAGGTAAATAGCCCCAGTTATGGGTAAATAGTGAAGCCCCCAACGGCGGCGCAGGCGGAAGGTGGTGGTGTGAGAACCACCACAACAGCTGGGAAGGCAGAAGAAGGCAACCACACAGCCAGTGGCTAGGCGAGCAAACCCCGAAGACAAACCTGCACCTGGGGACAGGTACAGGCGGAGTCCACCTGACCGGATCACCGGCAGCCCTCTGCAACTCCTGTCAGACGAAGGTCGTCATGGGTTCCCTCATGCCACTGGAGGTCCATCTGGTAGGGGTGAAGACGGTGGAAATTAGGTCTGCACACCCACACCCTCACCTTAATCCTCACCTAGGTGCAAGCTTTTTGCCCCCCCACCCCCAAGAAAAAGTCCTTTGGCGATGTGAGAAAAGTGAAACTAGTCCTCACAACTATATACAGATACATGTGCATTAACAGAGTCAAAGAATACAATTTTAACTGCCTTAACCAACCCTGTACTTAGTGATACCAGATATACCTCCAAACTCTGGAAACACTGGAACACACATCTGTACCTGTTTTAATTATTGTGTATAGCTATTTGTATGTATGTATGTATGTATGTATGTATGTATGTATGTGTGTATGTATGAATGTATGTTTGTTTTGTATGATCCCTTTATGTAATATGTGGTAGTCAGTATGTCTGTATGTATTTATGTTTGTGGGTTTGTTTGTACCCCTCTTGTAATATGCTATGTGTACTATTCTATTTTCTATTTGGACCTTGAGTCTGTATATAAAGTTATATAAATAAAGTCATATATAATAACTACTGCTTACTCACAAACACTAGCTACACAAATAATCTTTTCAAATAAATGCATAAAAATGATGTTATGTTTGTTGGTCTATTGTTTAAATGTTAAGTTGCACTACAGTCATGTGTAATATAGTTTGATGTATAAATCATCCCGAACCCCCAAAATATAAGTTGGCTCAAATAATTTTATATGTTAAATATTATATAGTAAATATAGTTTTTTGTCTGGAGGTACATGTTGGTCATTCAAAGAAAATAATTAGATTAATAACAGGGACATTTAGCAGGTTTACTACGAGTCTCATGTAGCTTTAGACTTTAAGACCAAACAGGTTGATTTAGTGTCACCGAGCCTTTCAAACACAGCTGCTATTCAAAGTTTTATGAAGAAGAAATGCTTTAGAATATGTATTTAACCTTTATTTATCCAGGTACGTTGATTGAGAACAAATTCTCATTTGCAACAACGACCTGTCACATTCCCACAGTTCCACATTCATACCTGGAAGCTGCCCAGTACAACCACAGTCTGATCTGCTGGCCACTGAGCAGCTCCACTGGAGCCGTTGGGGTTAAGGGCCTTGCTCAAGGGCACCTCAGTGGTGGTAATGAGGGAGGGACAAGCGCTGCTCTTTCACTTTCCCCACCCAGATTTGATCCTGCCGGTCTGGGGATTGAACCGGTGATCTGCCGGTCACAAGCTCGCTGAAGAGAGCAGTGAGAGTGAACCACAACAGTAAAGTTGTAGGCTAGGAAACATAAGGAATTACGTGGAAGTTGCTAAAAACGCTTCTTAGAACTGAACAACTTGAGTTTGTCACTACGAGCGACCCCTTTTTCATTATACCTAGTCATTTTTCCATAGTTAATAATACAAAAAAATTGATCAGTGCAGCTTTAACCCTTGTGTGGTGTTCATATTTTTGTTACACAGCCAATGTTCCCGGATCTGGTGGACCCACCACATTATTAGGCTTTTAAATCAATACAGCCACAACAATGTATGTAAAAAATACTTGATGTTTACTTTAGCTCAATTACCAATGATATATACATCATGTATCGTTCATATTTGCCATTTACCCCTGTGAGATCACATTTATGATCATGTGATCATTTTTGTTTTCTGTGAAAAAATAAGGAAATTCAACCGTAGGCCTACCGTGTGCAGTCATTGAAAATAAGTTATTTTTTATGTTCTTCACAGAAAATGAGCCAAGGAGTTTGAGTTAGAAGAAATAATAAATCATTTTTCTTTTAGCAAAAATTGAAAATGGGCCATCTTTGGTTAACACCACAGGTCCAGCAGCCCCGTTTGTATCCTGACTGACTGGTTTGCCCTTGGTTTGCTCTGTAATTGAGAGGACTTCAGGTTGTCCCAGCTCAGTCGCTCCAGTCTTTGCCGGGATGCAGGGCCACCGCACCGCAGCAGACTCGTTGTGTGCGAGCCAGACTGTGTGAACGCCGCTCTGCACATTTAATGCAGGGACATAGCTAAGTATTTGAGGGGCAATTATTATCTACAATTATTATTTATTATTAATTAATATAAATGAATTGTTTGTTTCAATGTTTTAAGAAGTTTGTTTGTTTGTACAAGCACAGTTTTTTGAACACCAAAGTTAGGGGGGCAGCCGGGGGGGGGGCAAGGCTCTACATTGGGGGGTCTGCTGCCCGCCCTTGCCCCCCCCCTGTAGATCCGCCTCTGCTCAGTGGTTGTATTGTATAGGCTTGAACTGTGATTTGTCAGTATGTTCAGTTAATATTCTGTAATCCAATTCCAATAGTGCTATCCCTAGACTAACCTTTGATTTCTATTGTGCAGTTTGAAGTATATCTTTGCTAAAGCAACACACCTGCTAATTCCAGCTTGTATTGATACTGAAACAGGAACCCTTTCCTATTTAAATCTGCACACATTTCGATGCCAAGCCTCCAATTTCTTTAATGAATTAACCGATTAATTCTTAACTGCTGCTCAGAGGTATCTTTGCTTTTTTTTGTCCTTTCATTTATCAGTCTGGTTGAACCATTGTTGAACCATTGTACAGTGTTTTGTTTTCTGTTAAAAACATTACTTTTTTAGAAACAAAATATCATCTATTTGTAAAGAGGACTTTCTACAAGCTAACCCCTAGTTGCTCCAGAGGCGTGTGACCTCTGATATATAGCAATTGTAAGTCGCTTTGGATAAAAGCGTCAGCTAAATGACATGTAATGTAATGTCATTTTAGTAGTGTAATGCTGCTGAGGTTGTATTTGCAATTGCAGATGAGTTAGGTAGCAGTCACATTTAACTTCATGGGAGAAATGCTCTCTGACTGCGCTTTGGTGTGTTTATATTGAGAAGTTGGACAGTTAGGTGCAGTTTGTTAAAATTTTTATTTTATGCATTATTTTGTTTAGCTTGCGTAATAATCTATAAAATAATAAAACATGGGGAAGATCAGTAGAGATAAAAAAAAAAAAAAAAATGATTTGCAGGACGGATTTACCACAAAACATGTTGGGGGGCCAGATTGGCCCGCAGGCCTTTAGTTTGACGACCCTGCTTGAGGAATATTTAGGTGATTTCAATTACAGCACATTCACTTACTGTAAAGACACTGTTACTTACTTTCACTGCAATCTTCCTACTCGAAAAGATACAATTAATTTGATCTAATTCCACATACATAAATGAAACGTTTTTAAATCTTCCACAAATTTCATTTTATTTTTTGCTTTTTTCTCAATGTTTTGTGGTATTTCGATTGTATCTTTTGTATTCATTTAGAATCTTACTCTGATATTTAATTCCCTTACTTTTTTTTCAGTCTGTGATGTCAGATTTCTATTTTTATTGAAGATGTTAAACAAAACAACAGTCCAGTGAATAAAAAATAAAAAAATCAGGATTAAAACAGAAACCTTTCACAAGATTCTGTCTGCATGCGGAATGAGTATTTTATTTATAACCAGTTTATAAAAATAAAATACAAAATAATTTAAAAACAAAAAAGAAGAAAGAACACTGTACAAGGCATTGATATGATACACATGATAGAATAAGCATAAATAATTACAGTTATATACAATGCAAAACTCCCACTTGTTACATCTTTCCTTGAGACTGTACAGTTACATTTCAAAACCATGACATACATTACAACACAAAAATATCCACCATTAAAAATCCCGACAATTGAAGTCAAATGATGGATTGGCAAATTAGCAAATGTCACGATAAATAATTTCTGTCAAGTATTTATAAGTTACTAACAAGTCCATCCGATGTTATGATATGAGAAGTGTCCCAGTGCACACCAAAGCTTTCATTAGTTTTCATCTCACCTTTCAAAATAAAATAAAACAGCTGGGTTTGTTCTTATTGGCCTATGGGTATCTGTAAGGTCAAATACCCTGCAAGCTACTATAAATACCGTTTACTATACACCTTTCTATGAGCAGGCCACTTTAAAAAGTGACAAAGAAAATCTCACTTGGAAGGTAACACTAGTACTACAACTTCACACCAACTATGTGCAATAATAATTCAAAAAGAAACATGAGAAGAAATCTGATAATCTTTTAAAACCAGCAGCACTGTTTAGTGTCTGTTCCTCCCTTTCACTGTTAGCGTACAACTTATGGTATTACAATAATTATTTTATTTAAATAATGACTCTATATTTTACAAGTATATATATTTAAAGTCTGCACAACAGCGTTCTGATCTTTGAAAGCTTGAAATATCTTGAGATCTGTGAGCCTGAACTAGAGAGTTGAAAGAGGGAGGATTCAAAGATTGATTCCTGGCGACATGTAGAAATTGCACGCCCCAGTTTGACAGCATACAGCTATCACATTAACAAACGCATGAAGGCTGCACCCTGAATATTTTTTTTTTCCATTTCCACCAGTCGATCGATAACTGGCCCCACGAATTCTCGGAGGAGTGCTTACAGCGTTGTAAGCACGAGTCTGACAGCACTGATTTCAGTGGTGATATATTGACCACGCTGACAGGCACGGTAGCACATGCCATTTACACACAAGAGAGAAGTGACCGGAAGGCTTGGCTCGGTGGTATAGTGGAATGATCTCCAACACAGACAAGGCTCAGTCATCCCTCGCTATGCACAGAGGGACAGAGAGGAAACATTAAGGCGACTGACTGACTGAACGCTGTCTGCCTTCAGGATGAGTCATCATAGCTGCTCTGTGAGGCTAGCGCAGGTGTCTGCAAGATCTGCATCAAACAGCATACTTTATATATCTACAAAGCAATGTGCCCATTCAATCTCTATATGCTCCCATATTCATCATCTATCAAAATCTATCAAAATATTTGGCAATGTGATTTTCTTTTTTTTCTATGTCCATGTGTGCAGCCATGTCTTATTAGAGGCTATGACTGCCTTTCAACTCATGTTTTGTTTCCTACAAGCGTGTTAAACACAGCAAAGTCTCTCTGTTTATTTTTCTGGTTATTTCTTTTGTGTATCATGTCAGCTAGTTAACACCGATTAAAAAATGCAGTTTATCATATTCCAGCAACACAATCATACCAAGTCAGTGCAGGAAGCGCCGAAAACTAGTCATACGCACATCAGGTGGGAGGAGGAATAGTGAAAGAAAATATATAGATGCAAAAGGTAATGAGGTCACTGCTGGGTTAAAATCTTCACAAGATAGATGGCGTGTGACGGTAAGTGGTATGCAGCTTTTTACTCAGTAGTTGATTCTTTGTTTTCACTGTTAAGCATGCAAAGAGTAGCACTGGAAGGAAGCTGGAGCTATGTTACAGTATCGTACAAGCAGGGGAGTGGGAGGAGGTTGTGGAGAAGAGTTTCAGTGAGGAATCCTAAAAACTAAATCAAACACAAACAATACTCTGATTCCTTTCCCTTGTGCACAAATATACTGTATGTCATTATATAAAAGACATTCTCAGGTGCAGGAGGAACAAAGAAAACATTCTTGCACATGGAAGCATGGAACATCATTTTGGTGTGAGAAACATATGTACATATGGCCTCCATTTCTAATAGCATTTGACAAAATGTTTTTGAGGTCTGAAATTCACATTTGTTTATCTCAAACACTGACATGATATGTATGTATGTATATATATATATATATATATATATATATATATATATATATATATATATATATATATATATATATATATATATATATATATACACATACATACACAGGACAGCTAAGACTGTTTTTTACTTGAAATACTTCCTTTTTGTCATTACAAATAATAGCTACTTCAGTAAACTGTTGCTCAAATTACGTTGGATTTACAAACATTTGTGTTGCTACCTTTTCTCCATTAAAAGAATACTGGTGCAAAGGCCCGTCTTTCAACGGCTGGCACAGGTTTTTGGCTCCTTTTTTGTCTAATTACAAACGAAGCGAATCCTCAAGCTGCCCAAAGTGCCAAGGCACACGCTGAGACAAACATCTGTGTCTGAACGTTACTCATTACTCATCAGTAATGTACCTTGTGTTGCTTAAGCGTACTACTGCTACTGAACAACTACCACTACCACAATTCTAACCTGTAATCAGTGTGACTTTCTGATTCCCTCTTAGCAACACAGTAGGCACAAAAAGGTGTGTGTCCTCACGCACTTGACATGATTGATTGTATTAAAGGGTCACTTTGGAGTAATCCCTTCGATTTTAAACAGTTAAAACTAATATGAGAGACACAAAACCATACATCCACTATCACACAGAAGAGGGTAAGAGTCGTTAGCATCGCTAAGCATCAAAATAAATATCTCAATAAATACATCTGTACACAAATTCTGGCTTTATGCATTCACATATAGCATAAGGTAAATAGTATACCCTGCCAGCAATCTCCGAATGCAGAGGAGATAAGTGAGTCAACCCCAGGCCAATCTTTACGTAAATAGCTTTACTGATATTCCATCAGTATAATCCAAGTGCATCATTACTGGGAATAAATACGTTTTATTATACTGTGGTGCAGGATGCATGGCATGAAGATGAATAAACAGGAATATGATTTATTTATGTGCCCACTGGCTCAACTCTCTATTGATTTACATATTATAGTACCGCCTGCATTGGGAAATCACCATTTCATTTTGCAGCTAAACTATTTTGCTCTACAACATGATAATATAAATAAAATGAGGACCCTGACACGTCAACATCGCTTGTCTACTAAGTTCTCTTCAAGGGGCACTCCACCGATTTTACACACTTACTGTAGTTTACTCAGCTACATTCAGCCTGTGAGGCCTGAGACTTTTTAACAGAAAGCCTGCATTACAAACCGGAGGGGTTTGAAAAAAGTGGGCACTTATGCTATTGAGTTGCATTGTAGGAAATGTGGAAATCAATTCTTTTTTTTTTATTTCTTTTTTTATCTCAAGTCTCTTAGTCCCACAACTTTATGGAAGTGCAATACTAAATCACTGGAGTACCCCTTTAAAGCTAGGCACATAAATGAATGTCAAACCCTGTGTGAAAATCGAAGGAGTGAAGAGAACAGTGGGAAACAGCGAGACAAGTTTCAGACTGACGGCGAAAAAAGGGAAACTTTTACAGGACGACTCAGGCTTTTATCCTGACAGCGGTCTACCCTATCATTATAAGAATCTTCCCATCCTCTGCTATTGCAGCGCAACCTGGTGGGCAACTATCTGCTCAGCTTGCTGGAGCACTTGCCCTCTCGGCTACAGCTTTTTCCCCTGGACAGGTGGAAGGGGACCGTGCGAGCTTGGCGGCTGCAGCACGTCTCCTGGTGGTGAGTGTAAAAGCGGCGGGGAGGCGGCGAGCCAGAGAAGCTTGGAGGCGAGCGGCTGCGGCCTAAGCAACCCCCTCCCCCGCCGCCACGGTGCTCGTGGCGGGAGGGCGAGGAGCTGACGGAGCGCTGCAGGGAGGAAGAGCTGCGCGGGGAGGCGCTGGAGCTGCGGTGGTGGTGCGGAGAGCTTGTCAGGCTGCAGATGCCCATCCTGGAGCCACCGTGCTGGGCTGTGGAGCGATGGTGAAGGGGGGAGCCACGGGAACCATGCATCAGCTGAGCAAGGCATGTCAGGAGGTCTGAGTCACTGTTGCTGCCAGCTCGGATGCGGTAACGCCTAAGCCTGAATGGGTACAAAAAGCAGAGCAGGTTATGAATAACAGCCAAGTCATATATATTCAAAGCAAACCAGGAAGCAGAGTGATAAATCAAATTGAGACTTGGATGAGAGGGTCAGTATCACTCTCCTAAGCTAAGCCAGCCAGTCGTTAGCTTAGCTTAGCTTAAAGAATGGAAGCAGGCGCCTCTAAATTTAAGTGCTGAAAATTTGTGGCCAGGATGACTCCAGAAAGTCACAGCGCCCAACCAAGAAATAGTTCCAGCATCGTTAAAATCAAACAAACAAGACACCCATTAATTAATAAAAATGTAGAGGTGCTGGTACGTGGATTTTTAGTTTTGGACAGAGCCAGGTCAGCTGTTTTCCCCTGCTTTCAGTCTTTATGCTAAGTTAAGCTAATCACCTGCTGGCTGGCTGTATCATATTTAGCGCACAGACATGACAGTGATGTCAATGACTGTATTTCACTATCTGCAAAAAAGCATAAATACATGTAAGCAAAAAATATCCAACTATTCCTTTAATCACAAGAATCAATCAGCAAAGGGAATTAAGTTGTAATGGTTTTTCATATGTTTTTTTCACATCTTAATGCTGTCTTTCATGCTTTTCATCATAAATGTTTGAGAACAATAATAGTTTGGTTAACTATTAAAATTTGGATCCATGAAAAGCAAAAGATCAAGAAATTACCTGCCCTCCGCTGTGGGGCGGCAAGGTGGCTTTCCAGGGGGCGGGCGCGGCAGGAATTGGGCAGCCAGCTGCTCAGCGGAAGAAGCTGAATGAACAGGACGGGGGATCCTGCTCTTGCGGGACAGAGGGCTGGATGAGGAGGAGAGGGAAGGAGCATCATCTCCCTGACGGTCAGAACGGGAGCCCATAAGAGAGTCCTCGTCCTGAGAACGGTCAGAGGTGGAGGACAGCGGGTCCCTAGCAAGGGAGGCCACCATGGGGCCACGCCGATCGGAGAGGGACGGTGAGGCAGTGGGAGAGGGGACCGGGCCCTGGTGGTTAGCTTTCTTCTGCAGGAGTTTTTCCTTAGCAGACCCTGCAGGTGGGAGCTCCAGCAGGCTGGAGGGCTCCAGGACTGGGATGCGACTTTGCCTCCGGCTAGGGTCCTTACGAGGGGCAGCCGGGGACGAGGAGGCTGGTCCATTGGTCTGATCTGGGGCATGGTCTACAGCTCTGCTCCCCTCCCCCCTTAGCTGAGGCTCTGTGGCACAGGGAGTCGGGCCAGAATCATTTTCAGGGTCTTTCAGCTTGGGGAATGCTCCATTAGTTAAGTCCCTTTGGCTGTAAACAAGAGGGGAGAGGTGGCCATTGGCAAACACAGGGCTGCGAGGAGAGCGTGGAGAGCGTGGAGAGCGTGGAGAGCCAGGAGAGCCAGGAGAGCGTGGAGAACCAGGAGAGCATTGAGAGGAAGGCGAGCGCCAAGGAGGCATGTGTGGAGGATGGGGGGAGCGTGGGGAAGACACGCGGTTTGGCGCAGGGCTTTGAGCTTTGGTGTGGATGTCTCCATTGACCAGTATCTCAGCCAGGGGGTCTGTGGGTGTCCCTGGATGGGTGGGCACATTGTCCTGGGGGGAGCTGATGTCCTCTGTGTGCTCCTGGACCTGCTGAGACTCAGCTTCAGCTTCACCACGCCTCTCCAGCAGGAGGCACTGTGGAGCACTGTCCGATCCTAACTGGGAGGACAGCCCAGAGGGACGCTGAGCTGTCAACTGGAGGGGAGGGGGAGGTGGAGAAATGGGAGGAAGGAGAAAGACACACGGGTGTTATTTAAAAAATTAACCATACTAAAAATGGGAATAACATTCTAATTGTCAAAGGCATGTTGCTGATAGACTACAACATGTCGAGTTGTGCTGTAGTTCTGTAGCAAGAGCCTGATGCAGATGTGTGAAAAGAGAAGAATTTTATAATATGGGGTAATAAATGGTGATTAGTTTGGCAACAGCATGCAGTACCATAGCTACCATTATCAGACCGAAACACACAAGTGCTATGGCAGTGTCAGTCAAGCTGTGAGTACTAAACCAGCAAGTAGGACAGGAAACGTTCACGCAACTTCGCAGGGGGCTTCAGCGAAGAGAGGGTGAGGAACAAATACAGGGAAAGAGAGAGAAAGAGAAAGATAGAGAGGACAAAGACGATCTGAAACAAAAGAGACCATGCAACCTGAAGTCATGACTCGACATTCCAAACACACATGCCACAATCAGACAAACACACACCCCTATTCAGATCACAAGGACACATGTCCAGACACATCTGACCCATGCTCTGTCTGGCCTGCACAATGCCCCATGGTTTCTGGAGAGAGCTGCCTGACAACAACACAATAAGCAAGGCAACTGAACAAAGAAGCCAAAAAAAATAAGCAACTTAAACAAAAACAAAAAAGAAAGAACAAAAAAACGTTGACAGCCAGCTGGTGTATTGCTACTGACGTAGAGGAAGCTCAATGGAGTGTTTTTTACGAGATTGTGATGGGCTCATCACCTGCTGGAGCTGGGCACGAGTGATGCGTATGACAGAGGGAAACTTGGCGTTGGCAGCACCCGCCGGGATAGCCGGCAGTTTCCTGCGACTGGGTGAGCGGGTGCCGGGGGCAGGGTTTGGTGGCAGTGGTAGGGAGGCGTGGCAGGAGGAGGACGAGGAGGGGCGCTCCTGCTGTTGCTGGTCGGCCGACAGGCTGCGCCTCATGCCTGGCGGCTGGCGCAGGTGCAACGGGTCCGACAAGGTGGTCAGGAGTGTGTGAGGGCTGGGAGAGCGCAGAGGGACGGGGCTGGATGTCCGGATCACCACCTCCTCAGGCAGGGACGGAGGAGAGGTGGGGAGCTAAGAGAGGGGAAGGAGAGAAGTGGGAGGTGGAGAGAGGAGGGGTGGTGAGACTAGTGAGGAAGTGAGAAGATGGAGGAGGTATGGTGGAAGTGCTGTGAGCAGGTGGGGAGCACGATGTCGAGTTGTTTTGAACGGGTAAAGCGACGAAAGGATTTTAAAAATAAGTGGATGATCTTAAGCTAGGGCAGGACTACAAAGGCTAGGAAGGTCGATTTTGGGAAGGCCGTGTACATTATTTACTTGGAGGCAGCTGTTCTGGTGGAGAATGAGGGGACGGTTATTCCTCTTGTAGTGCAAAAAACTCAAATTGTGTAAAATGTTGAACTGTAGATTGAGCAGGATTTGGGTGGGCTGGTTGAAAGTTATAAAAAGTAAATGAGCAAAAAAGTAATTTAAACTAAGCAAACCAAAGAATATATATTTAAACTAAGCAAACCAAAGTATATTTATTTAAACTAAGCAAACCAAAGTATATTTATTTAAACTAAGCAAACCAAAGTGTATATATTTAAACTAAGCAAACCAAAGAATATATATTTAAACTAAGCAAACTATTTCATTTATGAAGTAAATAAAACCAACCAAACACATTGCAAATAAGATAAAATGATGCATATCTTACGCAAATCAAAGTGCATTTTCAAAGCCATAAGCTCTCTTCCCCCCAACCACCCCCACCCCCCCACCACCATCATGCTTATGATCTGATAAAAAGCTCTGCATTTGTTACACAAATATCTTTTTATTCTAACAAATAAACACAAGCGAATAAGCGAGAAAACATAAAGCAGTAACATTTAGCTTCAAACTACAGCAAGATGCAGCTGGTGGAACTCTGACTGTTGTATGGTATTAGCATTGACGTTCTAAAGCTAGAACTCTGACTCTGTACAGCTTTTTAACTTTGTAAAAATGCTGACTACAGTCAGTATCATGTATGCCATGTTGTGAGATGGCCTTCAAATGAAATGGCTTACCTGAGTGAGAACTCCCTCAGCCAGAGCTTCCGCTGGGCTGGTTGGAGTGACGGGGGGCAGAGCCCCTCCAGGGCCCACGCTAAGCTCCAACTTGTCCACTTTTGCACTTCCCTTGGAGGAAGCCATGCTTTCTTGTTGAGCTTTGCCAGAGTGAGGGCTTGGATTGCCCTTTTCCCATCCAGGAGACTGATCCCCTGGCTGGAGCACCTCTGGCTCCTCATCCTCCTCCGAGGGGCTGGTGGTAGCCTTGGCTCCTGGAGAGCCACTGGGCGGATCCACCATCACCCACTCCCTTGAATCAATGTCCTGCCTCCCAGAGCTCAGATTGAGGGCCACAAAGCCCCTGCTGCTGGCTGCCCCCTCTCCCTGCTCCAAAGATCCACAGGATGGTGGCTTGGGAGAACCACCACGAGACAAGAATTCCTCATCATAGTGCCAGATCCTGTCAGGACGCTCCCCGCCAGGTACAGCTGGACCCTGAGTTACCGGGATGATTGCAGCCCTGTCAGCCTCCTTCTCCTGGTGTTGGGTGCTAAGCTGCTGCTTCCCTGAGCTGTACAGACACAAGACAAATGCAAACAATCTACTCTCTGCTCTATCCTCAGGAAAAATTTAGGAAATAAATGATGTTAACATACCAGGCCTCCAGAAGGCACTCTGGACCGGGCTTGGACTCTAGGCCAAGCCTCCTCTCCAGCTCAAAACTGTGAATGTTGCGTAGCTTCCTCAGCAGGGGGGCATCACGGTCTGAAGCCACCACCTCAGAGTGCAGTTTGACTGGAGAACCCAGGCTTGGCCCAGCATAGGGGCTCTGGTGTCCGTGGTTGCCCTGGTTGTTGCTGTGTTCCTCCTCCGCCTATGGAAAGCAGTTGCTTTTGTTAGTGACTGATTACTGACCAAAAAAAGACAGGTGGAATTTAATTGAGGTATCAATTCTCTGAGAGCGCTTGAGGTGTTTTATCACAGTCTACCTTCCAGACTGCAGTCCTGATGCGGTTACGATTGCGGTCCAGCTCCTCCCAGACATCAGCCTCCTGGTTGCGGTGCGGGTGGAGGGGAGAGCCCGGCAGGCGCTCCGGAGCGGGGTTGTTCTCCACGTCGCTGAGCTGCTCGTCCTGCAGAACCTCGTCTGTGTTTTCCCTCAGCAGGTCGCCAGGGATCAGGGAGGCATTCGCCATACTGGGGCAACAAAGGGTACAAACATTATTTCATGTTTGAGGCTACAAAAGACAGAGGCAAGTGTGCTACTGTCAACCGTAGTTATCTACAGTATTTAATACAAATAACACCTACATTTAATTCTACTAAAAGTGTTTAACGTACCCCATGTGTGCCGGAGTGAGGCGGGTGTGGTGTTGCGGTGTTGTGGCACTGGCACTGATTGTCAAAGTGCCATCAGTGCCGGTCCGCTCCCAGTCATAAGGGTCATTCTCCACAACATTGTAGGTCTTCATGCTGTTGTCAAACACTGACATCAGCAGCTGTAACAACACGAAAATACATTATTAACCTTTTATTCAGTGAGATTCCACAGGAGTCCACAAAAAACAACAGGCAGATAACACATATGGACTTGGGAAGACCTTTCTATATCATGCACTGCACACTTTACTGAAATATCAAACTATATCATCACTTGCCGAAACATGCTGCACTTCTATGTAATCAGAAAACACTCTTTAATACTGTAAATCCAAACTAGAGCCATGTGTCACCTGGTAGTCAGGCTTAGTGAAGTAGTCGAGGCTGGAGATGTGTTCCAAGAACACACCAAACTCTGCCGGCAGGTGTTTGAGCATCAGACGATGGTCGTAGGTATCCTTCAGCTTCCCCACATGTTCCTGGGAGTGAACAAACACACACACACACACACACACATACACACGCCTGTCACATCTCATTACTTACAGCTACCTGGACAGGGCTGTTTAGGTTCCGTGAAGGACAGCGATTACTGGTTGTACTTACTTTGTCCTTGATCTTCCTCCACGGCAACTGACCGACCAGAAACTCCACCAGCATGTAGAAGAGAGACCACAGATCATCGTGCCGACCCATCTCCTGCAGGATTACACCAGTAGCCATCAATTATATTTGATCATCGGGCCACTCATGGCAAAAAAGCGAAAGTTGTGTAAAGCACACATGTGTGGGACAGCGCATAAGCTGCAGTACAGGGAAGATAGATACTGACCTTATTCTTGTGTGCATTGACAGATGCATAGCGGACTGTTCCCCTGAACCCTGCCACTGGACGGGGCTGAAAAAACAATACAGAAACAGACAATAAATGCTGATATAAAGGTATTTTATCTTTCATCTAACCTCCATTAATCTGTTCCAGTTGCGAACAGCTCAACAAGCAAAACAATTTTGACATCTCACATCATATTACACCAACAAAAAAAAAAACTAGGCTATTATTCATCAATAATGATAAGTGTGGCTTTAAGCTCAGTATGTACTCAGTAACAAAGGAGGGCTCTTACAGGTCGGACCTCCTGGCAAGAGTTGGTGAACTGACGAGCTAAACCAAAGTCCAGCATGTAGCAGGTTCGACAGGTACTTGGGAAGCGGCCCATTGCGAAATTGGACTGAAGCAGAAAAACAGGAGGCAATGGTTAAAAGAAGAAGGAAATCACTAAATGCAATATTTATGTAATAACGTATATTTATATTCTTGTAGCCCTGGCGGAAATAAATGTGTTCCTATGGAAGAATGTAATTAAATACCATAGCTCAGATGACAGAAGATGTTTACATTCAGCTACATTTTGGACATTTACCCAACACACACACAGTGAGCCAACTTACTGTAAGTGCAACAAAATACTGAATCAGCAACAATACTAGCAGCCAGTAATAAAAAAAAAAAAATGCAAGTGTCACAAACACTACTCAGACAGCAGAAATAAAAATATATTCTCATCTGTCTGGAATATATAGAAGCTAGGTTATGAAATGAGAGCCAGGCAGAAAATGTCCGCTGCTTCACCCGACTAACTGTGACTCACCGGTTTGATGTCACGATGCAGGAAGCCGACAGAGTGGATGCTCTCTATGGCCTCCAGGATCTGCCGTCCCAGACGCAGGGTGGTGCTGATGCTGAAGGTTCCCCGGGTCATACTCCTCCTCAGGTCAGCCAGGTTACGACCCTGAGAGAGCACACATACCAGATCATGCCTTTGCATCCTTATTAGCATGTAGAAGGATATTGTTGGAGTGGAAGTCACCATTTTCCTCCAAAGCTTTTCTGCATGAATCAAAGACCTCATAGTGTACTATCTCTGGAGAAAATGAAACACAGCTCAAGGGGGTCAGCGGGAAAATTCAAGTCCGTTTTGGGGCCCATGGTTAATTACATTACTAAATTAAGGTCAGGATGAAGGCTATGCACAACATTGATTCCTCCTAAGTGTACTTGAAATAATTTTAAATGATATATGATCTATAGTGCCACTGCTTTGCATTCTCTATTGGTGTACCATTGCGCTTTAAAGACAAGAGAGGGATTTATAATTTCATTTTCCTTTGCTTTTTTATTTTATTTATTTGTGATTATTTCTTCTTTCTTTTGTATATGTACCTGAATGTATACATATGCACATATATGCGTACATGTGTCCTATATATTGCATTATGTGTACAGACATACAGTATGTGTGCACAAAAAATCCCACTGTTGTTATACTTGCAAAAGTCTACGTGGGACCTGGGGTTCATTGATACATTTTCTGTGGAATAAATAAAAAGATTTTTTTTTTTTTAAACCACACATGTCATAAAAAACTAAAACTTATTTATCCAGTTCTCTTTGGAATAAAAATAAAATCACTATTAAAAGTTTTACTGGCTGAAATGTTTTGAAAGTGGCGAGTGACAGCCAAATATGTTGAGTGGACAGAAAACAAGCCAACAGTGAAAGAAAATTCAGCTGCACCGATCATCTATAATTAAACACATGGTGCGGTCGGGAGTCAGTGCCGTACACGAAAATGTACCGTTCCTGTGGGTATGGTTGTATAAATCAAAACCACACCACATTTAAAGCTCAGATAAAGTATTGGTTTATTTGTTCCCACACTGAAATGTCTGAAAATGATCTGAAAATTGTGAGAAATGC
The DNA here is from genome assembly GCA_023631565.1 of Gymnocephalus cernua. Lineage (NCBI taxonomy): Eukaryota > Metazoa > Chordata > Actinopteri > Perciformes > Percidae > Gymnocephalus > Gymnocephalus cernua. The sequence goes on from CM042444.1 coordinate 17,562,215, forward strand.
CAGTCACAATTTTTCAGAGCCCCAAGTAGTGTTTTTAAATTGCTCATTTTTTGACATGTATAATTGGCTCGAGGAGTTGCTGAAGTACGGAAAAAGCAGCTTCCTTATTGGTATATCCAGGTGGGGGGGGGGGTGGGAATGGCTTATGGGCATGATTCCTTGACTCACAACCCACCTTCCGCCCTTCATAATTATGAAAATGTCTTCACTGGACCTAGTACTCCAGTCTTGGTTCCATCATATCCCTTTCCGTTTAAGAATTTTCGATTTAGAAAGAAGAATGTATCTGTGTTGAACAATGTGTGTGTGTGTATGTGTTGATGTCATGTGTTCCCGTGGTCGCATGTGTCAGACGGAAACACGACCATGAAATAGCTTAAACGCTGTAATCCCCCAGCCCCTCCTGTCATTAATTTGTAGTTATGTTGTTATGTCTTGGTTTGTCGTAAAAAAATCTACAGTAAAATGTTTAATCCTAAAACAAATTTGAATGAACAACAGTCTAAACACCAAACATATTCCATTCCCAATTATATGAAAACAGACAATGTAGGGAATCCTAATTTTAGAAAGTGGAACCAGCAAACGTTTGGCATTTGTTCTCACTAAATGACCTAAACAATTAATAATTTATCAAATTTGTTGACAATAATTTATTAGTTTGATGTGTCACACTGGGCTTGAAAGAGCTGTTAAAAGTGAGTGCTTATTATGAGGCATTAAGTCCTCTGCATTTAGACCAACCTGAAGCTCCATCACCACGTAGTTAAAGCGGTCGTTGCGGCCACATCCCACAAAGCGACATACGTGGTCTTTACCTAAGAAATAAAGGAGGAGAAGCGAGTTTCAGCATACTTTCAGGAGGAGAAGATGAGGTCACTTCAATCGTCACCTGACGCCGGCTGCATAATTTGATGATAAGACGCGGCGTGCTGCTGTGTGAATCATGATGACGTGCACGTTCATATTTCCCTGCCCTTGCCGCTCTACAGCTCACTGCCTACCCATCACCAGCGTCCCCGTATGACTACCCTGCTGATTTATAGGCTATAGCACATAACACCAGGTCTACACGTGCATGAACTGCCTTGTGGGTTTGTGCACATGTGTGCACGTGAGCAAATGTGCGTGTGCTCTGGACTGGTCTCAAAGGACATTGCTGCACTGGCAGCTAAACTGCAGCCACACCCCAAACCCTTCAGAACGCAGTAAACAGTTACTAACAAAACCTCCATGTTAAAATCACTACATTTAAGATTCACCTGAATCTTATAAAATAAAACAAAAGAAGGTATTATTATCTTGATGTGACCCATTAGTCTTCTTATAAGGCCGTGGGACGATGTTTACTCTTTACAGCTGGCCGGGTCAGCAGTGTTTGGGGGGTAGGGGCTGGAGTTCAGCCCGTCTCAAGTTACATGCTGGTTCCCTCAGGAAGCAACAAACCCGTGACGCCCGACGCCGCAGCCATTAGACAGCAAACATGATCTCAGCCCATTGATTTTCCTCTCAGAGGGGAGAGACAGAGAGAAAAAGGCGTAGTGGTCAAAAGGCAGGAAGGGAGAGGTGAGGGGAAAAAGACAAGGCTAAAAAAAAACAGAGAGGAGTAAAGCTATACAACCCCCCTGAAGGAGCTTTCTCGTGTTGTTGATCCTGTGTCTCTGCTGTGAGATGTTGGGAGTGTCCAGGCACACAAACATAAACTTCCTCTCGCACTAGTACTCTGTCGCTGCGGTTTCTTGTCATCCGCAACTTTTACACTCAAACTCTCAACACGTAAGCCACGATTAAAACACCATACGTGAAATGTAGAATGATTTATCTGCTGAAAGACAGTGTGTTTGGCACTGCAGAGACTGAAGCAAACTGAGCTGAACCCTGGGACAAATTGTGTTTTCAGATGAGTCGGATGATCTATATCTGGTCTCAGAGGTTTTATACTATGCTAATCGATGCACAAAGGCTATCCCTGCATGACATTTCCTGAATTGCTCTGCTTCTATTACATTTGTTTTATCAATCCAGGAAAAATTATTGACAGACAATGTTTCACTTCTCTTAAGCATTTGCTTTTTTTTTTGTTGTTGACAAGAATGATACGCCCAGTGTCCTGTTTTCAATAGGTCACACGGTGCCAGGGAGGATCAATCAATTCCAGAAATGTAACCAAATCCACTGAATCCATTTCGACTCACCCTGGAGCTTCTTGAGCACGGCGACCTCCATCTTGAGCACCTGTTTGGGCTGCTGGGCAGACTCCACCTTCAGCGCCACGCTGACCCGCGTCAGCAGGTCCACCGCCTCGTAGATCTCCCCAAACCCGCCACCCCCAATCTTCTTCACCTAGAGGAAGACAATGAAATATTGCATAAGAACTTCATATGAAAAAGAAAAAAAATTTACAGATTTACAGTCTGTGCATGGACAGTGAGCTTATAAAACATTTAAAAAAGAATTGGGGCCTATATATAGAGGTTTACTCCTCGACGCAGCGGCCCCAGGTTCAACTCCGACCTGCGGCCCTTGGCTGCATGTCATCCCCCCCCCCCTCTCTCTCCCCTTTCATGTCTTCAGCTGTCCTGTAAAAATAAAGGCCGAAAACACCCAAAAAAAGAATCTTAGGACTGAGCCTCTGCACCAGGTGAGCCACCCAGGCGCCCATAAAACGTTACATTCATAAAAACTATGGGAAGATTAAAAAAATGTTTATTTTTCCTCGGGGAGGTCAGCAACAGAACCTCCTCAGTGAGCTTTGTGGGGTCTTGCTCAAAGACACCCCCCCCCCCCCACACACACACACACACACACACACACACACACACTTAGCTCCCCCATTGAGGTTTCACTGAGGTTAGATGGCGATATCAATATGAAATCAGATGGTCTCCTTTGATGGCAACACTGTCACCATGGCAATGTGGGCATGTGAAAGCATGTGATACCATTAATTTAGGCACTGTACAATATCTATGTATGATACCTTATGTGATTATGTATGCATGCACCGTAAAACTAACTTTATTTTTAACCATCCACACTTATTTCAAGGTTTTTTGTATCGTTTGTAGTTATAATAAACCAAAAATATTATACTGATATACAAGTTAAAGTGCTGCACTATAAACTACTGTATGTACGCACTATGTAGAACTGTAATATACAGTGTGTACTGATAGATTAGACTTGGACTTCAGATATTGTGGTCAATCATTTTCAAAAAGAACTGCCTGTTGTGATCCGAGTAAAATTCACAGGAGGCTATTCAATTGAAAACCTTAAAAATATAGTGTGTGCCAACCTTCAAAGCAGGCAGTCCAACAGTGTAATAAACCCTTAAAATCATTATGTCTACATTCATTACAAAGATCAAACAATCAAAAATAGCCCAGAAAATCAGAAGTGCTCTGTAAAGCAGTACAATGTAGTTGGGTGCTGGTCAAATGCAGGCAACGCAAAAAATTAAATTGGTTGAGTCTTTTTTGGTGCACTGCATGTCAAACATAGTCCTTTTGTTATAATTTAGGCAGACCTACCTCTAAAGGGTGAACAGTTTGTGAATGTGTGAAATCTAGAAATAGTCTTGCAGTTTCTCATTGGGAATGCAGCAAATATTAAAATGTTAAAAGAGGCTACTGCAAAATTACCTCAGTAATGTTTATCCAGATAGTTTAAATGAGAATCTCCAGATTGCACTTTTAGGAAACAATGAGAGAGCTTAATACAGACTGATGTAACAGAATGGGCACGGGTAATGTAGGAAGCTAGCTGTATGTGAAGTCATTTGTATTTTGTATTTGTATCCCGGTAGGGAGCAGTGTTAAAAAAAAATCTCTACGGTACTGTTTTTGTTTTGACTATATTCAACGTGACATGAAACTACCTTTATTGGTTGGTTGAGCTGCAACAAAAGATTCTTTTCATTACAGATTAACTTTGACAATTATATTCTCAACGAATCGTTTGGTCTGTAAAATGCCAGAAATATGGCGAAAGATGCTTATCACAAGGTGACATATTCACATTGTGTGTGTTTTGATCCACTAATAGTCCGAAACCCCAAAATATTCACTTTACTGTCACAAAAGAGAAAGTAGAAAAGAAAATTCTCAGTTCTGACAGGAATACATGTGACTAGGTAATTAGCTCACTTGTGAACAGTTTGTGCACCTGGTCCTGATAGCATGTGCACTGATAAAGGCCTAAAGCAGGGCAAAATGGTTGCAGACTTTTCTCAATAAATATGACACCAAGAAGAATGTGATCAATTTCCCAATGCTCTCTTCTTTATTTCACTCCTTCAAATTGCCCCCAACAGGCTTACCGTTTCCCTCTCACCTCTAAGTACTAGTAGACCTTTCATTTCTCCCACGTGTCTTTCACTGTCCTCCATGTACGCACGCACACACACACACACACACACACACACACACACACACACACACACACACACACACACACACACACACACACACACACACACACGCACTAGGAGCTAACATCGTGGGATAAGCTGAAGCATTCTTATGTAACTCTGCTCCATAGAAGACAGGAAGTGGTGCCAGGCTGCCAGTAAGGAATAACAGCCTCACATGGCACCCAGGCTGGCACAGCAGTGAGAGACATGGACCCTCAGGGAGCACTGCTGCTGCTGCCTATAGCACACCGCACTGCCACAAATAGCTTTACAGTCTATTTTTGGATCTCCCATACTGCAGCCCTACCTGGTCAGAGAGATACACGACCCCAAACTGTCCGAGCCACAGGTGAGATACTTTCATAGGCAGCGGAAAGCATTGTTTGATGAACAAACAGCTGTTGTTGGTGGGTCAGAGGGTGAGCCAGGGAAAGGCAGTGATGGGGCTGGACAAACACACTGCCTATTGTTTCTGAATAACACGTCACTTACCACTTTCCATCGTTCCTTGACCAGGGAGAGCACGCTTAGGATGTCAACTTGCTCCACTCCCCCGCTCATACCGTCTGTGGACCAGGGACGCTGTCCTCACTGCTTCCCCCCTCGACCAGCAGGCCTCAGACTGGGACGGGCATTTGGGCCTTGATGGAGAACCCTACGGAAGCCCAAGAGGCACACAACTGTCAGAAACTGAGGAATAAATGAGTTGAATTCTGGTTATTTAGGCTAATCTGCAGTAAACTGATAACTTCATCATCTTGAGATGATGTTCTTGGGCGTTTAACAAGGATGTTTCATAGAGTTGAATATGAAAAAGTACTGGTTGAACTATATGTGAAGGTTTAAAAGTCTCCCCAGTTGTTGAGAGACAAAGTTAAACCCCTGGCTTAATGGCTGGAGCTTTCTGATCCTCGACCATCCCTGCAGCTGCCACACCTGCTGCCAGCAGCTGTCTTTCTAGACAAACTCGTCCGACCAACTCGCAGACAAAAGTCCTGCATCTTAAATTACAAAAAGGCTTAATCTTAGTATCATTTTCCCGGCTATTTATCTTCCGTGTATGGCAGCCAAGGAGCAGGTCTTATAAAGAAAGTACTTGTCAGATATAATGAGAGATGTTCAATCTATGATTGTGAAACCCCAAATTCACAGATGTAAATTAGTCAGTTATGCTAATGCCCCCGTATAAAAGGTTTGTAAATTGGCTTACTGAGGTTTTTTTTTTTAATTATTAATGGTTTATGAATAATTTACTTACAGTATATAGTTATTGGCCCCACTTTATATGTCTGAATGATTGTGTCCCCTAACCAGGGTGAGATCACTGAGATCTGCTGAGCCAGGTCTTCTGGTTGTCCCGAAGTCTAGGCCTAAACCCAAAGGTGACCGCTCCCACCCTCGGGAATAGTCTTTCACTAGTTCTAAAAAATGCAGAGTCAGTCGATGGTTTTAAAGAGCTGTTAAAAACTCATCTGCTTCGTATGCACTTAGTACTGTAATGTGTGTTGTGACTTTCTGGATGTTTTCTATTGTTTAAGTGTTTCACTTTTATTTGCCTTTTATTTTATATTTTTCATTATTATCATTACTTTGTTTTTGCTGGTTTTTATACTGTTATCTCCCGCTTTTATTTTCAATAAAATGTTGACCAGTACAGTACCTTGTAACCTTGGTTTTAAAAGACGCTAAAGTTTACTTACTTACTCTTACTTACTTACTTACTTACTTACTTACTTACTTACTATAAGCAATGTTTGGGTTGCCAAATTGGGGAAAATCTTTCTTCCTATCCTCTAAGAAGCCACCAAATCTGCAGTTATACACATTGATAAGTTGTAAATACCATAATTTGCATAGAGTTTTTTTCCAAATTAAAGAGTTTCAAACACAACTGTCCTGCTGGAGGTTTTTTTTTTTTTGCTACCTGGACACCTAAAAGTTGTTCTTATTTATGGCTTGTAACTGATTTACAAAACATTAGTGAATTGTTCATAATAAAGCCATCAGTAACAACTCACAAAGCCTTTATAAAAGGGTGACTTATCAGATTCATGTATACGTGTATTGCCGTGTTGCACAAGCAAGCTGTCTGTACAGCAAGAATTAAATGGAGTTTCCTCTGGAAAAAAGCTGTGTGTACACTCCTGTGTTATACAACATCGATGGAGAAGCTTTCCTCAGGAGAGCACGCGCTGGTAACTTCCTTCAGTCTGGCTTCAAACACTCAAAGCAAACCTCATTTAAATTCAACGTTCTGCACACTGCGTGCAGGCGTCTACGGTTATGCAACGAGCCTTCAAAACACTATTTGGTTACGGGGCATGATCCTCACATCAAGGAGGCAATCAATCCCACCATGCACAAGGATGAGGTTGGAAGATGGAAGAGGGCAAAGCGTCATTACACTAGATAGCATTGAAATGACAAGCATGAAATGTGACCCAGGGTTGAGAGTCAGCAGTAGGGTGGACTCTAACACACAGACGACACTACTGGACGTTAGGTCTCGGGATTATAAATCTCTTCTTAAAGGTATAGTGGAGGATTTTCTTTTTCCGGGTGGATCATCAAAACTATTGGTCCTCCTAGTTGTCAATCATTCTGGGATATGTTTACGTAAGGCCGTCGTACGTGCCGTGACAGGTCAGCGAGCAGACGGCCACGGCCTCCGACCATAGACAGTTTATAAAAGCCTCGGCAATAGCTTGTTTGTTGGCCTGTAGCATGCTAAAGTTAGCTATAGAGATGCTTGTCGTAAATAGATTTCCACTTACCGGTGGCGAGTCTGACATAGTGGAAAAAGTGCAAATCTTCTTTTGGAAAGCCGGCTTGTAGAGCCATGCCGACAGCAACTTGTAAACAGAGCTCGCACGAGGAGAACTAGGCTCGCGCATGCTCTCTTGTGCACACGTTTAATATGCGTTCCCTCTCGGGAGCAGGTAGGGTGTTGCGCATGTACATTTTTTCAAAAAGTGGAGAGGGCGGTTCTTTTCTAAAATTCGGGAAAATCCTCCATTATACCTTTAAGACATATTATTATTCCAATAGCCTCTGAACTGTATTCTATTAGTATGTAGTTAATATGTATTACCATTGCCTATCATAATGTCTGGACTTATGTGAATTACTATGAACACTGATCAAGATTATGATAACATTTTTACATAATATAAATGTAAAACACACAATCTATATCTATATTTTCATGATTAATAAACTACCCCCCTCTTAGTGCAACTTTATTAAGATAAAGAAAATGCACTATATGGTTGAATTAATGTTTATCTAGGGAGTTTAAGAGGAGACCTTGAGAACAGTGATCCTTTTATTAACCATTAAGAGCAATCCACAGAAAAATAGCACACAAATGGTATTTTCCTTTCGAATCTTATGAAGATTGTGTGCTTAAAAATGAGCAATACTGATAGTCTATAGCCATGCGATTGGTTCTGTTAGTCTACCTAGGCACAAGGCTGCTTTGAGCTAAATGCTCACGTCAGCATGCACAAAATAATGCTAACATGCTGATGTTTAGCAGGTAATGTTTGTTTACCATGGAGGCATGGACACCGTTTAGCGTGTTAGTATGCTATCATTTGCTAATTCACACGTTAACGTTTTTCACATCCCTAAACATTTTTGCACATCCCGCACTAAACCATTCAGCCTCTTTCTTGTGTCAAACTGCTATTTTGTAGATATTTATTTCTGTATTTATTGTTTATTTCATATTAATGTTTAATATGTTTATGTATGTACCAACCACCAAGGCAAATTCCTTCTAACTGTTACTTACTTGGCAATAAATCCTTTTCTGATTCTGATTCTGAAACACAAAGTACAGTTGAGGCTGAGGGGGATATCATTAGTTTTGTAGGCATTTGGCAAATAAACCAAAGTACAATTATGACCTGATGGCACTTGATACAAAGTCAGGGGTCACCAACGTTATTACAGGTCATCCTATGGGGAACATGGGGGTGTGTGTACCAAATGTCAGGGCAATCCATCAAACAGTTGTTGAGACATTTCACTCTGGACCAGACCAAGTGGTGGAGCGACCGACAGACATCGCCAGAGGAAACAAAAGGGAACAGAAGTTGTATTGAATTAAGCTTTTGGGCCATGTTTTGTGCAAACGCCTCTCTTTAAAGCCGTACTGGCCAAAGCTGAACCAAACTATAACAGTCTCTTTCTGGCAACATAAACCATGTATATTCTACTCGTGTGTAGCATCTGCAAAATCTTTTTTATACACACAGAAAACAAGTGAGAGCTGTCTTGTTAAAACACCAGTGGAATTCTTGATATTATGACAATCGGTGACCAGGCAAACACCTGGAGCCCGCCATAAAAACCATAGAAGAAACATGATGTACAAAACCCTTTGAACCACAGAGGGATGAGAGAGACTCGCTGTAAACACGGATTAAATAACCTCTGCTGTGAGTCTAGTGTCAGGACTGCAAGGTCACCCCACATCCTAGTGTTTTCCTTCTTTCAAAGAGAGAATCACTTGTTCTATCCCATCACAACCACCGTGCATGAGACATTTCTTTCTTTATAATCACAGTAGGATGAGTGAGTAATTTGGCAGAGATGGCTGACATTTAACCTTTACAGCTTAGAGTGTGAATGTGAGAAAAACAGAAGCTTCTGACAGAAGCGTGGAAGATATAGAAGAAAGGATGGATGTTTTGGTAGTTCTCTGCTACCTAACATAACCTTTACAACCTAACCTATATTTTTAGGTGAGGAGTCTGGAGATGTCAAATCCATCTTGTACTTTTTTTTTTTTATCCCTCAAAAACAGCCCAGGGGTGTCAGAAAAGCAGGAAAGATACTGGGGCGCAGGGAGCACTGGGACACTACCTGCCATTCAGCCCCATAGACTGCATATAACAAGCCACTTCGCCAACACACATCACTCTCTTCGTTCACACACACTGCATGAGCACACACGCTTATGCACACAAGCCAGGCTGCCTCCCGCTGTGACTAATCTCACACCTCATATGGCTCTGCTCTTCCTCCTCCTTCTCCTCCTCCTCCTCCATACAAACCACCATCAATGAATTAAACAGCCCAGGAGGAGACTTCAGACCAAGAATTAAACCAATCTGTGACAACCAGCTCCCGTCTCATCATGAATCACACTTCCTGACCCCCGCATCCCCACAGAGACGATGGTGCAGTGCCATTTTCATTTGCTGACTGCAGCTTGTCTCGCCTCTGCCCTTTTGGTCTGCTGGAAAGCTGCAAGTTTTTTGGGCTTCATAAAGAATCATGACATGTCAATGAGTGATCCCACCCACAGAGGATTTCTCCTGCTCCTCCATTTAAAACTAAATTGTGGATATGTTTTGTTGGTAAATATTGACAACAAAAAAAAAGAAGCAGTAATCTATGTGTACATGTGCAACACACGTGACTGGAGTGAGAATAACTTGACCGGTGGTGATGGCGCAGTGGACATGACACATGCCTTTGATGTGGGTTCAATTCCCACTGTGATACATCAACCAATGTGTCCCTGAGCAAGACATATGTAGCAATTGTAAGTAATGTAATGTAATCTGAGTGTGTGTGCTCAGTATAGCAAGACGGGGAAACTTGTCGAGCTGCTGCTGGATGAAATAAGTGTCTGGTCAACTCTGTGCAGGACAGGCTCCTGGAGAGGAGCCAGCATGGGGAGGCCCTCCACACTCAATCACAGCATGGATGCAACTGATCCAGTCTGAAGAAACAGTGAAGGATGAGTGTGTTTATATGGCATAATGGCTCCACTGAAGCCATCAAGAATGCACTCACCTAAAGAGCAGTTTGGGGTATTTGCTTTAATGAACAGTGCCTCAAATCCTTTATTTTAAGAGCAATTTGTGCAAAAACAAAAGCAAAAACACAAACCTTGGGTAAGTTGTTGTAATGGGATGTGACAGGTAGCAAGCTGCAGCAATGTCCCAACACATTTGTCAAGCCAGCTGTCATGCTGGTCTCCGGAAATCAAACCACCAACCTCCCTGCAGTGGACTGACCGACTGGCTTTGCTGTGGAGAGCTGTTGCATAGCGAGTTGGTTGCCACAGCAGATTTACTCAGGCGCGTCCACGCACATTGGCCGTCCACACAGGCCACGCAACCTCGTCTTGCCTGGCGTGTGGGAGGTTATACTGTATAACTCTGACAACATGCAGAATAACAAACGCAACGCATGCAGCGGCGCGCGACAACGATTTGGGTGTTTTAGGGGTGGTAGTAAAGGGGCGAAACCGAAGAGGGAGAAGCATAGCACGGCCTCTTGATTTCTGAATCCTCTTACCTCGGGTCTTTTTGCTGCCAATCCTTGATCCAAAGAAGAGCCGGGTGTGGTTACAAAAAATCCTCTACGTTTGGAGGCGGCGGGAACGACAATGAGCGGAATCCCATAGCGAGCAAAGCGTCCATGAAGAAAAGGCGGCGGCGGTGGTTAGAAATAAAGGAGCGGAGGGTGAAATTTGTCTGAGTGTGCTCGTCCCTTTTCTCCTTCTGCCTGTCACCTCAGCATCTCTATCGGTCGCTGCGGATCCGTGACGTGACGAGTCTCTGTGATGATCATCAGCCTTCCTGCGCGCGCGGCCCCGATTCGATCGCCCCTCGCAACAAGCTCGGGCGCGCGCACCGGGGTCTTTAAAAAGCTCGTTCGCGGTCGACGCGCGCGCTGTACACAATCACAGATTAGTGTTTTATTTTTTTACAGCTTTCACATTTTGTCGAGTAGTATATACTATATACACGTCGTGTTTTAGATATCAAACTAAGCTTGAAAAATATAAACATAAACAAAGTAACTTCTTGTGTTTGAGGCAGTCTATGGTTTGAGGATACATGTTTGGAACACGGCCACTGAGGAAAAAAAAGACACTTTTCGCAAAGACCACTGGGAGGCGACATTAAGTCAAAGATGACGTATGTAACTGATGGTTATAGTTACATCCATTCGTACACAGCGATTAAAAAACAATCCCCCTCTTTGCAGTGTACATTTTCTATTCCTCAGTTAATTTTAACATTTTAAAATAACAAAAGCGTAGCCTGTTTTAACTATGGGTGTTCAAACAGTTTCAACTTGGATGCAGTTTTGCAAAATGTACTAAGTAGTAACAATCTCACCACTTTCCCCATTAGCACCAATACATTGACATGGCATTGACATTAATGGCTGGAATATGTTCAAAACCACAAAGCTAAGAAAATGTGTATTCTCCATTAGATAAAAAACAGTGTCTGACAGACACATTGTAAGACTCAATTTCCTAATAATGCTGATTTGATTTTGGAGCAGACCTCTACAATCAGAATCAGCTTTATTGTTAAGTAGGCTATGTGTCACATACAAGTAATTTGACTCAGTATTTTTGTTGCTCTCAGTGTATACACAGAAATAGACATACAGCTAAAAAACAAGGACAACAAAGCTGGACATGGTAAATATAAACATTTGACTACTATAATACATCTATAATAATAAGTATCTATATATATTTTAAAAACAGTAGCACAATGAAATTTGTAAACAATAGGGACATAAATATGGAATGATTAATGTAACAGGTTGCTTTATATACATGATGTAATAATAATAATAATAATAATAATAATAATAATAATAATACATTTTATTTGTAATGCGCTTTTCTTGTACCCAAAGCGCTACAGTACAGTACAAAAGTAAATACATTAAAAAAAAAACATTAAAAATAAAACAAACAAGAAATAAGACCAAATGTACACATCAAGTGTCACCAATTATGACACAGACATCTTAAAAAGAAGGGTTTTTATCTGTTTCTTAAAACTTGTTAGTGTTGGGGCATTCCTAACAGTTAAAGGAAGTGCATTCCACAACCGGGGGGCGGACACAGAGAAAGCTCTTTCACCCATCATTTTCAGTCTGCAAGAAGGCTGTTTAAGTAGAAAAGAGTTGTCAGAACGGAGAGATCGAGATGGCATATAGAGCGTATGTAGGTTAATATGACCGTGTGTACCGTGTATACAGCATGCTTAGATATATATTGATATGCCAAGTTCTTTGGGAGTTTGTTTCAGATACGTGGTGCATATAAACTGTGTACTGTATCTCCATATTGCTAATAATAATATTAATTGGAAATACATTGCACAATAATAGTGCCACACTACTGTAATACATTGACTGAACATTAGTGCACAAAGGTAATACTGTGTATTATTATAGAAAAGTGCTGGATTGAGTTTGCATAGATTAAAATCAAATCAACAGTATATGGAATATATATATGTGATTGTATGTGATGTAAGCAAAAGAACAAAGATAAACGAACATGCTTATTGAGCTATGTGAAATACAACCCCAAATCAGAAAAAGTTGGGACAGTATGGAAAACACAAAAAAAAAGAAAGTAGTGATTTCTAAATGTACTTTGACTTGCATTTCATTGCAGACAATACAACAGCACATCATTTAATGTGTTCCTCATGATTTTTATTGTTTTTGTTTAAAAAAAAAAAAAATCCTATTTTGGTTCTTGCAACACATTTCAAAAAAAGTTGGAACAGTAAAAGCATTTACCACTTTGTAATGTTGCCATTCCTTTTCACAACACTTAAATGATGTTTAGGGACTGAAGACACCAAGTGATGAAGTGTTTCAGGTGTAATTTTGTCCCATTCTTGCTGCAAACAAGTCTTAAGGTGGGCAACAGTACGGGGCCTTCGATGTTGCATTTTGCGCTTCAGAATGCGCCACACATTCTCTATTGGAGACAGGTTGGGACTGCAGGCAGGCCAGTCAAGTACCCATATCCTCTTCCTCCGCAGTCAGGACTTTGTAATGTGTGCAGAATGTGGTTTTGCATTATCTTGTTGAAATATGCATGGATGTCCCTGGAAAAGATGTCTTCTTGAAGGCAGCATATTGTGCTCCAAAATCTCTATGTACTATTCAGCATTAATGGTGCCATCGCAGAAGTGCAAGTTACCTTTGCCAAGGGCACTGACACAACCCCATACCATGACAGACCCTGGCTTTTGGACTTGTTGCTGGTACCAGTCTGGATGATCCTTTTTTTTCTTTGGTCCGGAGCACACGGCGTCCATTTCTCCCAAAAAATACCTGAAATACTGATTCATCTGACCACAGTACACGTTTCCATTGTGTGATGGTCCATCCCAGATGCCCTTCAAGCCCAGAGAAGTCGACGGCGCTTCTGGACACTGTTAACATAGGGCTTCCTTTTGGCACAGTACAGTTTTAACTGGCATTTGTGGCTGTAACTACATATTGTGGTACTTGACAAAGGTTTGCCAAAGTAGTCCTGAGCCCATGTGGTGATATCACTTATAGATGAATGACGATTCTTGATGCAGTGCCGCCTGAGGGATCGGAGATCACGGTTGTTTAGCTTAGGCTTGCGTCCTTGTCCTTTACACACTGAAATTCCTCCTCATTCCTTGAATCTTTTAATTATGTTATGCACTGTTGAAGGTGAAATAAGCAAATGTCTTCCTATCTTTCTTTGAGGAACATTGTTTTTAAACATTTCAATAATTTTCTCACGTATTTGTTGGGAAACTGGCGATCCTCGGCCCATCTTTGCTCCTCTAGGACTAGACTATTCTTGGATGGTGCTTTTGTACCAAATCATAATTACAGTCACCTGTTGACATCACCTGTTTCAAATCACATCATTATTTAACCAATTTACCTGATTACTATCCCTAAATTGCTCCTGTCCCAACCTTTTTTGGAATGTGTTGCAGGTCTGAATGACAGGAAAGGATGTATATTTACAAATGAAATTAAGTTGACCAGACAAAACATTAAATATTTTGTGTTCACATTGTCTGCAATGAAATACAAGTCAAAGTACATTTAGAAATCACTACTTTCTTTTTTTATTTGTGTTTTTCATACTGTCCCAACTTTTTCTGATTTGGGGTTGTAGTTCATTTTAATTAAATATTTAAAAAAAACATTAAAAAAAATATATAGGCTATTAATTAATTCAGAAATCAAATTATTCTCATTAAAAGACAGAAATTGTGATGTGACTGTTCCGTTATTCACAAAAATAATCGCGATGACAGGGGCAGATTCTGCGGTACTCCACTCAAAGTGAGAGCTCTTTCCGTGCATTCATGGACATCGGAAAAACATTATTCCGAGTGAAAACGTCACCATTCACGTCACCTCCTATGGGAATCAGAGGTGGGAAACTATAGGGGAACTCCCATGGATGTATTAAGAGAACACCTCGGGCTAGATTTTGCTAACACAGTTTCCCAGTGACGCGTTGTTGACAGTTGACGTACAAAAACGTGGACGACGAGCGTTAAAATGCGTTGAAGGGTGAGAATCCTTTCCCGTTCGTTGACCTGCAGATAACACAAACACCTGTCGATGTGCTGTTTGTATGCTCGCATAAGAAAACAGCAGCAAATCTTTTGGCCTCCATGTTTTCACACACCTGATCGATGCTCTCGGCTACGCCCAACAATTGGTGGCAGTCATGCAACAAGTTGTTAATCCAAACGCCAATATAACAGAAGAAGAACACGCATCCCGACCATGGATGTATTAAGATTCCGACCATGTGAACGCTCGCAGTCGGAATAACAGCGTATTCACGGGGGCGGTCCCTGATATTATATATAGGTCTATGGATATTCCGAGGTGGCATGAACGCGCCATTTCTCTACACACTCTCGGTGACGTTTCCACATCCAACCAGTCGCGAGTATTTGTTTTGCCCCAGGATGGTGAAGGGCTCTGGTCCTGCCCTACTCTGTCTCACTCTGCCTCTGATTGGCTTACCCTAATATTCTTACCCTAACTCTAACCAATACCACTCCTCTTGACTAAACCAACCCACCCAACCAACGAAGACAACATGTACGAGCCAATCAGAGGGAGAGTAGAGCTGGTTAGCCTTCCCCCATGCCTTCACTATCCTAGGAAAATAAATTGGCCAACCGGTCAGTGTCCTGTGTTGGTAACTGGTAGGTTGGTACCTAACCTGCTGAGCTACCGCGTCTGAAGGCAGCTGAGCCGATCCGTGAATGAACCCCGCACCTCAATGTATCTCCCGTGGCCGCGATGGCAGCGACAGAAACGGTCTGAGCCTGACATCTTAGCTATGTAGCTAAATGGTTCATACTATCTGTAGTTAATGTTAGTGGGATTCGTGTCCTAAGCTATTTCCACCAGTAGCTAGCGTTTTTCTGTCCGGGACACACGGCGGCAGCTAGCCCCCTCTCTCGCCACTACAGGAGGATGCTGAAGCTGTTTGGTGCACTGGTTATCCTCGGACTGGCCCTGGCGTGCATCACCTCCTGGGTGCTGGACAGCTATGACACGGCTTGGCACCCGAAACGGAGCGTTCAGCACCCGGCTGTCCGTGGGGATGAATCTAAGGGGAGTTCGCCACCATTTCCTGGCGGCGAGTTAAGCAATATATTCTGGTTTATACAGGTAGGCTTTATTTTATCTCGCTAGCTAGCGTTATTTGGTCTTTGGTCATTTAGCTAGCTACCATAAAAGGAATCATGAATTCCAGAGTCAACCAATATCTCATTTTTTTTTTAATATTTCTTACGTACATTTAACATGAATGTAGAATACCTACATTTGTCTTTGCAGTGTTGTCATAGGAAGCTATAGCTGCGGTAGTAGTTAACCCAGTGAACTCTCTGAATGATTGACAGAAAGAGGTCACTGACCTCAGAAGTGTGTAATTGTAAGGTATTAATGTGGTTCAGCAACACAGTAAGTCAGTTAGTCAGACGTCGTACAGACGTCGTACCTTTTGTGTTTTACAACTCATATTAATGGAATAAAAAGGCAGATTTAAGACTCTTTTTACCCCCTGCTTTTAGTTTTTATAAATCTATCCCTGATTCAGTTTTTTATCTCTGGTTCAAGGTGTCCGACATTCACATTAGCCGATTTCATGACCCAAGACGTATTCCAGACTTTGAAAACTTCTGCACTGACACAATTGAAGTGATTAAGCCAGTTCTAGTGCTTGCAACAGGTACAGTAATCCCCCCATCTTTTAACTAAAGCTATTATTATATATGGTATGGTGTGTGTGTGTGTGTGTGTGCGTGCGTGTGCTTGTGTGCTTGTGTGCGTGTGTGCGTGTGTGCGTGCACTAGAGCTGGGCAATATATCGATATTACATCGATATCGTGATATGAGACTAGATATTGTCTTAGGCCCTATCCACACGGAAACTATTTCGATGCAAACGCACATCTTTTGCATCTTTGGGCCGATTGTCCACACGAATCCTGTAAAGGCACTGCCCGTAAATGCACTTTTTTGAAACCTGGTCCCTGGGTGAATAAAAAAAAAGCCGGTGTTCTGACGGAACACCATACCCATCAGAATGGCATACCTTCGGTAAATGCGCATGCGCTGCAGTGAAATTTGTGGAATTGCGCATGCGTGAAATTTAAACCATCATTTCAGCATACCTAAGATTACAAGCGGTACATTTTGGTGTATTATATCGCATATTATATACACATTACTTAATTGCATGTCTTGTACAATCAAAGGGGCTATCAAAACAGCATACCCCTTTATAAACTGTATTTTTATTAAACCAGGGGCTTTCAAAACAGCATACCCTTCACAAACACTGGTATGCTGTTTTGACAAAGTAGGCTAAATTGACAGACCCCGCTATCATACTAAACTTCCGGTATGCTATTCTGACAAAGTATGCTACATCGACAGAACACCGGCTCACGTTTGGCTTCGTGTGTACGGCGAAACCGCATACGTGCGTATCGATGATGTCATCCCCACACACCTCGGCCTCACAGCTCCGCCTTCAACCCAGCTGACGGCTATTATAGCAGGGAGCAATGCTGTTTATAAAGTGGAAGTAGAGAATTTATCAACTAGCTAGCTAATCTGTCTGCTCATCAACTCCTTGAACAGATTATAGTAACTTTTAGCACGGCTTATTGTAGAAAGGCTACTGCAAGAAAAAATGTGTAGCTAGATTATCAAAAAGACATCGGATCATTCATGTTTGTTTGACTGCTGATGTTAGCTCTAGCTAACGCTAGCTCTGCTAGCTGCAGTCATGTCCGATAGAGTAAACAAAGTTTACATTCTTTTTCTAGGTGGCCTTTATATAACGAGCAGTGGTGTAAGTTATTAAAGTCTAGTCCATGGATGTGTTAAGGTAAGAGAACTAGCTAACAGTCATGTTATGAAAGGAAGTGACTGAAGGCTGCTCTTCTTCTTTGTTCCGTTAATTTCTGTAGCAGTAACAGCGCCGCCTACAGGCCTGGCATAGTAGCGTGTTGAGTCATTTACAGATGGATTCATGTGGACGTGAATTTTCTTGAACCGAATCCAGGGAAGACGGATGCGTTTTTATCCTAACGTCTTCGTCTGGATGGGGCCTTAGATTTTGGATATCGTAATATCATAATATGGCATAAGTGTTGTCTTTTCCTAGTTTTTTTCCTAGGCTGCATTACAGTAAAGTCATGTCATTTTCTGAACTTACCAGACTGTTGTAACTGTTCTATTATTTGCCTTTACCCACTTTATTCATTATATCCACATTACTGATGATTATTTATCAAAAATTTCATTGTGTAAATATTTTGTGAAAGCACCAATAGTCAACACTACAATATCGTTGCGGTATCGATATCGAGGTATTTGGTCAAAAATATCGTGATATTTGATTTTCTCCATATCGCCCTGCCCTAGTGTGCACCATGTTTTGTTTTTTGTATTTTCAGCAGATACTGTATGTGTCCAAGACAAATTTCCAATGAAGGCTATCATATCTTAAAGTCTTGTAATTGAGGCCGACTGGCTGTCGCCATGTCATTTCTCAGATGTATCTTCTCCAACTCAACAGGGGATCTGACAGATGCTAAAACAGAGAGTAAGGTGGGCTCCCTCCAGCATGAGGTGGAGTGGCAGGCTTACCACAACGTCCTGAAGAGGTCACGTGTGATGGAGCGCACTAAGTGGATAGACATCCGTGGAAATCATGGTGATTAACCACAGCACTTTGTTATCTCAATGCTCTCTTCATGCTCAGTGGTTCAATGCAAACATCCCAGAGTACAATTATCAATTTTCGGAAGAATCCATTAACTGTGGTTCGCTTTCCCCTCTATTATTGGATTGTAAGCTATTAGACGTGAAAGACGATATCTTTCATTTGTAACTGTCAAAAAAAAAGAGGAGTGCTAGTGTTTGGATCTAGAGTTCCTCTGACTGCTATTCTGCTCTTATTGATGTCTTGTCAGTTTATCTGGTTCTATGGCAACAACATGTTTTGTTCGATATCTTGCAGAAACATTAGCAAATCTGATTCGTGGATTGAATATGTGTTGTTCCTTTGGGAATTTCTCCATTAGACATTCTGCTCCTTAGCAGTATATTAGCGGTGGACTTGCCTTTTCTAGTTTATATTCTGCCAAATCTCACCATTATTTCATTTCTTCTGACAGATGCCTTCAATATCATTTCATTGGACAGCGTCAACAATTATTACCGGTCAGTATTCAAAGTTTAACACTACAGTAAATGCCTGATTTACATCCAGTCACAGTCTACTGCATGTAGCAGCAAGCTGAGTGTGAAGTTGATCAGAGCACACAGTAACTTGAATGCCTCTGAAACACGAGCAGTTGCAGACCTGTTTATTGACAATAATCCAAGTTGTCTGAGCTTCCTGAGGACTAAAATAGAAGCAGAATCTGCATGAACAGAGACTGACTCTCTTGTCTTCTGACACAAATTATGTTTTATGTGACATTGCGGCTTCTGTTAATGCTGACTGATCTTTTATCTCCTTAATATTGTTAATGTTGTGGTCATCCTCCGCCAGACAAAGTATGTCTCCTATGCAAGCCTAATTTATTTATTTAAAATGCATCAAATTATCTCAGGACTCTATTAGGATTGGAGCGGCTGGCTCCATCCCAGACCACCGTATCTTGTTGCTCACGTTGAATTTGTTCATTCCCTAGGAAATACTCGGCCAATCAGAAAGTAGGCTCTTTCCACTATGTTCACAAAACTCCTTTTGGCAACTACTCCTTTGTCTGTGCGGATGCCACTCTGACTCCAGGACCCAAGAGGCCGTACAATTTCTTTGGTATTCTCAACCAGGTACAACTGGCGAGCACCTTCTCTTGACAGAACATAAACATTCGCTGAATATTGTGACAAACTTCGGAAAGCAGAGAAACTTTGAATACTGCAAGCACTCGTTCTTTTATTATACTTGAAGATTAGAGAAGACAAATGATTTAAGGTTGTATTTTCTTTTATTAGACAATGCATTGAATAGTAAACAGAACAACAAAATGTGTTTATTTAAGAAATAGGCAAAGGGAAGGTTGTACTAACACACATTTACAAATAATACAGATTCCTCATACTTTAAATGGTCAACAGTGCTGTAAATGTGAATTTACTGAAAGGAAAACGTGGTTCACAACAATTTGTCTGTATTCAAATGAATAAATAAAGCACTCATACACAGTAGATAATGGTTAACATATAGTCATTATATATATTTTTTCTCAATATATGACAGACTCAAATGGACTTGCTGGACACGTTCAGAGCTGAGAGTCTGAAAAGCAACCAGTCGATCTGGTTTGGCCACTACACCACCTCCACTGTCGTCTCCCCGTCTCCAGGAGTTCGGGACATGATGAGGTAAGAAAATGCTGTTGCTGTTAGATGCTAACAGGGTGTGTAAATACATGCCATGCCATGACATGGTCTGCAAACATTCAACAGCCTGCTCTTCCGACACGCAAACTAACTAGACATTAATAACACAATCCCATAATGATGAACCCAAAGGCTGGCAGCGTTTGACTGACAGCTGGTTTTTAATTTCCTCCTGTTGATCATATTCAAATGCAAGCGATGGGACATTTTTTCTTTTTTAGAATCCTTTATTTAGCATTTTCAGGAATATTCAAAATATTTATTCTGGCATATTATGACAAAGTTCTTACAGTTCTTACATTTGGACCTCTTGTGTTTAGATCTGCAGTTGCATATCTGTGCGGCCACCTGCACACACTGGGCGGCCTGATGCCCGTCCTCCACAGCCGACATCCCCAAGGCACCCTGGAGCTGGAGCTGGGTGACTGGATGGACAACCGCAGGTACGGAAAACAAAAAAGGGCTTTTAGAAGGTATTAAAAGGTCTTGAATTCAATTTAAAAAAAGTCTAAAAGATTTTCTCTCGCCGGCCATAGGCAGTAATGTTTAGTTGTAAAAAAAAAAAAAAAATGTCTACCCCATTGCGGGCTGTCAGGAGTTGTTATTCGCCTATAAAATAAAACAGTAGTGAATTATGCACGTAGAAAGTTGTTGAATCCTTTTTTGTCGACTTTCAATCAGAACCCAACCAAAAAGTCACTGCTGCTCGCTACAGTTCATCGACTCAAAATGGGCAAGTGTCAATTTTATAAAAAAAATGAAATTGACTTAATTTACTTTACTTTTATGCTGTTTATTCGGGTCCAGGTTGCCCTAATTTAATTAATTGTTTTCACTAGGAATTATTGTTATATACTGTTGGGAAGAACTGAAAAAAAGTGTCATAATAATAAATCATTCTAGGCTATATTGTCCCTGATTTTCCATTTCATTTTCATATTGTGAAACGGGTATTAAATAGCACTATATGTGGTATTGAAAAGGTTGGGAAAGTTTAGCTTGGTGAACCTTGCAGAAACCCCGTGTCACATCTGTCTCCAGGTACAGGGTTCTGGCCTTTGACCACGACCTGCTGAGTTTCTCTGACCTGAGGTTTGAGCAGTGGCCTGCGGTGCTCATCACCAACCCCAAGGACGCACAGTATCTGCACCCCGGAGTGGAGCCGCTGGCTCGAATACGGAGATCAACACACATCAGGTGTCTGCTCTGTGTGTGTTGAACCATGAGGCTCTCACTGGCTCTACTACAAACATTTTTATAGAGCACCTGCCCCCTGTTACGTAATATACCCAACTTGCTGTGTGGGTTATTACATCACCGTTAAATAAGCTGTAGTTGCCTCTGCCTAGGAGGTTTTGGTTTTGTTACTAGCATTATTGTATATGTCAAAATCTGGTGACAGTTTTCGATGCCATTTGGTAGACAGTTAGGTCACGGCCCAGGGAACTAGTTAGTTAGTAAATTAATCTTTTAATCTTGCTTTTATATAGACCTTAGTGGTCCCCTAATACTGTATCTGAAGTCTCTTTCCCGAAATTCAGCCTTGGTGCAGAATTACAGCCACTAGAGCCAGTCCCACAATGAGCTTTTCTTAGGATGTGCCATTTCTGTGTCTGTAGCTTTAAATGCTATTGAGGAGGAGAGAGGGGGGGCAAGGTGGAGGGTGGGGGTGTGGCCTTGACCAACTGCCATGCTTCGCTTGTTTGCAAGCCATGGTGTCTCTCTCTTTCTCATGGGCGGGCCAAATTCTCTGGGCGGGCAAAGCAGAGAAAGAGGAGGTAACCTTTCCCCTTATGACGTCATAAAGGGAAGATTCCAGAACGGCTCATCTGAGCTTTCATTTTCTCAAAGGCAGAGCAGGATACCCAGGGATCGGTTTACACCTATCGCCATTTCTAGCCACTGGGGGACCATAGGCAGGCTGGGAGAACTCATATTAATGTTAAAAAACCTCATAAAGTGAAATGTTCATGCCATGGGGCCTTTTTAAAGGACAAATTAACGTTACGAGGCAATGCGTCTCATGAATTAGTGCACTTTAAATGAAAATAACAAGCATGTCCACCCTGTAATTGTCAATCATTTTATGAATCATGGTGCAAATCTGGATGCAGATTTCTTTAAAGTAACACGTCGGCAGCGGTTCATCATAAAGTGTTTTTCACTAGGCGACAAGTAAGCATGGTAACACAGCCTTTATCTTATTTTCAATAATAAAAATGTGAATTTTCTTTGTTCTCAATAGGATCTTGGCCTTCTCAGAGGCCCCAATCAAAGCGGTGCATGTAAGCGTAGATGGGAAACCTCTGGGGAAAGGCCACGCAGCTGGAGGGCCTCTCTATGTTCTGCTGTGGGATCCATCTCTCTACCTCACTGGACTGCACACCATCAGAGTTAAAGTGGAGGTCAGTGCTAGGGCTGCACAATATATCGTTTTTTTATCGTTATGGCGATATCAACTGACGCAATAAACGCATCCTGAAAGGCTGCGACGTATCGCAAAAGACACTCCTGAGTTAGTTGAAAGAGAGTATCGGTAGAAAACTACACTTTAAAATGTAACTGTCATACTTTTTTGGGGCATTTTAGGCCTTCATTTGACAGGACAGCTGAAGTCATGAAAGGGGAGAGAGAGGGGGGAATGACATGCAGCAAAGGGCCGCAGGTCGGAGTCGAACCCACGCCCGCTGCGTCGAGGAGTCAACCTTCATACTGTATATGGGCGCCCGCTCTACCAACTGAGCTACCTGGTGGTGCCTTTTATCTTCAATTCATTCAATAAAATAATGTTGGAATGTTTTTTTTAAATTCATCAAGCAATTTGCTGTATATTAGAATACTGAAAGCAGCAGAACTGAGCAATCTTTAATATCTGTTTATTTAACGCAAGTAATGTAGTTATCGCGATATTCAACAACGTTATCGCATATTGCATATTTTCCTCATATCATGCCGCCCTTAGTCAGTACAGCATTCATTTATCTTCCACCTATAGCGTTTGTCAGACTTTTAAATATTTCACAGGTCTTGATTAAATTCGGGAGGTTTGTTTGCTTCGAGTTGAATTAGGATTCAGTTGATGTAGCTCGGCTGTCTGGGCACTGTGGCTTTTCATGTGGACGTTCACATAGAACTTATGCGTTTTATAAGACTTATAGAATCAACAATTAGCCCCTTTCTTATCTTTTTGTGTGTGCGTGTCAGGACTCGGCAGGCCGATCGTCAGTGCGGGAGCAGCACTTTACTCTGGAGGACGACCTGACTCCCAGCTTTGGTTTCGTGCAGTCCTTCGTCCTCCTCACAGACCACTACATCCTGGCCCGAGTGGCCTTCATTTTTATCACGCTGCTGAATGTCGGGGTGCTGCTGGCCTTCAGATTCCTGCGCGTTCCATATGGAAGAGGTTAACTGTCACTAAATACCATTCATATAAATACATCATCATCATAATGTCACGTTGATTACAGATGTGTGTGTGTGTGTGTGTGTGTGTGTGTCAGATGTTTGTTGGGTGACCGTACAGATGCTTTTTATGTTTGTGTTTTCTAATGTTATTGATTGTTGGAACAGACGATGCAAGAAAATGTTCTGTGTGAACAGACAATAGAGTTCTATCTTATCTTAACATGTAGGCTAAATGTTAGTGTATCATGTTAATAAATATAGGCGTAAGCAATTATTTAAATAACAATTGTTCTTTATATATTCATACATTTTTGTTTTGTCTATCATCGCCAGGATTGACCTCTCAAGCCTGTATGTCCCTCCATCTGGTCAGCACAATGGACACCTTCTACTACTCTCTGCTGCTGTTTAACCTGTGTACAGCCTTAGGTGGGTCAACTGCTTTGCTTCACAAGCTTTCCTTGTAATCTTGCATCTGTTCCTGTATAAATAACTCCTGGCTGTGCGGCTTCCCTCAGGTCCGTGGTTCATAGGAGAGATAATAGAAGGCCATAGCGGTGCCTGCTTCGCCTTTGGGGTCTTCGTCGATGGACACTTCCTGGAGGGCAGTCTCACTTATGTTATTGGAGTCGTTCAAGTAAGTAAATCAATTTTATTCAGCACTTCTACATCTCAGTGATGTGTGTACATTAGCAAAAGGTCTTATGACTACTTGTATGTGAAAGGGTTGGCTCTTAGTGATGAACCCACAGAGGAGTATTACCTGGCTTAGCTCTACAGAGCTTTATAATGATGGCAGTTAATTGTTTTGGTTTTTTGGCCCACAATTTTACTGTTTTTAGTTAAGTCTCACCGCTCTCATAGCGTTTTCTGCCGCAGCAGGCAGGCTATTTTTTTTTTTTATTCACAAAATCCTTTAAAACCAACATGCATGCTATCTGCCCAGCGGCAAATTGCAGACAGACGCATTTAGCGACTAGCTGGTGAACACAGTGCAGCATTTAGCAGCTAAAAAGGCAGATATTTTCTTCAGGAGTTGGTAGACCAAAAACATAGCTAAAAGAGAGTGATTGTTGGACTTGCATTCATCAGGTGAAACACAACCCCAAATAAGTGTGTTGTAAGGCAACTGTTATTTGTAATAAAAAAAAAAGTAAAATGCACTTACATGTGGCTCTCTGTAGTTGGGCTTATTAGAAGCTAATGTACTTCTATATGATTGTTGCTGAGTTTGTCCCTTCATGGTTGAATGCACCTATTGGAAGTCGTTGGTAATGTAATGTCATGGTGGTAATATGTCAGTGTTGTGTTCACAGCTTGTTTGAGCACACAGGTAAATATTTCTTCATTTTCAGGGGTCACAAGCCATACTTAACATGGTCTGTCCCCTTGCTGTATTGGTACTTCCTTGTATTGAGAACCTACAGTGATAATCAAGAACTAATCACATCTAACTGGACTCATTTCCTCTCTGCCAGCTGCTATTCTTCAACATGCCCCTCACCTGTTATCTATGCTGGTGCCTCCATCACCGTTGCCGCGGCAACACCTTCCGATCCCACTTCCTGGGGCCAAGCTGCCGCTGGCGGACTCTGGCAGTTCACCTCTCAATGCTGCTGCTGCTCACCTGGCAGGTTCACTCCTGCTACTTTCTCTTTGAGACCTACGGCCTTGTGGCATTTTTCCTGTCTCCAGTCCGCACATGGGCGTTAGGGCTCAGTCTGCTATTGGTCTACCGCGCCTGGACAGGCCCCGCCCCTCTTGTTCGCGACAACAGCAAGAGCGTCTCTCCCTCTTGACAGTAATTGCACTGTGCCGCTACGATTTACATCAAGTCTGACTCAGATATATTCTGCTGTCTCTATCCAACCTGAAATCCCCCCACCCCCTCCTCCTTTCTTTCTCTCCTCCTTCCAAATGCCAATTCACAGTACATCACTCAATATCCTGTTTAACGATAGTATTGTTTACTTAATATGCATGTTATTGTAAAGCACCGGTGAGCACATTTTTGGCCATATTCATAGCAATGTGTGCAAAACAGCCAAGTAAAATAGCCTATTTGAGAGGACTTGTCCAATGTGTGCCCCAGTTAACAGTATATTCTGCTGTGGTTTAAGCTGACTCATTTACTTGAGCATTTTTGGAAGTGTTGCCTAGGCCTAATGCCACTTCACCACTGCCAAAGGATGAGTAAGCAAGATTTCACCTTTTTATGCTTCCCTCTGAAAATCATTTTCATTCACTAATATAGGCTGGACATGCCAAACCGATCCTCATGTTTACCTTCCGACACAAATTGGGTGGATGAGAAAGCAACATTTTTTATACTGTAAGCTTTCCTATTTCCCCCATGGCTGACAGAGCATGGTAGTGACAATAACTCTGGTGAAGATAACCCAGGTAATGCAAGCTAAACGATAACATTTTAAAAGTTTATTCTACACAATCACAGGAAATCAAATTAGGGAAATTACAGATGAATCCAATTCTGTAGTTGATCTGTGTACAAGTAGTTATTGACACGTGTTTTTAATTCAAATGAATTCCATTGCACACAACTGCCCCTTAAAAAATGTCTCAATATTCGCATTGAATAGTTATATCAAAAATGCCAAATGCCAGTTGCCACAAAAATACAACAAGTTGGTCTGACTCGTCGTGCTCCTTCAAACGTGACTACAGAAGCAGCTGTTTGTTTCTCAGGAATGCGAGCACTTTAACAAAAGGCTGGTCCCAGTAGTATTTCAGGACAATGTTTTTATACTCCATAGTAGCTCGGTGAACTAAAACCCATGGAAAACAATCGAGATGTGTGGTGGCTAAAAAAACAAAATGAATGTGTTATAGATGTGGTGAAATAAGATGAACCAGTACTATGCTGTTTTAATTTATTCTTTCTGATTGTATCGAGTGATTTCTTTTTATATTCCCTTCATGTTATATATCTGCACAGGAAATGCATTGGAAGTTAATTGGACCGCTCTGTGTGTAAAAAAAAAAAAAAAAAAAAAAAAAAAAAAATTGTTTGTATTGTTCCAGTTTCCTTTTTTGTGAAGGTGTGAGAGCAGTAAACTGTCTGTTGCAATATCATTTAATCATTTCTAGTCAGTAGTATCAGGTGCCTGGATTCCACAAGAACAAACTGATCTTAAAACAAAAAGGGTGAAGACCACATTAATCAAGTCCTTTAATGGAAGCAATGTTCCAACAGAGTTAAATCATGGTTGTTTTTTTTAAGCCAATCCCAGTGTGTGTGCAGATTAATTGCTCAGTGCTGTAATAAGACATGCAGGTTAATATTAGAACAGCTGCTAGACACTGAAAAAACTAAATTATGTGCACTCTTGATGGCAATGTTTTTACTAACTTTTCCTCCCTCTTCTCTGCAAAAACAAGTATTTTTGTACAGGAGCACTACCAAATGTATAATTCCAGCATAAAGATGGATATTAAAAATGTATGGACTTTTCTTCTTCTCCAATGATGCTTAGTACCTCTCACAAGCTATGTAATCTGTCCACAAGGAGGCAGAATTGTGTTGCATTTCACTCTTCGAATTATGCATGGAATTATTTTTATTTATTTTTTGCAGAAAAGCACCAAAACCATATATTGATGAGACAATTGTGATAGTGTATTAATGCTCACTGAATATGTTTAACTATGAATCTGGGTGTGATGGTTCTGTACTGTACACCGATTTGACTGTTGACAAGAAAAACAGACATCGACCCCACCACCATTATGTCTCTGAGAAGGAATATTCGGCAATTGATGCTAGTACTGGTGTTCACTTATTGACCTATTCTGCATCCCCTCCTATGTTCAGACACTAAAGTGTACGAATGAAAAGATGATTTTACACTGGCCACATTCTTGTGACTACTGAATTTGGAGCCAACCACAATTTTATTTTATTAATGGTTTATAGTGCTGTGGAATAAAATGTTCATTACAGTAAATCATATACATTGTGTTTGTCTTCATGTTATTGTCACATAATATCACACAGGAGTGTACAACAAGAATACAGAACCCTACACTGACAAAAGATAGTAAAAAATATAAGATGAGTAAAATAAAAAGTGATTTTGTCAATACTGTTAAATAAAATGGAATGCAAAATAAATGAAAAAAGAATACTTTATATTTCTCCAATCTGCTGCACTCTTATTTAACTTTTTCTAACTCGTTTTCCTATTTGTTTGATCTCGGTACACATTTAATAATTTATCTAACATTTCCTACTTCTTCATGCTTATATGATAATGATATTGGCGCTGGTATGTAGCTTTACCGAAAACTTTACTGGAAATCAATACAATAAGCACCAGCATTTTCAGCTAGTTATAGCTCTTCATGAAACTAAACCACCTAGTTCATGCAATATTTATCATCTGACTAAGCCACCTGTAATGTTAATTGTGTTTATGTTGTATTCTGCTGGTGACGCTGTATTAACTCTTGCACTTTTTTGTAGCTAAAACACTTTAGCTAGCAAGCTGCAAAGTTAGCTAGCTAAAATATCTTTCATTTAGTTTAACATTATGAGAGACAATAAATCACATATACACAGTAAAATCCAAAGTCTTATTTCCATTGTAATAATAATAATATGCAGTGTATGGATGATTACCATTAGGCCTACATATACATAGTTTTATGATGCAAGTTTGGGCTAGGTAGCTAGCTGAGAAGGCTGGTAATTTGTGTGTTCATTAAGCTAGCAGTGTTTTCAGCTAAGCTAAATAGGCAGCGTTCTTGATTGATTCAGTGACTTAGTTATTTTACCTCCAATCAGATATTTTTTCAACAGATTGGAAGTAAAAGAAGAAGAAAAACTTTTAAATTATTGTACTAAAAGATTGTGTCTTTGACCTTTTACTGCCTTTTGTCAGTTTCGGGGTTCCATACAAGAAGACATCTGCTGATGTTATATTATAGTACTGGTACAGTATGGGCAGTGATTTTGTAGATTATTATCATTAGGCAGTACTGGAATATTGTACTCTACATTTATTACTGCTACAACAATTTCCAAAAGTCTAAATAAATATTAAATTCAAGACTTAGATCTAACTTTTAAATTTCATTTATTTTTTCTCAAGAACACAATTTCAAAGAACATTGTGTAATTTTTCATTCATGGTTTATAATTGTAAACTGGCGTCAGCTAATCAATGCGATATCTTACTACAGTTCATTGAGTTGGTGTTAATGGTGATAGAAAGGCAACTGTAAGTCAATTTCCCAAGGCGTCCTCTTGTCAGAGCAGCTACAGTGATTTTCTTCACTCTGATATCTTTATAATTTGCTTGCCAATGTTCCCCCCTTTCATCATAGAGCAAAATGCATCTGCAAGAAAATGAAAAGAATGATTCAACTCCTGTCAAGTTAACAAAAAAGTCATACAAAATGCAAAAATTAAAACCTACATACTTCCCATATTTTCGATGCCATTATCCACAGTTTCCAGCACCTGCAGAGTGAAAGCAAAATTACTAAAGCATGTGAAGAGACAGACAGGGAAGAGGTATGCATTTTGCAAAACGAACAAGGGCACCCACACACTCAACCACACATCATCACCATTTCCTCCTTACATTGATTTGGCCTGATTTAACTCGCTGGCTGAGCTCACAGAGGGCAGTTTCTGCTTTGTGCATGTAGTTAAGCACCATAAATCGCTCCCGGGTGATGTTCTTCCTTTGCAGGGTTTCCTGTATCTCCTCGCTCAGGGGCGGAGGATACGGCACGTCCTTGTTGTACTGCGAGATCTGCCCACACAGGATCACATGGCTGTCTTTGTTCATCTGCAGGTAAGAAGAGTCGGAGAGGTCAATGTGTGAGATTTAATTTATAAGACACAAAACACTCACTGTTGAAGATCAGACTTCAGAATCAAACTTCTAATTTGCTAATGTTGATAGTACAATAAGGGAAAGAAAACCAACTAACACTTTAAGATTCACATATTTTCCAGCCGGATGAACCACAAATGAAAGTACAACATAGACTGCATTATTATCTGCACACGCAGACACAACTCAAGCGGTACCTGTGTGATTACAGTATCACTGATGGCACCTCCCACGTTATCAAAGTAAACATCTATCCCATCAGGGCAGTGCTCCTTGAGCCTTTTAGGGACGTCCTCTTTACTGTAGTTGATGGCTGCAGAAAAGCCCAGGTCATCCACTAAAGCTCTGCACTTCTCATCAGAACCGCAAATCCCAACCACTCTTGCACAGCCATCCAGCCTGCCAAACTGGAAAAATGAAAGCAGGGTGAAATGATACAATCAGGATTTGTCTTCCTTTTCTTTGTGATCTAATCTCTGTTTATGTTAGCATATGTGGTTAGCTAGATTAGATCTGCTATCCTGAGTGTGTGTGTTTTTTTTTAACAGTTATAGCTCCCACCAACCATCTTGTCTTTATCTTCCTTACATTTAAACTCATGAAAAATCAAAAATATTCTTACCTACTCTAAGAAAACTTGGTATACGACAAAGTAAACGCGTAGAAACTCTACAATTTTAAGCATGCTGTTTCCATGCATTTGGCCAGTATCTCAGATAGCTACAACTGTATACAAGACACTTATTGGACCCGAATGTGAAATATGCTGCAGTTACCTGTCCAGCTATGGAGCCGCAGGCTCCAGCTGCCCCGCTCACCACCATGGTCTGATTGGCCCCTTGGATCACATTACCCTTCTCCCTTACACCCAACAGTGCAGTGAGGCCTGTCATGCCAACTGCACCCAAAAGGTAGGACAAGTGCCCATCAACCAACTGTGGGTCAACCTGCAACAGACAGAAGGTAGTATCACAAGCATTGGTATTAATTATGTCAGTATTCATAGACGGCTTGCTTGTCACATGCAGGTAACATTTAGTTCATGCATGCATTTTAAACTCATTCTCTTTTTTGCAAAATATTAACTATGGACTATGCCCCAACGTTGACAAACATCAATATGCCACACCTTCTGTAAGACACTTCCTTTCATAACAGCATAGGTCTGCCAAGGCCAGTTGAATGAAGTGACCACACCTCCCTCACTGCAGGTACTGCAGCGGCTGGCCTCAACCACGCCGACACCTCCACCATCCACACTCTCAGACAGCTGCCACGGAGCCACATAATCAACACCGGTGTCTTCATTCATTCTGCATCGCTGAGAAGCAAAAACACATAGATACTAGAAATGATGGAGATGGGAAGCTTTGCATGTGGTTTTATGCTTGAGTCTTGCCTTAACCTTTCTATAGATAACATATATATAGACTAGTTGATTGTATGACTATCACTTTGGTTGTTTAAATGCAGTGACAAAAAGAAGACTGAGTCCTTGTTTCTTCACTGAAAACCTTTTCTTTCGTAACTTTAATTTATACCAGACAGTCTTTTTTTTTTAACCAATCCTTAATATGCATAAGCAGATACAATAACTTAAACTGTATGTCCATTCTGACTGTATCAATACCATGTAAGGGTCGACAGAGAGGCAAAGCGTCCGAACAAGAACCTCCCCATCTTTCAGGTCAGGTACCAAATTCGTCTCCTCCAGACGGAAATTTTCAGGAACTGGCGCCCCGTTTTTACCTAAATGTATAAATAAGTAGTTAGAGTGAACGTTAGCCACGCTGTTGCAGTAATATTGCAGCACGGGACACAAGACAATAGGTCTACAGATATTCTGTTGTGAAAAGTTTCCTACCTGGCCGTGAGTTGAGAACGACTCTCTGCACCTGCATCCTTGAAAAGTGACGTTAGCCTTAATACGTAACGTTACGCCGAGTGGTACCCAACCAGACCTCGCAACAAACGTCAGGCTTAACGTCGGGTTTGTATGTGTGCAAAGGTCACAGCGTTAACAAGTGTTAAAAGGTGTGTGCAACACGAGAAAATTACCAACTATAACTACAAAACCTTTTCTAAATACTATGTTTACATTACCGGACGGGTTACTTTTGTTGTCTTGTCTGTTGTTTGGTCTGCAGGCTAACGTAGCAGAAAGTCTCATTAAGTACAAAGCGAGAGGCTTCCCTGTTACCAACTTCCATCTTCGTTTAAATCCTGTTAGGCAGTTGGACCAGTTTTCTGGGAGTCAGAATATAATATTTGATTCAGTGTCTATTTTTTTTAAACATATTTAATTAAACAGTTAGCTAGTGACAGTCCCTGTGTGTCGATATGTCTTATATGTCGAATGATTGGCCAACGTTAGCTAAATTTCTAATGCTAATGTTAGCTATTGATAGGAAAGTGCGACATCATATTCCCGATGTTCTAGTGTAGGGGGTATTTACTATCTTGCCGGTCCTAATTGGTCTTTTCCTATGTGCAGTTGAGCCGTTAAGGCAGCAAATCAGAAACGGTACGCGTCCTCAACAACCTTTTTTTTTTTTATTAATTCAGCTCATCGACACTGCAGCTATGGAAGTATATTTACTTAGCAGTGAATGTGACGACATTTACACTCGATGTTGCCAATGCAATCGATCCGTTTCTCATCAAAGACTGTAAACGTGGGTAGGTCCCAATAGATTGCAGTATTGATTGCTAGCTAAAAGTGTTTCAAAGTGGGAAGTGACGCTTTGTGGAGGAATCTGAGGAAAAAAATTAAAAAAAGTTTACGGTTTCATTAGTAAATCGCTGCCGTTACACTAGCTTACCGTCAACTTTAGCTGCAGCAGGACACCGTCAAAACAGGGAAATGAAGGCGCATGTGCCATGGAGGAACAGAGTTTAATGTGAGTGCTGTAAAGGTATTCGCTTATGCATGCCATGTCTATGCTAAGTGTTTCTGATGGTTTAGTACGCTGTCATTAGCCACATCAATGTGTTGTTTCTAGACAGCTAGCTCCAGACAGAATATAGCGTTAGCTATAGCTTCTCACCTGATCTGACCCCCCCCCACCCAAAGGAAAGACACCCATTCATATAGCTACATGACCGGTGGTAACGTTAGCTAAGTTTGTATTATACATCCTTGATCTTTGCTGTGCAGGAAAAAAGGGATTCTTCTTCTCAAAAACCAGTTCAAGTATTGGTCCAGTATTATTTTACTGCTAATCAATAGTAGCCGTGAGTATTAATTCCTTCAAAAATTGCATGTCTAAAATGCTTCACCTTTTGTAGGCTACACTTGATTTTGTAGTAAGGTTTTTAAAAATGCATTTCAATGTGAGCTGCAGATGTGATTCTTTTAGTAAAAAAATATTTTAATTAATTTCTCTATCAATCAAGGGTTTGAACTATAAAATGTCGTGGTCCCTCACCATATCCCTTAAATTACAGTAGAAAAATCCAAAGATATTATCTTTACAATGAAACAGAATAGGGTAGCAAACCTATATACTTTCAATTGTATGCAAACGTCAATTATTTGGCTATTTTTGCTTGAAAAATAAGGATTATTTGATTATTACCAGGTTCTGAATAATTGTCTGTCAGTTGACTTGTAAACACTATAGGCATCAGCTTCGGAAAAAAAAAAAACATGCAGCCGAGAGAAAAGGCTGTTTGACACAAACACATACGCCACAATTCCCAGTGCAGTGGCAGTGTCATCAGTGGCAGACATGTCAGTCTGACTCGACTTCTTGTCAATGGCATCTGTGAATGTTTTCAGGCTTTGCACGTTATTTTAAGGGTCAAAGAGAAGAGAGAGAGAGAGAGAGTCTGGGAGAGCCAGGACTGCAGTCCTGCAGAGTCTGGATGACACATGCCTGGTCATGATGTCATGTTGAATGTCATCATGATACTGTAAAATGTCCAACATCTCCCCATTATACTTGCTTATTTTCACAGCAGACATTTCACCTTGTCGTAGCAGGAAAAGCACAAGTGTCACTAATGACAGTATGTGTCCCGGTAAGCTGTGGCAGCGTGACAGTTAGCATGACCCTTACACTGAAATGGCTGAATGAAATTCACCAGTGGCATCAGTCACTTTATTATTTACACCTGTGCTTTTCCTTTTGTGACGTGTCAGAATGTCTGCTGTGAAAAAGACCTGTGCAGTCTTGTGATGATCACCTACATTCGTTTTCTGTTTAACAACTAATCGATACATCAACTAATCGTTCAAGCCAGGGGTCTTCAAGGTTTTTTAGGCCAAGGACCCCTTAGCTAAAAGAGAGACAGAGCAGGGACCTCCTACTATTATATATGGTATTAAACTGGGTGGGTGGATGGATATTCACACATTCTATTGTACACCATATTTTAATGTTAAACATACATGGGAAAGGCACAGTGTTTCATGTTGATGTATATTTTCAGCCATTTTAATTAAAAAACAAATTATCAAACAATAATTTGGCGGCCCCCTGGAGTAACTCTGAGGACCCCCCCTAAGTGTTGCGGGCCCCCTTGTTGAAGGTCTCTGGTTTAAGATAGACTAAATTATCAATATTGATTATTTGGTTTGGCTGACTGATTAGTCTGCAAATAGTTTCCAGACTGCTTTTCACAGATGGTTGTTTGCCTCATGATGACCAGGGCCACTTTGTATGTAGGCTACATTACATCACTGAGTAGTCCACAGATCGCCTGGCAACATGTAGGCCTGGTTAAGGATTCACCAGGTATGATTTAATTCATCGTGAAACTTCCACGCACACAGGTTAAGGCCAGTTAAACACTAAGATAATACCGTTTGTAACTATCCTAAGTTAGACATTATGTCTTTCTTCTTGTAATATAACAATATCTTGTATTTTGATAATCTATTTGGTATATTGTGAGGATTTTCTGCTTATCTCTGTTTTCTATCATTTTAAGTAAAAATTTGAAGGCATTAGACCTTAGGCTTATTTCATACACTTATTTCATACTGAAACTATGACCAGCAGCTTTAACATGAACAAAATGTGTTTTCATATTGTTTTCTCCCACACCCTCACGCAGCTGCTGCTTGCTGTGTCATGTGCATAAACCACGCATGCATTTCAAGAGAAATTTCGTCTGTAAAAAAAGAAGTGTGTGACTTTGAAAGAAAAGTGAATGTAAAACTGTACTGTGCCGGGTGCGTCCTTTCATCCCCGCGGTCCTCCCATATGTGTTGGAATTTCCCGCAAGGACTGAGAGGGATCTTGCTCCGTAAATTACAGCGCCTTGCGTGTCAGAGGAAGGCCTTTTATGGACATGGAAGTAGGTGTGGCCAGCCAGCTGGTGGTGGCGGTGGAGGGAGGAAGGGGGGGGGGGGAATCACAAGACAAGCAAGCAGAGACACGGGGAGAGTCGATGTGCTGTGCAGCGAAAGGCCGCATTGCCAGTGTGAGTTTTTTTTGTGTGCAATCCTATTGCAATAACGTGCAACAGACAGCGGCGGCATTGCGCCCGCGTTTCCGACCGGGAAGGACTCTGTTTACGCATCGACCCCGTTTTCCTGTTGACTTTATAGCAAAGGGGGGTGGTGGGGGGTGTGTTGAAGGAAAAAAAAAAGTACCAGTGAGTGAGGTCAGCAGCATAGCATGAGTCAACCTTGGGGATGTGTGCAGTCATCATCGGAGGTCTGTATTGTGCGGGCCTGCTGCCGCTGCTGGCCGCACAGAGCTGCCAGTGTGCGATCCTGCGGGCTGGGCTGCCCTTAGTAGCAGCTTTCATCACAAACACAGTAAGTATCGGGACAGACAGTGCTGCAGCTGCGGTGTCGATGACTGGCGGCGGCGTTGTTGTTGTTGTTGTCAGATCATGTTATTGTTGCACAACATCTCGCTCACAAAGTTTTGTTTACCTCGCTGAGACGCACCGCTGTTGACCGAGCGTCCGTATAGGATGCGTTTAATGTCTCGGATCCAGACGGATTGACTGCACGGAACGAGACACGTGACGTATTTAACCACCTTTTTTTTTTTTGACAAGTTGAATCGATCCACGGTATTTGTTAGTTTGCCGTGCCACCACACTTTTATCATGCGGGCTGCATTGTTGGCTCGGGTTTGTTGCATTGGGACATGGCATTAGTGACTGGATAATCCGTTTTCTACAACAAAGGGTTTCTCGTAAATAGCGCTGAGCTGGCTGGCCACAGAAAGTGAGGGGGGGGGCGGCAGCAGGAAGAGTACTGTTGTGGAAGGACTCAGCATGTTTTTCTTCTCATATTTTCTTTTATTTGTCGTCTCTTGCACGCTGCAGGCCTCGCACGCCTGCTGATATGCGAGCAGTGCAACACGGGCTGATTTTAAATTAGGAAACAGCGATGGATTAGGGCGGCTAATTTCGCTTGACATGTGTCTTTAGCCAATTTAACCTGGTAGGCTACTTTGTTTATCGGGCTAAACCCCCAGGCTTGTGTAAGGTTGCACTTGCGATGCGTCACGATGATCCTTTTACCTCGGATGGCGTCTGTTTGATGCACAGAGACTGCTCACACAGCATGGTCGCTCAGTGAGCACCACTTGTGTCTTTTGCTCATTCTGCAAAGAAATAGATTTTTTTTGTGTGTGTGTGTGTGTGTGCACCTTTTTCATAGAAGGTGTTTCATAGGATTTGACAGCATGGCTTTGGGCATGTGTAACATCACATGGCATTGCTGGTGCACCCACACACTGTTTGTTAGCAACATAGCATGGTCATTCAGTTTCCTCAGTCAGTGGTGCCCCTGAGCCAGTGCAGGATCTGAACAGCTGCAGCTGTCTATTTTAAGAAGTGTGTGTTTTACTAGGCCACCAGAGTAAAGGGTGACTTTTATCAGTCACTTCCTAGGTTGCTCTGACATGTCCGTGTTGTAGAGATTCTAGTATTCATTTACGTAATCAGCAATGACAAATTGTTTTTTGTTTTTTTTAAACAGGAGTGCTGCAGATTAAAGAGAAAAGGCCTTAATGGTTGTCTGTTTAGGCATTTGACTGCTGCACAAGAGTGGCAAGATGTCGATCTCATACAGATGGAGCAAGGATTGAAATTTTAACAGAAACAGTCGGGAGCTGTGTGCTTCTTGAAATTTGGCAGACTGCACCGTGTCAAAAAATCTGCTCCAAAACCTTGCCATCAGCTAATATTTTTGATAATCACCACGGGTTACCATGGCAATTGTCAAGAAGCAAGCTATGAAAACCTGCAAGGCCATCTTGACTTTTTCCCTCACATAAATCGTATCCCTATGACTCATGCGTGCTCACTTTCAGTTGCCCTTCCTTTTTGAGTCTGCAGCCACGGTTCAAAGGGCACAGGTTCCCTTTTTTCACCCCAGATGAGTCACAGTTGTACAAAGCTGTTTCTATCACGTTCACCCCGCTGTCTGTTCTGCCGTTTGGCGGGAAAGAGAGCTTCCGTTGAAGTTCAGTTGATTGAGCCACGAGGGGGTTTTGTTGTAAGTTGGAGTTAGAGGCTTCAATGATTTTCATTTTTTTTCTCCTCCAGTGCTGATGTCAGGGCCCATCATCAAACATGGTGCAGTACTATCTTGTAATGACATTTCCTGGAACCATTTATTAAGCTATCTCTACCAACTACCTTTCAATAATATTATGCAGGTCAGTTATACGTGTTAGCCTGCATGCAGGAACTTATCCCTGTCATGTGAGCTTAGATGACACAGTTTAGGCCTTCCCCTCCCTCCCTCTACTCTCAAACCTAATACCTTTCAGTAGAGGTCTATTGTTGAAAAAGCAACCAGCGGGTTTTTACATGGTTGAGGCGGGGGTGATAATGAGTCACCCCCTGTTGGGACCCCTTTAGCCTGTGGCTCAATGCTTAACCTCTCTCTCATTTTCTCTATACAGGGTGTTGCCCATGAATGAGAAAAACACACAGACTTCTTCAGATCTGCTCACCCCCAGGCCGGTGCCCTCTGCGTGGGTCACAAAGAACTTCAGAGGGGAAGAGAAGATTATCCTGGTTGACCTTATTACTGCCAACTCTGATGTCAATGTAGTTTTACAGCCTTATTTCACTGATATTTGGATTTGATATATCCAAGTGATCCAGTGGAGCTGGTTTGGTTGAAAATATTCACCTGGCTCGGCTTATTCATGCCCGTCATGAGTGTACCAGCCCAGCAGAAACCCAGCGCCAAGAGAACAGGCAAACGCATAACGTTTTTCAACGATCAAAGCCTAGCAATGAAGGAGACGTCTCAACACCCTGAGGGGTCCTACTATGTCCCGGGTGGCACTGCCTCAGACCCCGGACAGAGCGAGGCTGCAAGAACTGTGACTTCCAATCCAGAGGCCCCTCACATGTACCTCAACTCTGTCATCTTCAGCCCAGATAAGGGTGACCAGAGCAGGGGTCATTATCAGCAGACGGTGCCTATGAAATGGGCCCACCAGGAGCCCAGTCAACAGCAGCCATCTCTGTCCCAGCAGCACAGAGCTGCCTCCTGGAATACCATGACTAACTGGGGACAAAACTTTGCTAATTACATCGGAGGAGTTAATGTACCAGACTCAAGGACCCAGAATGCATTTGTGAAGTCGATGCATGACACTTCTGGCTTACAGCCACATCAGCAGCCCCCCACCAGAGCTGCAGACAAGCAGCCTCTGGGGCCTAACCCTGCAATTGAAGTGTACAGCGATGCTGTTAAGGCTCGGGGACTGGATTGGGATCAGCAGCCGCAGTCCCAGGCCTTTCAGGAGACCTTGAAGCCTGGGGCGCTGAACACCCAACAGCACAGCACATCCCATCCAGGAGGAAGCTCGGTCTTGCAGCCCTTCCAATTGGCCTTTGGTCAGCCCAAGCAGCACCTGCCAGCGTACTACCAGGCCTTTCAAGGCAACAGGACAACCCTACCTAACCCACCTAACTACTCAACACAAGCAAAACCCCCACACCAGTTGCAGCAGAAGCAAGAGCAAATCCAACGCCAGCAGCAGCAGCAACAACAACAACAACAACATCACATAATCCAGCAGCAAATTCAGCAGCAGCACCATCAACAAATGCAGCAGCAACAAATCATTCAGCATCAACAGCATGTACAGCAACAGCTTCAGCAACAAGTACAGCACGAGCAGCAACAACAAAAGATACAACAGCAGCAGCAGCAGCAGCTTCAAATTCAGCAGCAAATGCAACATCAGCAGTTGCAACAACAAAACCCTCATGTGCTTGACTATTACCCCGGTGCACAAAATGCCCACCCCCACCCGCATCCACAGCCTCTGGTGGTACACTCCCAGGAGTCCTCTGCTCCAGCTGCCCCAAAGATCCAGGAACCAATTATCCAGGACATCACCCCAGAACCCCAGCAGCCTTCAGATCCGCTGCTGCCCCTACTCCAGTCTGAGCCCCTGTCCCAGTCACAACCCCAAACGCAGCTCCGCAGATCACGACGGCTCTCAAAGGAAGGCGGCGCGCCGTCCGACAACCCTTTCCTCTCTGTCTCTCCGGACCAGGCTTCCCCGGGGTCGCAGGGCTCCCAGAACGGGGGCCTTGACATCCAGGCAGCCCCAACAGGCGTCATCCAGAGCACGCGGAGGAAACGCAGGGTCTCCCAGGAGGTCAACCTGGAGACCCTGGCTCAGAAGGCCTCGGAAATGGAGTCTCTGCCATCACATGTTTTAAAGGTAAGTGCTCAGTTCAGTTTTGACACTGTCAAAATGTTTGACCATTCTTTGACTCTTTCTTTGTTTTGGTTTCTTTTTTACTTTGTATGCCTCCGCGCTGGCGACAACCGTGGCCGAATATGTGTATATGTATATATGTGTGTATGTGTGTGTGTGTGTATATATATATATATATATATATATATATATATATATATATATATATATATATATATATATATATATATATATATATATATATATATATATATATATTTTTTTTTTTTTTTTTAAATCTGCACTTTTTTAGCGAAGCCTTTTTATATTCAATTCGATCTTCAGTGTGTTCTATAAAAGAATGTTGTAAATGATTTCCTTTCATTTGTTTTAAATTCAACAAGCTATGTGTTGTATTTTAGCAGAATGCTGAAAGCAGCAGAAAGGCAGAACTGAGTACACTTTAAGTACACTGTTGTATCGCAAGTAATATCGTTACCGCAATATTCATCAACGTCAACGCATGTTTTCCTCATATTGTGCAGCCTTTGAAGGCATTATGTATTCGGGTTGTCCATCCGTACGTACGTCCCGTTCTCGTAAACGCGACATCTCTGAAACGCCGTGAGGGAGTTTCTTCAAATTTTCCACAAACGTCAACTTGGACTCGAGGATGAACTGATTGGATTTTGATGTTCAAAGGTCAGCGTGCGTCACTGTGACCTCACACGACACATTTTTGGTTATAACTCAATTATTCATACGCTAATTATGACAACATTTTACACAAATGTCTCATAGGAAAAAACACTGGAGTGATGACATTTTATATCCAAAAAGTCAACTTCACTATGACGTTGTAATGTTCTGTAAAACACTTTTCTGGCCTTCACACAACACCGTACATCAGGAACAGGAACAGGAACAGGGGAGATTGTGACATATTTCCACATTTGGTCAGATACTGACTTGGTGAAGCAAATCTTGGGTGTCCACCTTGAAACTGGTGATTGTAGCAATCATCTGTGCTGCCGGGTTAAAGTGTGGGAAGCGTCCACGTTTTAGTATTTGTAGCTTCTTTGCAGCAACATCCACATTTGAAGCGTTGTCTACTGTCACGGCTATAACCTTCTGTTTTATCAGAATCAGCTTTATTGGTCAAGCATGTGAACACATACAAGGAATTTGACAGAACAAGAACAGCAAAGCTTAACAAAGTCAAGTCATACATCTGGATTCATACATGTCAATATACTGCTAACTTCCGTTTCATCAAAAGTTTCACTTATTCCCTTTTTTTATTTAATTCCTGTCAAAGCCTTCACCGCAAGTACTATATGAGCCTGGACGGACATGGATGTAAACTGCAACTTGACATGTTTGCAGAGGCATATAACCGCGAGGCAGTAATTCTAGTTTCTTATCTTTTCTGTCTTTCTGTTTTCCCTGTTCTTTGTGTTTCTTAGCTGGTGTTGGACTGAGTGTTCTAAATCCCTATGATCACATATCCGTTTAATATCTAAGGCTGTAAGCCTTAATTGTGAATATCTCGGCGAGAGCTAAAAATCTATTTTTCAAGTGTTATCCCAGGGTAAAATTGCAGTGGGATTTTAGCTCCCTGAACAAGAGCGGGGACTGGAACAAACGGCCTAACGCAACTGACAGGAAAACTGTGCCAAAACTTGTGTTGTTTGTGATTAACGTGTTGCTGGAAGAGATGCTGGATTTAATCAACGCCCAACAAAGTTTACACCACAGAACTGGGCTGCTCAGCTCTGCCCTGTGAGGAAAATCTGTAGCTAAAACAAGACCTTGCATTGTGAATTTTGTCACAAGGTAAATATATACTTCACAAATATGTGCTTTTCAGCTCTAGATGAACCTAGATCTAGACGAATCAATGAAGTCATACACTTATCTATGTTTATGTGCTGAATATCTTGATTGTGCAACAAGTTCAGTTGCCAAACAGCACTGAGTCAGTATGTCTGCAGTTCAGCATGGATGTGCCCTGGATTCGCCTCACGGCTAGCTGATCATACAGACAGTGTGTTTGGTTACATGCCTGCACACCTCCCCCCATCCCATCAAAGGAGAGAAACTCCAGCCTGGGCTCGACTGCCCTCCCCCCTCTGTACAGGGAGGGGTGCAGGGTTGCCCTGCCTGCAGTGCTCAGCAGAATATCTCTCCACTGCTCTGGCGTAGGGGCTGGAGTTTTCCACCCGCAATAATGAGCACAGATCCAGCGTAGCCACACTGCTGCATGCCTCCCTGCCCATGAAGAAGCCGTGTGCGGTGACAGAATGCATCTGTCTTCAATGATGTGGTGGTTTAGATGGCTTTAAAGTTGCACACGGGCTGCCCGTGCCCACTCATTATGGTCTCTCAAAGAAAGAAAATGTGGAGAATGCTTTTAGGGACGGTTCCTTAAATTGGCATTTATCTAAAGTCTGTCACTTAAGTGCTGCACCTCACAGTACTGTATCAAGGTGCAGATGTACACCATTCTGGTTTGGTAACTAAGGCTTCCACTGAAACATCCAAGGTCATATTTTAAATTCCATTGTCTCTCTTTTGTTTTTAAATGTTTATTCTTAACACCAGTTCATTGTTTGCGTTTGGAATCTGTCCCTTAGAAATACACCTCAGGCTTGTTCAGTGCTGTATTGACCCATCTTTTACACTCCATTTGAGTATTGACACAAGTTTCTCTTTCGATTTGTTTTTGTGCGAGGTAAGGAACAAGGTTTCAGGGTTCCCCATTTGATGTTTTGATTATAATTTGGCAGGCTGGCCTGGTAAATGTCTGTTTAATATTCATTGTGCTGGTGCTAAGCTACAATTACTTACCTAAGTTGTTATTCTGTGCACCTGTTGCGTAGTGCTCCGTATCCACTACACAAGTTGGTGTGTTTGAAAATGTGTCACCTGAAATACTTGATGTGATGAGCTTTTAAGAAGCTGCAATTTCAAGTATTCCAAGCAACACCAGGAGGAAACTTCCGTTTGTCTTTGATTTTTGCTTCAAATCAGTCTTTTTTTTTTTTTTTTTTTTTTTTGTATCTATCACAGCAGCCCAGCTTGATGAATTGTTGTTTTTCTGACCAATAGTCCCAAACCCAAAGGTATTCAGTTTTTTGAATAATAGAAGGCAGCACATGTTTACATTTAAGAAGATTGAACTAGGTGCATTTGCATATCCTCTTGATGTTTTATATTGAGGAGAAATCAATTAATAAGTAGCAGTGTAACCTTTTTTTCTTCGTTCACTGTCTTTCTCAGGAGCCCCACAGGCCGTGGAGTCCCTCTGAAACGGGGGGTCTGAACGCCAAGCGGCCTCGAGACGACAGCCTCCTTCCGCTTGTCATCCCTGTGTCTGTTCCGGTGCGAAGGCAGGAACCCTACTCTCCAGACAGAGATGAAGCAGCCCTGGCCTCCAACTGGCCCCCCAGGCCTTTAAACCCCCAGGACTTCGGCTGCGCCGACCACAAGCCCTCGGTCATCGTCACCCGGAGACGCTCACTCAGGAACTCCTTGTCGGAGAGCTCAGAGCAGGTACATACTTATATCTTGATGCTTTTGTTTTCTTCACTTTTTTGGAGTTGGTGTACTTTAATGCCATTTTTAACGGGTACATTTTGATATTTTTTACATACATTATTTGTTATCGGTCACAATTGATGTCGGTGGCGGTAAAGTAGTAGGTTGGTTATCCACTGTCTTCCTTCGTCTGTTTTCAGTCCGTCTAAACTCCGGCTATTAAGTCCTTGCATTTATGCCAACACAACACTCCCTTCCCCCCATCATGCTCCATGTCTCCCCTGCCCCCATTCCAATCCTCCACACTTTTCTCCCCTTTCCTGTTTTATTTGGGGGGGGATTTAGTGAACTGATTGCCCTGTCCCAGATCCGGCAGATTATCAGGGTTAAGCACTGCCATACTGTACATTATGTACCATACAGTTGAGGGTTGGGGTGCCTT
Source organism: Gymnocephalus cernua (assembly GCA_023631565.1). Lineage (NCBI taxonomy): Eukaryota > Metazoa > Chordata > Actinopteri > Perciformes > Percidae > Gymnocephalus > Gymnocephalus cernua. Next base: position 17,605,271 of record CM042444.1, read on the forward strand.
GTGGTGCGTTCCATTGGAACATGGAAGTCGGAATTTACAAATTTCCCAATTTCCCAATTGGAAATTTCAACTGGAATGCCCCCTGAAGTCGGATTTTCGACTCGGAAAGTCGTAGAACCTCAAAATCCAACATGTCTGCTCTGTGCATCAACAGTAGCGAAAGCTGTAGTAATATACTGTGTATTAGCACATCTGTTGTATTTGTGTCTCATTAAATTAGTTGTACACACAGTACTGTTCAAACTTCTATCTGGGGACATGTTGCTATGGTGTTTGTATGAAACAAACTACAGCGTCATGCGTTGTTAGCAACTGGTAATGCTAACAATGGTTAACCTGGCTAGAGCAAACCCCACTGTGAAATAATGGTTCATTCTGACTAGTGCTGGAACGCGGTCAACTCGGGTGTGACGTCATTCCCAGCTCTGACCATTTTCCGAGTCGGAAATTGAACGCAGCTTTGTTCTTTCTCTTTAGGATTTCTCAGGATAAATGCGCAAAACGCTAACTAAATGAGCGTGCATGCGTATCTATCGTTGAGTTGTGTATGTGTGTGTTGTTGCGTGTTTCACAACGCACTGTGATATAGCCACCTCCCTAAAAATATTTTTTTTCCTCACCAGAATGGAAGAACTGAAGGGGAGAAAGACGATGACGGCAAAAAGTCTAAGCGGCGTCCCCGGCCTGAGCCTCTTTTCATCCCGCTGCCTAAACCGGGTTTATTCATCGCCCCTCCGGTCTACTCCAGCATCACACCCTACCAGAGCCACCTACGTTCCCCAGTTCGCCTCACCGAAAACCCCCTCTCCATTCCCCCCTACACGCCTCCACCAATCCTCAGCCCTGTCCGTGAGGGCTCTGGCCTTTACTTCTCCACTTTCCTGTCGTCTGCTGCAGCCAGCAGCCAGGGTCTGCCACCTCCTGCGACACCCAAGTCAGCAACACGCAGCCTATTGCGCTCCAGTAAGTAAAAAAAATAAATGAATTCGTAAGACCTCCCTGTATTATCCACAGGACATCTAAACTGTAGGAATTCAAACAAGAAGCTCTGGACACGTGTAATAAGCATCTGGCAATGATTTCCCATAAACAACCTGATATCTGACTATATGTATGATTTGTAAGTGAATTAGGATAGTTGCTGTATAAATATTAGAGTTAAGCCTGACTGATTTGTGCATTAGATATTGTTATCTTTGCTCTAACCCTAACCCTTGTCCTGTATATCAAAATATATCCAAAAACTCCTGTGATTCCAGCAACAAAAAAAAAAACCTTTTGATGAGTAGATTTTTGTTTTGCTGCTCTTTTAGACAGCTGCGACATCACACCACCAGTTCTGTCTGCGATGGGCGAAGCCACTCCAGTCAGCATAGAGCCGTGAGTATTATTTCCCCCCTCAACATCCCCGATTCATATCTTCCATTGTGGAACAGTTACTTTTTGGGGTTTGTGTGTCATATTGCATGGCCACTCAAAGCAGAGCATGCATTACCAGAGCTGGAGTAGTAGCTCTGCAGTCGATTATTCAAACCTCAACACTGGGCTCAATCATGAAATGTCTTGAAAGAGAACACAGACTTCTTGAAATACTAAACCCATCCTTAAAGACGGCGCTCCTCTCCGCCACTGTTACCACTGGAATCTTTTGCCCTGTCATCCACAGCTAGCCTTAGCGGCAGCGATCGCCTTCTCATCTGACTTTGCAGTCTAATGTCTCTCTCAATAAAAGTGCATCCTGTCATAACAGCTCCATAGTAACTGTCAAATGAAAGCCTTAAAACCTTTTGAAAAGTAGTGGCAGTAAGTACATCAGAGGCCTGTGCTCTTTAACGTACATGCACAGAGAATGTAGTTTTGGTTATATTATGTAAGTATCTGGAGAACAGTATATCATATGTGGCTTTTTTTTAATATTTAAAGTTGCAATCCTTAAAGGTCCAGTGTGTAACGTGTTTAGTTGTTTATTATCAAAATCTGTGTTGCCCGTTCACAAACGTGTCATTTTTCATGAATATTTACCACCACCATCAATTCCAAGTATTCCTTTTGGCTTGACATTTTACATTTGCATTCGCATGAACTGGGGTAGACGCTCCATATTCATCCGGCCATCTTGAAATACGTTAGCCGGTAAGGGACATACAGGACATACTGCTCCACCTTTGGCGTTTTCGCTGTCACACGATAAACTCCCAGATGCTGCTAATGGGTATAATGTTCGGAAATAAATTGCAGTGCAACCATACAGACCCACGTTGTTTTAATAAAGACGTCAGTAATAACTTCAGTCTGATACCTGTTACACTGCGGAGGAGGAAATTCTAAAAAGAATTATGCACTGTCAAAAGAACAATGTAGAAAGTGCTTGTCTTTGTTTTGTAGATGTATTTTTGATAACCGATCGTGGTTAGTCCTAACACGGCTGACAATGTTACCTGTGGCTTCAAAGTAAAAGCCACCCTGTGTGTGACATGTTGAATACTTTCAATGTGAAGCAGCGGCAGAAGGACGTTCTGTTGGCGTGAGCAGTGACTTAATACAGCCCGGACACTGTGTAAAGAGAGTAAACCGCGATGCTGTTATCAGTGTGATACAATTACGCTGCATTACATGCTGCATGGTCTCCTGTGAATCCCTTGTACTTGCGTCGGTAGGCGCTTTGACAATAACAATAATGACAACATTAAGAGGTGATTGCTGAATGTAAATACATATGGATAAAAAATCAAATGCATAAACACACTGAACATAAATAGTAGAAATTGGGTTTGATTTCAAGAAAATAAAGGATTATAACTTTAAACTTGCAGGATATCAACGGTGCATGTAAACAACTTGAACCAAACAAGACCTTTTAGTAGAACACGGCCAACAGCCAAGTTACTCAGTCAGGGGTTCTTTTTTGTAGATTTTTTTTTTATTATTTTATTTTTTGGGGTTGCATCAACAATTGCAGTTGATGAGACGCATTGAGCAAGCTGTTTCCCCGACCGGTGCCAGCTGCTGAGAAGTTAGTTAGTCAGGGACGAGGCAGTGAGGCTTCCCATAAATCATGCTTTCAGCTGGGCCTGGTGCACTCCCAAACACACTAGAGCCATCGCAGTTCAACTTTTAGCAGCCCACCTTCCCCAGAATACACACACACACATTCAACTGGAAATACTGCAGGCCTACTGGAAATGCAGGGGTGGGAGGGGGCATGCTGGAACAGGATTGTCTGTTAATGTAAAGCGGCATGATTTTTACAACTATAGCACTGAGGTATCTGGTTTCAGTTTACATGTAAGCCCATAGAGACAGAGATACATGCATTTGTTGGATTTTAAGTCCATTTTCCTACATGAACACAACCTTTGTCCCACACCAAGAAGAGGAGGCATTTACTTTCAATTCAGTGAATTCAAGAAGTGCACTCTGTTTCAAATACAAATTTTGAAAGGAATTTGCATTTGATTCACTATGCTGAGAGAACAAAGGAGAAGCTGTATAAAAAGGCTGGCATTCAAAACAGTGCAAGGATTGCAGTTCTCAGAGCCACAGTGCCTCAACAATCTTCCTGTGTCTATTTAAAGAGCACGGCAGAAAGAAAAGCCAAGAAATCCAAATGTGATCTCAGAAATAAAACGAGCTTTACTCTGAAAAGAAATGTGTCACTGATATGCGATGTCTTGACTGAAATATTTTAAGAGTGATTAACAGCAAAGGCGCTTGATGAATTTTGAATGGATCAAGTTCAAGGCCTTGTCGCTCACACTGATGTCCTGTTCCCAGACGGATAAATATTGGGTCGCGGTACCAGGCCGAGGTGCCAGAGCTAAGGCAGCGGACAGCTGTCGAGCTGGATCATCATCGAGCTGAGCTGGTCTGGGCTCCACTGAATGAACTGGAGGAAAAACCTGACTTCCAGCAGAAAGGTAAAAGACAGTATTTCACAGTTGTTCCATCACCTGAAACTGATTTATTTATTTATTGTGAAACTTACCTCCTGTTCCCAGAATTGCTTTTATTATTATTATCTTTTTGCATGGAAATAATCAGGAACAGACTGACTTTCTTTCTTTTTTCTTAAAACGAATTAGTTTGTATTGAGTCATTTCCTTGTTTGTGAAATACAGAAGGAACTTTCCGTCGTCATCACCTTAAAGAGAGTGTGTTCAATTACTCACCCTGAAGCTGTTGCAACCTTGGTGTGTCTCGAGCAGCAAATTGCTTTTTAATGTTTGCTATATTACATTGGGACACTCGTATTTTCAGTGAGAAGCTGCAGGCAGTTTTTAACTCTCCGGGTATATGATGCAATTTAATATGGTAAAACAGACTTAATTGTCACTGTGGGGAGGTTTGTTTTGGACTTGGAGCACCGCTGACCCTGCATAATTAAACAACAACAACGCGCGTTTCACATTTTAATCAATTATCTTCTAATTACAGGTTTTTAAATTTTCATTCTCTCTCTCACAAGAAGAAAATCTCGTCACCACTGTATGCAAAAAATAATAACTAACTAACTTTTTTTTTCTATGTCTTTTCAGTGGAAGACCTCATGCACCTGGCCTGCTCCAGTGCTTTGTGTGGAGGAGGCACCAACCAGGAGTTAGCCCACCATTGTCTGTACGAGTGCAAAGGGGACATAATGGTGAGCACAACAGAACAATCTACAAGGCACGGACTTCCATTACTGAATAGAATAGAAACACGACCGACAGCTGTGTTCTGCACTGTGCAGAAATGAGTCAGTTTCTAACTCACGTGAGCACACCAACCTGTTTTACCCTTAAAGACTGACTTTGACATTTGAAAAATGACTTAAAGGCCCTGAAAACTTTTATTTTCTCTGAGTAATGGGGTCTTGCATAAACACAGTATTTTCTGCCAAAGTCGGACAACAGTTGTGGTTGTTTGGTGTGAGAGAAATAGCTGTATCTGTGTTTTCCTCTATGCTCTTCTCACTGGTTTGAAGTGAGATGGGCTCAGTGGGAGAAAAAAAGGTGACGTCACGTACTTCTGTGTACCAATAGGGATTTAGCAACGTGCGTTGTTTGGGCTAGGGCTGGGCAATATATCGATATTGTGATATGAGACTAGATATCGTCTTAGATTTTGGATATCGTAATATCGTGATATGACATAAGCGTTGTCTTTTCCTGGTTTTAAAGGCTGCGTTACAGTAAAGTGGTGTACTTTTCTGAACTTACCAGACTGTTCTAGCTCTTCTATTATTTCCCCCTCTTAGACAGTATGTCCACATTACTGATGATTATTTATCTAAAATCTAAGTGTGAAGATATTTTGTTAAAGCACCAATTGTCAACCCTCCAAATTATTGTTAGTTTTTAAAAAAAAATAATTCTAAAATGAAAATGGTTTAACATGGATTCAACATATTATTAGCAAATACAAATCCCCACTGAAGATAGGCCTGCTGGCCTATATACTGTAGGTAAGACAGTCACTAAGGTAGCCATCCAAAGATACAGTATATCCTAACGATGTGACATGTATGTTTAACATTAAATGGTGATTTATAAATCATGCCAACAATTATTATTTTAATAGCATTCCTGTCATGAATGGAAGAAATTGTAAAGCCCCAATGCACATAATTATTATATTATTATTATGACCAGTCGTTGTTAGTGCACAGAAGCAGATTACAACAGATTGTTTGTATGCACTTAAGTAACAGGGTTATTACTAACCTGACTTCTCCATGTTTTTCGTCATATAAACAAGAAGCCTGGTTCCCTTAATTGGGGTTAGGGAATAATAAAATCTGACTAACACAGCTTTATTCTGCAGGTGAATCCTGTCTTGGTCTTGTAAACCTTTAACATTGTTCTATCAGGGTTTTTATATATACGTGCATAAGTGCTCCAAGATGGTGGCGTTGTGACTCTATTCATAGTGTTGCGTCCTCGCATCCAAAATAATGAAATCCAAAGCCCAACCAGGACAGAAGCGTGTAAAAAGCGTAGCTTCAAATCTCTCTAATGCACTGAAAGTATGCCAGGCTTACTTAAAAACATAGTCATAATCAGATTACAAGACAGACAAGCTGAATGCAAACGTTAAAGTAATCAGGTTGTTGCAATGCACGTACGTGTGTCCTCCGACTTCCTGCCCTAACCTGATATCTTCCACTAACCCTGTTTCTTGTGTGCATGCAACGGTAGTGATTGAATGCCTTTTATCTTAGCTGTCAATGATTTCTGAACGGAAGTGAGTGATCTGTAGACTTTCATTATGCAATGTACTGAAAGTGGTGTGGCTGCCTGAGATGACTGAGATAGTTAAACGATTTGGCTATATAGCCCGAGGTGTGGAGGGATGCCACTATGTGAGGTGTGATGCACAGCGTTAACTGTGGAGCAGATATAAGTAGTAGATTAACCAATAGACGGAAAATTAAACGGCATCTTTCTTGATAATGCATAAATAGTTTGTCATTTTTTTAAAGCCAAAAATGCCAAGCATTCTCTAGTTCCAGCTTCTCAAGTCTGCTTTTCTTTGTCTTCTGTGATAATAAACTGAATGTCTTTGGGTTTTTGGCCGATTGTCAGACAAAACAAGACCTTGGAAGATGTCACCCCAGGCTTCTCGCTATTTTTTTTTGACATTTCTTAGACCGGAAGATTATTCGATTAATCAGAGAAAATAACCATCAGATTAATCGATGATGATGAAAATAATCGTTATTTGCTGCCCTAGTTAAGTGGTACTGTGTTGTAGCCATGTGGTGGTAAAATGGCCGGCATTATCAGATGGTCAGATGGGTGTATATATATATATATATATATATATATATATATATATATATATATATATATATATATATATATATATATATATATATATATATATATATATATATATATATATATATATATATATATATATATATATATATATATATATATATATACTGCAGCAATGATGCACCCTGTGTCTCATACTGTATCTATTGCATCACCGCCAGACCACGAACATCATCAGGACTCATCATCAGGGCAGAGTGCAGCTTGCAGTGCACATATCCACGTATCCACTGTCCGTCCTTGACCACTAGTATGAAAGCGCTATTTCAAGCGCATTGCTGTGCTCAAATAAAACACATTTTATAATAATAAATCTGCCGTTCCACTGATTTACATTTAACAAAAAAAAGGAACAACGTGCTGTTTGTGGTAATGAGGCCAAATAGCGGTCACTGTTAAACGTTATGCGGCATCTCTAGTGGCACTTTCCTGGTCACATCACCTCCATTTAAATACCAACAGTTAAATTTATCATTATTTAAGAGAAGCAGATGAACGCTGTGATAATAAAAAAGGGAAGCTTAGCATCTCACCAGCTTGTTTCTTATGATGTTAATAATTAGGGCTGCGACTAACAGTTATTTTCATAATCGATCTGCCAGTTTTATTCTGGATTAATTAACCAATTCAACATTTTGTGTTTTCAAATGGTGAAAAATACAATTTCCTAGAGCCCAAAGAGATGTCTACACATATCTTGTTTTGTCCGACTCAACAGTCCAACAACCCAAAGATATTGAATTTATTATAATGTTAAGACAATATAAAGCAGAAAATTCTCAAATTTGAGAAGCTGGAACTACAAAATGTTTGGCATTTTTGCTTGAAAAATGACTTCGACAATGAATTGTTAATCTAAATAGTTTCTGATTTAATCAGGGATTCCACGGGGTCTTAAAAAGTCTAAAATGTAAAAATCCCTAATTTAATTTCCCTACGTCCATGGAACGTTACCTCTAATGCTTATTGAAATGGTTTTTTTTTTTAATTCTGTGGTGTTGTAGTTCTTTCTTTCGCCCATCCAAATATAATTAGCTGTATAGATTAATATTACTCTGTTGTTTTTATTCAATTTGAATACATTTATTCACTTTGCAAGTACTTTTGTGACTCTGCATTCCGTTGTACTTTTATGTCGTGATAAGGTAATAAATACATTTCATTCATAAAGGTCTTTAAAAAGGTCTTAAAAAGTCTTAAATTTGACATGGTGAAACCCTGTTAATATTTTGATAATCAGCATACTGATTAATTGACTAATAGTTGCAGCTAAAGGTTACAAAGTGCTTAACAATATAAATCCAAATAGCAATGTAAAGCTATATTTGAACAAAATTTTAAAGTGCTTTTAACATGATTGTAAAAAAAAACCAAACATGTTAAGGCACCTAATCTTTCCAAGTATCAGAGTCACATTTATAAATCACATTTGTAACCCATACACTATTTTTGTGTGTTTGGTAATGATACGTCACGGTGTATCTAATAGATGAATTCATGATCAATAAGAAAAGGCCCTTTAAGTTCACAGAGAAAACAAATCTTTACAATGTACATCACTTTGTTTTTACAGTGACTTGATCCTAGGCGGTGATCCTAAATCAATATTTCCATTATTGAAGATGTGCAAGTTGCCTCGCAGAGTAACTGCAGAGCTGTAGTGATTTGTGGTACTGGTGGAGATGTTGAAGCGCCCACTCTCTGCAGCAGTCCGGCTAAAACAAACTGCCGTCTTTCAACATTCGTGCACAGTCAAGACTTTTTTTCTTCTTAAAAGAGCACGCAGTTGATTCTTATTTTGACCATGCCAGAGAGAGTATAATCATGATATGATGCACTCAGGTACCTGATACATGCAGGAAAAATGAGAACGATGGTTATCTCGCTCCCTGGTTACCTGTAAGCTATGGTTCATTGTTTGGCTCGGTGTGTGTTCACGGGTTTAGAAAGCGCAACTGGAGCGCCTAAAGTTGCCATGAGTCGGCTGGCTTGGCAGGAGCGACCTGCTCTGTAGAGGCTCGTAACACGCACGGCTGTGCAGCTAATGTTGGTTCCCTTTCAAGCATTGTTAAAATGTTGTTTGTTTCTCAGGCTGCTCTGTCCCTCCTGATGCTGAGGAATCCAATTTTCCCCAAGTCTCATCCTATTGCAAACTACCACTACTCGGGTAAGTCATATACAAATAGCATTTATTCTGTATTTATTGTTTATTATATAAACTTTATTTTTTTTACCTGCAATATTAAATGGCTGTTTACTTGGAGATGAAACAATTAGGTCATGAGTTGTTTGACAGAAAGTCATCTATTTGGGTAATCGATCAATCGTTTCTGTCATTCTTCAGCTTCTCAGTTGTGAGGATGTTCTGTTATTCTTTCTCTTATGTGACTATAAACTGATCATATTTGGGTTTTAGACTGTTGAGCGGACAAAACAAGTTATTTGAAGATATCAACTGTCATTTTATTTTTTTTTACTTTTTTCTGGACAAAAAAATTCATTGATTAATTGAGAAAATAGCAATAGGTCAGTTGATTAAAAAAACATAATCGACAGTGACAAGTACATTACCAGTCACAGAAAGTTGACTTAATTAATTTTGATATAATTGTCATAATTTTCTGGCGGGAAACAATTTTTGCCTTATCTGATGATAAACCCCACCCAGGTGGCATTCAAATGCTCAAAACAAATGCTCATAATTGGTTTCAGAATCCTGATTTCAGCTGAGGATGTATTCTGAACATGTGTGTTGGTTCATAATAATGGGAATGTCAACAACCATTTTCCTCCCACTTTTTCTTTTAACCATCTATCAGGAACTTTCTAAGGCCTTGCCTCAAAGCAATGGCAGCTGCAGTAGGGAGAGTGTCACGGTGGTGGTGTTGGGTGGGGGGAGTGGGTGACTGTGGAGGATTGTCAGGGTCAACAGCATGAGGGACGGAGAGGAGTAGGGAGGGGGTTTACAGCATGTGGCTAATCCCAAACAGAAGACAGGAGAGCCATTGTTTATCGTGTGTGTGTGTGTGTGTGTGTGTGTGTGTGTGTGTGTGTGTGTGTGTGTGTGTGTGTGTGTGTGGTTTTAATGGTGGGTGGGGGGGGATTAAATTTGTCAGGATCTCGCCCATTCAGAATATAGTCTGCAAGCAGATACTTGCTGAGTGTTAAACTGCTGAATTCCTCTCTTTTTTTAAATGTCTCTCTCTCAGGATCAGACAGCTGGACCACAGCGGAGAGACGCCAGTTCAACAAAGGCATCACTGCATACAAGAAGGACTTCTTCATGGTACAGAAACAGGTAAATTGTGGTTTCAAACACAAGAACGGGGAAAATGGAAACTCTTGATTGTGACTGTGGGCTGATAAAGCTTCCCCAAAACAACTGTGCTTGCACAATATTTTTCCTGAGAATGGGAGGACGGGGAAAAGGAAATACAGTCACTCTGGAACAATGTTTCCTTCTAGTTGAATCTTTTGCAATGTCTCGGTCAATTATTGTTTCTTCCACAGGACTGCCAAACTATTTAATTTTAACCACGTCAGTGATCAAGAAGGAGGCCAAATTATGTTCAGTGTTCCGTGGCCAAACTACCACTGACTTTAAAATTTGATTTCTGAATGTGCTTTAGGCTTTTGTTGTTGTCTTTGCAATAGCGAGTAGCTGCAAGAAAGCTTCTCAAAACAAATCTCATTTTATTGTATTATCTAAAAAAAGGACATTTATTCGTCAAAAACCCCAACAGAAAACAATGAGAAATATACAGAATAAAAACAGACGACACATATAAAAGCTGCACATCATCTGAGGTTGCTCTGTTTGACTGCACACTAGCACAGGTCTGTGTTTTTTTTTTCTACTTAGCAGCTTTAAAATGACCTGAAAAATGATCTTATGTGCTCAATAACATAACACAATCACAAAAAAACAGAGAGAAATTAAAATGGTGTGACTGTGTGTGTGTCTTTGTGTACAGGTGAACACTAAGTCAGTGGCGCAGTGTGTGGAGTTTTACTACACGTACAAGAAACATGTCAAGATCGGGCGCAACGGGACGCTGATCTACGGCGAGGCGGAGCCGCTTGAGAGCAAGACCACTGAGGAGGAGACGGATCACAAGGTTAGTCAGTGCAATTACATGCACAGCAGCAACCAGGGTATGGTCTTACCCCGGTTAAGTGAATAACCGGGTTATGCCAGTTCTCCCCGTATACATGAGCGGGGAAGAATGGGGAGAATGACTGGAGTAACTCCACCTCCGGTACAGTAGGTGGTGCTCTGCCAATGTATAACGCTTTTTCTTCCGGTTGAGCTATGTCGACATTACACAGACCGGCCACTCTTGTCACAGCGTAGGAAAGCACAGTGCTCTCGCCCAAGGGGGCAGGCTTCTCTCCACAGAGTGAAGCCTCCTATGGCGCCATTTTAATGCTACCAGACTCTCACCCGCTGTTAGCATCCCATTGACTGCCATTCATTTTGGTGTCACTTTGACAGCGAATAACTTCACATCTGAAGCGTTTAAAGACTTCCTTTGCCCATTGTTTATTTCTAAAGAAACACAACAATGTATGAAAGGCTCCATTACCTTGTACCTCACGTTATGGCTCCGTAGCAGACGATTTTATAAAAATAGGCTAACAATTGTGTCATAACCAAGCGACCTACTGTCGCATAGTAGAGGAATTACCGTACAGTACAGGAGAAGCTTGCAGGCAGTTTGGACTTACGTTAGCTGTTTAGTTTAATTGCTAATGTTAACTAGCATTTTAGTTAGAAATAATTAGCCTGTGCCTATGTTATCTCCTTACATATACCTACACTCTCCGTCTCTGATAGATTGGGAATGATTGAGATTTCTCTTGGCACAGCTACCAGAAGACTTACAACGTTCAGAGACGTTGTTCACGTCACATCTACAGCGCCAAGCTCAGTTTGCAGCTGCGCAACGGGATCTGTCGGTCCATTTTATATACTGTCTTTGCTCTCACCAGATGACTGACAACTTTGTTTGGCTCATTATCTGTAACCAATGTAGCCCAGTGCCGGGTGGAATTAGCAAGCTAATGTTAGCTAACTCACATTAACGTTAGCCAGCGGCCGCAGCGAGGAGCTGCTCGGTCCCTCCACTTTTTTGGACATGCCATCTCCTGGTGTTCGCTGCTGCCGGAGGAAGTAAAACAGACAGGCTGTAGGCTCTTTGCTGCCGATGGCCCGCCACTGATTCGGCCAACGCTGTTTTGTTGTATCACAGCAACAATTTGTATTATTTCCGGGTCAAAAAAACACTCCAGCAGGTGCCTGGGTAGTCCCCATGGTAGAGCGCGCACCCATATACAGAGGCTCAGTCCTGGACGCACCGGTTTCTGTACTAGACCATCTTCAGGCAAAACTGTTTTTGCATTGAAGATGGTCTAGTACTGAAACGTTGCCTACTATAACAAATGAAGGCCTAAAATGCCAAAACAAAATAAAAATAAAAACACTCCAGCGGAGTGGGGAGGGGCAGTTGGAGCATGCACAGACGTTTAACCCGATCTTAAGCTAGGTTTACGGTAGCTGTGGTGTCGCGTGCGAGTATAACCAAAGATCTATTCTGGTTAAGGTGTATACATGCAGGACTACTCCTGTTTAACCAGGTTATGGGAACTCCGATTTGAACCCGGGTAACATGGGTGACATGCCATGTTTTAAAATCTGTAACAGATGTGTGTTGTTGCTAATGTATAGACGAGTTAAAATGTCATTTTGGAGAACCAAGACCCTGACATTAAGCAGAACAAACAGTTTACAAGCTTCTGCAAAAGTGATTTCAGGGGCATGAGTTTGACTGCAGGGTGATCCGATTAAACATGGAACAGCAGAGGTTTAATTTAGATGTGAAACCGCAGCGTGTCGGTTCAGAAATAACGCAGCTCAGAACATCTACGTTGACCACTTGATTCTTAAAATAAAGTGTGCAAACGGCTGCAGCTCTCTCCAGCTACAGTATGTCACCATAGCGCCCTCAGCAGAAACATTACAGGTACAGGTTGGGTGGTTGGCATGGTGACTGTGCAAAGCTACATGCATGCGTGGAAACACAGGGCTGCAACTAACGGTTATTTTCATTGTCGATTGTAATCGGCTGATTATTTTCACGATTAATGTCAGGTAGGTATTCACTTCACTGTCAGAGAGAAGAAACTAGAAAAGAAATGACTCAAACCGATTTATCAAAATGAGAAATTAGTAGTTGACAACTAATCCATTAATGAATTGATCTTTGCAGCTCTAATGGAAACTAATGTTCAAGAGATGCAGTTTGACACTTCTCATGTAATCTCACTCCACTGCAGAGCTTTCTAAAGCGGCATCGAGCTGTAAATGTATCTCCCTTGTGTCTTACACTCGTCTTCTTTGGGGCCAGCAGGGCTCTCTCAGACTGGAGCCACAGGGGGAGGAGGACAGCAGGAAATGGGAAGGGTCAGCTGACAGGAAACAGGATGTCGGCCCCACCAGGGTGACACACACGCTGCAGGCCGCTGATAATGTGAGTGTGAAATGAATTATGAGCTCTGCATGGTCAAGGAAGGTATAATAAAATGAAGTAGACCAAAAGATGAACGGTCATCCCACATGAAGAGTGCAGTGCGTCTTTGCCCTCAACGATAACATGAAAAAGGTTGAAGGATATGATGTCATTCTGTAAATCATAACAGTGCTGTTTTTTTTACTTTCCAACATTAACCAACTCCCAGTGTGTAACCATTGTCATGGGCAGATTTTTTTAAGATTATTTTTTGGGCATTTCCACCTTTTTAATGGATAGGACAGCTTGATATGAAAGGGGAGAGAGAGGGGGAAGACATGCAGGAAATCGTCGCAGGTCGGACTTGAACCCTGGACCTTCTGCATCGAGAAATAAGCTTCTATGTATGTGCGCCTGCTCCACCAACTGAGCTAAAGCGGCCACAAGAGACATTTATTATTTGTATCCATTTTTACGTTGGTAGTTTTTGATCAGTTTGCTTTGAACCCTCATTTTGCTTCTTGCATTCACAGCTAAGGAAGTGTCTTCTAAAGTCTTTTTTTAAATATCATTTATGGTATTGAAATATTTTACTATATTGGCCCCATATTTAAGATGACTCCCCCTTTTCCAACACCTGTTTTGGAAAAACTCTCTTTCAGACTTGTCCCGTTGTTGATGAAGTTCCCCCGAGATACTGAGAGTTTAAGGATAACATCTTTATGGATCACATACTCACACACACTCTCCTGTCGGGCTCTTCGGAATGATGTTCTCTCGCTGTTAGCATTTTTCAAACTGTCTTGTTTTTTTCATCATGACATTCCGTGACGGCGGTAATTCTCGGCAGCTTGACAGATTATTTGGTTCCTGGTCTGTTTCTGCGGTAAAGATTACAGTAGGGTCAATTTTGAATCTCCTCTGTGGCAGCAAAAACACATCACGCTTGTCATCACAAACTCTAGAAGATTCAGCTGGGCTTCCCGAACACTTTTAGGGATGACAGAACTTGCCAGCCTAGCACCTGTTTATGGCTACGAACAACCCATAATGCAACACTCTGTAGTTACACTGTGTTTTAAAAAATAACATCTAGTGTGGCAAATCCGTAAATGTCTAGTCCTTGAATATAATACAGCCACTGCTTTTTCAATTTCTTTAATTTCCAGAATAAATAATGTCGATAATGATAATAAAAAAAACAACAACATGGAAAATCATGATAAACTACAGAAGTAGGTCAGTACTCCAGAGGGATTATTGTCACTGTGTTAAATTGATTCATACTATGGTGGCGGTTATAGTCTAATTACCATACTGTATTGTCTCTTATTTATGCAAACGTGGAATTTCTCAAAGCCAAGCCTCAAAATGTGTTTTTTTTTCACATACATATAGACACACTTTAAAGTACGCGAACCCCTGAGCAGGAGAGAGAGGTAGAAAGCTTAAAGCGGCGACTTTGTGCTTAGAAACCTCAGTTGGCCTCATCACACTTTAACACATTTGTCCTTTTGAACTCGTCCTGTGTTGCCCTGGTGGCTGGGTGTTGGATTTGCTTCCCCCTGCTGGATATTTGAGAGGAGAGAATTTGGCAGATGTCCACCTCTCTGGATTATGTAACCCCATTATATCTGTCAGCAAACAATGACTCGACAAGAAACCTTTGTCATTTGCATTGCATTTAACCGTTTAGCACACATAATAAGTTGCCGGGCTACGTGTAATTTAGTTTTCTTAAGCCGTGTGTACATGTACATGTTAGCGGGCACATGTGTGCATGCCATTGTAATGCTATCCGACATGAGAGGTTCTCATGAAGCAGCTTCAGGCTCATTATTTCTATTCTAATGGCTCTCAGTGACCGTGTTGAAAATCTTTTGGAGCTTTCGTGTTAACAACCCCTCTCACTTTTATTGTGCGCGCAGCCTGGGACCGTCCTGATCATGAAAGGCCAGGAGGACGTGGGGAAGGAGCAGCAGCCGCCGTCCTGGGTCATCCACCCCCCACAGCCACCCCCTCCCAGCTCCAAAGCACGCAACGACGGCAACGCACGCAAGACCAGCCCTCCAACAGCCAACAAAGGCTCAGCTGGTCAGGAGGGCGAGTTCCCCTGCAAGAAATGTGGCAGGTCAGTGATCTTAAATATCCCATCAGTCACTGCTGTTGCGTTGGGAGACGTTGGCACGGCTCTGGTTATTTATGCAAAGCTGACAGCAGCAATCACACGAGTGGCGTTCCACTGAACTAGCTGGATATCAAATACCAAATTTCTGCAGGAAATGTTGCTACTGCTGTTGCCCACTTGGACTATGCATTGGTAAATAGAGGCAAGTGTCTCATGGTGTTTGAAGAAATCGACCCATCCTGTAAAGCTTTGATTAAATAACAGCCCGTACTCTGGCAACACCGGGGCCTGTTGTTATTGCCAACTGTGTCCTAGCAACCGAAACACAGAGTAGATACACGGCACAATGCGCCTCTCGTCAATGCCACTGTACCCAGTGACATGACAAGAGCTTCACTCGCCCCTATAAGTTCTCACGCTGTTTAAAGTGTGCTCATTATAGATTATCCACCACTTCAGAGTCTCATCATGTATGTTTACTGGATATCCAACCAGGCCGAGTAGCCATTTTACGGTTGTTGTATCACATGGATGCACATTTCATGCAGCTGCAGACCCACTGCTGTGAGATTCATTGTTCTGGTATAGCCTATTATTACTCAGCCTTCATTTCCATACTGCACTTTGGTCACAGTCTTTACTAAGACAGTGATAACTATTATTTAGGGCTGTTCAATAGGAGAATGTTGGACATTGTTTCCTTTCATTAGTCTTAAACTCAACAAGTGATTTGTTGTATTTAGCAGAACATGAAAGCAGGAGAAATGCAGAACTAAGTACACTTTAATATCTGTTAATTTATAGCAAGTTATATTATCGCCATATTCAACAATGTTATTCGCATATCGCATATTTTCCTCATATCGTGAAGCCCTACTATTATTACAAAATGACTGGCTTTAGAAACAGTAAATGTGTAAGAACCATGTACTTGTAGTGTCGAACATTAAGCACATTTTGCCAGTTATAGCACCCAACTAAGCCCCAAGTATTATTGCTATATATCATAAACAAACATGATGATGGGGCTCTCACTTAGTATTTTCCAGTCATTTGTTTTGTGCTTTCTATCCGTCTTTCAGAACACTAAATTAGTCACCCTGTCAAGAATTTGCTGTTCCCATTTCTAAGTATGGCTGATGGATGATGTTGATGTTGTGCCGTGGTATTCTGGGATGTATACAGAAAGTCACCGAACTCCTTGCACTAATGAAAATGATAGCATTTTACCCTTTCAGACATGCACCTCTTTACAGAAATGTAAGGACTGTTTTAAACTTCGGTCTCGTGTCTCATCAAGCGACAAAGTTTAGTCACACATCACACGTTCCAGTCACACCTCCTACACGGAACATGTCTGAATTGAATGCTGTCAGATTAGCACAAGGTTAAATGTGCAGATCAAATGCACGGCCTTCTCCTTATCATGTGTTATAAATGTATCAGTTGTTATCTTCTTTACGCAAGTATTTTATAAACTGACTGTGTGCAAGCCAACATTAAGCCAAATGTTTTCCCTCTTGTGTTACGGGGGCAAATCACACGGCCCTAATAATAAATAATCAGACCAGCTGTCATCTATGACAACTGCATGAAATAAACTGATATCCAATGTCCGATAACCAATCAAATGTTTCAGGTACAGCTGCTGAGTAAAAAAGAATAATGTGAGAGTCCACCATGTCGTTTTATGCTTCTGCATTGTTTGACATTGTCAAATGGGCAGCGTGATTATTTGTCATAGAAATGATTGAACTGATGAAAAGGGTTTTAAAGGAGGATTCACCGGTGGGAAGTAGGGAAAGCTCCCTGCGCACCCACAGTGGTTATTCATTTATTATTAATTTCCCAACGGCTTTAAAATCTTCCATCACTGATGGAGCGTGTGAGTGAACAGAGACCACCTCCTTGGATGTTGTTACTTTCCCGCTTCCTCTGGGCCACCGGGTGAAAAATGCAGTGTGAGCACTGACACAAACGTCTCGATGACCAAAATGCCACGACTTCACCAGCCTGATAAGCCCGTAAAGTTACATATTCCAGGTCTGAAAAGAGCTCCAGCAATAAGCTCTTCCCTCTTTTTTCCTGCAGGATTTTCTACAAGGTGAAGAGCCGCAGCGCCCACATGAAGAGCCATGCCGAGCAGGAGAAGAAGGCGGCAGCCCTGCGGCAGAAAGAGGCTGAGGAACGAGCCGCCGCCGAGGCCGCCGCCGCCGCCCTCGCCGCACGGCAGCAGAACGGGACGCGACAGTTGGGCGGAGACAGCACCAACGACGACTCGTCGGACGCGGAGGACGTGGACGACGAGGACTGGCAGTAAGAGAAAGGCCGCGCGCACGGACTGCATCACGCAGCGTGGCTTTACTCTCTGGGACGGAAAGGAGGGGAAATTTCAAAGAAAAATGAAAAGAAGAATCCCCCTTCTGTGAACTCTGTGTATTTTTTTGGAACAAGACTTCCGTTGCTTGGCACATTCAGGGACAGATTTACTCCCGTGTATGTGTTTGTGAATGTTTGGATGAGTGCGTGTATGTGTGCGTGTAACAAAGAGTGTGTATGTGCTTTCCAAAACTCACCAACGTCCCCTTTACTCTGCTTGAAAAGCTTTTCAAGAGTTACCTCTCTTGGTCACAGGGCTCGGTCAAATCAAAGCCATGCTCTCGGCGCTCTCCATGCCAGGCCGCGGCCTTTCTCAGCACTTCGAGTCTCGCCCTGCTTCGTTCGACGGGCGGAGAACTTGTTGGGTTCCTTTTTTTTTTTTTTCCTCTCTCTCTCGATGAGCCACAACAGCACGCACTTGCTTAAGCTGCATCCCAACTGGATGACGTTTTGGCGATATGAACACTGAAGTCTGACAGCTGGGGGAGTGCGGCGAGGCGAACAAACGGAGGGCCGTGCCGTTAGTTTCTCTGGTCTAAGACGGACGAACGGACGGTTTGATAGATGGCATGTGCAAACCGTTGCCTTTGTTTCGCCGCTCTTCTGCACTCAAGGCTGCCAAAAGCTTTCTCAGACGCATGATGTGCACCAAATGGGTTCCCCCCCCCCCCCCCCTCTCTCTTTCTCTCTCTGTGTGAGCGTTGTTCATTTGGGTTATAGTTCTGTGAATCCCCCGTCAGCCCTCGTCACTTTTTATAGTTCCCAGTTTGTTCCTCACTGTTGATGCCTTGGATGTTTTGATGCTTTTTATCTTGAAATGACAATCAATTTTACACTGTTGTTGTTTTTGTTTTTTATAAATATATATACAGGTAAACGTTACTTTTTCTGCCTGTGTCGCTATATATGGTTATTGTTGTTTTTGTGAATATTCTTGTTGATGATGATTATTATTATTATTATTATTATTATTATTATTATTATTATTATTATATTCTGGTTTTGGCTGCAATTTAATTGAGCGCTTTTCTGTATTTGTCCATAGCTTCTTCTTTTTTTCTTTTTTTTTTTATTTAAACAAAAAACTAAAATAATGCTACTTGCTGCCTGTTTATAACTGTGAGATTCTTTTGGAAGCCAGAAATGAAGAAAAGGCAGAAACGTATGTGCAATAGAACAAGTTGACCCCCTGTTACCAGAGCGTCCAAGCCCTCCCCCCTCTTCTGCTTACGATTGGCTGCTCTGGATGCCTCGTTGTCAACCCTGTAACTGATAGGAGGTACTGACTCAGACTGTTGAAAACCGCAGGTCTCTATAGATACACACAGCAAAGTGGGAAAGACAACAAACAGCACAAACAAATTCAAGACATGTTTTGACAACAGATATCAATGTTTATGACATGGTTACTACCGTGACATTTTCGCCAGAGTGAATAATTTGCTGAAACAGGCATTAAGAGAGGCAGAAGCATTCTTTACTGTAAACCAAACCTAACCCAGATTTTGCAGGTTTTAAACGGGAGATTTTAAATGCAGACATAAAAGACAATATGTTTTTTTTGCTTTTTAAAACCAGAATATCAAATCTCACTAGACGATTTACAGTCATCAACAACCCGACATTAAGAGAAGCAAAAGCATTCTTTACTGTAAACCAAACTTAACCCATATTTTGAAGGTTTTAACAAGAGATTTTGAGCGCAGACACAAGACATACATTTTCTTTGCTTTTTAGAACCATATATCTACATCTATAATATATGTTCCGTACTTAGACATTTCAGCTTGACTTTTTTTACACTTTCCCTCAGACTGTAAACATGTCAGTAAATGATTTACTCTCATCGACAAACATGAGTTAAGAGAAGCAGAAGGATTCTTTTTAATATATACTTTTAATCAGAATATTGCAGGTTTTTGCAGGGGATTCTGAGGGCTGTCGTGAGACTCCCACTCTAGCCCCTGTTGGCTGATATTTGGTGACTCTAAAGTGAAACCGGTTATCCCAGAAAATTCTGGAGAATGGATTCTCTCTTGTGTCTCAAAGCGTGTTAAGGTTGTTGTGACACTAACACGCTCTGTTGAAACCTTGACTATGTGGGTCAGCAGTTTACTGAAGGGCAGCATGACACATTTTCTAAAAACACATTGGGAAAGCTATTGAATGATTTAATGGAAAAAGATGTGTGAATAAATTGAAAATGTAAATGCAGATAAGGGGCGGTTAGGAAAGAATTGACAACATCTGAGGTGGACAAACTGCCTGGCTGTTAACATCAGCTCGATATTTTCAGGTCTAACCCGAACATGTGTATCTATAGCTGACTTTATTTCTGTTTACCTTGTTGCTGATAGCAGGCACTGAATTGGACTATGGAAACGACATGTTTTGATCGGTCTATCTCTACATATCTTGACGTTAAGCCCTTCGGCCTGGAGACAGCTTATGTTGCCATAGCAACAAATGGGTTAAAGGGTTATTTTCCTTTAAAGGACAAACCACAGTGGGGAATTTGGGAATGAAACTGCTCCAATTACCAGTTACTCCACAAGTTTAACCTGGGTCTATGCACAGACTGTGTGTGCGTGTGTGTTTGTGGACATACTGTTAAAAGTGTGTGTGTGTGAGTGTGTGTGTGAGTGAGAGAGGTCAAATGTTAAACTGTACTCTAGTCAATGAAGAAGAAAAGAAGGTTTTGCAGACTGTTCACATGTTTGGTATGTTAATTTATATTTCTTCTTTATTTGGGCTTGTCTTGAGGTTCTCACGGGGGGGAAGTTATCGCCACGAAAAAGGTTTTTAAGCTGTTTAAAAAAAAAGTACAAAAAAAAAGCAGAATTATGGATGAAATCGAGGCCGTCGACAACCACACAGCTGTAACCTTTACTCATTTCATCCAGTCGGTTAAGGGAATTTTAAGGGGACAAAAGGTTTATTTAGCTAAAGATTAGAAAAAAATATATGTATGAAATTCTATGTTTGCATACTTTCTATGCTATTTTCATATATGGGGTTCACACTAATGATGAAAAACGGAAAGGAATCTCAAGTGCTTTTTACTACAGTGTAACTTATTTGTTTCGATTTGATTTTTACCACCTGTGTTTTTAGTAATGATTTACGAAGCACTGTATATTAAAGTTTTAAAATATTCATGAAGCTTTTGAATGTGTTGTTATTTATTTCTTTTAATTATCCGACATCATACTAAGCCCTTTTCTTAGAATCAGAGTGATGTCGGTGCTGTTGACCCACAAGGGGGCAGCATTGTTGTAGCAGTCCAGGCACTCGAGTACCTACAAAGAGCAGAGGAGGGCGCTGCTGGAACACCAGCTGAGAGCCAAACTGTGCTGGATGTATTTGGTGGAGACTAAATTTTGGTTTGTCATATAGGGGTTTGATGGGTTAAAAGTGTCGAGTTAAATTCATTTCTGTATTCTTTTTTTTAACAAAGGCTGTGCATCTGTGTCGTTACATTTCATTTGTTTTTTTATAAGAAACAACGCACACCAATTAACATTTCTGTTACTGTGGCAGTGTTAGCCAGCCACCTAATTGTCTGTCTTGTCCTTTTATATATTTGTTGTATCTACAGTATGTTTTGGCCCATTATCGTCATGCAAATCATTTACACTGTTCTAGGCAAGATTGAATCTTAGACACACCCGTCATACAGCGTGTTGCCGCCCAGTATCGTCATGCAAATCATTTACGCTGTTCTAGGCAAGGTTGTATCTTAGACACACCCATCACATCTGCTTAAATTGCAAATATGGAGCTGCAAGAGAGAGAAGCATTCTATCTGCCCTGGTTGAGACCTGATACATTTGCTCTTTTTGCCCAAAAGAATATCTGGCATTAGGAGCATATAAAGCTGTCTTCTATATTATCATGTTATCCTTAAACAATTATGTTGCCCAAATGCTAGTACAAATTTCTTGTTTTACATGCAGGTCATTGCACTGAACATTAAGTTTATTATTTGATGTGAATATCCCTATTAATGTTGTGATAATGATTTCAACCCCCCAGAAAGTGAAATATGGAAACTGTAGAACACATTTGTAAGTCACAACTTGGTATCCTTTAAGCATGAAGCAATCATTTAATATCTGGCTCAGTCGTAAGATAGATGTGCACTGTGCATTTTTCTGTAATGTCAAGATACATATTTCTGGTAACTGAATATGAAATTGAAGCTGTTAACATGACAAGTTGCCTAGAACACCTTACAAACAATGCTGCATTCTCACTGTAAGATTATTCAGTTTCTTTTATTAAGTCCTTTCACCATATTTTTTACTCCGTGTTGTGTTTTTACCTGCTTGATGAAGCAGTTACGGTGTGGAAAATGTAAAATAACTGCCACGTCTGTATGACCGTGTAGGATGATTAGGAGATAACTGTAGTGCAGTAGGATCTGACAGTGGAGATAAAATGATGAGGGGAACTGCCAACTCCCGCTAGCACCAGCAGCAGGGCAATCTGGGAATGGCAAACAAGCACAGCATGCGGCTCAGATGTCGCCTCGCGTCCTCTTTTTGCTTGTTCCAAATCGTGGGAGTAGGAGGACAAATAGGAGGGATGGGAGTCGAGGATTCCTGAGTGCAAGAACACAACTTGATCTGACTTGTCTTACAGCTGGAGAGAATCAGACATCAGAGCGAGGTCTTTGAGGGTTTCGATGGGAAACACTGAATCACAACATTGCACGAAAGCTCGTTCGCCTCCATCTCTCCGTGTCATTTGAGTTTGAAAAATTGCACTCGTGTTTTACATTCAGAAACACACTTCTGAGAAATTCCTCCAGCTTAATGATAACTTATATTTGCACTGGTATTGCAGAGCATCCATCACACGGACACACAGAGAAGACCACAGGTTATTTATCACAGCCATCGTACAATTAAACTGTCTACAAATCCCTCAGAGCTCAGACAACGTGTCGAGAGGAAACTCGATGATCGTGGCCAGGTGCTGTGAGGAACAAGAGTTTGTGTAGGAGGCAGAGAGAGGAAATGAATGGGTTTTTTTTCATGCCCCTTTTACACATGCAAAAGCACTCATCAACCCATCACATGCTCAACCATGGAAATGATACTTTGTATGCCTGGACATCAGATCTGAGCCCAACAGGAGGTGTGATATGAGGACTCTCAACATGAGGCCAATATCCTGCCAAACCCAGGAGGTGGAATCTGCCACAAAGGAGTTTAGTTTATAAAATGTCAGAAACAAGTGGACAACACCTATTACAATTTCCCAGAGCCCATGAAACTGAGAAAACTGGTAAAATGTAGCATTTAATAGGACAACTATTGTATGAAGTGCAATGAAATTTGGTCCACGCATTCGTCTTCCTCACAGGATGCCCTGTAATAACTCGGGGGATTACTTCACCTTTTATCTAGCGCCACACTCAGGTCAAAAAAGTAATACTTTGTTTTATGACCAAATACCTGCAAACTAATCAACATCCCCTTCAGCCTCAGCTGTACTTTGTGTTTAGTGCTAATTATCAAATGTTAGCATGCTAACAGGCTAAGCTAAGATGGTGAACATGGTACACAGCACTGCTGGCTGTAGCCTCTTCAAGCCAGGAGACAGAATGAACTTATCGTCTAATCAGTTGATTTATCATTAAAAGTAGATTTCTGTCGATCCGCCAATCACTCCAGCACTGGTTGTAACTCAGAAATAGTGTAATTAGATGTTTCTTATAGACACCGGGAGAAGAGGGTGTTCACAACAGCCTGAACTAATGTTGGTGTTTAATTGCACTCTAATAGGGAGACGCTTGTTATTGAAGCTGCTGGAAGCCTAATTGGAGGAGAGGAGAGTAGAGTTTACCACTCCTACCCTTTGGCTTAGGAGGGTAAAAAAAAAAACATGATTGATGCGCCAAGATGTTTTTGGGAGATCCGGGCCCAGGCTCAGAGGCCTTGCTGCCTCATTATCTACTATTTGTATGGCTGCTTATGGCAGCAGCTCTTTTTTTCTGCACACGCACTGGGTCCTTATTAGCAATTACAACGCCTAAGGGCCTATTTATACACATGTGCTGAGACGGGGCTCTGCGGTGGAAACTAATACATCCAGCAGCACTAATCAACTACAGCCAAGTAATGGTAAATGAGATGGGAGGTAGTTTGGAAGGATGTAGGGAGTAATGGGAAGAGGGAAGGTAGGAATACAAAAACAAAGGAGGTGGAGCGATGGAAGGGGAAAGGAGGAAAAAGGAAGGATAAGAAGGAAAGAATTAAGGGGGGATAGGGATGAACAGAGGGAGTATCTGAGACAGCCATGCAAATTCAATCACAGAAATGAGAACCAGATTCTGCTCAGTAACCGCCACAAGGCCTGACTGGTCGTCTGCCACAAATATAACTCTGCTGAAACCTCTGGATTGATACGTTAAGCCAGACTCCAACGTGACGCTGGGGTGTGCTGCACAGGCCTGAAGCCGCTCCCCGCATTACCATTTCTCAAGACAAGGTTGTTTCCGAATTCCACACACTGGATTTTATTTGGCCAGTGATGATGATAGGAGGGATGTGTGACAGCAGAGTCAGGGGTTTCCAATATTAGCTGACTTTTTGTAAAATGAAATATTGTTGCAGTGTTTGATGCATAATGTGTCCTGATGCCACGAACTGGCTCTTTAAAGGAATCGTTCAACATTTTGGCTTAATGCGGCTTTCTCAACCAGAGTTAGATGAGAAGGTTGATACCACTCTCATCTCTCATGTCTGTAGGTACATATCAATGGTATGGTTAGCTTAGCACAAAGACTGGAAACAGGGGGAATCAGCTAGCCTGGCTCTGTCTGTACACAACACAATCCACCTACCAGCACCTCTAAAGTTCACTAATTAATATGTTATATCAAATGAGATAAGATGAGATGAGGTGCTGGTGAGGGGATTTGTATTGCCTTATGCTAAGCTAAGATAACTGGCTGCTGGCTGTAGTCTTCATAGTCTTTTATATGAGTGAAAAGTATATGGTGGATTTCCTGTTCACGTTTTATTTTAACACTCTGAAATCACATTAACAAGTTTTTTTGGAGTGGAAACACTTAGAGTGAACCACATGTGCACATACTGGTGAATGTAAAGATTATTTTCACAAATAAACTCTATTATTTTAAGTGGTCTACTTTAGAAAATTCAATCTTGTAGGAAAGACAGATGTTCTAAATAATAATAGCCTGTTGGCAGAGACGTGTGTGTCCATATTAAAACTGGCAGGCCTGATTTTATGACTTCCACGGTTTCACACATGTTCCAGTTTAAAGTTCTCACTGTCGGGCTGGAGGATATGAATATTCTTTCCTGTTCTTCAGTCTCACTTATTGTCTGTTAGAAAAGCAGGAAGACCTGACATGCTGTGGAAATCTCTTAAAGGGCCTATAGATCCTCTTTTACAAGACTTTGGGGGTAGAATACACACAAATTAATTTATAACCAGCAATAAAAACAGCAAACTACTTGTTGCAATAACTCTGGCATGCAGAGTTGAACCTGTATTTCCAGATGTGAACACAAATATGCAGGTGAACACCAAAATGGGTATTTGGTCTATTAGGGTGTATTTAATTAGGTTGCAGTATCGGTGTATCACCAAAGTCAGATAGTTTCAAATCTGTTTATTGGAAGTATTGGGTAGTTTAAGCTACTCCTTTGTACTTTTATTTATTCTTGTATATTTGAAATGATGTTATTGTATTTTATGATAAAAAATAGATTTTGGCCACTTTTTACTCTGTTTAAGTACCACTACAAAAATAAGTCTCTGAATAAATCCTATCTTCCTTCACATCTGTAGATGTGCAGTATTTTACTCTGCCCTCTCATAAAAAATAAAATAAACACCCTTACTGTCTACTGGACTAATTGAATTGATCTATTTCTTAGGCCACCCATATCTGCATGAAGACATGAGTAAAAGCCCTGAGACTCTTCTGCACTTTTGTTCCAGTCCTCAATAGGTTTATGAGTCTAATTTTACAGTTTCATGACTGAGGGCCTGATTCATGCTGACACAGAAAGTTTTTGGCTTCCCGCTCCTCCTGCTTGGCAGAAAAAAAAACTCTGGTAACACTTCACTATAAGTGCGGTGTAAGTCACCTTAAGTGCTTTGTTAATGTGCTTATTGCCTGTACGATGCTTTCATTATGATCATGTCAGTAAATTATCCTCATTAGGCCTCAACATTGTGAACCAAGTATGTGCTGTGAGACTATTAAGAGCCAGAAATATATCTTGATACCTATATATATATATATATATATATATATATATATATATATGTATGCGATGCAGGCATTTAATTTACTTCCCCATTTTTTGGTTGTATTTAACATACATGCTAACTGCACATCAGTCGACTGTGTTTTTGTGAATTCCTACTCATATTCTTTCCTTTTAAAACTGCAAAAGTATTGTTGGAGTCCTGTTAGCATTTTTACTGTATTTTAGTTGATATTTGTTTCTCTCTTTAAGGTAAAAGCCCAAGTTTTTGAACAGCCACAAAATAAATGAGTAAATGTACAGTATATATTTTATGCCATATGCCTCTCTCACAACACACATTTTAACAAGCTACATTTGTGTTTCATTTTACAAACAATTTAGAGAAAAGGCTCAAAAATGCTTAATGGCAAAACTCCTCTGCATGTTTTTTATCAGTTGCCTCAGTGTCTGTGGCCTTGGTCGAGATTTTCCTGTGACAGTGAGCGTCTTTGTTGCAGACAAAAAAAAGGGTGACTGCTAGACAGACTGAAGGCAACACTGGCTGTCTGTTAGGTCTTGTTTGTGTCTGTTGCCATAGCAACTGTCAGGCTGGGATGGCGGTGGCATGGTGGAGGGTGTTTGCTGCTACGTGATTCATGGACAGCAAGGGTGGCCGTGCAGAGCAAAGATTTGGCAACAGAGCCCAAAAGAACCAAAGAGGAAGCATCTGGTGAATCTGCAAAGACTCAGCTGCTCCGGCTTCCCACAATGCACCAGCATGGGCGGGGTTAACATTTAGATTCCTCTAAACATATGCATTGATTTAAAAAAAAAAAAAAACATGTAAGATGTTTAGATCAGAATCAACAAAAACTGAGATTTATAGTTTATTCCTGACTTTTGGAAATAGTTGGTGAAACAAAACCACACCACAAGGTCCATTTAGTAGGCAAGCTGTTCTGGAGCTTTCAATCACGTCACACATTCTTCCTCAGCAGATGGAGTTTGCCCAGTTGTCATAGAGTTGTAGATGTTAAAATTTCCATTTTTCTTAGCACTGTTTCCAAAATCCAAAATAAACTTGAAATCTCCATGCTCAACATGGTCCTAACTTCAGGGCCTGTATGTGCGGTGCCTCAAGTTAATTCTGTTTTTTTCCGCACTGGTGAATGGTGGTGTCATTAAGTGTCATTCTACTTGAGCTATGACTCTGTATTTGTTGTATTTAGGTGTATTGATGTGGCAAATTGTTTTGGTTTAGTCTACACTGATGTAGTTTTGGTTTTCTGTTGTCGCATGTTGTAGGTCTGTGAACATCATGGGGCCGTGTTGAAAAGTGTTCTCACTTTAACATGTTATCTACTGTATTTCATTTATTTTTGTAGATTATTAAATAAATTAAATGAAAAAGAAATAAAAAAAGGGGTGTCCTGGTTATGTCATCACCCCCTCACTCGTCATATGTTTCCTGTCTCTCTAAGCTATTGTACTTCTAATTGATCAAATTTTTGAGCATTTTATGCCTTTATCGATACCTGACATCAGTAAGACAACAGGAAATAACCAGGTCACCACCTTAACCCCAAGGCCACTAAGGCCCCCCTTAAACCTCTTACACCCACCTGATACTTAAAATAGGAAGGATCATGGACCTTAAAAAGATCCAGAAAATGGGAATTTGAACATCTACAATTCCATCACGAAAGGGAAGCTCCGTCGGCTCCACTTTTATTGTCCTCTAAGTTCAAAAATGTTTCATGGTTATCAAGTTCCAAACTCATTATGTTACAGCAAAGATAAAGTATTAAAGCTACAGTGCGTAGTTTCTGTCACCCCCATGAGGAATTCTAAGTAATGACAACAACTTCACCATCTTGTAAACTTAGTCATGCTGAGGAAATACAGGGAGAGTTGTGTGGAGCTGATAGGCTTAATTAGCTTTGTATCAACTCATTTGGCAATGGCTTGAATGTAAGAGACTGTCATTAACATAAAATAGTCATGCACTATAGCTTTAAGTATTATGTAACCAGTCCACATAAACCTCAAGGGTTTAAGGGTCTAAAAACTTTTTTAGCAGATGTTGTGCTTGAAATTCCCGTATGTCACGGGTTGTAATGCAGATTCAATTACACATTGCCACTAAATGCAAGTCACTTGAATGTTGTCATCGGTAAAGAAATTGCTCTAATGCAAGAGTGTATAGTGCATAGTGTTTCTGCAAAATAAATAAAAACAATAAAAATGACAACTGACAACTTTAAAAAGGGTTTAATCATTATGTCCACCTTAAGAACAGGAAGAAACTAGGGGACAACCACTTCATTTATGTCATTGGAATACACAATCATCTTCAAAAAACAGAGATCAAAAACTCAAACTTCTTCTTCTGAATGAGAATGAGTTTGTTTGCTGGTTTTTATTGAGACTCTTCGGCTTGAGGCTTCTTCGATTTGGTTTCCAGGCAACATCGAAACTGATGATGAAGCAGAGAAAACACACATCAGGCAGTGCAAAGTACAACGATGGATTTGCTTAGAGTCACGGTCTGTTTGTCTCAACAAATAGCATGAAAATGTACAAGATAAACAAATGTAAGCAAATGATTTGGCAGACTACCTGTCTATTTATATGTGTGACTCTCGGTTCCACCACGTCCAAATCCTGAGAGGAAAGAGACAAGAAGCAATTACATCAGTGAACTAACATTAACATTAGGAATTTGAGACTTTTACGTTGACAATCTGAGAGATAACTTCTTCTTTCAAGAGTGTTTAATGATTATGGTACCAATTATGTAAGGACTGTTTTATTGAGTGTGTGACCCTATCAGGTGACAGTGTATGCTTTTACAGCCTCGACCCAATCAGATACAAAACATCCTTTTTACACTGGGCGTTACTGGCCTAGAATCTTACGAGCAACGGTGACTGAGAGGAACATGCTTACCTGTAGGTCCAAAGAGTGCACTATAGCAGGGTTTGTGACAATATGGCTTGCCGTCATGCTGTAAGAGGCAGAGTTGTATTAGCACTGAAAATATCAAAATAAACTAAATAAATAAAAAATATATAAATTGTTAATAATGTATAAATATATAAAAAAGGAATCTATTTTAGTATTTTGGAGGTGATCCTGCTTCCTATCTGTAAACATTCTGCATGTAAATATTGTTTTCTGTCCTCTCCAACTCTATCCCTTTTTGTGTATAATGTAAGTATTTATATATATATATATGTAAGTATCATCAAAAAGGTTATTCATGAATTATTAGTTATCATCTTGATCTTGTGTTTTTATACACAGAGTGGAGATTTAATA
This sequence comes from Gymnocephalus cernua, assembly GCA_023631565.1. NCBI lineage: Eukaryota > Metazoa > Chordata > Actinopteri > Perciformes > Percidae > Gymnocephalus > Gymnocephalus cernua. The sequence continues at coordinate 17,634,663 of CM042444.1, forward strand.
CTGGATTCAGATTTGATGTGTTGATATGTTAAGTGCTATCAGACCGCCAAACCCTGTGTACATTATTAAAGATTACAGGATATTCTTATGTGTACTGTATGTATTTCAGGTGTCTCACCTCAGCATGTGAGCCCGCCGACAGCGTCTTGTTGCACTTCTCACACTTCAGACAGGGCCTGTGCCAGTCCTTGCCCAGTGATGTCACTTTCTCGGCTGCCAAACACATAAAAGACCGAATTATTCACCAAGGCCTTAAACGTCCGTCACAAAGATAGCCGCTGTAGCCTGCAGAGGAGATGGAAGTGCCACAGGAGGGTCACAATATCTGTTTTAGACCAACAAGATTATGTCTTTGCAGATAACTTGGAGAACATTGTTTGGGTGTGGTGCTTGAGGGGAAAAGAGGACTGGGTGTCCCTGAGGAATCTGTCCTCCTCCTGCCTCATAAACTCTGATAAAGACTGTCTTTATCTGCAGGGCTGATCTGCACAAACACCCATCAGGAGGGCTGTTAAAGTAGGAAGGAAGCCGACCCAACAGACTTGAGTTTCATGTATTTAATCGAGGAAGGTGGACAAGAGTTTAGATGACTTTTGAGATTCGAGCAACGAATCTGCCCAAGAATGTACATGCAAAGACTGAAAGAAATGAGGCTATTCGCTCATGCATAAGGTCAGAGAGAGCAAGCACAGGAAATGCTGAAAATAAAGGCAGTGTTATCGTGAGCTGAGGCTGTTTCTACCAAACATGTCGTAACTAAGGAGCACAAAACGTGATTAATATCTGCAGATTTTTCTGAAAATAAATAAATAAATAAAACAAATTCAGAAAGGACAGCAGATGTATGAACAAATACAAATAACTCTGGTTTCAGATGAAGCCCACTGACCTCCAAACCTTCAAACAATATTAGGATATGACATATTTCCTCCCTATAAATAGCCTGATGTGGCATGAGATTATGCAATAGGCCAACGGAAACAGGGAAAGTGCTCCAGGGCGAGGTCAGCTTCTCAGGCCAGTGGCATGAAAACATTTCATCAAAATATGGTGGAGCATTGTTTGACCTGAAATAATTACTATACTTAACTAAAATTAACAAATTAGTAGACTGAGCAAACAAGTCTGTCCAACGACCAACGGCGTCTCACGGTAGATCCGATCAGTTGCAATGACGCCCATGTAATGTTGTTTTACTCTTGATTGTATATGGATCTGATAAAGCAATTATGGAGGCAGTCCAATATACACAAACAGACACAAATCTGAATGGAAAAACACACTGAGAGGGAGGCTGTTCAACTATTCGCCTCATTCCCTCCCCAAAGAAATCATGGTGAGGTTGTATAACTGTTTGTCAAGCTAAAAAAAGAGGCTAAGAATGCATTCCAAAGCATTTAGAGTTGAGTGAATGACCTTAAATACAGCAACACTCTTCACGGCCTCAACATCAACTGAGTATTAAAGGAACAGTTTGGCATTTATGGAAATAAATGAAATTTTCTTTCTCGCCAAGAGTTAGATTAGGAGATTGATAAGCTACCTCTCTAATGTCTAAGACATTTGGGGAAATAGGCTTTTCTTTCTTACTTTTCACAAATATGAAGCTACTGAGAGCTTTAAGCAAAGGGAAAAAGCAACCTGGCTCCGTCCAAAGCTAACAAAATCTGCTACTACCTCTAAACCACTCACTAATTAAAGGAGTAGTTTGACATTTTGGGAAATAAGTTACTTATTCACTTTCTTGTGGAGAGTTAGATGAGCAGGTTGATATCACTCTCATGTCAATGCGTTAAATATGAACCTACAGCCAGCAGCCAGTTAGCTTAGCTTAACAAAAAGACTGGAAACGGGGAAACAGCTAGCCTGGCTATGTCTAAAGCTAACAAAAAATGCTAACCAGCACCTATATGGTTCGGTAAATGACATGTTATATCTCTTTTTGTACAGATTAAACAGACAACATACAACATGTTAATAAGTGAGTAAAGCGTATTTCCCAAACTGCCAACACTAAAATTCTATTACTGCAACCTACACTACATGTTTATCTGCTTCCAACGCTTATTTGAAGTCCTGCAGTGGAAAGCAAGAGCAGTGCACTCAAAAAATGTTTTGTCTTTGTGTAGTTGGAACTGGATCAAGTTCCCTCCTCATCATTCAGTGAGACAGCGGTAGCCTGATTGTTTCCATCTGAGAGCTTAGAAACATTAGAACAGATGAGCTGCAAATGAGACGGAGAGAGAGAGCGGTGAGGATGTGGGAGTGGAGCACTGAGGTGTGATGGATGAAGGAGTGAGACATGGAGCCAGTTTTTAGAGAGGTTGGGGGGGATTGATGCAGACAGTTCAGGATAATGATGAAGACTGTGCTTCCACATAAAGAAGCTTTGTTCCAGGGTACTTTTCCTCTCAGCTATATTTTAGAAAAGAGCATATTTTCTTTGATCGGCTTGTTCAGGCTGAAACAAATTGGTTAGCTTGTTTTGGCCAGATGGTGAAAGTTTATCCATGAAAAGGAAGAATGGGAAGCATGGCTCCCCTCTCGCACGGTCAGTTTATCTGACTGACAGTCCAAAGACTTGGCTTTGTATTGTGTATTGGCCCTCTCCCTCTGTGCGTCTACCCGGAGACGATTACTCTGTTGCACTACTGAGCTGCAGACAATGTGGTAAATGGATTAAGACACATATAAAATGGAGCTGTCCTTTTCCTCCCCGGACGCAGTAATTGCTGCTTGCTTTGATGGTATCCTCATGAGACAGACCTACAAGGTATTTCAGGACAGAAGGAACCTACTTCCCGCTGCATTGAGTCATTATTCATGTAGCTCATCATCAGTCATCAGGAAAGACAATTTCATTTCTACAAGGAGCACAGATCTTAAGCTCTAAACTAACTTGATAACGAGAATGTTTATAGAGTGTAGTGACATTTTGAGGAAAGTGGGCATTAATCTGAAAAAAATGTTATCCATATAAATAAATACAAACAGCTAAGAGCGTAGACCGACAGCTCAGGGGAGTGAGCAAAAAAACATATAAAATCGTGATAAAACTCTAGTAATGGGAAGTAACTAATTACATTTACTTAAGTACTGTACTTTACTTGCTATTTTCTACTGTTATTTGAGAGTAAAATAGTTTACTCTTTACTCTATAGTTACACTTCTGATTTAACAATCCAAAACTAAAATATGATGCATTATAGATTATACTAGTTCCCAAAAGTACATTAAGAAATGTAAATTAGCTCCATTTCAACCACAACTACAGCATTAAAGTAGTGCTTACAGTACTGTATGTTAATGCATCAGTGGTGGAAGAAGCACTCAGATCATTTACTTAAGTAAAAGTATCACACTCCAAAAAACATTACATTAAAAGTCCTGCATTAAAAAATGTTACTTTAGTAAAAGTACAGAAGTATTATCAGGAGAAACTACTTTACATTTCAAAAGTAAGTACTCCTTGTGCAGAATTGCCCCTGCATTCTCAGTGGTGGAAAGTAACGAAGTACATCTACTCAAGTACTGTACTCAAGGACAAATTTGAGGTATTTTACTTAAATATTTCGAATTCCTGCTACTTTCTACTATACTACACTAAATGTCAGAGAGAAATATTGTACTCTTTACATTTATTTCACACTGATAGATACTGATTACTTAGCAAATCAGATTTAACATACAAAATATAAATATATGTATAATATCATGCATTTTTTTTATTGAACTACCTAAAGTACATAAAGCAGTTAGAAATAGCTCCACTTCAACCAACTGCAACATAAAATACAGGTTACATGTTATTGCTTGAACAACAATAATGATCCACAGTGTCTGGAGCCATTCTGCACAACCAGTACTTTCATACTTTAACTGTATATTGCTGAAAACACTTCTGCACTTGTAGTTCAGTATTATCTATGCATGACTTTAAAAACAGGAATATTTTCTTCGTATGAAATAAACAATGTCCGCTTGCTGACACGTGCTTGTCAGTCTGTTGGTTAAATACGGTTTCCTGTTTCCTCATTTGTACTAACTTTTCATTTACCAGAAAATGTTCTCATGCAGGAAGACGATTTTCTTTGCATTTAAAAAAAATAATAATAATAATAATAATTGGTGGATTTTAAAATAAAGAGTACAAATCTTACCGAAGTAAACTTCCTTCTGGCACTTTGGACACTTTGGCATTTTGTTGCAGCAGTATATGGCTTTACCGGAGAGATAAGACGGTACTGTAGGTATCCTGTGTGGATCAAGAGTGACTGCAGCTGTACCGACTGGCCCACCTGTTAGCTCGCACTGACCACGCCTCGCTCTCACAGTGCAGATGTGCGCGCTCCGGCTCCGTCCTGTATTTATAACACCGAGGAAATAGTTCAACTGAAACTTTTTCTCTTTTTTTTTTTTCTAACAGTGGGAGAGGCTTGTGTTGAGTCTGTGTAAGCGCACGTGCAGAAAACATAACATTGAGACACTGAAATTAAAGAATTCAGCAACTAAACTATTTCTCTTTGGGCATGGGCAATTTTAGACCCTTTTTAGGGGATTTGGCTTTTTAGGGATTTGGCTTAGAATTTTATAAATTGCAGTGCTCCCATCCGAATCCCTCAACGCTAACTACAGACAATAAGAACAAACTAGTCTACCCATAATTTACAACAAAATATTGTATATAAATATTCAGGGTCACGTGATAGAAACTCAGAAAGTAAACAAGGACCAGATTTGGCAGTTTACCAACTTGATTTTGGCAACAGTTCAATCAAGTTGGTAAATTACCAAATCTGGTCCTACTTTCTGAGTTTCTATCATGTGCCCCTGCTGCTCTGTCATAATCTACTGGATATGTGACTCCACCAATCTCAATTCAATGCTGAATGGCAGTTTAAACCTTGTGATAGTGAAGGTGATTTAACAGAGCTGGCAGTGACTAAGACAACACACACACATTTGGTTTGCAAGTGTTGTTGTTACGTGGTTGTAACTCTATATGTATGTTTATACTTTGTAACAAAAGAAGTGATACACCAGTGATTCCCAACCCGGGGTTCTTGTACCTTTTATTGTGTACTTGTGGATCCACATTTTTGAGTATTTCTAATAATGTGTCATTTTACTTTTACTTTTTATCAATATACTTTGAAAGTAATCATTTTTTAAGTATTGTACTTTTCTTGTACATTTCAAGTCCATTACAGAGTAAAAAAGAAAGTTCACATGAAAAAGTCCTGATAATCTGGGAGGAAGGAACAAAAAAAGGGGTAATAAAGCACCACCCGGCCAGCACGCAGAGTAACATGAATCAAACACACCCAGAAGTTGTGTCACCAACAGGTGCATATACTGTCATTGTTTCTGGATGTAGGCTAGCTAACATGCTAACTGCTAAAATGCTCACAGGTGGATCCTCCATCAGAGACTTCTGCGTCCACTGAAACAACTTCTACCTTCAGTGAGGTGTGTGTTCTGCTGTTTGTGACAGTAATCCCTGCTGTGACTGCTGAACCTCATTCTGCTCAAAATGTTTGAAACTTTGAGGAGCACAGTGGGACCAGAGAGGCTGAGTGGACTGGCTATACTGGGACCAGAGAGGCTGAGTGGACTGGCTATACTGGGACCAGAGAGGCTGAGTGGACTGGTTATACTGGGACAGAGAGGCTGAGTGGACTGGTTATACTGGGACCAGAGAGGCTGAGTGGACTGGCTATACTGGGACAGAGAGGCTGAGTGGACTGGCTATACTGGGACCAGAGAGGCTGAGTGGACTGGCTATACTGGGACCAGAGAGGCTGAGTGGACTGGTTATACTGGGACAGAGAGGCTGAGTGGACTGGTTATACTGGGACCAGAGAGGCTGAGTGGACTGGCTATACTGGGACAGAGAGGCTGAGTGGACTGGCTATACTGGGACCAGAGAGGCTGAGTGGACTGGCTATACTGGGACAGAGAGGCTGAGTGGACTGGTTATACTGGGACAGAGAGGCTGAGTGGACTGGCTATACTGGGACAGAGAGGATGAGGTCACTGGTTATACTGGGACAGAGAGGCTGGGTGGACTGGTTATACTGGGACAGAGAGGCTGAGACAGAGAGGCTGAGTGGACTGGTTCTACTGGGACAGAGAGGCTGAGTGGACTGGTTCTACTGGGACAGAGAGGCTGAGAGAGAGAGGCTGAGTGGACTGGTTCTACTGGGACAGAGAGGCTGAGACAGAGAGGCTGAGTGGACTGGCTATACTGGGACAGAGAGGCTGAGACAGAGAGGCTGAGTGGACTGGTTCTACTGGGACAGAGAGGCTGAGACAGAGAGGCTGAGTGGACTGGTTCTACTGGGACAGAGAGGCTGAGTGGACTGGTTCTACTAGGACAGAGAGGCGGAGTGGACTGGTTCTACTGGGACAGAGAGGCTGAGACAGAGAGGCTGAGTGGACTGGCTATACTGGGACAGAGAGGCTGAGACAGAGAGGCTGAGTGGACTGGTTATACTGGGACAGAGAGGCTTAGTGGACTGGTTATACTGGGACAGAGAGGCTGAGTGGATTGGTTATACTGGGACAGAGAAGCTGAGTGGATTGGTTATACTGGGACAGAGAGGCTGAGTGGATTGGTTATACTGGGACAGAGAGGCTGAGTGGACTGGTTCTACTGGGACAGAGAGGCTGAGTGGATTGGTTTATATTGTGCTTTGAGAATAAAAAGCAGATAAATTGAACCTGGAGCAGATGGATGAGCTGTTGGCAGTGCACAAGACTTACAGAAGGCCGTTCAGACAGACAGGTGAGTACAACACACTCAATGAAGAATGTCAAAAACTGTGCAGCTCTATTTTTGCTTTAATGTATGCGGCTGCAGCCGCTGTGGAGTTTTATATGTTTTAAACATCTCAGTGCTGTTGTCTGCCTTGGTGATGTTTTATTCTGCATGTTATTGAATTTATGTGGCCTAATAATGCTTGTTACACCCGCCGTGGTGTTCATAGCTCTCTTTTTTTTTATTAATTATCAGTCATTTCTGTTAAAGTGCTCATATTATGCCTTTTGGCTTTCCCCCTTTACTTTATTGTGTTATATATCTTTTTGTGCATATTATAGCTTTACAAAGTGAAAAAGTCCAAAGTCCACCCCAAAGGGAGTTACCATCTCCAACAGAAAACACTGTTCACAAACTGCTCCAAACAGCTCTGTTGTAGTCCAGCCTTTACTTCCGTGACAAACGTGCGTCACTTTGTAACACATGTTATAATGCTCGCCTAGCTGCTAGCATGGCACTCAAAGATGCACAACAAAGATGGTACAGAAGTGAGATGCCTCACTCTGTAGAGCTCAACACACAGGGTGAAAAGAGGAGCTGCAGCAATGTGCAGTACAACAAATATATGGTGTTTTCTGAAGATTAAACCACATAAACCTATTCTGGTACAACCTCTAAATACAATTATGAACCTGAAAATGAGCATAATATGAGTTGTTTATTTATAATTGATTATCACTTGTATGCACAGGCTGCAAATGTCCATCTAGGCCTACAGAAATTGAATTTACTGTTGGTTTGGACATTATGGGCTCATGTTGCAGATGTTGATCCACTTGTGTACATGTTGACATTCAATGCACTGTATTTTATAGTCTGATGAAGATGTTCTCTGATTTAACAATAGTGTTATATATCATCATTTGAAAGTAAGAATAAAGTGTTGCACACTTTAGCTCGATATGCATTTCTCTATTTATGCAGACGATGTTTTGGCACTGAGGGCCCTGAGAGAGAAATGCATATGCAAGAGTGACCGACAGCATTTCTTACTTTCAAGTCTACTTCCAGTGATAAGCATCGCACAGCAGCCCTTGGTGTGCCTTACTTTCCTGTATTCTATATCATCATATAACATCCCCCTTCCACAGATTAGTAGCCACACAGCTAGCCCGTTGTTTTTTGGTGACACAGTGTATAGGGTTGGCTTGTGATCGCACCATAATGATGATACTGATAATGATAATGTCAGATGTCTGTCTGGCTTGGACTTTGTTTTGACTTTGAGCTCACACAAGCAGATCACACACACAACCAGGGCAACCTCTGACCTGATCAGTAGTGTCGAAAAGTGTGTGTGTGTGTGTGTGTGTGTGTGTGTGTGTGTGTGTGTGTGTGTGTGTGTGTGTGTGTGTGTGTGTGTGTGTGTGTGTGTGTGTGTGTGTGTGTGTGGTGTCTATGTCTGCGGCAGATACAGACACACCTGCAGGTGAAGCATGTTTCTGTCTGTTTTCAGAGTTGAATGACTTCTAAAAGATAACAAAGCCTCTAAGGATCTCTTTAATGAAATCACCATGGCAACCAAACAAAATCTTGTCAGACTGTCTGCTTTACACAGACCTGTAGTACTTTCTTTTCTCGGTTTGGGCATTCTGAGGTTGACTGATTAAATTCACTGAGCTAATAAGATTTTCCATTTTTCTAGTCTCTATTCATCTTTGACTGAGGTTGAAAGAAGGTAAAATCACAGAAAAAAACAGATTAATTTATATCCTTGTAATGAAAACGTTCTAAACATCTGGTGTCAGACAGCACAAGAAACTTGGAGGGAATTACTTTTCTAGACAGTGTCTTATTTGGTAGAAGAAATGTTAACATGAACAGTGGCCAACATGTTCAAACGAAGACAAGAGAAAACAACTCTAACTTGTTTTTGGGTAACTAGCAGCGTGACTCTAGGAATGGTAGTCAGTTGGTTTGGGGCTGGAACCTTGTGGGAAGGTATAACGCCAATGACCCAATAATATGTTATTGGGTCATTGCCATAAAGACTTAGCATAGTGATTTCACATCACATCTTTTTCAGATCTGGTTTACAGTGACCGATTTCCCTGCAGGTTTTGCTGTTTGGGGAGAAGCTCTAAAGTCCTTTAGATAAGAGGACTGCCTTGTAATTTTCTTCATGGATGGTTTCCATTAAATTGGGGATGCCAGGCAGAAGCTCTGCCCTTGGCAGATTAATCAAAGAGCTAATCTCTTCCAGTCACCCAGGTAGCCGAGGGTTTTGCCTCAGCAGCCTGCACCCTGCCCCCAGGGTGGCTGGGCTCTGGTCCAGCCAGTGAGGTTGGCCCCTGATGTGTCTCTGTTACTGCCTTGTAATTATATATTGCAGTGATCAGCCCTCCTCTCTTAAATTAGAAAAGATTAACATGGAGGTTTCAGGTTCTACATCACTAATCAAGTACAGTGGAGACACACAAACTGCTAGCACATGAAGACATTAATGTGCACAGTCCACAGGAGAGACATGTACTCTAGTATTGAGCTGTACAGGCAGATAAGAGCATTGATTCAAAGTAGTGCACAGAGCTGATGGTGGATGGGCACTAATGTCACGTCCACGGTACTTATGTATTTATTTTTTTCTGTGAATTTGGGGTTTTTATTGACTTAGAATCTAAAATCTTACATATAGTAATTCATTTTGTGGGCGGATTCCACGTATTTATTTTAGACTTAGTCTAAGTCTAAGACTCATCTTTTGTTTGAGTGGATTTATTCCAGACAAGCATGGAAGCGTGGGCTTTGAAACAGCATTTAGATTTTTGCAGAAAGTATAATCGAACAGTTACACTAAATTAACCTAACTTGGACTCATTACATAAGTATTTCTAAAATATTGCCCTGGGTCAAGCAACTAGTTTTTTTTGTAAGAAAATGTGTTTATCTCAAAATGCTTTCAAGTTAAACTAAGAAGGTTTATGCATATTTTGTGTTTAGCAGTGCTTCACAATGCATTTCAGCTTCACAGCCATTAGAATTGACCCAAAGAGCTGCACATTGAAATCTTGTAAAGCAGTCAATTTTAAATATTTTATGACTGAAAACGGGGCGCTGGATCTGGCACCTAATCATTGGGACTGAAAATGATGTCCTGTTTTTCTCTAAGAGGATAGTCACACTACTTTTTTGTGCTCCATGTACATCATTCAAACACATGCAGACAGTGCGGTGACCTTTGACCTGTGAATTCATAAGATCCAAAAATGCCTGACAAAGAAAGTTGCTCAGTGACTCAAATTCACCAAATACAGAAGAGGCCATCGCTCCTACAGATGGAGACCCAGAGGAGGGAAGAACATGAAGCCACCACAGCCTGTCTGAGGAGAAGCACACTGTGTCCATTCAGTGATGCATATGCTATTAGAACGGCTGAGTCATAAAGGGATGTGCTTTAGTTTCACACACCTAGAAACGGGAAATTCTTATACACAAATACATTCATTATAGATCTGTTCAGTTTCACATTACTGCACATGCACATATGCTGTACATTCAGATATGTTAGCATGGACACACACAACCAAGTACATTTACTCACTCGCTGTAAATAAAGCGGCTATTATCAATACTTTCATACTAACAATGGCTCACATGATTACGTGTACGTGAAAAGGCATCGCTCGTAGTGACAAACCCATAAAAACGTACCACCTGTGCAGTTCCTCTCAGCTCTATGGAGCATTTTAGCATCTTTTAGCCAATAGTTTTTCTGTCTGCGACCTCCAAAAGGCCTACCTCCATCTTTCTTTTCTTCTCTTGCTTATGCTTACAGTATTTCCCATCTTCTATTTTCCCTTTCCTCCTTTATTTTCTTATTAACTTTGGACGCTTGAGTGCATTTTTTGCTCATACTTCATTTTTTGCAAAAAATCGGAATACAGGAACTTTACATATAATTGATTTCCCACTGTGGTATTGATATTTTCCTTCTGCTTTGTCAAAGTAGACCTACCAAAAATGGGATCATTTTACTGAAGGGTTTCAAGTACTTCTCACACCAGGGTCCCGCAGGTTCTCACACTATTTCTCTCTGACACAATGCAGGTTTTTCCACAGTCACTGCCTGCAATCTTATCTCTGCTCGCCTCTGATGCTCTCATTACCTCACGCTCCACATTCGTTTCCTGAGATTTAAGTCAAACTGGGAAACACTGGAGCATCTGCGCTGTGTTGTGGTTGCTGGGAGCGATGAGTCATCTCTGGATTGATTACCTACCCCAACATCAGAGGTCAAAGACTTGATTGTTGTCAGTAAGGACTCTAATGATGCCTTTTATAATCAGAGTAAGAGAACTCTCTTTCCGAAAGACTTAATGATCCATGCCAGGATGCCAGGAGTTTTTAGATAACTTGATCGGTTATCAGGCAAATAAAACTCTGATACAGATAATCTGCAAACTGCCAAAAATGGCCTATCCCTATTTGACCCAAAATGAGATATTACAAAGGAGACGTGTAACCTGAAGTGATCCTATAAAAGTTCTTTTCCCAAGTGTAACTCCATTTTTAGAGGATATGATATATTGCATGTGTAATATTGGTAATGTCCATACCACAACACTGTTTGCTTTCATAGAGACTTTCCTCAACTGCCCTGAACATCACCATCACTCAGCTCACTGACATGTTTGTGGAGTCATTTGTCTTGCATCACATCGTCTTGGAGGCATTCTTTCTCTTTCATCATGTCGCTCGCCCTCTGCTGAGTTATACTTAGCTATTTGAACATGCTTACCAGCTAACTGCTGCTGTAGGGCTTGCAAACAGATCCCTTTGGACTCCTGCATGATATTTATTGGATTCAAATGAGTGAATGCTGGTGTCATGATGACCACGAGAACGATTTTGTGAGCTTGTCGGCCTGTTGACGCTGTAGAAATGCTGCCATGTGTGGCCACAGTCCCCTTCTGATCAGCTCTGTAGGAGCAGAAAGTTGTGCTACTTGGACTACTAGTGTCTCTGCAGGTCTGCAACTACTCAGAAAGCTGCTGCATGAAAGCCAATCGCATCTTTCCATTGGCTTCCTGTGTCAAAGAATTGATTTTAAAATACTGTATGAAAAATACCAATGCTGTAAAATACCAATGTTGGTTACTTTGTTTATATACCACTGAATGGTATGGAGCCAAATTAATACTGGAAATGTAGAAATACCACAGTAAACGTTTTAGCATCAAATATTGTTAATGTACCAATTGCAAAAGTACTCATAAAGCGGAATGGCCTATTTCACAATCGTATATATATCTTATGTTATTGTATTATAATTGTTGATACGTTAATGCGTTCATCACTTTAATGTTGCAGCTGGTAAAGGAGGAGCTAATTGTAACTACTTCATATACAGCTGGGTGATTGTGAATTTCCTTCCAGGGGTTTTGTTGATTATGTTTTGTAATCTTAATTTGAATCTGCAAAGTAACAGAAGTTAAACATATAGTGGAGTAAAAAGTACAGCGTTTGCCTCTAAAATGTAAACGAGTAAAAGTAAAAATGTACTTAAGTACAGTACTTGAGTAAATCTACTTATTTACATTCCACCACTGCATTCATACTTTATTTCCTGCAAATCTCCTGTGCATGTGAAGGCAATTTAAATTCACCTGTAACAATGAAAACTAGTATAAAGAAAAATAATTACGGTACATTAAATGGCTATAGCTTAAGAAATGCAGACCATAAATATTGTTAAAAACAGATTAAAATCTTTAGGATTATTACTCTAATGCCTTTTTATGTCATATGTAGAGCATTTTCAATTGCCTTGTTGTTGATACAATACAAATAAACTTGCATTGAACCCAGTTCTTTCTAAAGAGAGGGGAAAGCATGCCCCAGATTTCAGAGCCTCTGTGCAAGAAGTCGGAGATGGCAGACGAGTTTAAGACATGTTTGACTTGGATGCCTTTCAGTTGTGGCTCTTCAGTCAAAGCAAACACTTGCAGATTCATTCATGTACAAACACTGCTGGTCGGGGTAAGAACAGGTCAAGCATTTAGATATTCATGGGAACTATCAAGGGAGAAAAGCCCAAATTGGGTACAATTAAGAAAAAAACATTCCCGCAAACGTTTTCGATAGAAATAGAATCCCATGAATACCAGTCGGTACGAAATTCAAAACAGCCATTTAAACCCACAGTGCTAGGGTAAACCATTGTCATTAAGGCTCATTTAATGCTGGGACCTGGCACGAGCTCAACTATTTAGAAGAAAAATAAAGGTCAAACAAATAAACACTGTGGTAAGCTGTAATTACCTTGGCAACTGGGTAATTGTTTGTCAAGGAGGTTGTGTCCGCTGCTATGGCAACCGTGAGTTCCTCAATAACAGGAAATGAAGAGGCTGCATGTTTCTGAGGATACGTGTGATCATTTCCTTTTTAAAGACATAAAGGAAAGTCCCTGTCAAGTCACTTCAAGTCAAATGTACAGATATTGATTGAATCAGAAAGAACAAACCTAGACAGTCATTTCTCCATCCGTTTATCGGTGTATTAATGCGGCAATTTTCAAGACTATAATGATAGAATAGAATGCCTTTTACTGTCACTATACACATGTACAATAAGATTAAAAGCAACTCCTTTTCCAGTGCCAACATATATGTAGAAAATGGAATAAAATAAGTAGTGCAAGAAAAGGTGTACAGTTGAGACATTATATACATCTATACATAAAATATAAGTATGGTTTTATATACAGTGTGATATGCAGTGTGGGTTATTGCACATTATTTGAATATTGCCAAATAGTAGTGATCATAAGTAATAGATATTGGACAATGAGAGAAATGATATTGCACAGTATACAGATATTGCACAGTAATGGAATTGCACAGTGATTATATATAATGATTTTTGTTACAGTTTATCTAATCCCCTCTTTCGAACAGTGATTGTCAAATCATAGTTTAGCAACTGTAACAAAGCCTCATTTCGCAAATTTGAAAATACTTTGGTGGTTCTGTAGCATTCAATCAGTAGCAAAGATGACGACCATTGAGGGCGAGTAGTGTCCAGCGTTCCACACTCAACGCTTTGAGTGCAGCATCTGGGTACTCGTAGTGCACCGCATTTGGCCATACTTCGACTGTGTGAATGCACTCAAAATAGCAAGTGTAAATACAGAAGTGCGTGATTTGAGACACAGCAAGTGTGTTTAGCCAACTCGTGCTAATATTAGCCTAATTAGCAAGGTTCAAGGCAAAATCAAGGGTTTGCTGGCTAGAAACATGCTTTTTTCCACTGTGAAAACAAGGATGTTTCAAAAATGACTTAATTTTTCAAGTGGTAAATTATCAATATAAACCACAAACTGTATGTAGCCGAAAGTGGAAATCCTGACAGGCGTAGCAACAGTGAATCAGCACAACATCCAGACTAAATCCAGACTAAATCCAGACTTTGAAAGAAATTCAACTAAAAATGCAAAGTAGTTACACTTAGGAAATATTATCCACCATAAATCTGTGAATAAAAAATTGGATGTGTGCAAGTAGCCTGCTGCTTGGATGCTTTAGATAATATATTTTACCCAGGAGCGCCTGTATATCATCAACATCTGGTTTTGACACCGCAGTATTTAGCCTCACAGTTTTCCCCTGAGCCTCATTTTGTGCTTTAAGATTTGTTGCACATACTTGCCTATTCATTGCAATGTAACCTGCTTCACATAGTTTGTTTTCTGACTGAGAGAGAAACATCATATTTCACTGTTAACTATGCAAGCTTTCTGGATCGCAGGAGCAGCTCTTTCTCACAAAGTCTGATATTTTGCCTATTGACAGAAATCGTCTGGTGATAAGCTGCCTTTATTCTCCTTGACATACTCCAAACGAGTTTCTTTGCTCGTTTTAGAGCCACAGTTTTACAATATAACCTTACATTTACTGTCAAAAGCTGCCTTTGCTAGGACCCAAAATGGCTATAGGAGGTTGGCTATTATTTTGAATGAAAGCACAGCAGTTTAAGCAGAGTTTAATGGCAGCATTCTGCAAACTGGCTCCTTATCATGTCTTTCTGTTCTGTTCTTTTCTCTCTCTTTTCTCTCCTCTATTCTGGTTTTGTCAATCAAGAAGTATTTGGCTGTTGCAAGATTGTCACTATACATAATAATTTGCTCTTACTTGTTTACATTAACAATGGATTAAATCACTAAGTGTAATGTGACATGTACTGCTGACATGTAGCAGCTGAAGAGCCAGACATTTCACTCAGCAGTTGGCAGAGACAGAGCTAAAGTAGAATGTATAATGAATATTGGACTTGCATTTATTAGATGGACACAAACACAACTCCAAATGAATGATCATTTTGCTCTGTGTCTGCTGAATGTATAAACGGAGAAGTGTTTGCTTACACTTTCACCTTAACACCTTTGCAAGGTGATAATATCGCAGTGCTGTGTTTACAGCTTGTTTCGCTGCAGGAAGGACAAAAAAAGCAACCAATTAATGCAGTTTAAATGACGTTCCCGGTTAAATAATTATCTTTTTTTGATTGCCACTGCTTGAACGCCTGTTGCTTAAACAGCCTGCCTTGCAGCTTTTTTCTTTAACTACTTTTCTGTCTGCAATTCAGTGCTATGCTTTTGCACTTGCATCAATAAATGAGAAAATAGTCAGCAGAAATATGTCCAACACTGTTGGTTAAATATTTATACTTTGTTTGGCTTGGAATGGATTCCTCCCCAACCTCAATAACTAATCAGAAGACACAATCCCCTCTTTGTTCCCGGGCCTCCACAACTTCTGCTGTGTACAGTCAGTAAATCATTTCTCTCCTCTGCAGTCTGGAAAGCGACTTCCACTGAAACCAGCAGAACTTTCTTCCATAAAACTCCGTTTTCACTGTAGATCAAGCCAATGTGCATTGAAATGTGTCACCTGTTGATAGTCTCTCATGACTTCCTCTCTGGTACCTCCAAAAATCTCAATGTGTTAAGATTTCTGTTCATTAAAGCTCAATTTTGGCTGTGATACCAACTCACAATGCTTTATTTCAGCACCCTCGGGCCTTTTAAATGTAAGAGAAATGGCCGTAGAGAGATTTTGATGGTTTTTTGGAACATAAATGGTGACACATTAATGCAAACATGGGATTTGCAGTTGCAAGATCAAGACTCATTTGTCAGTTTTTAGTAACTCAGTGGGTCTCGTATCACCTCATTGTAGACTTGACACAAAGTCAGAACAATAACAAGTCTAAAAGCATTTCCCACTGAGCAGCTTCAAGCTAGCTTTCTTTTCTTTTACTTGGCTTTTTCTAAAGTTTACAGTAGGTGAACACATGGTGGACTGCCTCACCAGGCTTTGACTTTTGAGATGGCTTATAAATCTGTCTTGTGCCACAATTGGTGACTTTTTTTATGACCAAGATCTGTTATGGTGCCAAGTTGGGCTTTAAAGACTGGACTTCAGGACCAAACTCTGCAAAGAATACTTTTTGCATGCTTCTGCCATGGTGACCAAAACCTTCGAGTGCTATTTGTAAATCTTCTTATCTAACTCTCGGCAAGAAAGTGAATGAATATGTGACAAAATGTAGAACTATTCTTTTAAGTAGTTGAGTCTTCTTTAAAGGCAGGTGGTTACTATGGAAAAACAAATGAGAATCAAAGTAACCACATACACTTTCACAAGGTTAGCAGGTCTGGAAATTGCTCCTGCAGAAACCCACCAATCCTAGCCACTCTCCTCATCCACTTTTAACAGGCAATTTTCATCACACAGCGGTTTTCTTTTGATTCTTTTAAAAGCTTCATGGTTGGTTTCCATCTCAGCTACAACTGCACCTAAATCCTGAACACTGAGCAATCATTGACCAAAAAAACTTTTGGATAGTTACATTTTTATCCTGTAAATGCCACATAAATCCCACTTCAGATCAATCACCAGACTTAATGATTCACAAAGTAAGAGATTCAGCAGGAACAGTGACCAGGGACGGACTGTAAATGTAACTCAAGCTGACTTCATGAGATAGTTTTCTAGGATGATAAAAAACAAAACAATGCTATGCTTTATTAAGCTCATAATTTGGCAGAAATACAGTTAATATCACAGAGACTGTGAAAATAGTCAGTAGGATGGATGCATTTAACGATTTAGATAAACACATGAGGTCATTAATTGTTTTGTTTTGACTCTGATAATCAGTGAACAAAATGAAAGCAGTGCGGATGTATTCCCAATTTAATGAACCAGCTGTGTGTGTGCAGTAACACCCATAATTAAAGCCATTATTGGTACTTAAATCTGATGAGATTTCACCCTGAAAGAATGCTTACATCTGCAAGATTATCTACATTCTCACATAACAGTCTTATTATCTGCTCCCTCACACTTTCCCACATGCCATATTTAGAATATTACTAGCTAAAATGACTGAATGCTGGTGTTTGGAAAAACCACCACATATCCTCTGTGCGACTGGAGAATGCATTGAGTGAATGGGAAAAAATAGATCTCATGATATATATGACTATGACTGTGAATCCCAGTGAATGTCAAATCGCAGTCTGAGAGCCATTAATCATCAAGTTTGCATGTCTGTATTGTCTGTATTCCAAAAACACTCATAAAGTTGGTTCAACAGCTGAGAAATATAATACTGTAGAGAGCTGGCCAGAGTTAGAGGTGTGCAATTGCCCAAATGTAAGGCAAAGGTTGCATTATATAAAAAACTGGGAACTTGATTTAGACATAGATTTGTTGCTCTGTCCCCATGTGCGGCATCTAATTTTGAATCCATAAACAATACCATCCATCCATCCATCTTCGTCCGCTGATCCGGGTTTGGGTACGATTTATGTAAGTGTAATCCTAATGAAATACACACTGAATTGAATGAATGAAACAAAGAATTTATGGAAACTTGAAACTTGACTCTGACTATATTTTGTTTGCTGCTGCTACCAGATTCCAGATTTATTTCCATAAGTATGGCGGGTGGCCACAGTTTGTAGTCTTCTACTTGCGATTGTTGTTGTGCCCATTAAAAGATGTTGGCTAAACCATAAATCAAGGGAGAGATTGAACCCTTTGAAGTTTGAAACATACACATAAGGATCATACTTTTGCATTAAAAATTCTTGGGTCTGTGAGTCCCTGAGTGTGTTTACTTTGTCGTCAAGGCTCAAGCTTTTAGTCTGACAGTATGCAGGCCAGTAAGGCTCACCTCCAGAAAACCATTCCCTTCCCTGACTATTTCATTCAGCTACATCTGGATGATAGTCCTATATCCAAATTGGTGCTGTAGATTTTGTAGTTGCTGAGTGTGATGTGGTCCACTTCTGGCAGCTGGGCAGGGCCCCTTTGTGCGCTGTATCTCAGCGAGGGGTTTGGATGTTGCATTGAACAGAGCACCAGACACGAGATGTGTTTTGATGTGGGTGTAGATGTAAATGGATTCAGACAAAGCCTAACCTGCAAATTGGATCCATCGTGGAGGGTGTTTTGGGGTCTTTATTGTCCAGGAAAGTTTGACTGTGCATGTGTGCTGTTTCTCATTGATGACATATTCATACACATTTACATCTGGGAGCTCTTTATATAATTTTTGAACCACTGTTTTCTATTTAAGCTGCTGCTCTGGAGGAATTGGTGTCCAAGGTTTCCATTGTCAGCCTTGTAAATGGCAGGTTATGTCCCTTTTACAACACACAGTAAAACAGCTTATTAAAACTAGTTCTTGCACGGCACATGTGCAGTTCATATTGATAATGGTGGGAAGTTTTCCACTTGAAATTCTTAGTAATTTTTTAAACAATGGGTCTTTGATTTTAGATAGGCTAGAGGTAGCAAAAAGAGGCTTGTCATTTGGCTAAATAGCAAATTAAGCTAACATTAGCTCCCTGAGTTGGTTGAAAACGCCGTCTCAGGCTTCTCTTTTCCGCAAACTTTTTTTACATCGAGAACCTGTAAAAGTATGGCTATAAAGGTCAAATATAATCATGTTTGGCTGCTCAACTAGCTAACATATGATTTCATATATTCAAACAGTAACAGTATGGTTTCACTTTTACCATCACTAGAGAAACATCACTTCTCAATGTTTGGAAGACAGTTTTCCAAGTTTTTTTTAGGGAAAACCACTTTCTTTCCTGTTATAGGGAACCATTTAAAGGCTTGTGGTTTTCCTTGATCAATTTTTTACTTGGACCAAATCAATTAAAGCTTCTTGTGGCAGGGGGATTTTTGAGCCATATTTCTTGGCAACGCCACCAAGCCCATCCAACCACAGACCAGTGAATAATCAAGCACTAATAACATGTTATACCTATAATAAGTCATCTTCAGACATGTTTGCATCTGGAGTAGAATACATTTCTGTCTTACACTTACTCCACCACTGAGAATATAATGTAGTAATTTCCGCTTGAAGATGTGTTTTAGTAAAGAGGCTCTCCAAATCATAAAAAAAGTGAGAGATGTTCGAAATAACTTGGAATGCTGCTCGTCTGAGAAACCCGGGTCTCCTTGGCAACGCGTCCCCCAAAACACAAACAGGCCTTGATTCCCTCGCCAGGCAAATAAAAGCGAACGCAGAGAAAATGTTTTCCCAAGTGATAGGCTCTGGAGGGTCCCTGTGGCGGGCTTTCACTATGTGGGAACGCTCTGTGACCACTGAAGAAATAATATCAGAGCAACAGCTGGGGTCTTTGCAGGCTAAAGTGTGCAGAATTGAGATCCTGTTAAGATTTGCTCTGGTTTCTAATCCATCTGCTGTCCAGTGTATTAGCACTCAGACTGGCATAAAGCGCAACCATAAAACAGCTGACTTCTAAAAATACAGGCACTAAACTGAGATTTGAGAACTATTGTTCATAATTTATAATGTTTCAAACGAGGATAAAACCGTTTTTGGACCTAGTGTATACTGGAAACAGCTGGGTGGGCGATTCCCAAACAGTGTTTTTGTAGCATACTGAAACAATTATTTTATATTTATTTTATTTTATAATATCAGTGTCAGACATTTACTATATATACCTGTTTTAGTAAATTCATGTTTTTATTATTACAGTGTTAAAATATTACTTATCTGAAAGCCTACTTGCTGTAAAGATTGAAAATGTATTGTGCTTACCCTTTAGGAGGAAAATTATCACAGAGAACCACAGAGAGTTGAGTTGAACTTTAGGCATTTGTTGTGAAAAGTTGCAAAAAATTAAGATGGACGCATTTTTGGCAGTTCGTTTTGGGGATGCAACATTTGACTGACATTTGAGGGCTGGCCCTGCTAGGAGACGCGCTGTCAATCTCTGTTTGAATTCCAAAGATATACCGTGTATGCTGATTTAAATTCAGCTTAAAGAACATCCTGTGTCAAGAGAAGAGAGTCAGCCCTTGTCCTCTCTACTATTGTTGTCTCCCTACCTATCATCTCCTCTCATTGACATTCCTGTCATCTCTCATCCTCCTCCACAAGTGACTACAAACCGCTTGCAGCACATTTAGCTCAGCACCCCTCCTCACTTGTTTTCCATCTCAGTCTGGCAGCCTACACACTGGGTCCATTGTACATTACACAGAGAGGCTTTGCCCATTTACCGCATACTCGACAATGAGTGAAGCTGCTGTGACGACAGCGGGCGTGTCCTTCGATGCATTGCAGACTGTATTTATGTAAGAGAGAACCAGAAATTCAACACATTAGCAGCTAAATATTTGCCTTCTTGTCCCTCTTGGGCAACCGTTTAGCATGTGTGTGCACAGTGGCTTCAGGCCAGCTGATTAGGTCATTGTTTTATATCTGAGCAATTAAAGATAAGAATTAGGTGGAGTTACTTGTGACAGCTGCTGCATTCACAGACATTCAATCATGCAAACTTTAGGATTACTCAGTGGACTACTTTTTTACTCGGGTGTTTTGTGGATCAAGGGTCAAACTGTTTATTGCAATTACATCATATTTATATCAAGTTGGTGCACAGATTCATGTGTTGGCTACTTGATTAATCCTTGATTAGTCCTTAGCAAGCTGTAAACACAACATTGACATATAATCACAAGATGAAGTTGATATGGTGAACTTGTTGGCAAACAGCTGCCTATTTCCGCATCCAGCAACATTAACTTAATTTGGAGTGATGTCTGTTTCCACCTGGCGAGTGTAAGTCCAATATTCACTCTCCTTTTAGCTCAGTTTTGGTACCATCAACTTAAATAAATGGCTTTTTAGCTGCTAAATGGTCAACTATATGTTCACCAGCTACAGTAGCTACCGCTCTTTGTCTGCTGCAGGTAGCTTTCATTTTTATCCATCCCCAGACTAAGGGTGTGCTAGACTTGGCCCAGTTGCCTTAAACCGTGCCCGAGCATGATCGTCCCCACCCCCCAGGTGGCCTGCACTCACACTGCAATAAAACATTCAGGGCCAGAGCAATCTTACATCATTAAATTGCGGTTGACTACGATTCCCCTGGCACTTTTAGCGATCACACTGATGCGTACCGTGCCCGAGTCCAACTGAACTGTGCCCTGGCCCACCCCTTTCCAGCGGGCCAGGGCACGTTTTAGCGTATACTAGTCAAATGAACAGTACTTTGAGGTCAAACGTGCTTGGGCACGGTTTAACTGGGCCAAATATGAAATAGATCTTTGGCAGAGCAACTGTATAATTATCAATCACCTATTTGTATATATCCTAATTATATTTGATGTGTATTATAAAGACATAACTTTATGTTAACCACTTAATAAGAATCTGGTTTGGGATGATACTGAAGTCTACTACAGTAAGACAGAAATGGACGTCTGACCCTACAGTCAATAATGAGAGCCAAAAGTGTCAAAAACATTTTATTTTTCTCTGACGTATTTTCTCCAGTTGCTCAACCCTTTTCTTTTTCAATGAACATTTCATATTGTTGGATCTGAGTGCGCGCGCCCACCTACAAACCTGGGATTGAATCCCACCAGAACTTTCTGTGCTGTCTCTCCTTAAGCTTAAGCACCCTCTCAGCTTTCCAACTGGCCTAACATAATTACACAAAATACTAAAGGATGTATGGACTGCCAGCTTTCCGCTCCATTTTTCCAAATGAATCTCTTTTATTCTTTCCATCATTCACCTCTGACCCTTACACTCACTAACCCTCCTGTAGATCCTGTAGGTATATATACTGAATTACAGTAAATATGCACAGTGGAAAACTGCAGTGAAGAGCAGAAAAACAGGAAAAGGTGACAAAAGAGGGAAAAAGACTTAGGACAGACGTGATGATGAAGAACCCGCCGTTTCATGTGATTGGTTTAACAGCTGCTTCCTGCCTGTCTGAAGGGTGTGGCTGAACATTATGTAACTGATCAGTAAAGCACATTTTCAGAGGTGAGACTTGGCAGAGCGTCTAACTTTAGTGCTTCTATTTGCCTCAGATACAGCAAAGAGGACATTGTATAACATGATTTAATTTAAGCCAAGATGTTCCAGGCAAAAATCGAAGTTCAGTAGGAGCTTCAAAAGCATCCTTTGACTATCTAACTAAATCTTTGTTTTTATAATCTTTATCTTTTCTGCTTTTCCTGACCAGATCCACTTCAACAGACCAGATAAATGACAGCAGAAAGCCCTGCTGTTGCTCTTGGATTTGCAATCAAAGGGGCCGTCTTTGTATACCTTGATAACTAATCTATGATATGTTTAGGCTGCTTTAACCAGAGTGAGCCAAAACAAAGCTTATCCTTACTGTCACCGGTCTTCAGTTACCCCTGCCATGTAGTATCACAGCTCAGACACAGATAAATGTAAGTGTGAGATAACCTGGACAGGCTGCTGCTCTCTTTGAGTTACCGATATCTGTGCAAAAAAAGAGCTCACTTTACCAAAAGCATGATAAAAATCCCTTCATCGTGGGCTGGGAAGGTCCTGAGGGACCAGTGGGAGAGGGGGGATATAGGATTCAGAGCGTATGAGACAACAGGGAGGGAAGGTCTTGGCTTCAGGCCCGGACAGTGGCAGCTTGCCATGGTTTCATGTTTGCTGCTGCCTTTGTCAGTGTGAAACAGCAGACGACCCACCTTTGCTGAGTGATTGTTTATGTGGGCAAAATTTTAGATTTTTAGTTTGGGCCGTCGGGGTAGCAAGGAGGTTCTGGGGTTCGGCGTTTCTGCAACATTATCCTCCTCACATTTTAAGTCCAGGTCCATCTGGCTGTGTTCAGGCAGGCCCGAGTTGTCGAGGCCACAGGGAGGATGTTATGAGCAGAAGCAGGGAGAGGCTGTTCTTTGATTAAACTCTCGCATCTGCTTCTCGTCGACTCTATAGATTCAGATAACTGCCAAATAAGACGTGTAAAAAAAGGAGTGTGCTGGTGTTTTTTGAGGTGTGACAGCATCTGTAGGTTTGGAAAAAACTCCATCGGGGACAGTGGAAGGATGTAGATACAGATGGCATTGTCTCTGTGATGAGAGGGACGGTGCTTATAAAGCCCCTGACGCCTTTTATTAATACGTAGGATCTGATGTAACAGTACTGTTAAACCAGACTGAGTCCTTATGCAAAAACCAGGCTTGTGACAGGACGGGATGTGTGATTTATGTTATTAAGTGGGCAGCTCCCATCAGATGTTTTGCTGAATTAGACTCTTGGCTGCAGCGATGGCACAGGGAAAAAAAATCAGAATCATAACTGCATTGTAAACTTCTTATGATTAGCTAGTCCCAATAAGCGTTCCAAAATGTGTAATTTAATTAGCAGGAGACGCCTCAATAATTCATTCAGCCTGATTAACTGAATGAAACAAAACAGTAATTCCCTGGCAGTGACTGACCCACCTGACTGGGGTTGAAGTTAAGCTAACATGGGTACATGAGTTCAGAGAACTCTGTGCAGCTGCTTTACAGCCTCAGAGTCAGACTGGCACATGACCTCTAAGAACTGGGTGTTGCGTATGTTATAGCAAAGGTTGCACAGTTGAAGGAAAACATTTTTTTCTCAATCATCTTCCTACTGTGAGAGATGGGATCCTACATGAACACAATATTTTCTGCCAAATTGCGATCAGTTTTGTTTATTTCCACTGAGACAAGTCTGAACTCCCTTTAACTGGTTTTAAGTGGGCAGGACTTACTCGGAGAAGTGGTGACGTCACGAATGTCTGTGCACCAATCAGGATTCAGCACTATTTGAATCAAAATCTGACAACAGTTGGTGTGTGTTGTTTGCTCATGTTGCCAAGCTACCGTCAATGTGATCAATTGCTAATTTTTTGTGTGGAAGGAGGTGTTCATGCCATATCGGAGTTATCGTATTTATGAGTTTCTGACTTGTAAATAGCTCATGTCAACATCCAAGTCACAATTACAATAATACGGAGGTGCCTGAAAACAAAACAAAATATGGATGCCTCACATCAGCCAAAGACGGTTGGTCAATGTAAATAAACCCAAATTTAATGGATATATTTCAATCCTTACACAACCAACTCTGTAATCATGTAACCTTTTTGATGAAGTCGTCAACATGGGAATCTTTTCTATTTCTACATCCATACCATATGACATGAAGGTGACATAACTAATAAATAATACCTCAGAATGTTTTTCCCCCAAAACTTTAATTGCTGCATATTTAGTCATGAATATTTAAAGATATGGAGATATATTTAAGGTTTGAGAGGGGCTTTAAGGTAGCACCTTAACTCTGAAAATTGAGCCCATTATATATTAGCATTATATATAGCCAAACTTGAAAGCAAACCGTTTGAGTTGCTGCTTCATGTTTGCGAGACTGGCATACCAGGGAAAGAGACAAAGAGATCCCCAGAGAGACTTGTCCTGGTTCTATTAAAGTGACCTCTACACTCCCTTCTCTTCCAATATGGCTGCTTTGATCACTTCGCTGAAGCTTTCGGACATCTGGTAGATGGTTTGAGACCGTGGAACGTTCATAGCTCCAGTATACAAGTTTCTATTTAGGGAATAACTGTAGATGGGTGGAAATATTCTTTAATGATGTGAGACAAAGTCTCCCTCCCCTCAATGAAGAGGAAATCGTCCAAAGGAAAAGAAAGACACAGGGAGGAATTGATATCCCCTTATTGGAAAAGCAGTTATGAACGATATTACATAAAGAGCAGATACTTCCATATCAGACACCAATGCAGAATCACTTTATTTGCTGAGTTTAGTTTATGGAAGGTGTATTTCAATGGTCCTCCTGAGAAGCTGCAACATGTTCCTAGGACAGTGTTTTTCAACCTTTTAGCTTTAGCCCCTAATGTCTACTTGTGATGTCACTTGATGTGGACATGACTTAGGAGCAGTTTAACCAAAGAGGAGACTTTGAGGCTGGATCTGTCTGTGTGTGTGTGTGTGTGTGTGTGTGTGTGTGTGTGTGTGTGTGTGTGTGTGTGTGTGTGTGTGTGTGTGTGTGTGTGTGTGTGACTTGTTTGAAAAAAATAAAGAATTTACATGTAGGCGGCTGTGTGACGCCATATTTATATATTGACATCTGTTTGGTATCCAGGCAACAATACTATTTCCCTGGGTGCGTCGCAGCGCTGCACAAACTTCCCTTATTTGATAGATCCTCGCTCCTTGCTCCTCGGCTGAACCGGAAGTTGTTCTGGCCCTTCTTCGTGAAGGCCCTCTCAAAGCTCTTATTCGTGCCCGAGGAGCGAGGATCGAGCATCGAGGAGGGATCTCCAAGGAGCTATGAGCGAGGATGTACGAGAGCAGCCTTCCCGGAAGCCGTGCAGCTGAAAACCGTTGCTAGCTTCGCCCGTACTACTGATCTTTCTAAAAACACATTTCCTCGTTTCTCTCTCCTCCCATTATTTCCTCGCGCCTCTCCCATGCTTCCTTGGTGGGACCGACTAAGACACGAGGAAGGGAGGCAAGTGGAGGAGCCAGGGATGCAATTTTATAACCTGGGATGCACCCTAAGAGTCTACAGCCACACTAGCAGTTCTGTAAGGTTGTACTGAGCATGCTTACATGCTCACAGTGACAATATTAATATACTAATGTTTGGCAGGTAATGTTTACCATGGCACCCATCTTAGTTTAGCATTTTAGAATGCTAACATTAGCTAATTATCACTAAACAAAGTACAGCTGAGGCTGATGGGAATTTCATGTAGTGTAAATATACATTTTAAATTCTTGGAAGCATCTGTAGGGTCTCAACCTGGTAACTGAGTTGACGTTTTATGTCCACAAAGGATGTCTTGACATCTTGTCATCTTTACCAACAACCCCCCCCCCCCCCCCTCCCCCCTCCCCAAACTATCTTTCGTTAGCATTCATTACAAAGTAATCATTGCTTTTTCCTATGTTAAATTTAAAACTCGCCAGTTTGCTAGTATAGCTAGCACCGACAATGACCAGAAACCTATATTTCAGGTTTTCAAAAAGACAAATGACAAAAGCATGAGAATTGCTTTAAGCTAAAGGCTAACTAGGAGAAGGAGTTATCTTAATGGCACTTGTCCAAAGCTTCATAAAGAATACAACAAATAAAGAAGATAACTCAACACACAATTTCAAAGAAAATCTTTCCACACTCAGTATTAAAACTAAGTAGAACCTACTGAAGCTGTTCACTCTTCATTCCTGAGGCTAACTTCCTGGTGGTGACAACTGTATTGTCTGTAAGTCCTGTGTGTCTAATTTTGCCTGCAACAGATGGTTTCATTTGGCAGTCTCCATCACAAGACCACAGTCAGTCCAAGGTGTGTGTGTGTGTGTGTGTGTGTGTGTGTGTGTGTGTGTGTGTGTGTGTGTGTGTGTGTGTGTGTGTGTGTGACATATTCGAAAACAAAGAATTCACATGTAGGCGGCTGTGTGACGCCATATACAGTATATATTGACATCTGTTTGGTATCCAGGCAACAATACTGTTTCCCTGGGTGCGGTGCTGCACTGCACAAACTGGGACAAAGATGTTTCCACAGTGAAATTAGAAGTGACCAAATGTGGGAAAAATGGAAGTTCATATTTTGATTTTTATGACTTAAATGATGACATGGTGTGCAACTGTAAAAGCCAACGTATGCACAAGCAAAGCTACCGTTCCAGTCTGACAGTTAATTAAAAAAAAAAAAGTGATGTAAGATTGAAACTGTGCCGCAGGGTGAAGCCATTCTTCCTGCTGTCAGTCATTATGTTTGGATGTGTGTGTGTGAAGTGAGAAAGAGTGAGTGTTGCCTCAGTGTACTAACTAAGCAAGGTTTCACTTTCAACCTCAAACTAAGCAAGTTAATCCCATTATAAACTGTCAGTGTTACTAGTATTACCCTATCTGTAGTGCATGAGGTGCTTACAGGACAAAGGTGGACTAAATAAAAATTATATAAAAAAATGTAATTACGCTCAACGTTCAATTTCCACCTTTTTGACAGCCTGAAAAAGAGTTACACAGTTTGTGTTCCTGTAAATGTTATGTAGGCTATAGACATGCATACATTTCAACCATTGTGGAGCTTTCCAATAATACATGAATATATTTTAGTATGAGATATGTGTAGTTTGATTGTTTAGTGTTTGTTTTAAATGGATTTATCCTTAAGTCGCAGTTCAAGAAAATTCCTCTGGAAACACTTTACTTTAAGCCCCTCTAAGCATGTATAAGCAGCATATAACATTACATAAATGGTTTATAACATATGTAATAAGTGTTTATTAATGTATATGTCAACAACTGTAAATCCTCCTGTAGGCACCCACAAGTGGAGGCTGGTGTATAAACAGGTAATGAAGGACAATATAGTTGGAATAATATGAAATATGTCTTCATAGGATGTCCTTATACAACGTACAACTACATTGTGGTTTAGTGCTTATACCACCATTGTTGTTGCACACTCAACACAACTACATCATGTAATTTCCAGTTTTTTTCTTAAAAACTCAAAATGAGTTACAACTGTATTTGTACTGTCTCACAACATAAAAAAAACCTGTTGTTTCAATAAAATGTCAGAGGAAATGACCAAGAAATCATGGGACCTATAAAATAAAGCGCGACTGAGACGAGCATCAGCTAATGTGCAGTTTACACCGACTGAAAGACTAAGAAACACCTCGTGTAACTTTTAAAGCTTTCCCACGTGCGGTGCAGATGTATCGCAGTGCTTTTCTGCCTCATAAAACATGCAGCGTTACAGTTACAGTCAAGACCGACCTGAGATGAATAAACCAAGCGACTCATTTAAGGAAAGCTTGCTAAATGCTCTGCTTTTTGTAATGACGTTTCACAGAAGCTAAAGGCCAGATAGACTTTTTCCCTTTTTATTGGGGGAGTGAGACATTGGTTTCCACTGCTCTCAATCACAAGACTGTATTGTAATCTAAAAGAAGTTTATAGTATTCATAGGTCAGACTGGGAGTGAATAAAGTACATGTAAAAAAAAAAAAAAAACATACATAATCTTTTCTCTGTTAATGTTTCTTATGAGTTTTTAACTTTCCCTCTAGTCAAATTTAAACAAAAAAACTGATAGACAGGAAATACACAAAGCCATACAACTTGTAGTTTTTGTTTATTGCAATTTATGAAAAGAAAAGAATCTGCTGAAACAATAATTGTAACTACAGTTTTTGAGATATTTATTCGAGGGATTAAAAAGACAAATGCAGCAGGGCTGAAGTGCGTTTCAGTTCTACAAACAGTGAGCCCTGCAGTGTCTATGAAGCCCTACAATGTACAACAGGTATTAAACAAACAGTAACAGTCATACAATAATACTATGATGCACATTCTTACAGAATGACTTGTCTGCAGTGTTTCTACAAGCTAAGCTACCGTTACTGCTAAATGGCAAAAAAAAAAAAGAAATACTTCATCTCTCGGAAAATAACAGCAGGGTTATTTATTTGAAATTGACAATAAAAATCTTGATCGTAGAGATTTATACAGCTTACATTGCCTTGTTTGACCTCGTCCATAATCATTCCCATAAAGGGTAGTAGTACAATGGCTAAATAAACGTAAAGGACATGATTTAAAGCAATAAATACACGTTTCTCTTCTGAAAAATCACAGCCCTCTCTTTGCAAAACTTCACCCACATTCCACCTCATTTTAAAACAGACATTTGTGTTATTAACAAATTCTCCACCTTTTGACATTAAACAGGTTATTAACATATGCTCAAAAGTAAAATAAGTTCACGTTGACTCAATACAGCCTCGTGGATGTGTTGCAAACCATGTAACAGACGCCTTAGAGATCCAATTTACCACCTTTTTTACAATATGTTGGGACTTTTCTTTTCACATAAGGAATGTTGTCAGGCAGCAAAAATGTAAATATGGCATTTGTAAAATACAGATTTATTGGCAACGTGGTCCGGGGCACCACCTGCACGCAGCAGCCTCCGAGGTGAAATTCATCTGGCTTTCAGCGCGCCACACCTCTACCCACAATGCATTTTTCCACACCTGAAAATCACTCTAACACTTTTCTTTCTATTTCTTTTTTTTTAAAACATGCGTCATCTCAAAACAGACCTCCTCAATGACACTGTTTTCAGGGTACAAAATTAAAATATAAGACCTTCGTAACCACCGTATTTTACTGAGGTGACATTTAATGTGTTCACATACATTTATAAATGCGTAAACATGTCAAAACATGGTTGAAATTATTTGTAATAACAATAATAATAACCTGTGGGAATGCTGGACGTGGCTCTCCCGGAGCAAATGCAAATATAGCACGTCTAGGCAATTTGAAATCATTCCTTGTGGTGCTAAATCAGCTGGGAGCGGGTCAGATTAAAGGGGAAAAGGATCAGAAGGCTGGTTGTCTCAGGTATGAACGCACAGGTGGAGCACAGGAAGAGAAAACGGCTACAAATAATACTGTGGTTGATGGTCAGTGTTGTGAAGAGAAGAGGGATGAAGCTGAGGGGACAAAAGGTTCAAGGCTGGGTCACTGCACTGGGCTCCTTCTCATAGATGTAGCTGCCAACACCACCAGTGTTCACGCCTGGAAAAACCACAGGGACAGCAAGTGGGTGTCAGGGGGGTTAACAAGAGAGGGCCAGAGAAGGTAGAACATGAGCAGGAGGAGAGGTTGCAAAACATTTCCTCAAGAAGCTGCTGTGTTGTAGATAATGCTATGATGAAATCACTCTTGAGTAACAATGTATTGCGTGCGACGTGTGTGCAGCAGTGTGGATCACGTGCTCAGACATATTGACATTCTGTTTCAAGTGTAGCTGATAATTGGTGGGTTGACAGCACCACCTAGCGGTTACCTTTAGGCCCAAAGAGAACAGCATAGCATGGTTTGTGGCAGTAGGGCTGGCCGTCATGCTGGAATATGAAACAAATACAAAGAAACGGGTTGAAAGACTATTACAAAGACAAACTTTTGTATATTGTGGTCTCAGTGATGATAACGATTTTTGACCTTGATCTGTGACATACGGCCCTGTTTTAACAATCTAAGCGCCAGGCGCAGGTGCGTTTAGGGCGTGTACGAATCCACTCATGCTAGTTTAACGGCGGAAAAAAGGGTCCGTGCGCCAGAAGCGTGGTTCAAAAGGGTTGTACTTAATTAATCATAGGTGTGTTTGGGGCATAGCATGCAATAAACCAATCAGAGTGTCATCTCCCATTCCCTTTAAAAGCCAGGCGCGTTTGTTTTCTTGGCGCATTGCTATTATGGTGGCGGATTTGCTAAGCAGGAAGGAGAGATTTTCAGGAGAAGAAACTGATCTGCTCGTGCGTGAAATGAAAGCGTGTGAGCAAATCATTTCATAATACCATTTCACATTTTTATATTTTTATTTTAAATCTTTTGCATGTTTGTGTGCTGCTGCACGTCCCTGTGTGTGTGTGTGTGTGTGTGTGTGTGTGTGTGTGTGTGTGTGTGTAACAAGTATAGTGTGCGCACGCTGTGCACGAGCCTAGGCGCGTTTTTTTTAAAATAACAATGAAATGCTGCGTTATTGACTTTAGACCAGGTTTTTGTTGGTCAATCACTTTCCGCTGCCTCAAGATAGCAATACGCCAATAATGCACCTGAACACACCTCCCTGTAAGACCAGCACACCCATGGGCGTACAGATGGGCGCAGGTGCATTTGCTATTTAAACGACGTGGGCGCCGGACGGGAAATTGACAACTGCGTCGGTCTTAAACATGCGCCGGGCTTTGTGCAGCGCCGGGTGTAAGATAGTGTTCATTTATTGAGTACTGATTATAGGTGTAAGGGAGCCGGATGTGGCTGTTAAAATTCAAGCTTGTCTCATGGCTACAAGATAACTGAATCAATACCTCTACTGCTGAACATTATAGGCATCATAAAAGTAGACTTTTCTTTTGTCTCAGTTTTTTCCCCGACTTCTTTTTTCTCACCTCTGCGTGGCTGCCAGGAGCCAGAGTCTTGCTGCACCTCTCACAGCGCAGGCAGGGTCGATGCCAGTCCTTACCCAGTGATGTCACCTTCTCAGCTATTGAGACACACACACACACCTGTGAGACACCATGGCAACCACTTTGCAGGTTCACACCTTTTACTTCAATCTTTGTACCTCACGTCATTTCCTGAAAGCGAGGAACTACTCACCAAAATACACCTTCTTGTTGCATCGGGGACACAGGTTGGCCTCTCCGGAAAAGGTGGTGATACCGCCAGCTGCTTAAAACATTACACACACACACACACACACACACACACACACACACACACACACACACACACAATTACAATACTGGAAAGGCAAAGGGAAATGGTTCGATAAATGACCACTACTTTTTCCAGTCAGGTGTAAGATCTAATAATGTAAGGGTATAAAAATAAAATTGAGCCAAGTACTAAACAGCTTTTATATGTTTCAAGAGGGAATTATTCAGTAAAGAGGCTAAATTTGCCAAATACTGGAAAGGCAAAGGGAAATGGTTCGCTAAATGACCACTACTTTTTCCAGTTAGGTGTAAGATCTAATAATATAAGGGTATAAAAATAAAATTGAGCCAAGTACTAAACAGCTTTTATATGTTTCAAGAGGGAATTATTCAGTAAAGAGGCTAAATTTGCCAAATGTGCAAAATATTCTGGTTGCCAAGTTACTTCATTCACTCCCTCATGTGTGTAATGTGTATTCTAACAACAGAGTGAAAATATTGTAATTTCCATACGGGATTTTTATTGATGGATGTAATGTTGTTCTGGGGACTGCAGGTGGAGCCAAAAAGGCAAAGACACGGGACACTGGACAATTCTGTCATAAAACAACCTTCACATTCACACTTTTCCCCCTAATATTTACCAAAATCAAAAATAAAAGCACACAGATTAAATCCTACATAAAATGTGAACACACACAAACGCAAAAACAAATAAAACAAACTATAAACGGCATATAAAACAAAGTGTTATGAATAAAACTAAAGCACGACACTCGAAGTAAAACTAAAAATAGGTTCAAA
Organism: Gymnocephalus cernua; assembly: GCA_023631565.1. NCBI lineage: Eukaryota > Metazoa > Chordata > Actinopteri > Perciformes > Percidae > Gymnocephalus > Gymnocephalus cernua. The sequence continues at coordinate 17,666,874 of CM042444.1, forward strand.
TAACTTATTTCCATCTTTCCTGCCCAAAATCACGGAAACATGGAAGTCTTAAATTATACAGTATTGCACATTATACTAATTGTAATTATACTATAGACGTTATATACCCATCTATCCTCTTTTCTCTTCACACATTGAAAGGATTTAGATCCAGAATGGTTAAAAAAATCCTAAATCTTTACTGAGTTTTCCTACTAAAAACTGCACAGCAGAGATAAATTGGTGGAAAACAACTGATAACATGATTTTGTTCCTGCTGACGGGTATTTCCCCAGAACACACACACACATCCGATCTAACACGTCTGAGAAAAGCCTCCGCAACTCCTAAAAAACTTTGTGTATTTGTGTTCTTATCATTGAGTCAGCAGCAGCTTTCCTTCCGACCTAAAAAAACAAAATTGTACAGACTTTTTTTTTTTCAACCCAATTTAACACTTGCTGATAGAGCCACCATTTACAGTACATACAGTATGAATATACGCTTCTCATTCACCTTTTGATGCTGCCTTGGGGGCGAACACTCGCTTCTCCTCAGCTCTGGGTGCTGAATCCACACTGGTGGGAGACGGGTTGTTGTTGGCTGGCGTGTCGTACACATAGGATCCGGCTCCACCGATGTTCACACCTAAAAAAGGTACAGCAGAGGAGGTGAAAAAACTATTTAATAAAAAATATTAAAAAAAAAAAAAAAAAAAGGAGGAGGAAATGTTAATTTGACATGTGGCATTGAGATCTGCACTAAAAGATATTGACTCTGCTGGAAGACTAAACTTCAGTGAATAAATCAAATACATAAATAAGTGCATATTTGAATTACATTAAATATTTAAAAAGATGGCATTAAGACAATATTTATAATATATATTAGACATTCTTTTTTATATATTTAAATATATAATGAAATGAAGAAATAGATATTGGTAATAAATCACAAAATATAGACATAGCTAGCTAACATCAATAGGTGAACCAGTCAACTCATATGCAGACACAAATACAGACATAAATTAATGTAGTTTTGTAAAAATGTAATTATTCATTTGTGTATATTGAGTTCAATCTTTTATGTATTAATTAAAATATTGATCTATTTATGTATTCATTTCAGCCTGTAGTTTATGTATTTACTTATCTATTTATTGATGAATAAGTCACTTTTAGGCCTCCATACGTATTTCATTTTCCTTTATTTAAGTAGGTAAAAGTCTCGTTTAAAAACTTTTTCTGAAGAGATACCTCATAAAAACATTGGCAATACAGATTTAGATAATAAACAACTACAAACATTACAGAATGGGGCTTTAAGATGCAATAAGAGAGTATAGACATAAACCGGTACCAACATACTGCACTTTGTTTTTTACATTGTGAATGTGAAGTCGTTTATGTTGAATAAATGTACTATTTACTTTACCTTTTGGCCCAAAGAGGGCAGCATAGCATGGTTTGTGGCAGTAGGGCCGTCCATCGTGCTGTGGGAGAGACAGAAAAACACCATGACGTACAGATAAAACAAACTGACTCAATAGGCATGTAAAGGATTAAAAAAAATAATAATAACTGATGACGCAAATGGGAAAATGCAACAATGACATGTATGAATAGTCATATTTGTCACACTTTTGACATCATATATTTTAGTTTTGGAGAGGAGATGGAGAGATTGTGTCCTAAAATGGAGATGAGCCTTTTTTTCCCATCTCAACACATAATAATGACGCCGGCTGTATCTAAGAAACAGGACTCTGTTGATGAATCCAGCTCCACATGCCTGTAGCCCCATGAAGGTCTGCCACTCGAGGGGTCAGTCTAAGACATACATGGCTTGTTTCTGATGCATGCTGGGTATGTGGCAGTCATTGTAGGAGCATGTGATCAACTTGGGTAGAGGATCAGGACAACGGTGGCCACTGGTCCACAGCCCAATGCCCATAGAAGAGAAGAACCAAGCGCATGCCACGGGCAAGATGCCAGGCCCTGGGTGGTAAGGGGAAAACTGGCGTTACAAAAGGGACAGACTACCCACAACCCCTTCTGCTTTGGCCACATGAGCTCCTTTTTCTCAGAAGATGGTGTGGCAGGAAAAAGGATTCTCTCACCTTTTTAATAATGAATTAACCGTGACAGGATCAGCTACTGTTAAAGCAGCCATGCACTCCTCTCACACTTCCTGTTTGACATGTATGAGATCCGTAAAGGTCTGGACGCCGCTGCCGTGAATAAGCACTGATGACTTTCTCAGGACAGGACACACAGGGCTTCATTGTCAAGTGAACTGAGTGCTCTGTTAACAGGCAGCTGTACAGTATCGCTGTAGCTCTGGCTCTGAGGCAGAGGGACCCTAAAAATGGATTATCCATCGCTGCACAGCCCACTCTCTTCCCAGCAGTTCACATCCTGACATTTAAATCTGTTGTCTCCATCTTTTCTCTCCTGACCTCATCCTCATCTTAATCTCCATGCCCCATTGCCTCAACCTCTACTCACTCACTTTCCCGGGCTTCAGTCCCTGTGAAAGAGACCGGAATGGAGGTGGATTAACTTTGACCCCTTGGCTGTCTTTGCTCTGCTTTTTACTTACTTTATTTACAGGCTTACAGAAAAGCCACTACGTGTCTTAGCAGGCAGCTGTTTTCAGAAAAGGCTTTTAAAATATGCTATCAGGTTATGGCATTAAGCCATACAGTTCAACCAAAGAGTGTTTTTTCCTTCTTGAATTGTATCATGAGTTTACCAGAATTCTGCAGCCTGCTCTATCACTGCTTAAGGCTAGTGCGGCTCGAGGCTAACTGCTAGTAGCATAGCACACCCGAATTGAATTGCATTATGGGTAATTTAGGGGCCAGATTTTGTGTATGGAAGAAAACAAATCTGTGGTTCTGCTGCATCAATTTTTAAATTAAAACACTTACAATGTCATGACCATTGGGATTTATAGATGTTTATCACTGGAGATTAAGTTCCACTGATTCCAACGGTGTCATGTCTGTATGTTTTGATTTGACTGAGTGTGTTTTGACTCTAAAAAGAAGGTATGCATTTTAATCCAATCCTGATCTTTTGGGTCAACATTGGAGACTTGTCACCTTTTCCTTTCAAGCCTGGCTCTCTGCCACCAGCCTGAGAAAGCTGCTGCCCTCATTCGGCCCACAGACAACAGGCCACAGTGGGCTCCAACCCCTCCTTTTAAAGAAGCAGTCAGTATTTCTCTGAGGGTCGTAACCTTTTGCATACCAGGCCTGAGATTACATTCTCCCCAACAAAACCACAGTCCCATTTGTTATATTTAACATCTCTCAGCCTCACTCTGTTTCCATGACGATGATCGAGTACTGAGTTTTTGCCTACTAAAGTCAGGCTCGTGGCACGGTGCTGCAGCCCGGGGCGGGATTTGGATGCCGTCCATGGAGAGGGAGAGAGCGAGAGAGCGAGAGAGGAGGAGGGTGTACAGAGAGAGCGTGGGGCATCAGAGAGACTGTGTGACTACATTACTGTAATCATGCAGAGATTAAACAGGAGAGCAGCATCCTTTGGGGTCTGCGGGGAAATTGCTTTTGTGTACAGACGCTGAGATCACATCCTCTGTGTTGAGAAAAGAGCGGGAGACTCACCCATTTACAGAGAGTGAGAGGGGGAGAATTGAATCGCATAAGGCAAAAGCAAAATGGCATGATAAGAAAATCTCTATGTATGTTGAGAGGTAACTTTTACAGTGTGATTATGCAACAGAGAGCAAAAAGGCAAGTCATCCTTTAATGCTAAAGGGCTTCAAATTCCCACAAGGACGAGTCATACTGACAGATGTAACCAGACACACAACAAGGCAGGAAAGGAAAGCATGCAGTCAGCAATTTCCTGTACGAAAATGCACAAGTTCTGTGAAGTGAAATGAAAGAAAGGGGCTTCATCTCTCTATCCACTGAACACTTGAAAAGAGCACCTTTTAGTCTAAAGACCCGGTCACACCAGCTATGAAAATGTTTAACAAGTTCCACAAAGCAAAATTGATTGCCACCGTTGACCAATAGCAAACTATCTTAATTGTGCTATTTTTCGGCGGAAACAAAGGTGCTTATTGGCTGAGTGGCACTGTTTACTTTCATTTAACCTCCTGCGTTGAAGTAAAAAACATTCCACAGAAGAGGGATGGTTTACAGACAGGAGTCGACTGTACATAAAATACATCCATCCTTTCTGTTTATTAAAATGACTGATTATGCACAAGCCTTAGAACAAACATGGGGGAGTACACAACATGGTACAGAGAAAATGGATAGAAGCTTGACATAGCTATTGAGACTGACTAACGCCAACATCTTAGCGTGTTTGCGGTTAGCTCGCCAGCTACAGTAGTTCGCAAACTAGCCCTGCACGTAGTCCCTACATCACGTTTTTAACGATGAAACAAGCCAACAGTTTCCCAAAGGCATAAACATTTTTCATTGAGTGTCCACTGTAGAGGCAATTTGTCAATAAGTCAATGCATGACCAGGCAGCACTGGCTTCCCCTTGTTAGATTTCACAACAGTCAATGAAGTGTAATGAAACAGTGGCAAGGAGTTTGTTGGCCTTTGACCTTTTGTGATCGACAACACCACTGTACTGATATTTCATACAGAAAAACAACATAACTATCTAAAATAGGAAAGCCCAGAAAGTCAATTCAGAAGAGCCATTTGACGGACACTTTTAGCCACAGTGCTTCACAGCATCACTAAGTGCATATAATGTTAGCATGAATGGCCTTAGCAGGAAGTGAACTCCTACCCCCAGGCAATGCTGGTGACATGCTCCATGCACACAGCTAGGCTACTATACAGGCGAGAAAGAGTCTATAGCATTGCCCCAGTTACAGAGAACACATATCTCCTCCTTCCTGTTTTTCTCTTAACAATTCACCATTCATTTACACTGTTAATAGGTGAACTGTGTTTAAACCCCTGCTGAAATGCCTTGAAGCAAGAAGCAGAAACTGTAATTCACTTTAAATTGAATCTCTGGGTTTTAGACTGTTAAGACATAATGAGCCATTTGTAGACATTACCTTGGCAGACAATGATGAGCATTTTTTACTATTTTTGTTTTTTAACTAAACAGCTAATCAATTCATCAAAAAAGAAAGAACAGACATAATTATGATTCATTTATAATACAAATAAGTGTTTAGTTGCCAGCAATGGAAGAGCTATTGAGATATTTTAACTAAGGAAAAGTAAAAATACTGCGTTTCAAGTCCCGCATTCGAGTTCCTAAGTATTAGCAGCATGATTTAATCATGCAGAATGGCACCATTCAGAATGTTATATTTATCACTGTGGCATGTTTACTGATGCAATATTGTGTAAAAAGCATCTTAAGTCTCAAATTAACTGAACTGTACTTCAAAAACTGAGCTAAAGTTGACCATTTTATAGACTATTTTGAAGTTTAATAAATATCAATCTTATTTCATAAACTGATCATATGTTTTACTTCTACAACCTTAATCTGAAAATGAAATAAAGCTTGAAGTACAACATTTCCCTCTGAAATGTAGTGGAGTAGAAGTAGAAAGGCATAAAATGGGATTAGATTAGTAGCAGATGAATTGAATTTGAGCAGAGAGAGGACAGTGCTGTGCTCTTACTGACCTCGGCGTGGCCTCCAGCGTTCAGGAGCTTGTTGCAGCGGTCACACTTGAGACACAACTTGTGCCAATCCTTTCCCAGTGATGACACCTTTTCAGCTGCACATGAAAGACGAAAGAGATGGGGTTGAGGGGGGGGTGAGTGCAAACATTCACATAAAGCAGCATTTATATACATCACTATGGACAACAGCCATGGATTGTGTCGGGCTTTGTGCGATGCGTTGTAATGTGGCGTTCAAATCATCGCAGAGAGGGATGACGTCCCCTCGTTGCTTCACTCTCCAGAATAAGGATTAGCTTGTACTGTATCTCTGGGCTGATGTGCCCCTGAAGGGAATCCTGTCATCGTGCAAACTGAGTAACTGGGGATGGTGGATACTGGGAATGCCTGTGTACCACTGCTGTGCCCCCCCCCCCTACAGCCCTGTCAGATTGACTCACGTCGTCAATTCCCTACGTATGTTCCAATGTATAACACTATTCATTATATAAAAGTGGATATTGTTAATTTTTTCATACTTGTTGAACTGTGAATATTTAGGTGGGTTTGGTCTGCAACCGTACTACAGTACTACTACAACTTGGAGTGAAGCTGGATGTCTTCAATCATTTATCCATTACTTTTAGCTAACTATTTCTTTTAGCTAACTGTCAGACCTTTTAGTCAACCATTTCAGCTGCTTATGCAATACTTTTAGCTATTTCTACCATTTAATCATTTCTTTAAGCTAACTATTTCTACAATTTCATACATTACTTTTAGCTACCTGTTCAAACTTGCTAGTTTTCACACACTCTTATATAACTGCAACAAGCAAGTGTTCAGGTGTTACAGCTGATATATTCTTTTAATCAAATCCTAATTTCATTTATTTTCAAATGAGTTGAGCTGCTCTACAATCTTTCCATGTCCCCCTGTGGCAACAGCAGAAGTACCCCCCAGGTATCACTGCACTACAGAATGCATTGATGATGTCATTGCGGGATAAACAGACAGTGGCGTGAGTCCCAGTCCAGCTGGAGCAGCAGGGGTGCCCACATTTAACCCAGATCCTTTGTTCACACTCCAAAACATGCACACACACCCCTCCCCCCAGTTTACAGTATACCCATCCTGCTGCAGACGGCCCTTCAACCCCATTTCCGTCCCCATTCTCTCCCAGACCGACCACCCTTCCAGACAAGCAAAGGGACCCTAATTATACCCTTTCCAATAATAAATCTCTGCTGAGTCCACACAATGGGCCCCAAGGAGTCGTGCAGGCAGCAGAGGAAACACCTTTTCTTATCAAGGCAGGGCACAAATAGCCGGATACTGGAGTCTGTTTCCTACATACCCTTGGTCAAAAACACACAACATGTATGCAGACATGCAGACAATTACTTCCTCCTGGACTTCCTCTCTCTAGCTGCTTTCCCATATGTACCATAACCTGTAGAAGTGCTGTCAAATCCCTGCGTCAGCGTCATGTCAGTAAGCAAATTAAAATCAGACATCAGAGATTTGAGAGTCAGTTTCTGGACAGCATGGCACTCAAATAACTGGAAAAATAAGGAATTGTGTCCAAAGAATAAGAAAAAATAACAAAAACTAAATTTTTAGACTAAATATGGACGTCACTAAAAGGATAACATGAATTGGATAGCTTCTTGCATTAAAAAATGTTTCATTATATATATATATTATAAAAATAACGTTGACGCTAACGTACAAGTGGGAAATCATTTTTCTGATCTATAACAGACTTTTCAAAACCAGTCCAACACTTTTAGCTTCAATTCCACACATCTTTTTTTATTTTGAGAGACCTCACTTTGGGAGAAAATAGTGGCAGCTTTTTTGTATTGTTCCTTTTATGGATTGTATTTTATGTATTCTTTTCACCTTTGACCAAATTTCTTTGATCATTAATTTGATTTGATGTGGACATGAAGTTATGGATATCGTGTGCAGGGAATGCTTCTCAGTATTGCTTTAGGAGATCTGACTACTTCCTGCAGAGGTTTCTGTTTACTCTTCAATCAGTTCTCCCTGTCAATTAGAAAAACACTGAGACAAATGGCCGACAACAAGGCCCTGGAGAATAGCTGGGGTTGGGGTCCGTGACCTCCCATCAACACTTGAGAGCAGAGGAATGCTGACTTGGACATAACGTATTGCCGGAAATGTTAAATCACTCTTAAAGATACAGTTATTCAGAGCAGAAAGTCAGCAATAAATCATTCTTTAAAATCAATAATCCGCTCTTAAATCAGAAGATGGCCACAAAACCTTCAGACACGACCACTAGTTAAAAGGAGGATTCTATCACTGGTGCTTCAACTTCAACTATTAAGGGTCGGCGTTATGCTCGAACACAACTAGTTGGTACAGTGTGCTGTCAGTCCAACCACGTCAGAAATCGTATGCGTTTTTAGTTGGCCACATGATACGATACAACTTTATTGTAAGTTTACACTGCAATTCATTTTGCACCCTTAGGCATTTCCGTTTAAGAGATTTACACACACCGGTTGAATTTACGAATATGACACATTTCATAGATGTACAAAACACATTCAAACAGTCGTGGCAATTATATCATCTGGATTCAAATCTCAGTTAGCAGCACACTGGTTTTGGAAGGCGGAATGAAAAGCCAGTCGTCATTGGGGGGGCGGGGGGGGGGGGGGGGGGCGGTGGGGGCGACTCGATATTGTTTAACTATGAAGATAACGGCACACATATTCAGATAGTCTCTCCTGAAAGACATTCATAGTGTTGCACGTTTTTTTACGTGTTGTTCTGTCCAGCACCTTACATTTATCGTCAGGATGATGTCTTTTGTAAACTTTTTTTGCACTTGTCATTCACATGAAAAGTGACACGCGTTGTTGTGTGAAAAAAGGAAAGAGATTCAGAGAGAGAAGTTCAAACCCGCCTCCTTTCTAGGGGTGCACGATTCAGAAAACGTTACGATTCGATTCCGATTTTTAGGCTCATTTTTAGGTGACAATTACTTCCTAATTTGGCCTTTTCGAGTTTCTTTTAAATTAAGAGAACAAACCTTTAAACACCTTCAGACGATGTTTAGCGAGAGTATAAATAAAAAACAGCAGGAGTTTAACCTGTCTGCTCTTGAGTATGAGTGTGTGTGATTTATTTCCTCCTAAATCTGAGGTTACCCACATATCTCCTGTCCTGTTAAAAATACTGCCAGTGTGTCCTCAATGTTGCGTTTTCTCTCTCTCTCTGTGTGTGTGTGTGTGTGTGTGTGTGTGTGTGTGTGTGTGTCATTGACTGAAAACATAGACATACCTCCAGACATATTTAAAAAATGAGGGTATGAATGGAAACAGACGTCAGAGCCTTGCAAGTTCATCTTCATTCCTCTGCCTGTGTGTAGTAACAAAGTCCACTGTTTAACGGCTCCCTGTTTTAAAGGACAGTTGTTATTATAAGAGGAGTGAGCCTGTCTGTCTGTATTATGTGTTGTGGGAGTTAGAGTGGGGGGAGGGGGCTCTGCTTCTGGCCCAGATGTTTACACCCCCCCCAGCTCCAATGTGAGATCTATTCTTATGATCTTTCATACTGTATAGCCTCATAGGGCTGTGCGGTCAATCAAAGTTTTAATCGCAATTACGATTTTGGCTCCAAATGATCACAAAAACAGACTAATCGACGTTACATTTTGGGAAATTTCACAGTTCTAGGTGTTTTCGCTATTGATTTGTTTAACCGTTTCACAGTTTTTAAAGTTTAATAATTGGAACAGATGAAAGGGAAAAATCTAACTGACTGCACCAATAGAACGAAAGACTGTTCTTCTTCTCCCAGAATAGTAAACGTGTGGGCACAAATTAGGTGACTGAAATGCCACCAAGTCTTCCTCTACCTCATTATGGCAACAACCTGAGGGTAAATGCACCCACTTGTGTAAACAAACAAGCTCCTGTTCACAGGGGAAGTCTCTCCGGAAATTTACATTCACATTGTCAACACCGATGAGGATGTGCCAAATCCTTTTTAGCCAATCTGTTTTCTCTGTCACGACAGCCTCACTCGCAAACACACAACAAAGGATTCCAGTGTGATTTAATGTAAACAGCGGGACAGCTTTGGGAAAATCACTGTCAAAGAGTTGTAGTTCATCTCACCTGACATTTGTGTCTGGTTTTGCTGGAGACCTACTGTAACCCCTAATTTCCACTAGGCGCGTCTGCGCTGCGTTTCAGGCGAGTCGTTTGCCCCGCAAGCAATCGCGGCCATTCAACTCAGTGCTTGATAACCCAATACCTTCTCACCGTGGCAGTTACCGGAACCCAAAATGTAAAGATTTGGTATAAATGGCCTGAGTGGAGTAGAGGTTAAGATGAACAAGCAGCAACAACAACAGATGACTGTGATAGGCCTAGAACAGCGTAATACAGCTGTATTGGTTTAATTTGTGGTGGTTGCTGAGGGATGATGTTGCTGCAGGAACAGGTGAGAGGATAAGGTAAAAATGAGAGTGCTGGTCAGAGGTCATCACCATAACCATATGATACCTGCACCACTGTAAGCTGCTTAACTTCATTTGTAAATTCCTTTTCTAAGCTCTTCAGTCTGCGGTCGGCTCCTCTGATTGCATTGTCAATGTGGTTTAAAATCACTGAGGCAGCCTGCTGCTGACTCCTCTTCTCTCTGATTTAGTGTCTACAAGTGCTTGTTTCACTGCTGTTACTGAACATTACTGAAGAGAAAAGGAGGCTTGAAAGTGTTTTTGTGACTGTGAAGAGGTCTGTGCGTGTGTGTGTGTGTGTGTCTGTGTGTGTGTCTGTGTGTGTGTGCACCTCAGTCAATGTACGCCACACTAATTGCAGTTTGTGATAAGATGTGAAGAAATGTAAGCACAATTGCATGTGGAAAATGAGTGGCAAAACCTGAGGCGCATAAACGCCACCCCAACTGTGGCACTCCACCCACCTCGGCACAGTTAAGTTGATTTGGAGCCAGGAAATTACCCAACAGGCTCAAGTGCAAAAGAAAATGTCACCTGGCGCCTGTCGAAAGCGGCATTACGACAGTGTGAGCGCTGCCACCGGCTTCACACTGATGATGTAAAACAAATGAAGGGGCAACATCTCATCATGCCATTCAAAACTCAAGGCATAAGAAAGTGATTTAGGTGCTTTTACGTAAATGGAAAAAGCATTTAAATTGTGAATGGCTCATGCTTTCAGATTTAATAAGTTCAGACATATTTACACTATACCTCTGGGTTCAGCAATGATGTACAAAGATTATCAGGAGCCAATACGAAAGCATTAGAGCAAGTCATCATCAGAAATCCTTAATTGGGTCTAACTTTATTGCTGGGAAATTGGAGTCATAAGACCAGTGTTCCCCCTACGTTGATTTGTAAGTGGCGCACCGCCACAGTTAAATGTCTGCCGCCACGCCACGGTGTCAATGTTGATTGTCGGAGAATAGCGCGGACACGCGCTTCACAGGTAGAGCACAAACCCAGCCCCCCCTCTCTATTCACATGCCGGGATTCTTGCCTGCGCGCCACACACACGCAGCCGAGTTGTGTCTAAAACACGCGCAGCACCTGACTGGGAACGATACCGAGGATTACCAACGGCCGCTGGGGGGGCAGATGAACGCTAGTCTCGTCACTATAAGTAGGTTACGATAAAACCTTCATGAGTAAAAAGTCAATACTTATCAATGCACTCACCTGTATAGACCGGCATAAACATGTAGGAAGAGATATTTTAATCTGCTCTGTTTTTACCAAACTCGGCTCTACTCTGCAAAAAGCTAAAACAAATAAAGCTGTCGGTTGTAGTCTTAGCTTAGCTTGGCGGGAATCTAGAAATTTGGACAAATTCTTATAAACTGAACTGCTGGCTGAGTGAATCGTCCTCTCTCCTGGAGGTAAAGCTATGGATGTATTATAAGACCAAAACAGATACATGTGGCTACTTAATATGCACGTGAATGACGCGTTCTTCATTCTTGATGATGATGCTGGTTGTATTATTTTGCAACAGCATCATTTCATAGCAAATGAGGAATACAGTATGAATGGTAGCCTGCTTATCAGTCCATTCATCATTAAAGGCTTTTCTACATCAATTTTCCCTTCAGCCTCTTTGACTGTGACATGTTTACCTGACAACAGCCTTTCTTTCTGCAAACATTTCCTGCATACTACAACCATGTTTCCTTAATCACAGACTTTAACAACCACTCGGTGAACTGTCTCCTAGTCTGAGATCTTGTTCTAGTTAATGAGTCAGTTATCATTATGGAGTTTCCATGTTTTTGAGGAGTTGGCTCACACTAATGTACTGTAAAAAAATAGCATTAATTCAGTAAGAAAGACCATTTTGAACGATAATTTTCTGTATTTGAAAGTCCGGCCTTGGAGTGTCGGGGGGGGGGGGGGGGGGGGGGGGGGGGGGGGGGGGGGGGGGGGGTGTTGACATACCTGCCACCACGGCTTAAAAAAATCCTAGGGGAAACACTGTAAGACATCTGATGCAAAGGGTCAAATAAAACATCAAATAGGCTAGCTTCTTTGAAAACTACTCGTGAAGTTCCAGTGATTAAGAGTATGCGATGTGCTGGCAAAGACAGAGGTACATCAGACAACTTCAAGCTGGTTATAACTCTATGACATGATTCACTTACACTTCAGATCAAATTAAGAGTGAAACCAATTATGCTCTGTGTACAGACAGCCTGTAAGAGGAGCAGCAAATGTTCTACCAAACACACTGTAATTGGACAGAACATTAAGCACCAGAAACCTAACAAAAGGGACTTCAAAGTGGGGAAAGATTAACAGCCAATTTCTCCAAAATGACTTAATTACGGTTGCTTAATTGTCGACAGTGACATGGCAGCTGCACCCAAACACCAGAGCTGATGGTGGACTGAGATTCAACCCCCAGGTCAGGAGGAAAGTCATCCTGTCTGTCTTACTTAAAGCCTAAAACAGATAAACAAGCCGTAGTACACGCACGGAACAACATTTATACAGCTGAACTCCCAGCATGCAACGTGGCAGCAATGTCCAACAAGGGGATTGGGCTCTAAAATCTCACATGGGTGCTCTCTTTATCACTCAATAATTTGACGGAGTGCAACAGTGGGAAATCTAAGACCTTACTGCCATATACAAATATACATGTTTATATTATAACCATATTCTCAATCAGTTTGTCACAGATGAGGCTGAAGTTAACTCCTGTGCGTGTGAACATTTGTGCGCCAAACAAAGCTTGTTTCTGTTGTAATGTTGATGACGTAACCGATGTTATTGTAAATATCTCTAAACCACGGTTGACTGGACTCTGTTCTGTTTCACTCTCTGGTAATGTGGACCCATCTGTTCAACACACACACACACACACACACACACACACACACACACACACACACACACACACACACACACACACACACACACACACAGACAGACAGACAGACAGACAGACAGCTGAGTCCACGCGGGTGTTTTTCAGTTTTTGGCTTTTGTCACAACAGTGTGATAACTGCACGTCCTAATAAACACCATACACCTGACTGAGTGACTTGAGGCCCAGAAGGCAAAGCAGGACCCTTACATGGCAGGTACATTTAGTAGAACAAAAATTATCTCTCAAGAGAAATGCAAGAAAGGAAAAAACAAGCAGCCTGCGTTTCCTTCTTCTGCATCCTCTCACTATTCTGTTCTCTGGAGTACAAACACCCTCAAGCACTTGTGACCTTTTAGAAATTACACACAATTGCCATTCAGGCAGGGCACACAGGGACATTCAACCTCGCCAAGGGAAGGGACTTTGAAGGAGTTTTCAGCTTGTGTAATAAACAAACTACTCTCGTGTTTTTCATTGAGTATGGAGACCATCCGTGCTCAATTTCAAAATCCTCAATTGTCTGGGGTCAGGTTTACATAATTAAACCTAAAATCAGAATAATCTGAATTATTCTCGCTCGATATGGTGATCATTAATCACGATTATTTGGGAAGCCCTTCTATTCTACTTTCAAGTCTAAGAGGCATCGCCAAATAAATGAGATGTTTACAGCCAATGTGCCACGATTGTAAGGCTAAAAAAGGACTAACTAAACTGTTTGTTTTCATTGTTGATTGACCTATTGATTTTTTTTTTGCTTAATCTGCTAATTTCTTAGTCTATAAAATGTTAAAACCTAAAAGACAAATGCAAGTTCCCAGAGCACAAGGTGTCCTCTGCTAATTTTCTTATAAGCAAAGGTTACAAGACAATTTCCCTGCGCCCATGGTGACTCATTCAAATATCTTCTTTTCTCCGACAAAGAGTCTAAAAGCCCAAGATATTGTATTTATATTGATATAAAAATCAAAGAAAGGGAGAAAATCCTCACTTTGGAAGTTTTGTCAGCCGACTAATCACGTGCTAATTTGTGCTGCTGGTTGTGAGGGAACTGACAAACATGTAGAATTGATTTGTCCAGGGTGGGTGTGTGCTGTGGTGCTCACAGTGACGCTGCAGGGTGGGGACCGATGCTAAAGAGTGACTAGGAAACATGTATTTGGATCGTTCTCCGTCCTGTGGCTGATGCAACCCCGTGGCAAAACTCAGTTCTGGAGGTCGTCTGTTGCCTCAGCCAAGGCGAGGTTTCCTCCCCAGGCTCTCTCCCCTTCTCCCCACCCCCCACCCTACCTCCTCCCTCTGTGAATAAAAGAGGCCGATCTCGTGAATCCTGCTGGCTGACGTAAATGGGCTGCAGTTAACTCGCATCCTGTCTGCGCTGGTCAGAGGAGCCGCAGGCAAAGCACCCACTCTACAGTCCCTCCCTGAACCCCTGGGCCTGTTTGCCCCACACGGCATTTCATCTCTAACCGGTCAGGACACTGTGTCCCGGCTACAGGGACTTCAAAAAGACCTAGTCTGCATGACTAGCTTACAGAGATGTCTTCAAAAGAGGAAGCAGGGCTGTATCACTGGCACCTTCAGATGTAGCCTATGTAATTGGATAATCATGCCTTGAGGGGGTAGACATCACATGACAGAGGCATAAAATGTATGAATGGGTATAGACTACTTTGAGTGAAATCAGTCTTGAGTCTTGTAAAGAGGTGTAATAAATTGTCTATATATGAGCACATGGTACAAGTGAAGTAGCTCCATTTGAAAGTGTCAAACAAGCGTAGCTTCAAATATAAGGAGTTAAAGTTATAATCCTCTATGCCTCTGCTGTTATGCAACAGGTCATTCTGCTGCAAGGTGGAATGGTTTGACCTGTGTTGGGTGGGTGTGGGGGGGGGCTTGACTTTCAACACCAAGCTTAATGCCATCTCCATTAAGGGATCATATTTGTGCCTCAAAAAGGCAGATAAAATGGACCCTCATTGACTGGTGCACAGTAGCTGGCAGGTTATTCAATGGCAGCGAGCTGGAGGCAACGACTCAAGAAATAAGGTTACATAACTGACGGGGCACATTCACACAGCCCTCTGGGCAGCCAAGTAGAAAACAGAGTACTCTAGTGTTGACAGAAAAGAGGGGAAGGAAAAAAACAGGTATTGTGTGGATGTCTGGGGTAAAAGCGGTATTAAAAAAAGAGGTGTGTGGGAAGCGTATCATCAGGCCGAGAGGACGAAGGTATTCTGCCTTGCTGGAAACAACAAACGTGCACGGAGACAGAACAAGCTTTGTGTTCATAGAGATGTCGCTTCTCATTATAATGCATGAGGTACTTTGAGAGTCTCCCGTTTAAATAAAAGGCGAGCCTGCATCTCACCCCATTTCCCCCAGCCCTTCTAGTTGGGGAAGAGGAATTCAGGGCTTGAGGCGAGAGCAAGTGACTGAAGAAGAGGAAAGAGAACCAAAGTGAGAGGAATCGGTGAATGAAAGAGAGAAAGAGAAACTCACAGCAGAGCACCATCAGTTTCTCGTTTATTCACTTAGCTGCACAAAGATGCATTGCTCCAATTTGTCATGCACAAGAGTTGTTGCTGGATGGCTCAGCTGAATTTGGGTCTGGAGCTGAGAGAGATTTAGTGAGCCATGCTGTGTTGTGTCCCGCATGGACACTATCACTCGCTAACAATGCACTTCCACTGGGGCTTGTCACATGTCAGCCAATAGTCCCTGGTGTATTCTAAGCATCTCTGTACCACAGGAACTAACAGATGTGAAGCCACAATGTGGACGCTGGGAATTTGAATTCGGCCAACGCTACAACGCTTTTTGGTGCCGTATATTTGGGTATCTGAAAAAAAAAACACTGCACACGCAAAGAGAATGGCAGCAACAGACAACACTTGCGATTAAACTGAACCACCGCCACCATAAAACAGCTGTTCATTAAAGTAACGAACGGAAAATAATAAAAAACGAAAAAAAGAATTTTCATCCCAGACTGTGGCGAACCACTGCCATGCACATTTTTTTTAATTTTCTTTACAGAAGTAAAGAAAAGGAGAGTCAAGTGTTGAAAACGGATGCCTGATAAATCCAATATTGGGCAACACCAGCTGGAGGACCAAGTGGGTAACTGCAGGGTGGGCCAATCACTGCTCTATATAGCTACACCACGAACCACAAAAAAAAAAAAAGGGAAACATAATAGGACAGGAAATAGACAATTTTCTCTATCAATAACACATGTCCCGGTGTAGATCAGAAGAAGCAGGGGTTTTTTTTTCTCACTTTTACACCCTCATTCGTGGGACTTTAACTGTTCTGCAGATCTGAAAAGCATTTCTGGCGTCTCTGGAGAGCCAAGTATCTGAGAGGAGGATGTATGTAGGTGGAGCTGCTGAGCTCATTCTACAGTATCTGAAATCCATCACTGACATCATGTTGATGCTTCAGGCTGTAGGCAGCTGCACAGGCAGAACCTTTTCTCCCACCCTGACCTCTCCCATTCACAGCCTCCCTTGCAGTGACTGAAAGTTTAATATTGTCATTAACAACCTCCCTCACTCTCTACGTCCTCCCTGGTTTGACGTGTGCAGCTAATTCCACCCATGCTGCTTCCTAGTAGCTGTGCATCATCCTTACAGTCGACTCAGCCCTGGGCACTCTCCGCCCAATAAGACACACCACAAACCAAAAATAACTCCACCAGGATGGATCTCAGTATGTTACATAAAAAAAATAAAAAAAAAACATACATACATCACAGAGGAGCTGTGACTCACTCACTGCAGCGTATTAAGGCTAGGACGAAAATGAATACTCAGACATGCATAAAATCCGTATTGGAGGAAAATAAATCTTATTTGCACAGATATTTATTCCTCTCGGGACCCATAGGATAAGCAGCAGCTGTGTTGTTTGCTGTCGCTCCTGTTACGTAAGAGGACTTCCATCCACTCACATAATTGATTTTGACCCCCCCGTACCAGCTTTGATGTGTGCTATGAAGTGCAAAAAAGATCAGCGCTGAAGAGCGAGTTTTTTGTTCCCTGCAAGCGGCCAAACGTAAACGTTACTCATGGTTGAAAGGCAGCATGTTCCCTAAAAATACACTGGACAGGGTGCATATCATATGCAACCTTCAGATTAAAAGGCAGGGATGTGAATTTGTGTTGCTCTTCATGGCCTGAGCTCCTTTAATCCTCTGCTTTGCTCTTATCTGTGTGCATAATTTCTTACACTGTAAACATCTGTTATAGTATAGGCTATATATAAGAAGCCATCGCTGTGACTAAGTGTAACGCTTTGCCCAAGTGGGTGTTTTGTTTTCCCATCTTTGTTTACAAGGTTGCAGACGATGCATGTTTACGTGTCTTTTTTCTCACTGACGCAGCATGATGTTGCCATGTTTCTCCATGAGTGGGCAATCTCAGCATATGGCATTTCTGCACTCTTGGCAAGGGCCTGCATCAGAAACCCTCCAAAGCCAACTGCCAAGCTTGGATGTTAACCAAAGTAAACAAAATAAAATAAAAATGGCACAGATCAGTGTCAAAATAATTATTTAGTTTTTTTTTGTTTTATTGAGTGCAGACACTGCATGTTTTCTCTCACATATGTTAAAAGTATTTCATATTTTATAGAAATAATACATTTGTTGAAATGTTTGCTCTGACAGGGCTTTTGTTTGTTTACATTGACCCCTTTGCTTCTCCAGCTTTTTTTTTTTTCCAAGGTTTGTCTCTGTGAATCATTTACATTGCCACCAACTCTTTCCCTAAAAAAAAAAAAAAAAAAAAAGCCTAATCCAAGGAATGCTATAAACTTTACTTTGGTGAGAAATCCCTAGGAAGGGTTTATATTTTTCCCCATCACTGAACGTAACAGCCTAAAGCAATATTACGCTGTATGGATCTAGGCTACTGTCAAACATAAACATACTTTTAATACCCTACCGTATGTTGAAACGCACAGAATTAGGCAAAAGTGCATGTAACGTTATAGCCTACATTCAGAACTCCATTAAAAAAGGAAAAGTAACTAGTTGTGTGATGTTCATATTTCATTTTTTTTTTTTCAATGAATGGGAATGAAGTGCTTTATATCCGAATAGGCACGCTATTCACTAAGTTTGTAAATTACTGTGAAATATGTCCCACAAATATCGATATGATGAGCCGGATCATGACCCAAAAGTAATTTCAAAAGGTGGGAACAAATAAAGAGGGCAACACTTACCGAAATACACCGTCTTGTCACACTTGGGGCACTTTGAAGACATGTTGCGATGTTGTGGGTCGAGTGAAAGTGATCTGTTTTGTTTGTCCGGAGCGTCCACTCTCTCAGATCTTCTCTCCACAGCAAGTGTCTCTGCTCCGCTTCCAGAAGCCGGGAGCATCTATTCAGTCAACGGCTCCCTCATTTGCATAACCCCGCCCCTGCCACGATACGCGTCCTTTTGCTCCCTTCACGGGTTGTGGGAATTGTGACAACTTGACAGCTAACGTCGAGGCTTACGATTGAGATGTCAGTTATATGATTTTTTTTGTTAGAGTTTTCTCTTTAGTCTGCCTCCATAGGACATTTTCGTTGTAAAAGTTTCCTCAAACAACTTGCTAGCAAACAACAACTAGCAACGGTTCAAGACACGTTAGCCCTTTAGCAAAGTAGCTAGCTATTTAGCTAAGTAGAATTTTCAAATGAAACTCACATAATTCATTTCTATTTTCTGAATCTTTTCTGAATATTTGGAGCAGCTTTTTTAATATAGGCCTATTCTTTATTTGCCAAGTACATTTGAGAAATGTAGCTGCATTTAACCCATCCTAACTATTTAGGAGCGGTGGGCAGCCATATTCTGGCGCTCGGGGACCAACTCCAGTTGTAATGCCAGTACCTTCTTCAAGGCCAATGGCAGTAGTTACATAGCATGCATGTCTTTATGGTGGGAGGAAACCAGAGCACCCGGAGGAAGCCTAAACAAACACGGGGAGAACATGCAAACTCCACAAAGAAAGGCCCTTCCCAGACCAGGGATCGAACCCAGTACTCAGCAGTGCCAAAGAGGTTAACTTCTTTGCTTGTGCCATGAAAAACAACCACAAGGTCTATTTTGTTTTTATTTCAACATGTCTAAATGGCTCAAATTAGCTACAATTTATGGTTCCAGTATGTCTCAAATTAAGTGCTTGTAGCTCATTGAATGGCTTGAAACTCCCACGCTCCCCACAAAGTCAGAATTGGGGGGCTTAATCCAACACTTTTTCTGTCAGTCCAAAAGTGTGTGCCTATATACCTTTTTGTGTGATCCATTGTGTCTAACCCGTCTTTATGCCTGTAAGTGTGGTAATTTGGAGAAGCTATAAACACTTAACATTTGGATGTAGTTGCCTAACATATCGTACAACCTAGTTTGTTTCAAGCATACTAACTCCGGCCTTCAGAATCTCCATAGCTGTATTTCAAGTTGTACGTTTTACGAGCAGCACTTGAAGGCAGCATTTCTCTCTCTATGGGCCAGCCTGTGGTCTTGTCATGGCCAGCCCAGGCCAGGCGGGAAAGTTTTTTGAACAAGTGGTGGGGCAGTCCACCAGGGACACACGCACTCCCACTTCCTTTTTGCCCTCTTTTCCACAAGAGGGGTAGGGGTAGTGTTTGGTTGAATCACAATGCTCTCTTTCAGAGTGAGTGACTCGTAGGAATTTGTTAGGAAGACGCTGAAACGTGGCTCGGGTGGATCAGCTTTCCCTTAAATAGGCTGCTGGCTTCGTGACAAATTGAGTCTACTGTGGGAGACAGGCGGAGCTGAAAAACAGCTCCTGAATTTCTCACAACCCAGAATGACAAGTCGTTGTTGCATTCACTTATGACCACTAATTATCAAGTCATACAGCAGTTTGTCTGCCTCTTTCCACTTGGGCCTCTTCAGAGTGACTGAGGTCATCTCTTTCACACATGGGTGCTGTCTGGTCTGTCTGCATAGTGACACAGTGCAGGTCCCGGTCTAGGAACAGGCACTCTGATATTTCCCACATCTGTGACCCAGCTGATTAGCACCCGTCAGCATGCCTGTAACCGGTTCCTCCTTATCTCTGAGCTAACTGTTTAAAAAAAAAAAACGGTCAGCTTGAGACTCAACGGTCTCTTAAAGGCAGCAAAACTGTACACTGGGCAATTTTTGGTTAATCCTAATCAGCAGTATGTGCCCAAGGAGATGTTTCACAGTATTTCCTACCCAGTGTACTGTTGGAGTAGAGAGTCTTCCTGCCTCACCGCTCACGGTGTGTGTTTCATAGAGGACGTGAGTTCATTACCGTTCACCTCTAGTTGTTTGCTGTGGTTGCAGGTTTGTTGCCAGTTCAGCTGTGGGCTGCGGTGCACAGAGCAACAGAGAGAGGAGAGAGGAGAGGAGGAGGTCAAATATACTACAGAGACAACACAGAGACAACGAGGAGATTGAAAGTGAGAGGACAATGTTCTCTGAAGTCTTCGGCTCACTGAACCAATGCGATAAAGATGAAAGGAAGGGTATATTATTCACACTATCTGTAATATAAAAAATGCATGTGAGGCTGAAAAGGCGTATCAGCAAACCTTCCCTTAAAATAAAAGTTTAAAAGCTCAATTTCAATAATTTCCAAGGTTGGGGATATATGGAGTTAAAATGAATGACAGGTGAGGGAACAGATGTCCCTGACAGGCTTGTGAGTTGATGCTTCTGAGGAGAGTGGGTAATCCCAGGGAGACTGAAGTGGACATATCCAGGCCACTAGTTTTTACTTTTATCTTGTTTCTGATTTGGTGCTTGGTTCAGACCCTCGCTGTTTCTCCAGAGCAGATCGAGCATCCAGCTCCACTGGGGAAAGACAGGAATAGACAGAGAAGGGGGGGGAGAGAGAAGGGTGAGGTGGTCCTAGGGGCTTTAAAGCATGTTCGTACTTTTGTAGACTTACAATGGGGCAAACAAGGGCGGAAAAAGTACATCAAAATGTGACACAAGTGTTGCACTCTGCCAGTTTCACACATGAAGATCAGTTTACTCGTTATGAGGAGAACAACTCAGTTGTACAGAGTCTTCTATGGCTCTGGAGGAGTTTTCTAAAGTCTGAGAAACTAATCCTGATAATGCCATCAGGGTATCTCCATCCAGCTTGAGAATTCTAATTTATAGCAGAAAGCTTGCATTAAGAACTGGGGGTGTGTAGCTTGAATGTTGTGGGCATTTACAAGGCAGGGCGAGTCTAACTAAAGATGCTTTTAAGATGCAGAATGGGATTTTATAGGATTTAGTGTTTTCAGAGCTTGCCTTTACTAGGGAGTGGGACTAAAAGTCAGGATATCTCAACCTGTGCTGCATCAATTTTGACCATCCTTTTGAATACTAAATCACGGGGGTACCGCTTTACATATTGCCTTACAAGGGAAAAAGTGTTAGTTTAAAGCTAACATATATGGAATATCCATTAGATTTTCTTACAATTGCATAATTATCTTGCCATTTTAGAGGCAGTTGGATGCAGTACTAAAAATCCACATGAAAGCAGAATTACAGATTTTAAAATGCAATCAAAATACCTACTTAATTACACTAATGACGACTACCCAGAAATATGGTGATCTTTGAAAAATTATACATTATACAACCTTAAACAGTGCAGTTTAAAGCCCCTGACAGAGTTGATTTCAAATCTTAATTAGATCTCTATGACAGTAAATATTAAATTAGAAAAAAAAAATCTTAGTTAAGGTTGAAATTAACACTCAAAAACTCATGCCATCATCACATTTTCATTCAAATGTTAATCAAAATTCTGATTGGTACGCTCAAACCCATGACATCATTGACATCATGTTTTCCAACTGAGCTTTGCCCCTTTCAAACTGGTGAGAAGGGCAAAGAGAAAACAAAAAAATACGCAGGCTATTTTCAAATTTGTCAGAAAATGTAATATAAGCGCTCACGACCTTTTGTAAAACACGGTTTACTCCATAGGATTATAATGTAAAACAGACGCTGGCAGCTTAAAAAATAGACGCCAAGTGTGAACGTAGCCTAATTAGTGTTCGACCCTTTGCCCACCAGGCTTATGAATTCCAGCTGCACACCTGTCCCACACCCCACTCACGCCAACACACATTATATAAGCCCCGTGCCCCAAGGCCAAACAGGTGCCAAAGCTGCCTTTAACTCCAGACAGTGACAATCCTTCAGTTCCTTCCTTTTTCCTTCCTGTTCATTCCTCTAACACACAAACTCACACATTCAGGCTCCACAGATGCAAAAGCAGGCATAATTCACATGGGCCACGTGACATGTCGTTTGCTCTGAAGGAGCCCACAGAACGGCCAGCCTGAGCCCAGCCCAACACCACAGCAAGCTGCTTCTTTCAGCCAGCGGGCACAAGTGCTGGAGAGAGGCAACCAGATGATTTTGGTCAGATTGAGAGGTTCTGAGGCCTCTATTTAAAATTGGACAAGCACATCATTTGAAAGACCTCAGACAGCTGTGGTATTTCCTAAAATGTAAGAACACACTGTTTGTATAGACGACACGTGATCTGCTGGGCGAGCACGTGAGTGTCTTTGAGTAAGAGAGAGAAAAAAGAGCCTGAATTAATTATTGAAATGTTCCCATAGCACACGCTCTAGAGTGGCGATTATTTCAGAAACACTAGCCTATGTTTAGCTCTGCTATAGGAGACAGGGCTAAGATTAAACAGTCTCAGCAGATGATAGGCTATATTTTGTGAGGTTTTGATAGACGGCAGATACTCTATCTTTTTGGATAAGGTCGAGAGGACAACGGGGCCGGTTTTATCTGCTCTCTTTCTCCGGGTCTCAAAATGTGATGGACCTTGTCTCTTTTAAGGATGCTCGCCTCTTGTTGAGCCTTGATACAAACAAGTTAACAGAAGTTACACACATAATATAATATATAATCAGTGTAAGCCTCACAACTATGAAAATAAACGTGTAATTCGCTCACATTTTTATGAATAATCAAACATAAACCAGCAGTCCTGCCCATTGGTGGTCACTTTTACCGTATTTGTTATTAAATTGGTCTTTATTAGTACAAAATTACCTCTTTGTGCTTACACAGGCGTTTCTTTGCTGAGCTGTGGTGGAGGGGCAGTAACACAAAGATACTTAAAGTACCAGAAAGAAGTAAACCTATTACTTATGCAGAATTGCCCATTTCAGAATTATGTGTGTTATAATGTTAGATCATAATTATAATTGATGCATTAATGTGTTTATCACTTTAATGTTGCAGCTGTTAAAGGTGGAGCTTTTTTCTTTTCTTTAAAACTAGTAATTAAAGTTAGCACATACATTTTGTGGAGTAAAAGGTACACAATTTGCCTCTGAAATGTCATGGAGTGGAAATACTCAAGTAAAGTACCTAAAAATTGTACTCCAGCACAGTACTTCCACCACTGGTGCTTTCAATGTCCATATGGGCATGTGAGTATTGTTTTAAGAAACACTTGAAAAAATAGGAAACTACCTTTAAGTCCAGGGCGAGTACTCAACTTACTTTGTGTTAGTTCATGGTAATTTGATTAAATACAGTTTTATTTAAGAATATGCACACAATATAGAGGTCTTAAAATAGTAAAAAAAATATTTTTTATTATTGAAATTACCAAAACTTGTGACTTGGCGCCCCGTTGAGTCTGGGGCAGTTGCCCATTTAACCATGCGGCCTTGATTAGGACTTTATGGTTAGCTGGAAAATCCCCAAATCATTTATTGAATAAAATGTTCTTACGGTTGTCCTGCACACACTATTCATAATTCACACACTACACACTATTCATAATGAATAACACTTTTGAAGCTGTTTTGAAATGATTTACCGTGATGTTTGACAGCTATCTGACTAAATGCGTGCTCCTGTTGGTTAAAGTCCCTCCTCAGGTCTACCCTGGGACTGACCCAACCCTGGGCTGGCTTTTTACAGACAAAACAATAGTCTGTTTGTGGCTCCATTACAGTATTTCTAAGTGTAGATGGGAGAGTCCTCCTGTGTTTTCTTTAGCCATGGACAGTACATTTTGAAGTATTTTACCTCAACTTGGACTGTGAGGGGTTTAGATTCTACTGAATGCCATTTTTAGCGATGTGGGTGTATTGGTTTACTTGGCAGACGTCTTCACTGGTCACTGTTGGTCGAGGTTCCACAGTATGCACTTTTCACTGCTCCCTTGTCTAATCTAAAAGGCTATTTTTAGCCTGTGCAATCTGTATATGTTCAATAAATCTGTCATTTCATTTTCTGTTGTTTGTTTACAACATGAAGCGAAGCGAGGGCTTGGGGGCACATGTGCTCTGCTGTGGCGCCGAGGCGTGTTGAGGGAGGGTGTGGTAGAGGGCAGCTGGCAGAAGATTTTGGAGCTTTTGATGTCTCTATCTACAAGTCCTGTGATCCTCCCTCTCACAGAGCTCCCTATCATTTCTGAGGGAATCTCTCAAGTAGCGTAAAGCACATGGGAGTTAGACTTTGAACACAGACAAACTGCATGTCTTCATGAGTTTTTAATTAAAATATTATTTAGGAGGATAATTATCACATCAAATACCTACCTGGAGGTGATTTGAAGGTGACTGAACCAGTATTATTAAGCTGTTTAAACCAATATGTAACATATGTTTTTCTTTTCTATATTTCAGCACTTTGTGTAATCACACTGAAGACCCCTGGGCAATCAGTCAGAGGTCTGACTAATTAAGTCGTTTCTGTTTGCGGGGCAGCATGTTGTTGAAGGGAAACTCATTAATGATCAATACGTCCTGAAGACTCCATCTTACTCTGCAGATGTATCAGTGGTGAATGTGCTGTGTGAGCTTCGCTCATCAAGCATCAATCAGCAGTACTGACAACTGGTCGGCTGTCTCAATCATGTAGTTCGGATGTAGGCCTTTAAAGTGTAAGAGAGAGTGTGACACAAACATTACAGGAACAGTTTGACATTTTAGACACCTAATCGCTTTCTTGCGGAGAGTTAGATGGAAATATTGATGCCACTCTCATGTCTGTACGCTAAATGTGAAGCTACAGTTAGCAGACAATTATCTTAGAGTAGCATAAAGACAGAAAGCAGCTAGCTTGGGTAGAAAACAGCTGCGTGCCCCGTGCCGCCCCCCCATTTATATTATACACTGACAACTGCAGGTCATCTTGGGAGAACAGGTACTTGGTGAAGTTTTCAGACGACTCAGCCCTGTTGTCCCATCTCCAGGGCAACCAATCTGATCATAACAGTGCCCTTACGGGATTTGTCAGATGGTGTGACGACAGCTTCCTTGATTTAGATGTGTCTAAAACTAAAGAATTAGTCATAGACTTTAGGAAGCACAATGAAGAAACAAAACTGAGCGTACACAATGAAAATGTTCAAATAGTCCAAACATATAAGTACTTAGGCACAGTGTTTGACTGCAACTGAAATTCAGTGAGAACACTGATAGCATTATTAAGCGAGCAAACCAAAGAATATACCTACTGAGGAAGCTTAACTCTTTTGGTCTCTGTAAAAGAATTCTATGCACATTTTTATCAAGCCTTCATTGAGAGCCTATTAACATTATCTTTTTTATGTTATCTGTGAAAGACAAAAAGAGCTTGAGCTTGAGCAGTTAAAAGATCTCTGTTCTCTCTGGAAAACGCGAGTTGTCCAGAAAGCAGACAGAATATTGTGCCTTAGCGTACTTAGTAATGGATTGGTTATGATGCAGTCAGGTCGGTGTGCTATGCCAACACATTCATTCCCTCTGCTATAAGACTGTTACATTATATACATTGTATGCTAATGCACTCTTTAACTTTAACTCTTAATGGATGGGTTGGTTGTAAAACTGAATTGCCCCTTGGGGACTAATAAAGTTATCTGAATCTGAATCTGAAAAACACACATATATATACATTTTGATTTTTGTAAAAACAAGAGATAATGTATTAATTAGTTAGCTTTAATCATGCTGGTATTTTAAGCTTTGGGCTGAGCCATGCTAGCTGTCTTTCCTGCTTCCAGTTATGCTAACTTATTAGCTAGCACAATTGTCTGCTTCATATTTAGCATACAGACATGAGAATAGTATCATTCTTCTCATCTATCGGCAAGAAAGGGAATAGACGTGTTTCGTGTTCAAAATATCAAATTGTTTTTTTAATTAAATGAAGTGTTTTGGAAGTTTTCTGCAAGAGATGCACATGACGTAGTCTCAAAATTAGTTACAGTAGCATTTGGCCAAAAGAAAATGGCACCAACTCATAGAACATAATTGTTTTTGCACCAACTTCTTACATATTTTCTGGTAGTTTTTTAAAGAACAGTAATTCTTGGTAATGACGTTTTGGGATAATGTTGTTTTCCAAAATTCAAAGTCATAACAACAGTTGAAGTCAAAAGTATTTAAGATGATGCTGGAAATCCCCAAGGGAAGCTGCCTTCTCTTTCACATCTGACAGGCACTCCCTTGCTATGTCTGTACACAAACAATATCACTCACTGAGACAAGGTCTTACCTGTTCGTCTCTCTCTCTCTCTCTCTCTCTCTCTCTCACTCTCTCTCTGTCTCTCTCTCAGAAATTTTATAATAAAAAATTCAGCACTGGAAACTTTTTCTTTAGGCCTACCTCAGAATTAAACAAAGCCTGTCTGTTTCTTCCACATGGGCAAGGACATTACACACGTAGCTGCCCTACGCAGTAAAATTAACTGGTCACATTCAGTAGATTAAAATTTTTGTTCCAGTTGATGTATAGAAACATGCTGTTCACTCTGAGTTGAGCTCTTGTGGTGTATAATTAGACCCTCTGAACATGGGTGGTGCTGCAGTGGAAAACAAAGTACACTCTTCCAGATCCCGTCCTGTTTTAGGTGTTTGTAGAGGCCTTAAGAGACAAATTGATTTGTGCCTCCCCTATTCTCTGCAGGATTAAAAGGTTGAAAACACCTCTCTATCCCTACTGGCATCATAGCGTGGAGCATAGGGCTTCTTGGTGTCATAAGGGTTCACCAAGCACGTCATCTGTGTTTCACATCAATCAACCGTAATGACCTCTGGGCCATCATGGGGTCCACTAAAGAAAAGCATGTGTGTAGAAATTACTAATATTTAACAACCTGGCAGGACAAGGCAGGACAAAGAAAGAATTATCTTACTGTTAGAGAGTTGCTCTTAGACTTCTTAGTGAGGTAACGATAAATCTAATTTAAGCATTAGTCCTAATTAGATCCCAATAATCTAATATTGTGGAATAGAATGTCTCAAAAGACAAAAGCCCATACTCTGGTTAAACAGCCTACAAGCAAATTACATAGCAAGTATCTATACACGTCCATCCAGTATTGTTCAAACTGACATGATAACTACAGATTGTAAACAAGAAGTGTACACAGTTAATCCAATAAAACTGCCTGGAGGTGTGTCACATCATAATATAGATAGATCCAATGGGTGAAATATCTAATAAACACACCAGAATAAAATCAGCAGCTTTTGGTGTTTGGGTGGCAGCACTCAAACTCACACATGATGTAAAAACCCCAGCGATGCATCACAGGGAGCCCTCTGGGTTTAGTCTTTGACTTTAACGACATATGCAGCTGGCTTTTCCTGTCTGCTGTATGTCACATGAAGGCCATAAAGCATTCAATTATGTGTGTATAATTGTTTTCAACGATTTAACACATTGTAGGACATATAGTTGCATCTTGAATTATTAGTTATTTAAAGCAGCAGCACCTCTGTCTACAATATTGATCATTCAGTTATCTAATAGGTTGTGTTTAACTGGATGTATAAATGTATACGTGCATGTTATGCATGTGTGTATTTTTGGTTGGTCATACATAGAAGACATGTATCACAAGCTGCTGAATCTTTAAGTGTCCTGACATCAGCTGGTGCAGCTCAGATGGTCTCGACCAATAAAATGACAAACATTCTTGCTGGAAAGAAATTCAAGTCTTGACTTTCTGATGCCATTTGCCATTCCAGTGATTCCTTTTTCATGTCTGAGTGTTGTGGGTTTTCCCCCACATGGCACAGTCCTCTCACCAACTGCCAGTGTGCCTCTCCTCTCTCTCTGAAGATGGAGACACATTTGGCGGTTCATCAGCTGTTTCACAAAAAAATGTGTTGCTCTCGTCTGGCGGCTCCTGGCATTTTGGCACCTTATCCTGTGGTGAAAGGGTGGACACTTGGCGATGGGATTCCCTTGCAAGGTTGGGCCAGGGACCTATGAAGGGGCCTCTTTTTGGGTGCCACATATTCAAATGTCTGCATCCATATCTGACACAGTCTTTCTTCTCAGTGTGATAATTATTCCGCTTTCATTCTGTGAAGGTCACAGTATCAATAACCCACACAAGTGCAATATGGTTAATCCCTTTGGATTAGGGCCAAGGTTTCTTGTGAGGCCTTCAAAGTATGGCTGAGTGTTTCCAGCCAAGCCATGTCTGCAGTAACAGATTACCTCTAAAGGCAACCCACACAGCAAACCAGCTTTCTAGCGCTAGCAGAGAGACAATAATGACGACACAGTTTGATTTATGTTATCCTACATGCAACATTTTTGTGTCAGCCCAGATGCTACTCACAGGGATTGTCCCAGAATGTATGATAATTCACCAAAGTGTCATTTCCTCTGTTAGGGATGCCCCCCCCCCCCCCCCCCCCACACACACACACACACTACATCACTGCTTTGTTCCGGAGCAACTGAGGACAATAGAAAAGGCAGTGTGAGTGATGACACCTGCTGGTGGAATTAGGTAAGTGCAACTTAGAGCATTTTGTTTTCCCAGTGAGTCATCGGTGCTAAGACATTTTGATGGTTTCTTACTGGTCTTGGAGCTTAACTGCATGTTTTAAATGATCTATAGATTATGGATAGCAATTTATCCAACTATGCGTGCCCTTAAAGCAGCTACACCTTTGTCTTAACTGCCCATTTTGTCAAATGCAAGACAATAGCTCCCCCTGTAGTTTGATATTGATAAATACAAGCTGTATGTCCTTGGCAATATTCTTTGTGAAGCACTGTATTTATTCAGCTACTGATATTTTTAGCTGTGAAATCTGTCTGACAGATCCCCTACAGCAGAGATTCCTAATTAAAAGAGTCGGCACTGCCTCCTGCCAAAGCTTTCAGAGCAGTCAAAAACATGGCTAGTCACTAACGAAGTCTGCAACAGAGAACTGTCACGTTCAGGACTTGTATAGAATCAAGTCAGACAATAAAAAATGATATGTTTGTGACATGATAGACTTTACCTTTTATGAGTATTGTCTTTAAATCACAATGTGGTGGTGATGCCTTTTCAGTTTGAAGGTGCACACATGAGAAGTTTTGTTTATAGATTTGAGAGAATGTGGCATCTCTTTGAATTGCTGTTGGTATACTGTCGCTAAGAGCACGAGTAATGTTTTTTTTGTTCAGTCACTATACATTATATCTACAGCATGAGTCTGACTCTGTGGGGTGTTGGGATCACTGTCACCGGTATTGTTCCACAATAACAATGATTAAGTAATACGGTTTTTCAACTGTTGATACAGAAATACACCTATGCACAATTAGGTGTAGAGGAGAGAGTGCTCTAATAGTCCCTTTATTGCTGTGCCTCCCATAGTGTCTGGATCCAAGCACAACGTACAGTGAGAGAACCAACCACAATCAAAGATATGGAATAGTTTCTGTGTCTTTGTCCCTCCTGTGCATTTAGCTGTAACTTGGAGGAGTGGAGGACAGAAAGAGGACGAGAGATAAAAGAAAGGTAGGACCATCAGAGGTCATCCTCTGAGACTGCAACCACACCGAGGGGAGTTTCTGCAGACGCTCTGTGTCTTGAGCCAATCCATCTCCACAGACTGAGATTCATCAGGGAGAACACCTGCACCGCTCTGCACTGTATACTGTTCTGCCTGCACTCGCCTGCCTGTCTTCCTGAATGCAGCAACATCTGGCAGAGGAGCAAGTGGATTCAAAAAGAACATCTGTACAGCAGCAAGCAGCCAAGTAAACAAACACTGCTAATGAAAGTAGTCACAGTTCCCAAACACAAGGCTTCATTGTTGACCACCTATTTTCCTTTAATTATGACCATATTAGGTATTGGCACTGTTCTCTCAGTTTATAGGAGAAAATTAACAGCTGAGAAGACAGCTCACTTGTGTTGTATGATAAATCACACACACACACACACACACACACACACACACACACACACACACACACACACACACACACACACACACACACACACACACACACACACACACACACACACTGTGCAGGGATATGCTGTGATATACTGCAATACATTTTTATTGCTCCGAAAAGTCAATTAGTAGGGTAAGCATGTAAAATAAAGTGCAATACAGGGAGCAATGTTGTAAACAGCATGCAGTCATTTTGAGTCAGATAATGGATGTGTGTTTTGTGCAGAAATGCATGTATGTTGCACATAGCTGTGAGCAGCATAGTGTATCCATTGGGTCATACTGTTCTCTCATTTCTTAACACAGCAGAGTTAGCTTTGTTCCCACTTTGCATATTTGCATTAAAAAAACCTTCTCAAATTCACTTATTTTCTCTGGTTCCTTTTCATAAAAGAAGCCCTGAGACACAATACAGGATCCATCCAATGCAGCACAGTTCCAACACTGAGACTGCACACTTGAGCAGGAGTGCGTACTGTAAGTACACACGATTGGCTTATGCCGGTCACGTGACTGCAGACTGTAGTCCCCTGTGTTAGGAAACAGTAATTGAGGCTTCCATATGGTATAGATCAGATGTAGCCTTCACCACAGCATTCCTCCAGCACTGAGGCTCTACGCTTGTATCCACAATGAAAACCAAGCTAATCAAACAACTATCTGCTAAAGACTATACAATATATTCTCTCTCTTGTCATACCGTATTTCACTTATTAGACACATTCCACTACTCTTGTGTTTTTTAGAAGCAATATTTGTTTTGATAAAGATATATTGCAATATACCAAGAAGAATATATGTGTATGTGGTGGGTGTTGACCAGGAGAACAGTACTGATGGTGTTTTTTTTCAATGGCAGATTATGCCAAACAAAAAAATCCTGCCTACTTTCTATTTACCTACATGCATGCACGTCCCTATATTTACCTAAATAGATGGTCGTAGTAGGCTTGATAGTCCTATACTTACCTGTGATGTTGCTAGAGTCCTGTGTATCCCATACTATCATATGATCAGTAACCGTGCTGCCCTCATTGCACACTGTGTACACAATGTTGTGTAACTATTTGTTTTACAGTTATAAAGTATATGAGCTAAAATATGTGCGAATATGAGCTATATAGAACACTGTTTTAATGGATAAACCTGCATTGCAGTATGCAAACAATTTTTCCAGCTTGATTCATTATACCACACTGTTGCATGTGGAAAAAAGGAAACAATTAAACAGGAAAATACACAAAATGAACAACATAATTTAATTTGACCTGATCCCTGAGTAAATTTAAAGACTCTCATCATGAGAAGATTTCAATTGCAGAGTAATCGTACCACGTTGACATGAATATCACACATTCAATCTTATCTAGACAACCTAAAAGCAAATACTATGAAATAAAAGTGTGCCACTCTAACAATAGGCCAGGTAGCCTATCACATACTATCTGTAATGTAATTTTTTTTAAACATTTTTATTCTTTATTACATTACAGATAATGTGGTGGTTCATGGACCTCACTTGATTCCACTGAGCTAAAGGATTTAGGATCACAGCATTTGGTTTCAGGTAGTGACAGGGGTGATTTTCTGGTACACCAAGTTCCAGGTATTCTTTTTAATATATATATATATATATATATATATATATATATATATATATATATATATATATATATATATATATATATATATATATAATTTCTGGGGCTTAGCAGTGTCTAAGCCGGTGTACAACCGAGGTTTCGGCTTAAATAATCGTGATATTTTACTGTTTGAACCAGGGTAATCACACTACTCAACCTTAAACATCTTTAGGTTCCTTAATATTTAAACATGTCCGTTTTATAAAACCGTTTCCATTTCTACACGAAAATAAAGATTTTTCCTCCGTTTACCATCTAATCTAGCTGATGATACTCATGTTGCATGAGTTACAAAGTACGCAGGTAACGTTAACTAAGTAACTAAGTAAATGGGATAACCGTTGATTTTGTACGAGTCAGTGACGTCACTTGTGGGACTACAACAAAGCCTGTGTGGCGTAGCTGCATTTTGAAAATGCTAGTAGCAAACAGTTACAACATTAAACTAGTAATTAAATAATTCATTTGTTACACTACTTTTTCCCAAAACCTTCAGCCGAACTTCGGGTTTAGAAAAAAAATAGTGTACTGTCTCTTTAAGTTCCCTCAGCTAGTCTGTTTCGTATTGATCAATCCACCATTTTCCAACACACAGCGGCGGCAGTGCTAACACAGCTCCGGCAGCGCGAGAGAGAAGAGAGCCACCCCTCTACCTGGAGAGGAAGCCAGGGACCCGGGGCAGTCATGGCAGCGAACATGTACCGGGTTGGAGGTAAGATTTAGAACCTTCCCGTAATGTTTTTATGGCGGACTCGCCACCATCCGCCGCGGGTCTTTTATGGTATTTACAGAGCGTGGTCCGTCTTTCCTTCCCTTCTTTTATTTCCCTTAAGCTAAAGAGCCTTGTGCTTCACAGATGATGATGGTGAAGAGGAGGATGGTGATGAAGAGTAGTGGTTCGCTTACTGCTGGATTCCCTCGTTTCTTTTGTGTTTGTTGTAACTTGCGATGGTCCCAAACAACTACTTCTATATGCTGATACACCTAAAGTAACATGCATTGTGTTTCTATATATTTAAGGTAACGTTAGCATGGCGAACGTATTGTAAAAGTTTTGCGTGCCTTTCAACTATTGCCCCAGCTACTCTTTCATAATGATAACCCTAACTAACGTTAATCCACTAACCTGCAGAAACCCGGTAAGATAGGCAGCAAGTAGATGATTTTTTTTATAGAGAAAGTGCAGATAAAGGAACTAGGATTTAAAAAAAAAAAAGTTAAAAGCTAGATGGTATAATTGGAATAAGAATCTCATTGCATGCTTAAAGATGCATTTTCACATCTTTAACCATTTTTTTTTCTTATTATTTTTGTACAGGCATCTCCAGTTAATACCTTATTGAGATTGCTGTTTTCCCCTCCCACTCATTTTCTGCTTATGTTGCTCTGATTCATATCCAGTATGTATACTGTGTAAAAATAGGCACATGAAAGTTACTGCAGCTATACAGTAGTTTAGATAAGGCAGTGGCTGTTTTTTTTTGGGGAGACTGGATAACTGCATACAAAGAAAGGACAGAACAGCATAAAAGAAAGGACGGCATATGACAATAATCAGATGCTTTACATTTGAATAGAGATGCAGAGTTTAGACTCATGGCATGTTATTAGGCTACTGGTAAACTGTTCAATTCAAATTTCACTGTCAAAAAGTGTCAGAACGACCACATAAAGGTGAGCCATGACTGTAGTAAGTGGCAGGTGTAACTATTCAGAGAATAGTTCCCTTATCCATTTGGAGCTGGTCAGCCTGTACTTCCATCAGGCAGATATTTCCATTCATGTTTTTGATTGCAGTCTGATGTTCTCCTTGTTGTTAGCCAAATAGTGTACTTCTTTTTAACTGTATACTTTGCAAACACGTATGTCAAAGCCAAGGGAGATGGAGGGAAAGCAAGAGTGACTGATTACATTCAGAAGTAGGGCTGTGCAATTAATTGAAATGTAATTGTGATTATGATTTCGGCTCTCAGTGATCACAAAAACAGAATAATCGAGAAAAACAATTATTTATCTCATTACATTTAGCAAGTAAACTCTTATTTTCTCTTGTGTTCTGAATACAAAAATAAAGGAAAAGTATTAAGGCAAATTTCACAGTTGTATGTTTTTTTTTTTTTTACTGTTGATTTATTTAACTTTTCCCACTGTTTTTTAAGTTAAATAATTGCAACATCATTCCAGAAGTCAACAAGTAATCGTGTTAAATTATCGTGATATCAATATTGACCGAAATAATCGCAACTATATTTTTTTCCATAATGGAGCAGCCCTATTCAGAAGATATATTTACATGCGATCGCTGACAATTGTCTAGTGAAACAGGAATGCTGTGACTCTCCTTGGCATGGGGCACACATTAAAAATAGCCCGTAGTGAACGTCATCCTATTTAGTCAAATGAAACGAGGCCTACCTGAGTGAGAACAGGATTATGTCCAGAGCAGGGCAGGAAGTTCACACTTCATCAGCCAAATGATGCTGAATTTAGTACATCTCTTCACTCTGTCAGCCTCTTAATGCTGAGATGCTAACCAGCAGAGCTTGTATGTCTCATCTGTAGAAAAGTTCAGCTTGCAAAACATTACAACTTTGTGATTTACACCATTTCCCTGCCTGTCTGCCTGCTGTAGCTTTAAGATGGTGTATTTTGGCCCCATACGGTAGCACTCTCTGCAGTTTAAAGTGAAATGAAGTAAGCTATTCACATTAACACTTTTACAACTATCAACCTATATCCAAGATGTCCTGTCTGTCCAAAAGCCGTACAAATAGGCCTAATTGTGTAATAACCCAAACTAATCCAAAGCCACAAAGCAAAAAAATAAATAATCACATTTATTGAACAAAAATACCATTAATTAGTTTTTCCACAGTCAATAATAATTAGATAACAAACAAGCACAATTCAGGCCAAAAATAATTGACTGAAGTTTCTCCTGAGACAAATTCAACCCAGCATCAGAACAAAGCAGAACCCTTGGAAAGATGGCCGCCACTTTGTAAGACAATGCAGGATCATCATGGAAAAGCAATGACTTCCCCTGTGATTGAACCGTGAACAAAAGCTGGCCCCGTAGGCCCTGATGTCTTTGTTTTTATCCTGCAGGCCACACGCCACTCTTCCTGTGCCCAGCAGCGCTCCTTCCTACACAGGAAAGTGTTGGTGACTAAGTATAGTCTCGATCATGAGCCTTATCATCTTAATGGTGGGAAGGGAAGAGAGGCTAGCCCAGAGTTTTTGTGCACTGACCGCGGAAGTTTTAAAAAGTCTGAACCTCCAAACAAGAGGGGCAGTGGTGGCCTAAAGGTTAAATAAGGGAGCTTGGGACCGGGAGATCCTGGTTCAATCCCCAGACCGGCAGGATCAAATCTGGGTGGGGAAAGTGAAAGAGCAGCGCTTGTCCCTCCCTCATTACCACTGCTGAGGTGCCCTTGAGCAAGGCCCTTAACCCCAACCGCTCCAGTGGAGCTGCTCAGTGGCCAGCAGATCAGACAGTGATTGTACTGGGCAGCTTCCAGGTATGAATGTCGGAACTGTGGGAATGTGACAGGAGAAATAAAAAAATAAAAACGCTTCTTCCTCCTGTGGCTCAGGAGGAAGAAGCGTCATCCTTGAATCACAAGGTCGGCTCCTCCTATCCGCGTGTTGAAGTGTGGGCAAGACACTGAACGCCACCATACACCCGGTGAATGAATGTTTATGTGTGAATAGGTGAATGAGAGGCAAATTGTAAAAGCTTTGTCCAGTGAGGTAGAAGGGCGCTATATAAATACAATTAACCATTTACCAAGACTGGCTGCAAAAATGACTCTCTTGTGAGACAATGAGAAAAGAGAGGTTTTTTTTTTTTTAGGTCTTGATTTAGATGCTTCAAAGAATAGGCTCAACATTTTTTAAGTCTGTTTTTAAAACAATAGTAAGGTACCTGGGTGAACATTGAATACCTGTTCATACCATTAAAAGATCCTTTCCCTTATGCATTTCCAATACAAGTGATTGGGGACAGAATCAAAAATGTTTAGCTGAAGTTTGTCTTCAAGGTAAACAGTAGAAATAAGTCATGTGCTTGCATGTAATTGATTGGATTCAAATGAATGAGGCGGCTGCGTTTTTTTTCTTTCTAGCGGAGCTAATGTTGGTCTGAACGTTGGCCTTACTTGGACAAATCAAGTGGGTATCTTCCTAAGTTACAGACTTTTTAGTACAACCCCCCCGTGTTTCCTCAAACCAGCGTTTGTGTGGCCATCAGCGGGTAGAGCAGGCGCACATATACTGAGAGGTTTATGCCTTGACGCAGAGGTCCAGGGTTCGATTCCGACCTGTGACGATTTCCTGCATGTCTTCCCCCTCTCTCTCTCTCTCTCTCTCTCCCCTTTCTCACCTAGCTAAAAAACTTGTTGAAAAAGGTGGAAAAGCCCAAAAAACCCAGCGTTTCTGGGCTGAGCTGCAGTGGAGGAACAGTAACACAGGAGGGGATTTTGTATTAAAAAGACTGTAACTTTAGAAGATGCACACTTGGTTTGTTTAACTAACCCCTTAGTCTAGAGAGCAAGAGTGTTGGACATGGTTTTTTACTCGCATGTCTCGCGCAACTGATTCACTCTCATTTCAATCTATGCAGGCTCACATCTCAGCTGCATCTCGCAGGATTTTATTTTACATTTATGGTAACGTCTATTTTTTTGGGGGGGGGGGACACAATGTGCATAAACGCAAGGTTGATGCCCAATAAAACTGTACAACTTTACTACATTTCTACATATTATAGACCTTGATCTTTGATTTTATTGTTTCTGATGGTATGTTTGGCCTTTTATTGTTAATTTGTTGATTCTGTATTGTGTACTCATCTTAATGAGTAAAGTCTCTTGAAAAGTGGTGTACAAATAGTTTTCTTTAAAGTTTTTTTTTTTTTTTTTTTATTTTTAAGAAGGTTTGGCTGCTCAGCGCTTTTGAAATGCTCGGACCAGACAGAACCGGTATAGACAGTCGCTTCAGTGTCGCGTGATGGGGGTAAGATTGCCAAAGCCTGCTATTGGCTTCAAATAGTGTCATGTATGTTTTGCATAGGATGAGGATTATCGAGGGATCTCTCAATGGCCAGTATGAACAAAAGCAAGAAAAACCTGTTTAAATCTTCATATAGGCACATGGCTACTGTTTTTTTGTGAAGCTATCCTTTAAATAAATACTTGTACTGAGGCTGTTGGAGTGTGACAACTCTTGAACAGAATGTGCTAAATGTGTTGAAGTGTTTACTAACTTTAAAAAGTGACAAACTTTGTTGTCAGTGCCCACATTTCTTTTGGCTGTTGGCTGGTGAGTATTTTCTCTAAGCTGCCATTTATGATTCAGACCCTGCTTAAAGGTGTTGCAATATTTACTAATCTACACACTGACTAACTTACAAACTTTGACAGTGCCCACACTGTGTTTGGCGGGTGGCTGATGTTAGTTTCCCACGCTGGCAGTTCCCTCTCTCACAGGTCTGGTGGGTGTTCTGTCAGAGTTAAGTTTGGAGCCTTGCTCGCCAACCATCCTGCCAAATTCAGAATGATCATTTGGACAAATGCATGACAAGTGTCCCCATCATCACATTTCTTTAGAGGCCAAACTGCACAATGAACAGGATTTGCTGCAAGCTAGATGCCTTGTGGCGTCTTTGCGGCACCACAGCTATTTGGATTTCAAGATCCGGCCAAACTGCCCTAAAATAGTTGTTTTGAGAGAGAGGTTTTGTGTACAATCTCCACACATTTGCTGATTAATCACATTTAAATAAGAACAAGCTGCACTGGTGGCTGCAGCACAAGTGCAAGACAGATGCATGATGGGAGTGAAGTTGGTGCCACTGTTTATGAGATATCAAAAATGCCCTCTGTGCTTAAACGTCACCAAACGGATCAACTCTGACATTTATGAAAAAGGCATATTTTGTGGGTGGTGTTCAATGTGGTTTACCTCCAAGATCAGTCGCAGAGGATTAAGTAAATGACATGTATCTATTATCTGTTATTCAGGCAGGAATAACAAGTAGAACTAGGTTAGATTGATGGGTTGATCATGCCAGTTAAAGTGATTCAAAGTGTGAAAACGAGGTGTGAGATTATTTTAGAAGATTAAACTACCTCCGATTACCATCCTAGAAACCTCCATCCATAAACTATGACTGTCTGAGCCATAATGTCTTCCACGCTTGCTGCTCACGACGCCAAACACCCCTCTTAGTAGGAGTGTGTGTGAGAGTAAGCGTTGGGTGGGGTGTGAGGGTATGTGCACATGGACGAGCGTGGGCGGATATTCACATTCCCCGCTTCCTGCTTTTCCATCTCCCCTTTCTAGCTCTTGCCCAGCCCTTTTCATTACTCAGTCATAGTTAGTGTGTCCGCAAGTTAATAAAGTTGGCATGAGATGCTTGGTGTTGTACTTCTTATTTGTGGAGTGCCGGGACAGGAACCGTCTTGATTCTCTGTTAGGTAATCAGATTGTGTGGTTGATGCTGCAGAGCTGATTTTTTTTTTTTTGGGTTTATATGAAGGTGTTTTTCTACTACTAGTACCAGCTCTACTCGGCGGGTTTGTTCAGGACACCCCCCGTCTGACGCTTTCACGTCACCTCGAAGGAGGTGGTACTAATAAAAAGTACCTGTTAGCAGGTACCAGGGACCTTTTTTCGTAATGGAAAACCAAAAAAGGCGAGTAGAGTCGAGGCGAGTCGAGCAGGTACCATGTAATGGAAAAACGCCATAAGATATAATGCATTAAAGCACCGGCACCCACCCTTTTTTGTCTTAACCCTTTATAGCCAAGCAATGCCTACTCACAACCCATCGTCACAGGTTGCATTTGTCTACAGTTTAAACCGTTAAAACAAAGAGTGGTGTGTCCTCTTCTCCATATAGTTTAAATTGTATAGTTTTTTTTAGAGGCCTGGTGGTATTTTAAACTGTAGCGTTTCTCAAAACACTAACCGATATTTTAGAAAAGTTAGAAAAAGATTAAAATAGTTTTGTGTAGCAGAAATTGTAATCATCTTGCAATGCTTAAGGGGTTCTGGACTGTTGCACTAAGGTGTAGTAGAAAAATGTCAGTTTTGACAACTTATTAAAATGAATGAATAAACTGCCATCCAACAGTCTGTCTGTAACAATCAGACCGTCAAACTTAAATTTCATCTTTCAACAACTTGGCATTCATTTCGTTTTATGACAAACCATAAAAAGATGCTTTTACAGCCTTCTCTGTCTGTCATACATTTCGTACTTTGTTTTCTCAGATAGGAACAGGTGGCATACATACTGGATTAATGCGCGTCAGATTTTTTTTAAACCACCCTCGATAACCTTAATAATTCTCTCCAACATTTTATGGCCTGTTTACCGCTATTATCCACAATTAACAAATCAGACAATTGTAAAAGCTGGAACAGTTTTACCAACAAGATGTAAGTGTGTACTTTGGGTTGTAATCCATGAGTAGTGTCCAAGTGTGTGTTTTTAATGTGTTTATGGTTGTACTTTTTTGTTTTTTCTTTCAATTAGTCCTCCATCTCAATTACTATTATACCCCTTTCACTTCCTCTCATTTCAGATGTTTGCTCCTATTTTAATTGCGTTACTAACCTACTCATTCGCCCACTTAAAATTTCAGCTAAGCTGTTTACGTCTTTCTGTCCATCTCTTTCTCTACCCAGACTCCATCCGTTATCTCATGTTTTTCGTCTCTCATCATTGCGTCTCTCTGACTGTCTGTCTCTCTCTGGCCTGGTTTGAATCAGCCCAGCAGACTCTCTCTCTTTTGGGGCTCAGTAACATGCCTTGATTGGCTCGCACAAAATTTCGACTGCACTGTGACGTCACAGGCGCCGGAGCTTGCGGATTGGCTGACGCTGGGAGCGGGGGATGAGAGTCGGGAGGGGGAGTTGTACGCGGATTGAGGCGGCGGGAGGGCAGATGGGGAAAACTGAGTGACGCTGCTCAGTGCCTACAGTCTCTCTCTCTCTCTCTCTCTCTCTCTCTCTCTCTCTCTCTCTCTCTCTCTCTCTCTCTCTCTTTGCTCTCATTTTGAGTTCCTTTCCAGCTCGCTCTCTACCAGGCTTCAGCTCCTCACATGGTGGAAACTCTAACACTAAAACAGCCCACTCTTGACTGTTAACTGAACCGTTTTCTTCCCATATACATTTTTTTTTTCTTGCCGGAGGCGGCAAGGAAGGGGAAACACGTTGAACTTAATTTTTTGGTAACCTAAGTTACCGAGCCAAGAAAAATGTGCCCAATATCCCATCTTCGCAGTGACGCTAAATGTACTGGGAGACGTGTTCCTGTCACAAAACAAAACGTACCGTGTGGCGGCACTTCACACCCATCCCCACACTAAAACGGAATGTTTGACATGTGGTTCAGCTTCAGTCTGAAATGGTCATGACGCATTTTGGCTCTGGATTAATTGGTCCCTCAAAGCTGGCGAACGTTGAAGGCCGCAAAAAAAACCCAAAACAAAAACACCACATTGACAGTGTTATTTACCTTCTATGTGTCCAGGAAATGTTTTCTCTTTTAGCAGGCATCTGTTAGCAATGTGTCCAGTGACAGTACTTACATTGATTTTAGTGCTGATGAGGTGATTGATTAGTCAATCAATCAGTTAGTTGATTGACAGATAATTAAGAATTTTTATAAATAATTGATGCATTTAATTTAAAAAAAATTAGCTAATCTAGCAAAAATGCTAAACTTACTGGTTACATCTTCTGGGAACTTTTCATAGCCATTGTTCACTCTTTTTTTTTTTTTTTTTTTTTTTTTTTTTTTCCCACATTTTATAGACCAAACAATGACTCAAATTTGAAGCCTCAAACTTAGGAAAATGTTTTTGGACATCTCACAGATTAAACGATTATCTAAAAATAATCAGTACATTAGTTGATAATAGGGCTGCACGATATGAGGAAAATATGTGATATGCAATATCGCGATAACGATATTACTTGCGATGAATAAATGGATATTAAAGTGTACTCAGTTCTGCATTTCCGCTTCTTTCAGTGTTCTTCTAAAATGCAACAAATTGCTTGTTATATTTAGGGAACATTCTTTTATTGAACAAATTGAATATTGAATTGAATATAAAAGGCACTGCTAAAATGAGTTACATTTTAAAGTGCAGTTTTCTACTGATAATTTCTTTCAACTAACCCCCCAAAAAACTCTTTGAGTGTCTTTCGTGCTATGGAGCCCTAATGTACATACTGTATATGTGAGCAGTACAGTAACTTTCACTGGTAGCCAGTGGGAATTATGTTCAGGCTTATTGATTTTTTTTTATCTACCAGGTCTTTTCTCGATTTGATTTATTCTTTAATCTATGAAAAATAATGAAAAGTGCATGTTGATGTATTCAAGCCCAAGGTGACATCTACAAATTGCTACTCCAACCCAAAGCTACTCGGTTTCCTTGGATTAAACACAAGGAAAAGCAACAAATCCTCACAA
This sequence comes from Gymnocephalus cernua, assembly GCA_023631565.1. Lineage (NCBI taxonomy): Eukaryota > Metazoa > Chordata > Actinopteri > Perciformes > Percidae > Gymnocephalus > Gymnocephalus cernua. The sequence goes on from CM042444.1 coordinate 17,708,262, forward strand.
TTGCGATGCTGGAAGCATCCTGCGCGCGACATTTTTGCTTGAAAATAAACGGTTGATTATCAACATAGTAGCCAGTTAAGTTTCTCGTGATATCGATTAATCAACAAATTTGTTTTTAGCTCTAATAAAGTTTGATGCTCCAACGGCACCTCGGCTGTGGCTCCTCACTAAAATGGGATACTAGAGAGACTGACTTCGCCAGTCCACAGTTTCACAGCCAGTCTGATGATCACAACCAGTCACAAGCCGGTTTCTCTGACCTCTGACCTCCAGGCCCTGCTGCCTCTCCCCCTGTGTGTTAGAAAACAAGCAAGTCTGATATGGTGTCTTTATTTTCACTCTCGGCGCCGCTCAATTTCAAGTTAGCCTCTTTGATATTCAACAGCAGGACGAAGCTGTCACAGTGGCAGCGGAGTCTAGTAACAAGCTGTTTCAGGGTGAAGAGTAGACAGGCGCGATGTGATGATCTCTCCAATGTTGAGTAGTGAGTATGCGCTTGCCAGAAGAAGCTGTTATAGAAAATACACACATACGCATACATGCTCTCTGCATAACTGCTTCTTTCATCTTCATACAAATTATACTATTAAGGATTATTTAATTGAATTTACTTTATTATGTACCTACCTACTGTCAGCTTTTAGCTACTTAAATTAGAGAATAAATTACATTTGTAATTTCTTCCAAAGACGGGGTGTTAATCTGTTCTTTTCAGTTGGGCTAAGTTTGGGTGGAGAGAGGAATACCAATAGGAAGAGTGGAGCAAAATGTGGAGTTGGAAGGTGTGCCCCTTACTCAGAATCGGTGGTTGCTTTGCATTGTAGTGTGTTGGAGATAAATGTGGTGGAGAGATTAGTACGGTATATCTGCCTCTTCTGTCTCTGAGATTTCTCTGTTTGACAGAGATCCGCAGACATAATCTTTACTATTTATGATTCAGATGTGAAAATAATTCTTTAGCCTATAAATTGTCAGGAAATAATAAGAAAAATGCCTGTCACAGTTTCCCAGAGCCAAAGGTGATGTCTTCAAATTGCTTATTTTGTCTAATAGCCCAAAACCAGAACTCTTGAGACAAGTCTGAGCTATTTTGCAATTTAGTGAAGACCAAGTTCAAACTGGGTTGAAAACAGAGGCTTAAAAAAGAGTTAACTTTATATACATTCCTCTGGAATTTTGAAAATATTGAAATGTGGAAGCAACAGGAAACAATTACAGTAGTAATAATTACCACTATCTGTGCCATAAAAGAAACAAGCAAGGTGGTCCAAAACACGAGAGGCATTACAGATGGTTGTTTTAACAGTGTTGTGTTTGTAGGTGGATTTTTTTCCTTTGAACTCTGACAGTAATAGTAATGCGTGATAGGTCTGGATGTCAGTGCAGATCCTGGGTGCGCTTACATGACGAGTGCATTCCTAAACCAGTAAGTGCTGGACGCAGAAGGTGCAGGAATAAAAAGCCAGGAGTCAGCGAGAGTCACGGTTATGCTGGTGGAATTTCAGGCGATCTTTGGCCTAGTCGGTCAAAAGACGGGGGCCCGGGGGTTGGGGGGAGCGTGGGGGATGGGCGGGTGAGGTTCAGGGTGAAGGGTGGATAGCTCCAGGCAGCCAACCAAGTGTGGGGTATAATCTGACAGCACTCAGCCAAGACACATGCAGGGCTAAGACCAGGCACCCTACCAAGATTGGGGCCTGTGGGGACATCCTGGTGAGAGCTAAGCCTCCAATGGGCCTGGAGCAGTGCCAGGAGCCACACACGCACACGGCCCGCACGCACGCACACACACGCACGCACGCATGCACGGTCGCACACACACACATGGACGCACACACTTGGATGCATAGTAAATTCACACGTGCGTGGTAAAGCTTGCGCACTCTCTCATACACACCCACACGAATGCAGACACACCGTGCATGCAAACAACAACAACAACACACATGGGGGGGGGGGGGGAATGAGGACATACATGGCTGCAGTCTGAATGGAAAGCTTTGGAGAGCCAGATTTGTTGTGTGTTGGTGCGTCAGCGTCTCATTCACTCAGACCTCCCAACTACAACTGGATCTCCTGTGTGTAAAATTCACCTGATCGAGTTAGACCAACATTTGGTGGACGTCTGTGTTGCACTTTCCTGTTGACTAATTAAGCTGTCATAGTACGGTCCAAACTGGAAATCCCCCTGCACGTTTGGATGACTTTGAAATGCTGACTGACGTTTTTTCTTTGCTCTTTTCCTTTCTCTTTCCATTCCCCTGCTCCCTCCTTCCTCCTCCTTGCTGTTCCTCTGCTGCAGATTATGTTTATTTTGAGAACTCGTCCAGTAACCCACTGCTGATCAGGAGGATAGAGGAGTTGAACAAGGTGAGTGTGCTTAAGTGCAGCACAGTTCTGACAGCTACACATCAGATTTCATCCCTCTGTCCCAAGCGTTTAAAAACCCCCACTCTTCAATCTGTCAGAGGTAGAATTCCGATTAACGATTTGTTGATCACTATTACTTAAGTAACAATTTTGATAATCAGTTAATCCTAATTATAGTAATCTTTCAGGCAAAAATACTAAATGGCTACGTCCAAGCTTCTGAAATGTAAGGCCTTTCTTTGCTGTACATTACAGTAAAGGTTTCAGGCTTTTGGTCTGAGGCAAGAAACAGTTACAAGAAATTCCCTGTGGTCTTCACAAAATTGTACGTGTTATTTCTTTTACTATTTTCGGACATTTTCTAAGCCGAGCCTATTAAATCGATACTGAAAAGAAGAAGTTATCGCAGCAATAATCGCAGCTTTACAGAATCTTCGGTTGAAAATGTGGTTGTCATATGAAAACGTTAACATTTTGCGGGACACTGTCACAAGGTCAGGGTCATTATTTACTTAAGAAACAAAATGATTTAACTGCCAACATTTTGTGAGGATTGTCATTGTTGAGGACCTGACAACGTTGCCCCGGATGCCGTCTGGTGAATCCCTGCCTGCCTTCATGTACATTGTTCATTCTAAGAAGCAGAAAAAGAGGCCCGTCGCTGTGGACTAGATACAGGTGCCCGCTGTCTGTCCCCTGTCCCAGGCCTGTGCTGGATAATATGGAGGCTGTTTAATGTGATTGACGCAGGGCTCAGAGCGAGCCCTTTACGCTGTCGGTCTCTGTCAGTGTCTCTGCTCCTCAGGGATCTCTAGGTTTCTCTTCCGTAAGATGCGCGGTCAGAAAGCATAGAACAGTCTAAAGGACTCAAAACTGTTGAAAAACAGAAAATTAAGAATTTGACTAAACTGACTGAACCCAAAAAGCCTTTGTGTGTAATGCCAGAACAACAGCAACGTACTTTTTTATTTGTATGTAGCTGACTGTGTTCTTGTTTTTAATTAATGTTTTACTACTGTGAGGTGACCTTAGGTGAAATTAATTATTATTATTATTATTATTAAAAAACAATCTAAATATGCACAAATTATTTTATTTAAAGGTTAAAGAATCCAGGGCTGCATCTGACGCAGTGTTTCTCCACGGGGGTGGTACAGCCCCCCAGGGGGCGTTCAGAGGATGACGGGGGGCGCTGGAAGCAATATTGTGGAAAGGGGGGCGTTGAGGTGCCTTTGGGGGGGCATTTGTTTTAAAGTGAGTTTACACTACAGAGATGATACAGAGTATCATCTTATATAAACTCCGTACTGCAGCGTTTTGAATGAGTCTCGTCGTGAACTATATAGTCTGTATATTAAATGTTAACATCATTTATCTTTAAGTCTATGAAGTTAGCTGTCGAACATTTTTCATTCAGTGAACAATAGTAACAACAATAATAGGTAATAGGACTAATAACAACAATAGTAATTATCATAACAATAATGGGACCTAATCATTAATATTCAGGGAAATTAGCCTACATCTTATTTGATGGGGGGGGGGTAAGGGACCTGGATAATGGATAGGGGGGCGCTGGTCCCAAAAAGGTTGAGAACCAGTGATCTAACAATTCTCTGCAGATTAACCGCGTCTGCATCCGTACTTGAGAAATCTCAGTGACATGCAACAAAAATCTAAACAAAAAATAACTTTTGCGTTCCTTTTAAACTTCTTTCGTTTTTAAAGAGAAACGTGTTTTAGTTTGCTATCAGAAACGATAATAATAGGAAATCGTGTTTTTACTTACTGCACCATTTGTCAAACACGGAGATGTGTGAAATTGGATTTCAATTATTCTGTGATTGGAAAAGTAGAAGGTCTGTAGGAAGGGTGTGCAGAATGCAAAGAAATACATGTTGACTGTGTTTGCTTATTCTCCATCTCTCTATCCATGTTTCTCTCAATAATCCTAATCCAATATGCTCTACCTATAATAAGATACAAATATGATATGATAACGCTTTAAAGAATCCTACTTTATCAATATCGCGATTTATATTCTATTTTTATTTAATTTGTTAGTATTGAAAAAAGCTGTAAATGAGCTTTAATCCTTGAGGTTATTTTACCCAGAGTTTTCTCTCTTCAGGTAGTGTAGATAAAACGTTGTCATGCAGCTCCCAAATTAAAAACAAATGTCATATCAACATATAAATGTAGTTTTACTCAGAAGAAACCAATCTTAGTGCTGCACAGACAGCCCCCGACACACCACCCTGTCCTGATAACTGCAACACTTACTGTCATTTTGGAGAATTGCTGTAGTATCACACTGTGTTTTCAGCCATAGTTAAGAACTAGCCTCATTTTCAGCCGTTTTTTTTTTTTTTTTTTTTTCATGTGTGTGTGCGTGCGTGGGTGCTCTGTGTGGCACTTGTTGCCGTGGTAACGGCGATTGTCTCTGGTTTGCAGACAGCCAATGGGAACGTGGAGGCCAAAGTGGTGTGTTTTTACCGGCGCAGGGACATCTCCAGCACACTCATCGCCCTGGCAGACAAACATGCAAGTGAGTGACCGACCTGAAGCCAGCAGCCAGCAAAACACCAGGCATCGAAAGAACACGCCAACTATGATTTCAAACGCTTCCTTTTGAGCAACCCTATTCAGTTATTTTCACTGCAGAGTTATAGTGCCTTTAGTCACATTGAACAAGATTTCCCCGAACTGGAGAATACAACTCTGTTTGGTATGTGGCTCGTTTGTAAGGCTTGTTTGCACACCAGGGGTGATACAGAATCAAACTGAGTTTTTCTGCACTGGTACTGAGCTGAGAGAAACAGTCGAGACTGCAGCAGCCCCTCCTCTGACAGCCCTAATTGCAGATGGCATTCGATCTGTTGGGTGTATCAATATGACGACACCTGTGTGTGTGTCTATGTATATGTGCTCTTATGCATGGGTGTCTAGTAGCGTGTACTTAAATGTGGTGCTGTTCTCCAGAGCTTGGATCATATACCGCAGTCTGGGTTACAGCTGGCGGACTTGGACTGGGCTCTACCTCAATCAGCCTTTTAATGTTATGGGTACTAGGATGTTTTTTCAGAGACAAATACATTAAAACAGTGATTGTTTTAAAAAAATAATGATGGAGACAGGAAATATGGGAGCCCAGAAGGACTGAGATGGTCAGTTTAAGATGGTTAGTGGTAAAAGAGAGCGTGGAAGAAGTCGCAGGTAACAACAGTGTGTCTGTTAAAAGCTTGATTTATGGTCGTGCGGAGGCTCCACGCAGAGTTTTTGCCGTGTGTGTGTGGGGGGGTGGGGGGGTAGAGAAAGTGACGCCGATTAGCTTCGGAGCGAAACCGACTCTGGAGTCATAGTGAGAGAAACAAAGTGTCTCCCCTGATCTGCAGCAGGAAAAGTTAACCCTCTCCTTGATATCATGTTGTTTATGGAAAAGGAGAACCAGGAAATGAGTTGGGGGGGGGTGCAACGCTACCAAGCCACAGCCGAGCGACGTGCGTCGCTGCAACGCATAGTTACATTTTTTGAGAGGTGCACGTCAGGCTACGGCGTAGGGTCCCACGTAGGTTTGTGTACCTACGTACGTAGCCACGGCGTACATTTTACGCAGAAGTGTAAATCAAGCTAAAGCCCACAGCCATCCTTGAATGTCCAGGTCGCCTCCCCAGTGGTCAGTGGGAAGTGATGCCTTCAAGGCACTTCTCCAGAGTGCCTGAATTTAAAGAGTAAAGAAGCAGAGAGGGATACAGGATTTATTTCCACCTCAGGATAGATAGATATATATATATATATATATATATATATATATATATATATATATATATATATATATATATATATATATATATATATATATATATATATATATATATATAAAATATATTATATATATATATATATATATATAAAATATATTGTTTTTTTTACATGACATGATACCACCTCTTTTACCAGGTCTATTTTCTTGAATCTTATCTGATATTGGTACGTAACATGTTATGGTGGTTTGTTAGGTGGTTTCTCTACATGCCAACCTTGTTGCATTAGAGCACAGGATATAGACTGTGAAATAAATGTATTTGAACTGGATTTATAAAACTTACAAATGTCATTTGAACGAAGACCCGACTGTGGGCAGCATCCTTCTCTTGGGTAACTGATGGTTATCCATCTTCGGTATAATCTAAGTGGGAAAATACCGCCACCAACCTCCCACTTCCTGGCAGATCTTGGCTGTAATTGTTAAGCTAGTCAGCCAAAAAAAGAAGGAAGAGGAGAGCAAAGATAAAAAAGTTCTTGATTGAATCCTATTGGAGCCTTTCATGACGCTTCACTCTCCCATGTGCACTAAAAATCATGAATGTAGGTTTTATTTACACGTGTCGGCGGACATCTTATATGTGTTTGGCATAGAATGTTTTCAGACCACTTGCGGATTGTATACCTTGACTTAGTTCAAGACTAAAGGATTGTTTAGTTGGCTATTTTTGCAATCTAGAAGCTATGATTGTGTTGTTCAGTTATGACATTTTGCTTCGTTACATGGCGAGTTTTGAAAAGACAAGATGTGCAAACTTGGGACCACAGTGAAGCAGAGTGACTGTGTCCGTTGCACATCTGGACTGAGAGGACAGGTTATCTGGCCTTCTGCTTCTGCACATGCTAGTATTAAAAAAAACACTCTAAGAGAAATTACATTTAATATACCCACAGACCTTAAAAGCAAACAAAAATGGATCAGGCTATAATGTTTAAAAAACGTTGGTTAAGTTTAGCACAGTTTGATTTAACTCACTGCACCATTCGTGCCAGTGGTGTCATACTAACAGTAGAAACACTGCCATCCTGTAGTCTTGGCTAGCAACGCCGTCGCCAACCCTTAGACTTTGACTGGGTGTGGCAGGCAAAAGTGTGTGTGTGTGTGTGTGTGTGTGTGTGTGTGTGTGTGTGCGTGTCCTATTTGAAGTTGATGTGTGACTGCATGAGCTGACGTTTGTGTGTGTGTGTGAGGCCTGGGCGGTGTATTCGTGGTAGGATGGGGATTGTTCTGTTGGACCACACAGCATCAGTTCGTCTGTGTGTGTCCCTTTTAAGAAAGTCTGTGATTTTTTATTTTTTTTTTGTGTGTGTGTGCGTTTTAAACATATGCTGCTTTGTCTGCACATTACTTTTTGTGTGCAGGATTTTCAATTTTTCTGCTGAAGATTTCAGTTCTCAACCCAAGTACAAAAAGAAAACCGATATTTGGCTATTTCGTATTGTTACGTTGTATGTTTTCTCTTGTTACATTACATGTCATTTAGCTGACGCTTTTATCAAAACACACCTCTGGAGCAACTATGGGTTAAGTGTCTTGCTCAGGGACACATTGGTTGATGTATCACAGTGGGAATTGAACCCAGATCTCCCACACCAAAGGCATGTGTCATATCCACTGCGCCATCACCACCCTGTTGCGTGGTGAGTGTTAAGTAAACATGAATATTTAACTTGTAATCAATGTTGCTTAACCTATACAGTCGTGGCTGAAAATATTGCAACCCTTGCATTTGTTTTTTCCAAATAACACAATTTCGTCATCTTTTCATCAAGCATCTTTTTGGTATCCACATATTCATTTATTTTGTTTGCAGTGGAACAAAAAAAACAAAAACAAAAAAGCTGTAAAAATAATGAATCCTAGCTTGTTCCACACAAAAATCCGAAAATGGCCTGGACAATATTGTCACCTTTTTAGAAATTGTAAGAAATAATTGGATTTCAAGCAGGTGAGTCATAAGGTCGTACAATCTAATAATCTATGCATTCAACCCGTTTAATGTGTGGAGAATAAAGAAAAGCAGAGAATTGTCTGAGGAGGTCAGACGGAATATCGTAGCCAAGCATAAATTATCTCAAAGCTAAAAGTCTATCTCCAGAGACCTTGATGTTCCTGCGTCCACCGTGCGTAATGTTATCGAGAAGTTTTAGGGCCCATGGTACTGTAGCCAAGCAAACCTCCCTGGAAGAGGACACGGGAGAAAAGTTATCTTCCACCATCCGTTGCCAAATCAATGAAAGTGGGTTCTATGGTAGGAGACCCAGGAGGCATCAAATGATAGTATTGGCACACGTAGCAGTAACGTTTGTATAGGCTGCTCCTATAAAGGCCTCCTGGGTTTTGGCTGTGCTCTGCCAGCTGCAGTTCTGTAAGGGGCTTCCAGATATTTTACAATATGTAAAAAATGCATGGCAGGAATGGCTGTGCACCGCATGGGTGGGGGCTGTATCCTGTATGCTGTACGGGTTTCTCTAGCTGCTCTGTGTGTGTGTGTGTGTGTGTGTGTGTGTGTTTTATTTTTTTTATATATATATATATATATATATATATATATATATATATATATATATATATATATATATATATATATATATATATATATATATATATATATATATATATATATATATATATATATATATATATATGATGGGCCTGAAGGGGTACATTTAATTCAGTTTCGTTATGGATCAGTGGAGAATGGCAGTCGACTGTGTGTGTGTGTTCGTATGAGCACTGCGTCTTTGTGTGTGTCGGCTGTGAGTCATTGATCAAATATTTTGCTTGCAGAGATTCTGAGCGCTCCCTCAATGGGGCCTCCGACTCCGGCATTAGCCCCTCCCCTGTGAGCAATGCAGCCTCCTGAGTGGTCGGCTTCCTTGGCGAACTTGGCATTTTTTTACCTCCCTGGCCCCTCCCTTCAGACGTTTGAATTTGCCATGACTCAAACTTTTTTTTTCTTTTTGGAGATGTAGCTCCCATAAACAATAGAAAACAATGTTGCCAGTGAGCTGATGCTCAAAAGTACGAGTGAAGTCAAGCTGGTCGTGGGATAAGTGCAGTATATATTTGCCACGGTTTCTTTTTTCTTGGGCTCCAAAGTGGGTCATAAACCTACAGTAACTACTAATGGCAGGAGTATGGCCATCCTGTGAATGAATTCACTTATAAAACAGTAATAAAAGCATCCCAGAAAAAGAGATGTGACATACAGTTATGTCCGGAAATATTTGGACAGTGACACAATTTTCCTAATTTTGGCCCTGTGCGCTAACACAATGGATGTGAAATGAAATTGAGATGCAATTGTAGTGCAGACTTTCAGCTTAATTATGAGGGTATTTACATCAAAATTGGAGGAAGGGTTTAGGAATTACACACATTTTCATACGTAGTCCCCTAATTTTGAAGTGACCTAAAGTAATTGGACAAATTAATATTATCATAAAGAAAATGTCCATTCTTAATACTTTGTTGAGAATCCTTTGCAGGCGATGGCTGCCTGTAGTCTGGAACCCATAGACATCACCAAACGTTTGGTTTCCTCCTTTGTGATGCTTTGCCAGGCCTTGACTGCAGCTGTCTTCAGCTGTTGTTTGTTTGCAGGTCTCTGTGCCTTAAGTTTTGTCTTAAGCAAGTGGAATGCATGCTCGAGATCAGGTAATTGACTCGGCCATTGTAGAATATGTTCCACTTCTTTGCCTTGAAAAACGCCTGAATATGAACAGACAGAATGTTCCTATAGACTTCAGCATTCATGCGGCTGCTTCCATCTTCTGTCACATCATCAATAAACACTAGTGACCCCAGTGCCACTGGAAGCCGTGCATGCCCATGCCATTACACTGCCTCCACCATGTTTTATAGATGATGTGGTGTGCTTCGAATCAAGAGCCGTCCCAAGCCTTCTCCATACGTTTCTCTTCCCATCATTCTGGTACAGGTTGATCTTAGTTTCATCAGTCCAGAGAATGCTGTTCCAGAACCGGGCTGGCTTTTTTTACATGTCTTCTGGCAAACTCTAATTTGGCTTTTCTATTCTTGAGGCTTATGAATGGTTTGCACCTTGTGGTGAACCCTCTGCATTTGCTCTCGTGAAGTCTTCTCTTTATGGTAGACTTGGATAATGATACGCCTACTTCATGGAGAGTCTTCTTCACTTCACTAGATGTTGTGAAGGGGTTCTTCTTTACCATGGAAAGGATCCTGCGACCATCAACCACTGTTGATTTGGCCACTCCTAATGTTTCTGCCATCTCTCTGATGGATTTGTCCTTTTTCCGCAGCCTAAGGATGGCCTGCTTTACTTGCATTGAGGGCTCCTTTGACCCCATGTTGTGGATTCGCAGCAACAGCTTCCAAATGAAAATGTCACATGTGAAATCAACTCCAGACCTTTTATCTGCCTAGTTGATGATGAAATAATGAGGGAGTAACCCATACCTGCTCATGAAACAGCTTTTGACTCAATTGTCCAATTACTTTAGGTCCCTTGAAATAAGTGGAAATGTATGTAATTCCTAAACCCTTCCTCCAATTTTGATGTAAATACCCTCAAAATAAAGCTGAAAGTCTGCACTACAATTTAATCTCAATGATTTCATTTCACATCCATTGTGTTAGAGCACAGGGCCAAAATTATGAAAATTGTGTCACTGTCCAAATATTTCCGGACCTAACTGTATGTCACATCCCTTTTACTGGGATGCTTTTATTATTATTATAAGTGAATTCATTCACAGGATGGCCATACTCCTGCCATTAGTAGTCATGCTAATTGAGCTTCACAGCCACTTAGAACTACGTCCTAAAAACTATTCAGCCTGTGAAAACAGCAGTTTAATGTCGTTTTTTATGGAGGGGGCTTTGTTATGTCTGGGGAAACTATCCTGTGGGATGTCAACAAAGTTATCTGGGTTTGGGATTGGAGAGCATACATTTAGAATTTTGGAAAGCCTGCGTGACAAAGTAGACGTGGAGTTTGAAAGCTGTTTTCATTAGACCCTGCCTGGCGGGTATTTACCCACACCCTCCCACACCCACTCACATTTTAGAATGTGACACAATCCCAAACAATGTGACAATGCAGAAAAACTCGACTTAACTGTTTGTACAAGATTTTACACTTCTAGATCCGTTCACTCGATAAAAGCCACTTGGCGTACGGTCACTCTCTTGTTATTACCCTTTCCTTACAACTCTAGGGATAAAATGTTGTCAGCTAGAGTTGAAGTCCCATAAGCAAACCTAATACAGCACGACACGAAAAATGATCAGCAGTATTACGTTGTCTTGTTGTACCGTTTTTTGTTTTCTACTGACTATGCTGCTCTTGTTCTTACTCTTGTTTTGGAATGTGCTGTGAATGGAGGAATGCACGTTCACAATGCACTTATGTAAGGTGGAAATACTTTTTAAAATGCACGTCCTCGACTGGGCAAACGTGTCATAGTCCCCAGATCTGAATCGCATCATTTCATTTGGAAGTTAGAGCTGGGCAGCATTGACAAAATTGTTATCTCAATATTGATTATGTGATAGCGTTTTGGGTAAGACTATTGGCATTTTCATGAATTATATTTTTTTATACGTGTTGCTAATTTGGTTATTGAGAAGGGAAAAATGTGTTGATAATAGACAGGACAGTTAGGTAAGGTCTGAATTGTTTTATTACTTTACTGTAATTCAGCCTTTAAGACCAAGTTAAGACAATACTTAACTTATGTCACAATATTACCGCAATCAAATGCCCAGATAATAGCTTCTCACATCACACTATTGATGTTTGTATTGATGGATCTCCCCGCTGATGTAGGAATTGTGAGTAAACTGTTATTTTCCTTTCGAACGATGATTTTTGGAGCAGAAGCATGTAGCTGTGTCGTCTCTGTCTCCCCACCACCACACAAGCACCCGGTGTGTCATAGCGGTGCAGTCAGTGTGTTAAGGTAATAACGGCCTGCGGTGCTCTCCTCACCTCCTCTTCTGGGCTTCAGGGCAGCTCTTTCCTCTCCTTTCCCCTCCCCTCGCAGACGTCTCTCAGCCCCGTAAGGCGACCCATTCATCAATAATTGATAATTGGCTGGGACAGGTGAGATGGAGAGGCAATTTGTAGAGAGCATGGTGCGGGTGCACTGCCAGGCGATTGGCTCGGATCAGGCGAGGAAGGACTGAGGTTGGGGAGTTGAGTTGCTACTCAAGGACGCTCAGCCAGGGGGCCGGTCAGCTGATGTACCGCTACATCACCTGGACACTGTGCGTGTATATTTATGGATATGAGCATACAGATGCAGACCCTCAACTCGGATAAAGGGAAAAAGTCATCAAAACAACCTTTACGAGGATGATAATAAAGGGAGAAATCTCATGAAGGGCTGCTGAGGATGACTCCCTCTTTCAGGATGGACAGACATGCACGGTAGATATTGTACAAACACAGGAGCCAGAACAAACAATATTACAATTTTCAGCCTTAAAAGAACAGTTCCTCCTCATTTTTGGTAAGCCTAAAAGCTAATTTCTCCACACACACACACACAAAAAAAGTACAGCATCTGGTACACCCCGTCCTTGCTCCATTAAGGTATTTTCTTTGAGTGAAAGTAAAACGCTATCGTGTCTGCTTTTCTCTTATTTCATGCAAGGGTGCTTCCTCTTATTGTTCAGGGGTTCATGTATATTTTCTGGGCTTGCTCTGACTATTATACAGATGACCCTACATTGCCTGAATAAATGTACACCTTGTTATCTATTTTATGAAATCTAATATTAGGCTTATTAAGCTTCAGGTGTAACAAGCAAAGGTGCTACATCACACGGCAAACGCCACATATTTATAGGGGTTAAGGCAGCGATCATGAAGCATGGACAGCGTGTGTCCGGCTGGGGACGTTTGTTGTTGTATCCTCAATTCCCAGCAAGTCACAATGATGGGAGAGGGGAAAAAAGAACTTGTTGAGAGAAGTAAAAAAACAAACATCCATTGCAATTTGTCACAGTCAGGTGGGCAGTAATCACTACCACAGTGCTACCCAGTTTCCTGGGAGAAACCCATGACTGTTGATCTATGAATTAAAACGGTCTGCTCTACAATTGTACATGTGCCTGGTTGCCATCAGTCCATCAGTTTTGCTAGTGTCGCGCTATTTAAAACACAAAACAAGCGTCTGCGCCATTATGCTGTTCTCTTCAAACACAGTTCCTGCATAATAATAAGAGTTGCTGTCATTTATTTTCTTGAAGTTCATTTTCTTTCTTTTATTGTTCCAACTGATCTGCTGTCAAAAACGTGCACAGAAATGTACACATGTTGGTTTTATTTTGCAGTGAGTCTTGTGTGTGTGGCTCATGATCATCTCATGATCATCCCTAATTCCCATTCACACGGGCTAATAATTAGTACACTCTTTTTTTTTTTTGCAATTTGATTCAGTTTTGCAGTGTTATGGATTTTCATGCTAATGCAGTGCCTTGAAGGGGAAACGCCACCGGCGCTACCAGTTTCAAGCTCGTTATGAGCTGCCGGGCTGGATGGAACTTGACCTTATAATGTAAAGTAAATGTAAAACACGTGCACATGCACACAATGTAAGAATTAGGTACCCACAAAACCCATGTTTTAGTCAAGTCGCACATGCATAGATTCCTCTCTAATCCTCCACACTAATTCATGTTCTGCTCACCTTCCTACAACTTCCCACCTTCTTTCCTATTCCCGTTGCTTCTTGTGTTTTTTTTGTTGTTGTTGTTGTATTAATAACCTCAGTCCATATTTTGTTTTTTGTTATTTTGGTGTGTGTGTGTGTGTGTTTTTCTGCCTGGGCACTGATAGTGTGTCTGCTATGTGCTGAGTGAGGGAGTAGTTATTGATTTTTGGCCACACATCTCTTCTCCTGAAAATCCCCTGATTGCTTTTGTTCTGCTCTCTGTCTCCCTCTTTCTGTCTCGCTTCCTCTAATGAAACTCCAAATGAATTGGAGCACGTACCGACTGCTCTTCTTTCTCTCTGTTGCACTTAGTCTCTCTACCACTCTCTCCGGCTTTCTCTCTGTGTCTTTGCCTCTCTTTCCCCCGCTCTCCCTGCTGATTGCTCTATTGCTCCCCTTGCTCCTCTCCCTCTCTCTTCCTCGCCGTCTTTATGTCGCTCTGTCTTCATCTCTTTTGTCACACTTTGCTTCCTCTGTGCTCTTCTATTTGTCTCTCTGTTTATCTATTTTCCTGTCCATCTCGCCTTCTCTTTCCTCTTCTTCACCTTAATTTCCTCCCTTCTCCTCATCCACATGTGAGGGAGCGAGTGTGCGTCGAAGATGTTGCCTACCAGCAGCAGCTAAATCTATTCTTACAGGATGACTCAGACACATGAACTGCTCAAATGGGCTGATAGCCCTTCAACAGTCGCTCCGTCCATCCGTCCGTTCTTGGACGATAACCGAGGACTGTGTTTCACCATCAGCTCTTTTAATCCAAGCTACCAGGGTACACAAGGTCACACCTGGAATCAAAGGAAAGTCTTGGAGAATCCATGTCGTAGCACTCCCAGCCACAATGGCGTACATGCTGAGACTGGCTTGAGAGAAATTAGCTCAATCAACAACAAAGGCCTGAAGAGAAACGTTACGTTACTAGTCAAGTGGTGTGCTACTCAGCCTGTGAAAAGCGTTGCATCATGTTTTCTGTGGCTCTGGAGGAACTTCGTCAAGTCGAAGGAAACACCTTGGCGATTTCCGCGTCACAAACTGGGTGTAAGCAGTTTGAAAAACATGCACGTTTGACAGGTCAGGATGATACTTCATGGAAGTGCAATACGGTATCACCCCTTTAACATAAACACATCCTTTTACTTCTGTCTTTTATGGGGCCTGTCTATCCTAAACCCATACGGTAATCTTAGCCTAATGTTAAGGGTCAGTACACTCACACACACACACACACACACACACACACACACACACACACACACACACACACACACACACACACACACACACACACATTCTTTCATTTTACTCGCCCAAGTTTTGAGATGTCTTTGAGATTTCTGCCACTGCCCTAATGGATTTTTTGTTTTGTTTCTGCTAACAGCAAAAAATCCAAAGAGATTTAGCGAGGGCATCTCTCTCCAGAAACAGTGTCCCTGTTCCTCTGGATAATCCACAGAACAGGTAGAAAGTAGTTCCAATAAAGACTTGCAACAGTGAGGTCTGTGGATTACCCAGAATAACTGAGGCATTGTCTCGGAAAGCAACTTTGCTTTTTTTAAATGTTTTTCTTTTTCAGTGCTTTTAGCACCACAAAATAAAATTCCTTTTAAGCTCCCTTGTATTGGGGGGAAGGCAGAAATCTCAGAAACTGAAATCTCCAAACCTTTTTTGTTTGTTTGTGTTTGGAAGAGGTGTAATTCGGTTGAACAAATATTCTAATCTTAAACCTTTTGAAGAGACCTAAAATGTTTATTATTTTGAAGTCATTAAACTGTTCTTATTTGCTCCACGGTAGTTCTCATGACGACAAGTATTAAATCTGATTTCTGTGGCTTTTCTCTCCACCAAGTATACATTCTGGTGGGAAAATGCGTTACATTGTTGTATGTATGTATTTATTTATTTATGTGTTTCTTCAAATTTCAAGACACCCAAGTCTTAAAAAAAAAAAAAAAAAAGTAACGCTATTCACCTTTGGAAATACCGGTGTGAATTTAAATTAACTGCATTTTAGGTCCTACATTTCCAAGAAAAAACACTGACCTTTTCTCAATGGAAGCTACACAATTGCCTGCTGTGTCTTTCTGCTGTTCTAAACGGATAACCCGGAATAATAGACTTTACACTGGTGTTTTCTAACATCCCATTCAGCTTCTTGTAGTAGTTTTCACGCTTGAAATACAAGAGATTACCCAAATACTAGTATAATGAAAACACAGTTGGAGGGCATTCAAATGATGGAGAATCCTGAGCGGCGTGCAACATGTCGTCGCGTTTTGTAATGTGGGTAGAAATGTAGAATTGGGAGGAGAAAACCGTAGCCAGATGTTGTTTGATTCATATCGCAGGTCTCATGTAGACATAATCAGCGCGAAGTATGTAAAATATCTGTACGTATACACAAGTCTCCTTCTCCCTGAGGACTTTACTGTTCCGGCTCATCAAATGTGCATCCTTGTGCTTTATATTCCCCTGTTGTGCATCTGACACAGTTTTGTGGCTGCAGCCGATACATTTGCATCCCCCTCCTGTTCTCCCTGCGGAAGTCATTGTTCCACCTCATCCGATGGGTTGATGTTGACCTTTGCCCCTCTTTTTACCACCCAGGGGAGCTGGAGGAGGAGATGGAGAATCCAGAGATGACGGACCTCCCCGAGAAACACAAACACCAGCTCAGACACAGAGAGCTCTTCCTGTCCCGCCAACTGGAGTCTTTACCTGCCACACACATCAGGTACACCTCTGTAAACAGCAGCCTGCTATATATCTGTTTCAGTCTCAGTTTATTCTGTCGTTCCCTCTTTCACCCAGGAGTTTTGAACTCACACAGTGCACTGTTTTGATAGCAAACGCCTATCCCAGGCCGTGAACAAAGCCTCTATACAATTCCTTTGTGCTACTGTTGAGTCCAAAAATAGAACTTTTTTTTTTTTTTAACAACAAAAACCTTCCCATGTGGATCAAAACAAGTCGAAATGAATTGAATAAGGGCCCTGAAAATCACAATTGGTTTAAAAAAACTTCAAGCAATTATCTTGCTTCATTGTGAGAATTCTTTTCACTTGTAAATAATGGATAATACCTTTTTTACTGTTGTCCTGGATCTGAGATTTCTTTTCCTCGGATGGCATGTCCCGCCCTACTCTGCCTCTGATTGGCTTACCCTAATATTCTTACCCTAACCCCGACCAGTCTCACTCCTCATGCCTAAACCTAACCAACCCAAGCCATCGAAGGAAACAAGTACGAGTCAATCAGAGGCGTAGTGGGATTCATAATTTAGCATTCTGGACACCTGTGGTTACCGTGGTAACAGCAAGCATAGTTTAATGCAGTACTACAGTAATCAGAAATGCAACGCCAGACCAACTGGTGTATCTACAGATACAGGCGTTTACAGAGCAGCCGGTCACACTTGCATTGTTTTTATGAATAAGTAAGTTTAAAAATAGTACAACAATGCCAGAAAAAAGTGAGACATGAATGAATGAATCGATTATCAAAACAGTTGCTGATTCATTTTTTTTTCGTCGACTAATCGGAGCAGCTCTATTACATATTATTAAAATAGGTATTCGAGGTAGCATCAATTATTCAGTAGCAGCAAATGCTACTTTCCTCTCTGATCATACTGGGTTTTAATTAACTTGGAGATTTAATTAAACCATTTGACTACTTCACCCATTGTTTCTGGGTATTTTGTTATTACCTTCCGTTCTATTTTTATAGCCATAATACGTAAATCAAATGTCTACCTTTTTTGGATTCTGCGCGTATGACTGTAAAAACTGCAGTTCCCTGACTCACTTGGAGGATGATGATGCTGTGATTATTTATTGATTGCTTCACTCGCATTATCTGCTACACACAAGGTTGTATGAGCACTGAAAGACGGTGCGGTTTTGAGCCAGTCAGCCCTCAGTCTACAACCAACTCCGACATAAAATAATCCACTCGCATGCAGTGTGCACGTTGAGCACTAAATGTCAACAGAAAGCTGTTCCTACATATAGAACTGCCTTTGCTCATCGGTAAGCTCCGGGCAAACCCACCTAATCATTACCATTATTTCTGAAGAGAGCAAACTGACATCTGCTCGAATAAAAATACTCTGAGCCGCTTAGTTTAGTGAGGATTCAAACTTGATTAGTTTTTTTTTTTTTTTAACTCAACACCTGTGTGCTGCAGCAGCGAGGTTACACAAGATGTTTAGAGTTCATCACCCCGCTGAATGGGGTTTGCTTCGGGCTACGGAGGTATGACCACTTGGCTGGTAAATAATTTGGAATCAGACAGCAGCAGTTGAGGGACAGAGATGAGTGCTGCCAGCATCAACACACTTAAATAACAACAGGCTGTGCTAGCTGGAACCAAATAAATAATCATTGTTGCAGTTTCTCAGATGCATCCTACATCAAAGTATACCCGTTGACGGTCAGACCAGGGTAGCACTTGTGCAACGTGTTGTCCCCTGGACTTTAAGTCTTGTCTGCTATTCTGTGCTTCACATGTTAACTAGAGCTGTGAAGATTAAGCGATTAGTTGTCAACTATTAAATCAATCGGCAACTATTTTGATAACCAATTAATCGGTTTGAGTCTGGGAAAAAAAGAAGAAAGAAAGAAAAACATTTTCTGAATTCCAGTTTCTTAAATGGAAATATGTTCTATTCTACTCTGACAGTAAACTAAATATTGTTTTTGAGTTGTGGACAAAACAATACATTCAAGGACGTCATCTTGGGCTTTAGGAAACGCCGATCGGCTTCCTTTTTTTTTTTTTTTTACCATTTTGTGACATTTTATAGACCAAACGACTAATCGATTAATCTAAAAAAATATTGGACAGATTAATCGACAATGAAAAAAAACAAACCGTTAGCTGCAGCCCTAATGTTAACTATTCACACTTTCTTCTCCCTCCTGTCTTTCTTCCTCTCTTCCTTTCCTTACATCCCTTTCTGGACTCCAGGGGGAAGTGCTGTGTGACTTTGCTGAACGAGACCGAAGCGCTGAAGTCTTACATAGACAGAGAGGTACGTACCCCCAGCTCCTTATGCTAAAATTACGGGACGGGGACTTTTAAACTGTGATTAGGCGTGTTAGATTTCAGGATGATCTAAGAGAGAGAGAGTGTGTGAGACATTTATGAGTTAAGAGATTCTTGTTTCCAGATGAATTATTCAACGTGTTGACCCAGAATGTTCTTTTCACATACCGTAATGAGGAGACGAGAGACTAGTAGAGGGGGAGACACACACACACACACACACACACACACACACACACACACACACACACACACAGAGAGAGAGAGATACACACACTCCTCTCTTGCGCCTCTTCGTTTGCCCGTCTCGCTTCCTGTTCCTTTCATACTATCCTCACGCCTTCCTGCCATCTGTATTTCCCAGGATGCCTTCTTCTACTCGCTGGTGTATGACCCTCAGCAAAAGACTCTGCTGGCTGATAAGGGAGAGATCCGCGTTGGGAACAAGTACCAGGCCGACATCACCGACCTCCTGAAAGAAGGTACATCATACTTGAACTTTAAGTCTTGGGTCTTTAATTGACACAGTTTTCCAAAGAAACTTATTCACAGAGTAGCACATTAACGTTTCCCTGCAGGGGTCTTTTTCACCCTCCTGTGTACTGATTTCTTTCTTTTTTAAAGCCAATTTTTCAGCATTAATATGGCAGTCTGAGCCATAATGAACCGCTTAACTTTTCATGTTTTTGTAACTGCTCAATTGCCAGGAACATTTCATGAACTTTAAGTGGCCGCCACTGGCTACCTCCGATCCTACCAGCCTGTACACCACATGCTGCTGCTATCCTGCACCCGTAATCTCATCCCGCAGGTAAATAGAGCGGGTTGTGGCTTAAAATAGAGGACATGGTTAATATAATGCAGTTAATCTAGCAAGATTTGCTAATTAGTGTCATAAATGTTGTTTAATGTCCCAGACCGGATACTCCGACGTTAAGGCTGATACCCTTTCTTTTTATTAGTACGTCCGTTCTCTGCCGATGAAGATGTGAATCATTCAGGGAACTCATATACAGTAAAATCAGCTCATGTATCGTCCCCCCCCCCCCCCCCTCATAGTTTCTATGGTTGCCATGGTCACAAGACAGCACGTTGAACCATCATACACTGCATTATATGCAGCGACAGATAATCGTGCACATTCATAAGCCGCTGTAAACCGTTACATTGAACACAATGGAGGCGGTGGCAGCAACCGCTCGCTGTCTGACTATTAATGTCAGGTTAGATATTATACCTTACTTTTTTTTCTTTTCTTTTTTCTTTGCAACTTGTCCATAATATAAAGATCTATTATTACTTCCATTCAACCAAGTCTGAAAGATATTTTCCAGGCATTTTGTGCCATTATTGGGGCAGATATTCAGTGGTTTTATTTCAAGTGACTATTTTTCTGCCAGATTTAGGTTTCAGTGTTTTGCCAGAGTTTTTATTCCTAGCAGGTGGGAAAACCTGTGAAATGCAATTAGGCATCATGGGGGACACCAGGCTCTCTAATTCAACCCATGTTAATGAAATTCTGTTACATGTTAGGAGCTCAGGCAGGCTGGCTTGTTGGTTTGCAGGCTGGCAGCTTGACAGACCCCACCTATTTAAATCTGTGGGATTCATTAAAACTTTGCATGAGGTAGTCTTTTAAAAGCAGGACAAACCAGGAAGAAAATCTAATTTGATTGTGGGATTTACAAACTTTTGTTGTACATATGTGGTCAATAAGGAACCGTAGTGGCCCTGAACAGCATAGGACCAACTGTGGCTGTATGTGTGTGTGTGTGTGTGTGTGTGTGTGTGTGTGTGTCTTCTGGGTCTGTGTAGGCGAGGATGATGGCAGAGACTTGGAGAAACTAGAGGAGAAGGTCTGGGACCCCAACAGCTCACTGACGGAGAAACAGATTGACCAGTTCTTAGTAGTAGCTCGGTAAGTCAACACGACAGGCAAGAGCATACAAGTAATGAAGAAAAAGGAGAATAATTCATGCATAATGCTTTCTAGCTGTTTCCCTGCTTCCAGTCTTTGAGCTAGTCTCTTGGCTCCTGCTTTATTTTGAAGTTATAAGAGTGGCGTCTCTGCATTAAGATTCATTTGGACATTTGGTAAACCTAATTTATTAATTTTCTTCAGCTAAATACGGCTGCTTAGTAGTTTTTTTTTTTTTGTTTAGGCCTTTATTAGATAGGATAGCTTTAGACATGAAAGGGGAGCGGGAGGGGGAACGGCATGCAGCAAAGGGCCGCAGGTCGGAATCGAACCCACGGCCGCTGCGTCAAGGACTAAGCCTCCGTAAATGGGCGCACGCTCTACCAGGTGAGCTACCCAGGCGCCCACGTTTTAGGTTTTCCAATGCAAATTGGCTGTTGTTGTATCATTTGCTCTGCAACACTACAACACTGAATATTTTATCAGGAAGCACTGGGTTTGTTTTTGTGCATAAATGGTTCAGAAAAAGAACATCAGGTGGAACAGTAAATTAACCACAACATCTAGATGATGAAAGTAAAACTGCTAGTGTATGATCTATATATATATATACATTTTCACACACACACATTTTCTTTATATTTTGTGTCCCATAGGTCAGTAGGTACATTCGCCAGAGCCTTGGACTGCAGTAGTTCTGTCCGGCAGCCCAGCCTGCACATGAGTGCTGCTGCAGCTTCCAGAGACATCACCTTGGTGAGATACTCATACATACACACATGAAAGCAGCCTTGGGTTAAATCAGCATCACAAGTGCGGCAGTTTTGTCGATCAGTGAATGCAGTGCGCATGTGCACATGCGTGTTTGTGTGTCCGTTGGGTCAACGATTTCCAGGATAATTGCCGGATGTCCCTCGCTTTCCGCTCTGTGTGTGTTGCCGTTCTTAAACTCTGTTGGCTCATCGGGAAACGACACCAAACTTCGAGCTAGCAAGCTACGTACACGCTGAAAATGGCAGGTTTTTAAGTTTGTTCTTTGTACAAAGAATATGTTTACGGCATTTACTATCTAACTCTGGGCATTTTGGGACTGATTGGTGGGAATGGCTGTGGCCTAAGTAACATTACAGGCGATACACGGACAAGAGCATATATATACCGTTTAACCATGTATCCAGCTCATTTAAATAGCTCACGTTACTGTATTGTGTGAACAGATAACTTCATTTAATATTGTATGTGGCGTTTTCTTTTGCGGGGTTCGAATGTTCCACCAAAACAAGTTCCTTCCCGAGACTATTTTTGCTGCGTCCGGAGCTTAGCGCCGCCCAAGACCATTGTGATTGGTTTAAAGAAATGCAAACAACCCCAGAGTCTTTTTTTCTTCCTCCTATCCTGGATTGTGTGTGTGTGTGTGTGTGGTAGAGCCAGGCAATGAGAGTGATTGTTAAGGATAACCACACACAGGCCTCAACAAACACTTGGCCCAAGAAGCCTGGACTGGGTCTACTCTGCCCTAGATCTTATCCTTATATTTAAAACATAGATGAGAGGCCTTCTACACACACACACACACACACACACACACACACACACACACACACACACACACACACACACACACAGTGCCTTGAACAAGGGGCTGCATATTAACTCCCTGGACTCAACAAATCATGCAAGTCACACTCCTCCCAACAAGAACCAACATAATATTCATTGCATAAGTGGTTCAAACAGCAATAACAAGTCCTGAGACTAACGTGTTTTTTTTTTTTCTTCTTCTTCTCGTGTTCAGTTTCACGCCATGGACACCCTCCACGCCACAGGCTATGACATGACCCGAGCCATCACAGCGCTGGTGCCTCAGGGCGGGCCCGTCCTCTGCAGGGATGAAATGGAGGAGTGGAGCGCCTCGGAGGCCAACCTGTTTGAGGAGGCGCTAGAGAAATACGGCAAAGACTTCACCGACATCCAACAGGATTTTGTGAGTAGCAAACCAATAAAAAGCAAATGTCAAGGAGTAGTTAGATATTTGGGGAAATAAAATCTGAAACTGCAACCAGCAGATGGTTAGCTTAGCTTAGCATTAAGACCGGAAACAGGGAGGAACGGCGAGCCTTCTTAAAAGGTACAAAAAGAAAATTACAAGTCAAAGTCTGGCCGTATAACCACAACGTGTCGATTGTACTGTTTGGTTTTAGAGATGCTGGTAGTGGTATTTCCTCAACCACATCCTACAGCTGGGTCTGAGAATCACGTGATTGTGATGCTAAATGTTTTTGAGGAAAATCTGGGACGGAAAAGTATTAAAATGCATTTTCGTACACCTTGAATTATCCCTATTTTTGACTTCACGAGGCATTTCAGTTGAATCAAATGAAGTATATTAATGGAAACAGACACGAGTACTCCTTTAATTGTGGAGCGGCGTCATCATGGCTGTATTTTATACATCATATCTCTGTGTGCTTAGGCTCTTTTTTTTAAGCTTCAGCTTGATTCAATAGTGTAGTGGAAGACATATTGAGCACTTGGTATGCTGCTCATCAGCCTGCATGTGGGGATGATAACAAGTGATAATTCTGATTTAGAGATTCTGAGTGCAGAAACCACATAATTAGAATGAAACTTGTTCTGGACATTTAGTGATTTAGCTGACGTCCGACAGAACAACTTTCAAGCACAATAGTAGTCTTGTGAGCTGAGATTGCAGCCAGCCCATAGTGTAGAGTGAAAATGTTAAAGCTAAGCACAATGACCATTTATCCAGAGAAACATTCCGCAGAAATATCTTTTGAGAAGTGCTGCCGTTTTGTGGACTTTCCACATTGTGCCGAGCTCTCACTTTGTGCATCACTCCACCACCTGGTGGCTGGCTGCTGGCAGTGCTGCTGCCTTAGGTTTCCACCCAAGCCTTCTCTCACACAACAGGACTACACCATCATTATGGGTGGGGCCTCCACTTGACAGCTGATTTTTCTCTCAAACTTCTCCGAGGGAACGTTACAGTGCAACTTCAGTGGGTTCAGACGTATTCTGTGGCCAGTTGTTTCATTTATATGACGAAATGTCTTCATAGTAAATGGTGTTTTTGTGACAGATGAGTACGTTCCGTGGGCTAAAGACATTTGTATATGTGTGTGGGAGTGCTAACTCCACCGCTAAAAGGTGTCTTTGACAGTCAAGCGTGTGTAGACAATAGTACACACGTTTCTTTGTCGGCCTGCTCTCTCCCATTTTATTAACGACGACACTGAAATAATGATTACACTGTGCCTTCTCTCTTTCTCCAGCTGCCCTGGAAGTCCCTGACAAGTATTATTGAGTATTACTACATGTGGAAGACCACAGACAGATATGTACAGCAGGTAAAAACATTCATTATACTTTATCTTAGGGTATATATATATATATATATATATATATATATATATATATATATATATATATATATATATATATATATATATATATATATATACTAGCTGTATATATAACTAGCTGTATTTTTATTATTCTTTATAGCCCAATAAGTGTTACACGTTGATTCTTTTATTTGCATCTGATTTGCATACCAAGTGAAAAAGGAACATTGTTTATCTTTATTTCTTTTACAGTGTTACAGAAGCAAGTGTTTCTCGTCCTTTTCAGGCCCCAAAATGATCCTAATTATTATTATTTTTTTGCTTATTCTGAGTTTGGCCTCTGTCAGTTTGATTTCATGTTTTGGCATGCATCTGTATTCTGGCATCAGGGTGGCTCCAAATTAAAACGTATAACAAAAATAATCATAAACCTATATTTCTATATAAATTATAATTGAGTCAGTTTCATTCAGAAATCCGTACTCTGTCTTAAAATCTGTTGAATTGGTATGGGGTGTTGATGGAGCTAACCTCTCTAATCCCGTCATTCTCTCTCTACTCTCTCTCCCTCCTCCTCGACCGCCGTCTCTTCTCCAGAAACGATTAAAAGCAGCCGAGGCAGAAAGCAAGTTGAAGCAGGTCTACATCCCCAACTAGTGAGTACCTAGGGGCTAGTTTCCGTGTGGTTCATTATATTCATCAGAGTTCATTTCCTCCTTCATCTGAGCACGTGGAGTTATCAAGAAAGGTTTTGAGTTGTTCTGACCCTCTACAGCAACGTGTAGTATTTTAAATCTGGACCTCAATCTGCTGCTGTTATCAGAGCAGGAACCCTTCTTTCCCTTTTATTTGTTTTCATGACAGCTCTTAGTACAGTATCAGTAGAACGGCCGTCTCTGGCAGCAGTCTGATGAATGTTATCTATTCCCTTTGGCCTGTATTATCGATGCTGGTCTGACCCTCTCCTTGTTTCTGTGCCCCCTCCAGTAACAAGCCAAACCCCAACCAGCTGAGTAACAATGTAAAACCAGCTCTGGTGAATGGAGCGGCGGTTGCGGGGGTCCCAGGTGTCCAAGGGGTCCCAGGGGTCCAAGGGGTCCCAGGTGTCCCAGGTGTCCCAGGGGTTCCAGGGGTCCCAGGGGCCCCAGGGGCCCCCGGAGCTCCAGGCTCAGCGCAGACCCCCGGCCTCGGTAGAGCCTGTGAAAGCTGCTACAGTAAGTCATTTGCATGTGTAACACTGCTGTCATTAGACTGCAACAGCTGCTGTTTCTTTCGCTTCTTGAATTAAATAAAAAAAAATTGCACAAGTATTGACCAGATTTCATAGGATTCAATAAGTCTTGCTAAATTGAACATGATGAACTTAGGATAATTGCTTTGGCATTCACAGGTGCAATTATATTTCGAGAGGCTGTTGCATACTGAATATGCTTTCACCTTGAGTGGAAAACAACCCTAAAAAGTTATATAATTTAAAAAGCCTTTTATGAGAATCAGTTTACAGATGCATTTATTAATTCACAAGCTTTATCTTATTCACTCAAAGGTGCAATAATTTCAAGTCCTTAAAATGCACTCGGCAAAACACCCAACATAACATCAATACAGGTTAATGACTTTGTTTGTGCTGTATAATCGGCTTTATTGACATTTGAAATGTTGCCGCAAGTTAGAGGCTAGGAGAGGTTGTCCTCTTTAATTTACTAATACACTAAAACACCAAGACGACCTTTTCAAATGTATCGGCTCTGGAAACAGTCATGGTCAGTTTGATGAGAAAATTGCTGCTTTACTGTGCAAGCAGGGCCAAAACAAAGTTAACCGGCCTAATGTGGACGTACTCTGAATGATCAGCTTTTAATGTGATGATATGGTGCTGTTACAGGCTTGCTTTTGTTTTTACTTGTAAACACAAGAGTAAAACATCTTCAGTATATGATGTACATTTGTGATTTAGTACAACTTCACATCCAACAAAAAATATTTTCGAGCACTGTTCAGTAAATCCTAAACCCCGTTTTAGAAATGACCACTCATTTAAACCAAAGCATTCATTTACATTTTCATTTTTTACCCGATAATTCAAAGAGCGCCGATGGACGCCATACTCTCTGTAGGGGGCACACATTTGATACTAGATTTACAAAGTGGAGATGAGAGAGAGAATTGCATGACGTGCCCTGCAGCAGAGTATTATTTCAGTTATTTAAATGGTTGTAGTTAATTCAGTGATGAATGATTAAAGTGCATTAAAGTATTCAATTTTGGGACGTTTGTGGAATATTTGATAATTTGGGCCTCAAACAGTTATTAAAATGCTCATATTTTTATATATTTGGCTTTTCCACTTCCTTTATTGTGTTATATGTCTTTTTTTGTGCATGTTATAGGTTTAAAAAGTGAAAAAGCCCAAAGTCCACCCCAAAGGGACTTTGTAACACATGTAATGATGCTCGCCTAGCTGCTAGCGTGGTACGCCCTCATACTCAGCTTCTTTATGGCTAGTTGTCCTTACCTAGGGTACTGCGCATGTGCGACTCCCAACAAAGATGGAACAGAAGTGAGATGCCTCACTGTGTAGCTAAAACAGAGAGCTCAACACACAGGGTGAAAAGAGGAGCTGCAGCAATGTGCAGTACAACAAAAAGATGGTGTTTTTTGAAAATTAAACCACGTAAACCTATTCTGGTACAACCTCTAAATACAATTATGAACCTGAAAATGAGCATAATATGAGCACTTTAATGGTTGTGCTCTCGCTTGCCTGCACGTGTTCATGATTATGTATGGATTATGAGCCGTCGTGGGCACGTTCTATATCTGTAGGTGTGTGTTGCTCTGTCACACTGCACTACTATGTAATACTTACTTACTTTCATGTGTGTGTACGTGTGTAGCCAGCAGCTCCTACCAGTGGTACTCGTGGGGACCTCCCAACATGCAGTGTCGCCTGTGCGCTTCATGCTGGACCTACTGGAAGAAGTACGGAGGGCTGAAGATGCCCACAAGACTGGATGGAGAGAGGCCTGGACCCAACCGCATCAGCATGGTACAAACTAACACACACACGTGCTTCACTGGACTCATTTAGTTTATTTATTCTGCAAACCCCAAACAACAGCCTTACTGTTTGCCTAAAGCCTAAAATATTAAAGAAATATTTCATCCTCCAGAGAAAATATTTTTCTTTTCATCCTCACGCGAGTTAAACCAAGTTTATATTTAGGGCTGCTTATTTTCATGAAGTGCCTTTTTTTTTTTTTTTTTTTTTTTTTTTAATCTTACCAACACTCCCAAACCCAAATATATTCAGTTTATTATCGGATATGACAAAGAAAAGCATCATATCCTCACATTTGAAAAGCTGGAACCAGCAAATGTTTGGTATTTTTTTTGTAGGAAAAATGACGAAAAAAATGAATTGGTTATCAAAGTAGTTAAAGGTTAACTTTTCTGTTGATCGACTAATCAACTCATTGTTTTAGGTCTGTGCACAAACAGGTAGTTAGCTGGCATTGATTTGTTTTATCGTAGCTCAAAACAATATGGAACTTTTCTGTTTTTTTTTTTTAAGTAGCAGAAATGACTGTAATACCCTGCATTCAAACTTCATAAACAAGATCATCTAAATGTTTTTATTTACCCACAACACAGTCAACGGCCAGTCGTTACAACTCTTTATCCACTTCCGTTTTCCCCCGTCACAATAAAAGCTCTATAGGTAACACAATAAAATACCTTAAAATGGTATCTAACCGTTTGTATGGTTCGTTTGTACCTCCCAGAGCCCCCACGGCCTCCCCCTGCGGCACAGCGGCAGCCCCAAATTCGCAGTGAAGACGCGACAGGCTTTCTTCCTGCAGACCACCACCCTGACGCAGGTGGCACGCCGCATCTGCAAGGACATCATCAGGCCGCGCTACCTGGCCAGGCACCCCTACCTCCCTGTCAACACAGCAGCCATCAAGGCAGAGTGTAAGCGCCTCTTCTTTGTCCTCACAGGTGGACTGGGTTGCATTAAGTTTTTATTTACTGTATTTCTACAATGAATTTCTGCAGGTGCGCTGCGGTTGCCAGATGGGCCAAAAAAGCCTTCACCACTGAAACCTGTGGAACGTAAACCTCTGGAGTCTGTGGTTCGGTATTTAGGTAAGAAGATGCCGGTCGCCCACTGCATCTCTTACGTTTGAGATTCTATTTTCAGTCAGTTTTAAGTAGGTGTGGTGTTGCAAATGGATCGATGGTTGCTTTTTAGACACGCTGGTACGTGGCTTTACAGCTCAGTGTCAGTCGGACGGTGCACCACTTTGTTCCAGACTGAAATATCTCAATAATGATTGGCTGGATTGCCTTTTAAACTTGGTACAGACATTCACGGCCCCCAGAGGATGAGGCCTACTGACTTTGGTTGATCTTCTGACTTTACCTCTAGCGCCATCATGAGGTCGACATTTGTGGTTTTGAGTGAAATTTCTTAACTACTACTGGATGGATTGCACTGAACTTTGGTACAGATATTAACGTGTGGTCCCGTTGCTCCTTGTTGTCCTCCCTTCTTATCTAACACAACTACTTACTTTTCCTTTCCTCCGCCTCCCTTCACGTCTCTTCTTCTCTCCCTTTGTCATCTACAGAAGCACATCCCCGTCCAGCCAAACCCGACCCCCCGGCTCGTGCAGCGTCCATCTCTACAGGCAGCCTGACGCCCATAAAGTCCTCTCCCATCCTCAACAATGGCTCCCCCACCATCCTGGGCAAACGCAGCTATGAACAGCACAACGGACTGGATGGTGAGTGGAGAGGAGAGAGGACAGTATATATATGTGTGTGTGTTTGCTTTCTCAGCCTCAAAGTATTTCAATTTCATCATTATTGTTTGCATCATGATGCTGTATTAGAGCAATTCTTTGGCTGTTAATATCTCTTATCCTCGGTGTATATATTCAGATTTTAGCTTCCACAATGAGGTATTAAAGAATATTAGCACACTTTAAAATATCTAATTTGATCTAAATCCCTGCTGCAGTCATTTTACTTCCTCACATCTCATCTAATTTACTAATTACTTGGTTGCGTTAATGGGATACTTTTATTGAGATATGATATTTTATGAAGGGAATTACTTGAAACTGCAGTTATTTTTGTGTTTTTATGTGCACATTTGACTCCAAAGGCAGCTCTTAATATATATGAAAATATTGGAGTGGAATAATGCTGTCATCATTAGCTTTGAAACTTATCTTAATGTTTTTTTCAAGGCATTTTCGTGTCATTCCAGCCTAATTTTAATTATTATGACTGTACTAACACAATCTAAAAGAATATTACATTACACATAAATGTTAAAGCTTCGGATATCTTTGCTAAACATTGGTTATTTATAATGTTTTATGGAGAAGGTAAAGGCATATATATCTGAGCTCCACGGCTCACTCAGCGGCTACAACACGCCGCCGACGGGTTAAGAGTTTGTGAGGAGCTCTTATTTTTTTGGGTTATGTCCCACTTTCCCCTCTCCCCTGTGCAATGAGAGAGGGGAAGAGACAGACTGAGAGATCAAGAGAGTGAGAGTATGCCAGAGAAAGACGGAGGGAAAGGGAGAGATTGCGAGAGGATCGGATCGGCCTTGCTGCTTTAGCTGGAGGCTACGGTCTATGTTGTCATGGTAACAGCAAGGAGGAGGAGGAGGAGGAGGGCTTGGTAAGTGTATCCTGAGGGAGAGCATCTCCACTGGTCTGTGAGCCCACCTCAGGCCCAGGCTGGGATAACACCACGGGCAGATTGAGGTTGGAAAGCAGCCAGGATCAAGTACTGGGGATTAGTTCATCGTTTTTTTTTTCATTTTTTTACCACCAATTTATCAACTTAGTCATTCATATCACGTGTCATTTGTCAGAAGACGGGAATGGTTTCCACAAGCAGCCTTATACACGCAACCTTATTCTTATTTTTTAGTCGGTAATTGTAATCATCTTTGCAATACTTGTTTTCTTTTAGACTTCGTTGTTTCCATATAATTCAAATTGGTCTTTATTATACCAACTATTCTGGACTGACTGAAACTTAAAGAATAGTTTTTGGGGAAAAATGTTTTTCTCTTTCTTGCTGAGAGAAGATAGAAACCTAGTTTGTTCTTAAAGTGTGGAGCTTAAAACCAGAAGGCGATTAGCTTAGCATAAAGACTGGAAACGGGGAAACAGCTATCCTGGCTCTGGCCAAAGAAGAAACATACTTAATTAATCCACCAAGAAATTACATTTTTAGTTCAGAAATCCATCTACTAGTAACACTAAAGTTTACTTATTGCCTTATTGTTTGTTATAAGGAGAACAGGTTAAAATAACCTGCTCTCCAGGATCTATGTCCTCATGTTACGGAGCTATTTAAATTTTTCCCAGGTGTAGCAAAGCACATGGTGTAAAATAATGTTGCTTCATGCTCTATGGTTGTTGTTAAACATGCTTTGCAGGCTGAATGCCAAATTATTAGAAATATAGCATTGTCAGATTGTCAACAACCTGATAATGGATAATAAAGATTTGCTGAATGTCATATTGTGAACTGGTATTTTTCTGGTTATTTCTGTGTATTTACTATTTACAGTTTATACTGTTGATAAAATGCCGTTGACGGGGCTGATTGAAACCTTTACATTGCTGTTATTTAGATGTTAAGATTTTATGGATGCATGTCTTCCAAAACTTTATCTGGTTAGAGTAGTCAACGATTAAGACAAACCCACACACATGAATAATAATGTTTATTCATGAGAACTTGGTACTCTATGGAGCCACCAGGGGGCAGAACAATTGATCCTTTAGTGATTCCAGTTGCGAGACCAACAGCTCTTGTTCTCTTCCTCCTCTGCAGGCTCGAAATCCAAAGTCCTGGCTCCACAGTGGGACATCATGGCCAAACGCCTGAGCGAAGCCGCGCGGCCCTCAGTCTCCCTGCAGGACGAGGTACACGAACTAGACTGATCACTCCGTGGGAACAACCTCTACTACAAACCACAGTGAGGTGAGTTCTTTTCTTTTCTTCTTAGCTCTGTAGCCTCTGTTGTCTTGTACTCTTCTCTAAGGTTTTGGAGTTTTATTCCTATCTTTAGTCAAAAAACTCCATATAAGACTGCTTGTCAGGTGTGACACACACTTTATTTTTATACTTTATATTTTTATGTTTACTTATTGTGCCTCGTGGGTATATGTATCCTCCCTGGTGTGTGCTCATGAAGAAATCATTGATTTTAGTCATTATCAGTCAAAACTGCAACTTGTTTCCCTTATTATTTTTCTATTGCTTCTGTGGTAGAAGTGTGCAATAGTTTTGTAGAGTTTGGCTACTGTATTGGGCTAAAACGCAACGCAAAAAAATATATATATATATATAGAGGTTTACTCTCGACGTAGCAGCCGCGGGTTGGACTCCGCCCTGCGGCCCTTTGCTGCATGTCATTCCCCCCCCTCTCTCTCCCCTTCCATGTCTTCAACTGTCCTCTATAAATACAGGCTTAAAAATGGCCCAAAAAAATTTTTTTTTTTAAAGACTATATTGCAGTGTCCTTTCACCGTCTTTCAGACAGTTGTTTACGTCAGAGTCCGTCATTGCCAGCCGAGGAAACTCAAACATAAAACCGTGACGACAAGAGAACCGCTCACACTCACGTTCCTTTGTGTCTTTATCCCGCAGCAGAGGGTGACATGAAACGGAAAGGCATTTTCCAACCAACCATAGTCGAGGGCAGCTGAGGAGACGACAGCATTGGCCACCTTCGTTGAGTCAGTACGGGTCTGTCACACCGCTGAAGACCAATCAGAAGATGAGCCTGACTGTACAGGACTGTGTTTATTACTTACATTTCTCGTTATTACTGTCATTGTAATTATTGTTATTGTTATTATAATTTTTTTTACCAACTATAACTCCGCTTATTGTTTGTCGATCAAACGATGGAACTTGTGAAGTTTCATGAAAACTGCTTGCAGATCCCTGTGGAAAAGGGTCGAAGGACTGTAACATAAGCCACTTGCATCTTCTACGTTTTTGTTTTGTTTGTTTTGTAACAAGTTAAATTCAACAAGGGGACGCACTTTTATTTCAGTGACACGAGTTCACTCCTTGTCTTTTTGTTTCAATGAATTCGAATGCTTTACGGGAAAATCTTCTGTTTTGTGAGCCGGCCCTACTCTTCAGGCCAGAGAGGTTTAACTTATTGAGAAAGACTTGCTGTTTTTTCTACCTTTTTCACAAGTAATGCATCTATGCTTAGATAATGTAATTAAAAAAAGATAATTGATTTTCCCTCTTCTTTTGGTGTCTGTGCACAGAGGTGAAAGGTGTTTTCTTACTCGCAAAGGTATGCAAACAGGGTATATGCAAAATTGATTCCAAATTGCTTCATATGTTTTGAGCCTAAACAATGATCAGCATTAGAAAAGATTAAATGCACAAACACAGCCATGTTTTGTAAGCAAACGTCAAAAAACAAACAACCAAAAATCAAGAATGTGTTCTGCTTTCATGTCCAGTTATTTTGTGAATGTGTTTATTTTATGTCCAGTAATAGCTTGTCTTGATATAAACATCAGCCATAGGTCAATATAAGAAAATATACAAATATACAAAACATCTGCTGACAGTCATTTCTGTTGTATCCATTTAGATATCAAGCTCGACCGTTGATTCTTGAGCTTGGAAACGGACAAAATAATATTTGTTTATAATGCACTTCTTAAAACAGAGTTGCAATGTGCTTAACATGGGGAAAAAAACAAGATAAAACAATTTGGCATAATGCATGAAATAGAATAAAATACCCAACCATAAAATAAGATGGAACAGATAGAATGTATTAGAACTTTCTTAGAAAGATAGGTTTTAAGAAGTGATTTAAAATGCATTTACTTGCCTAGATTTGTTTTTAAATGTACTATATGAAAATCCAGAGGACAACATTTTTCCTGAGACGGTCTTGTGTGCTCGTTTGAGCTGAAGACGGTGCGTGCATATCGGAGAGCCTGAAAGTCCCAAATGATCCAGCTCCACACTAAAAGTAAAAGCTTCTACAACCGTTGTAACAGCAGTCCTAGATCCCTGGTCAATTAGATGGATTAGTCAAACTCCACACACCTGTTTAGTTTATTTGCACAAACAAATACACACAATAGAATTTAAAAAAAACAAGCAACTATTGTGCAGGAGAGGAGAGTAGCCTGAAAGGCTTATTCAACGTCCCCCCCCTATTACAAAAAAAGGAGGGAAAAGAAGTACAACAAAAACATGATAATTACTAAAGTAAAAACAAGCAATAAACAAAAAAAACATACACACAATGTAAAGATATATCAGGTAATTGTACACAGTTAAAGCAAGAAAAAAGACAAGACAAGGCAAACAAAAGTACAATCCTTTAAGTCAGACCAAAAATACAATCAACAGAATTATCCCAATGTAAGATTTAAGATACAAATTAAAAATGTTTGTAACTGACCTGTATAGATAGATAGATAGATAGATAGATAGATAGATAGATAGATACTTTATTGATCCCCAAGGGGAAATTTCAAGCTGGTTAGTCTTCATCTGAAGATAGTCATTTAAAATTCTCATTCAGACAATATTACACTGGATGTTTGCAAGAGTTGCTGAATATGATTATATACTGTATGTGTATCCATCAGTGGTGGCAAGTACTGTAACTATGTACATTTACTCAAGTACTGTACGTAAAAAAAATTGTACTAAAATATTTCCATTTTATGCAACTTTATACTTATACTACGCTGCTACATTTCAGATGCAAATATACTTTTAACTCCACTACATTTATTTGAGTTTTAGTTACAAGTTTCCTTTGCCAATTCAGTTTCAAACAAAAATATAATCAACAATTAAATGATGATGATTATAGATCTCCAGTGGAGAAATTCACAAGCTACCAATACATGTATACAAATTAGTTAGAAACAGCTCTACCTTCATCAGATGCAACATTTTAAGTGATTTACACACTGATGTGTCAATAATTATAATACAATAATATAATGTATACTATTCTGAATTGGGCCATTCTGCATAGTGAGTACTTTTACTTTTAGTACCTTATTTTGATACCAATACTTTTGTTCTTTTACTTTAACATCAACATAGTACTTTTACTTGTAACAGAGTATTTCTATACTGGGGTGTTGCTACTTTTACTTAAAGGTGCAGTGCGTAGGACTTGGGTGTTATCTGGCGGTGAGGTTGCAGATTACAACCAACTGAATACCCCTTCCCTCACCCCTTCCCTCACCCCTCCCTCTCCAAATGTTCCAAACCTTCAGGTAACGTAAAAACGCGGAAGGCCCTCTGTAGAGCCAGCATTTGGTTTGTCCATTCTGGGCTACTGTAGAAACATGCCGGTGCAACGTGGTGGGCTCCCTAGAAGAGGACCTGCTCCCTAAGCAGATATGAAGGGCCAATTTTAAGCTAACATAAACGTGATTCTTAGTTTAGGTGATTATACACTAATGAAAACATAGTTATGAATATTATATTCCATTTTCTTGCCAATAGATCTCCCTAAATCCTACACACTTGTCCTTTAAGTAAAAGGTCTGAGTACTTCCACCTCTGGTATCCAGGCTTAAATACTGGGGAAAAAAAGGGGAAGTGAAAAAAGACTCAGGCAAGCCCCCAAACACCTGTCTCCACTACCTGTAGCTCCTATACGGCCAGTTTGTTTTTTAAAAGAAGGAATCTCGCAACACTGACAGGAAGCCAGGCCATATTGAGCCTCTAAATCAATGTATCAAATCAGCCCTGCACATGTGTAATTGGGTGGTCTCTCTCAGTTTTCCCATTAAATCCTCTCAAACTGTCAGATTGTATGCAACAAATCTGCAAACTGCAATTTTGCATGTCTCTAAATATGTATTAATTGAACATAGTCCAGCCTTTGGCTTCAATTGGAGCTTAGTTCTTCTCTGTCTGAACTTGTATGTGCTCTGGAGAAACTCAATATTTATACAGTAGTATCTGCTCGTACTTGCCACAGATGAATGTTCTCGCCTGCTATTTTCTGATTCAGTCCACTCATCTGTAGGTCGATGCTGATTGCTAACGTAATGATTCTGACTGAGCACCCCTGCTGTCTTTACGAGGCTCTGTGGAAAATGCCGTCTGTAAGGTATTTTTTAGTATCCACCATTAACGTCCAATTGAAATATCTGGTTAGAGAGCACGTAGATAACGTTATTACAATGCTTTTCAAATCACTGAGCAGGCACTCACGTCTTTTTGAGAGGGACCTTTGAAGACCACTTAAAACTAGAAGGAATGGACAATTATCAGGGTCGATGTTTCAGTTACATCCTGTACTACATTATCATATATCATCAGGTTTAATCATTTTATCAGAACGGGTATTGCCATTGTTACTGTAAATCCACCAAGGAGCGGCCATGAGCTAATCCTGCACCACTAAAGTGGTGGAAAGTAACTAAGTACACTTTTGAGGTACTTGAGTATTTCCATTTCCTGCTACTTTATACTCCACTACTTCTCAGAGGTAAATATTGTACTTCTTACTCAACTATCAGACAATTTAAGTTATTTAACAGATTCAGATAAATAACACAAAATAATAAAAAGTTAAGATAAAACGTTGTGGACCCCCGGGGGGAAATTCACAAACTACCCAGTTTATTATGTAATTGAAATTTGCCCCACCTTTACCAGCTGCAACTTTAAAATGATGAACACATTAATGCATCAATAATTATCATACAATAACATAAAATAGTACCGACAATATTAGGAAGTGGGCCATTCTGCATAATGAGTAATTTTACTTTTGGTACCTTATAACAAATATGTACAATATAACTGTGCAGGATGTGCAAAAATATTGATCAGGGGTGTGTCAGTCCATGGCAGCGGGGGTCCCGGGCCTTGTTGATGTGGCGAGCTGCAGATGGATACTTTAAGAAATACTTTTTACATAATTTTGAATGCACGACCTTTTCTTGGAACAGAGCATTTCTACACTGTGGTATTGTTCCTCAGTATTGGTTTCTTGTAATGACCTAGTGATTACAAGGAATCATCTAAAAAGACATGTAAGAGCGCCCGGGTGGCCCAGTTGGTAGAGTGCGTGCCCATATGAAGAGGTTTATTCCTCGACGCAATGTCTTCCCCCTGTCTCTCCCCTTTCATGCTGTCCTTGTGATTAAAGGCAGAAATGCCCAAAAACTTAATCTTAAAAAGAAATGCAAACCACCAATGCTCAGATCACCAATGCTACATGTCAGGAAATTAACTGAATATATTGTAGTCTAGGCCTTAAAAGCTTTTGGAAGTGGACAAAATTGGCACCCTTGAAAACAAATTTGTGAAAAGTTTTTTTGGTAGAATATAAAATGGAAAAAAAGAGGTCTCTCACAGTCCACTACTGAAGAATAATTAACAGGAAGACATAGTTTTCAGCCACTGACTTCCTGTAATAACTGATTGCAAGTCGTTACCTAACCCTAAGCTCTTGTTTGTAACTGATTATAGCAGAATAACTCACCTGGCCTGAAGGTAGTAAATCATAGTGATGACGTTAATGACACTGATATTGATATTTGGGTTTCAGGCTGCTACACACCTTACAAACACCACTCCTGGCTCATTCTAAAACAAGGATACACAGAGAAAGATACATTATTGGCACAGGTGTCACCTATACTTGTGTCACTGGATATGTGTGAGGGTTCACAACTCTTCTAAAATATTCATCCCAATGGAAGGCCAGTGAGAATAAACAGGATCACTACAAATAACTGAAAGTGTAGTTAAACAACAGGAAGTCTTGGAAAGTTTGAAATAAATATGTCGGAACAGGAACAATGAAAAATGTGTGTCATGATTGTGTAAGTTTTAAGAATTTCATATAATTTAGCTAGAAATTCAAGTCAGAATTAGCTACATTGCGAGTGAGACAGACTCTGTAAGTATACAGCTTGAT
Organism: Gymnocephalus cernua; assembly: GCA_023631565.1. Taxonomy (NCBI): domain Eukaryota; kingdom Metazoa; phylum Chordata; class Actinopteri; order Perciformes; family Percidae; genus Gymnocephalus; species Gymnocephalus cernua. The sequence goes on from CM042444.1 coordinate 17,745,478, forward strand.
TGGCTCCACACACCTGCAGAAAATTATGTGAATGAGGGCAGTAATTACCTAACTTGACCTGCTTTGAGCTATAAAGGCAAATTTCTTACAACCAGGTGAAATTAAATGTCCCCTGTTGGGATGTTTGTGCAATGTTTAGCTGCTTTTAACAATATGTTTTACTACTTATTAAACAGAAATTACATAAATAAATTATAAATGTTACTAATCCAGTAATTTAATTTGAGAAATTTGGTAACACTTTATTTTAACCAACCCCATATTTAGCTTTTATAAGCAGAAATAACTGGTAAATGTTTGATAACACACTTCCAATGAATATAGGGAAAACAGTAGGCCCTATCAATATATATCAAATCAGTATCAGTTTACCTTTTTTTCTTCTTTCTTTTACCATTTTGTAGCCTAATAATTAGCCTACCATGAAAACAATATAGTAAACTATTTTGCATAAACTATTATGTGTAGCTAGCTAGCTTAACCACATTAAACATGAAATGTACATGGCAATCATTAGGAAACGCTAAAAATTAGTAAATTTAGCTAGCTTTGACCAAGGCTAGCCGACTATTTCTACAGTTAATGTTAGCTAACTAGCTAGCTAACTAGCTAACGTTCCCTAAACGTTCTGTGTTAGTGAGGTTGTGGCTGTAAGCTAACGTTAGGTTCATATCGAAAGAACAGGAATTTTAGTTTTTAATTAGTGTTATTCTCAAAATGTCAAACTTTTATTTTATCAGTGTCCATACATCTGCTTACATCTAGCCATTGATACACATCTATCACATCTAGCTACATTATGAGTTTAAAGTACAGTGCTACTGTGAGTCATTTATTCTCCACTATGCTTAACATTAATGTTATTTGTTTAACTTTTGAGAAGGCCATGCACTGTGCTTAAATATTAACTCGTTTAACGTCCTGTGGGACTACACAGACTGACTGAGGGGACTTTCAGCCAAGTAACTACCATTCTGGATGTCTGCACGCTGCTGAGCTGCGGTGAAGAAATGGTTAATCAAGGATGCAAAAAGTGCGTGAGTCTGTCTGAACGTGTGCTGCTGCCGCCGCTGCTGCTGCAGTGAAGTAAAATGTGTCAATTTCCACCGGACAGCAGAGACACCGTGAAGGAAGGAGAAGCCAGGGAAACAGACGAGCTGTAGACCAAGCACCGTGACATCTTGGAACAATATACCCGGGTGATGTGTTTGATTCGCTGGCCTGTGTGCTGAGGGGAGACACCGCCGAGCTTAATCTGAAGGTAAAATAAATAAATAAATAAACCTGCACTGAGGATGATTCATGGCTGTAGCCGATGTAGCCAACATGTTAGCATGGCTTTTCATGATACCAACATACCGTATGTGTTTCTAAAGCTTTTTAAATGATATACTGTGTTTGTTTTCTTAACTTACATAGATTGGAAATAGCGTTCGGGCATCCTTAAAGAGTGCTTGCTTGCAAGTTGGCAGCTTTACAGGCGTGTTTTTTACTGTCGCAAATGAAATGCACTGTAATCAATGCAGAGTAAAAAGCTGCACATAAGGTTAAAAAACACAGGATGCATCCCTCTTTATTTGGCACTGTCGATATAGTAAGCTCAGAAATATGACTCTGTGTGTGTAATTGTGTCTTGTACATTTTAATCATGCTTTGCAAGGGATAGAAGTGTTACCAAGTCGCCTTCGTCAGATTTCAGAGTGCTTATTTATTTTTTATTTTTTTGTATTATACTTATTTGTAGAGGATAACCGTACCGCACTGCTCAGTGGGAAGAAGGCGTGATGCTGCAGCGGAGTCCCGGCAGCCGGGCCTGCGCACTATCCCCTGGGACAAAACATGATGACTTTGGCCATCTAATGTAATTACAATCCGTGGAGATTTATCTACAGAGGCTATTCATTACTATCGTTATTTTATTTATTGGTCACATTTATGGTTGCAAAAAAATGTGCTATATGTGGCTGTGTGTTGGATTTCCAAAATTGCCCATTGATTTATTCCATACAAGGCCTGCAGTTCACTATCATTTGGGGTGAAATAATCCCTGCTGCTGCTAGCCCATATTCCCCCTTAGCTTTACACAGACTGTATTGGCATTTTGGACCTATTTATAACCCAAGCATCAGCCTCAAAATGACCCCGTAACAAGCACTGGTTTAAAAAAAATAACATCTCAAGCTGTGTGGACACTTGGTCTAAGTTAGTGTAGTGTTAAGTATAGGCCTGTCATAATGCAATCATGCAGGTATTTCATTTCCTGCTTCCTATTATAACAGACCATATAGGGTATGTTGGGAATGCCCATCTGTACAGCAGGTTAAAGGCACATAAAAGGTCACTGTTGAGGCAGAGGAGAGTTTCCAAACCAAAATGTTCCAGTGTGTGAGTGAGAATAGAGGTGGAGATCACAAATCACTTTGCTGATTTGAATAATTAGTTCAGTTCAAAGATTCATAGCCACTGACTGTGTAGTTTGGTTTGTACATGTGCTGAAGACCTCTAGTAGGGACCTCCCAATGAGACAATAAAGGCACACACATAGTCGTTGTTAAGGGGAAGACATTACTTCCCCAAACCAAATTTCTCCTGTAGGTGTGTGAGGGAATTCACTTTGTCTGTACTGCTGCACTGTTCCAATACAGGTACAAAATGCTCCATATTATAAATAATAAAAGCAAGCATATTTTTGCCAAAGAGGACTTTGGAGGAAGTTTTTTTTATAGCAGAAAAATATTTATTTACAGTACATACAGTATATTGGTCACCATTCTTTAATAACCAAATGTAGGGGTTCCTTATTAAAAACGCTTGTTTATATGGAACAAAAATCAATAGTTTTTTAAAACTAAAATATCAGTATTGGCCTCAAAAAGCGAGTATCCTCTTAAAAAAATGCAATTGTATAAAAGTGATTTCTGAACAGGTTTCTGCACCTTTTAGACTTTGGGTCCACATAAAAAACACTAAACAGCATGCTAAATATCTCCCTTTGTTCAAAGCGGGTGACAGTTTAGCTCAAAAGCTCTTTTGTTTTTCAAAGATCTTTGTTACTTAAACCTTTCTCAGAGCAGCCAGCATCAATTATGCATTGTCAATGATTGATTATTATGAAGCTTCTTTGTCTGATAACAGATGAACAGGCGCTTGCATCCCTCCATTAGAGGCATTACTCTCCACTGCAGCATGATGAGCATGTCAGTAAATCTCCTGCTTTCTCTGTAGCTGCTCCAAGATTTTGAATCTATGGAGCATGAGCCACGTGCTATTCAGGACAAAGGGCTTAGCTTCCATGTCTTAAGGTGCTGACACACCAAGCAGACGGCAAAGATCTAGTGGCGATGAAGGCCAGCTATGGCGTCGCCTCATGTCGGCCCACGTCACCTGTGTCTTGGCCAAAAAGTTGCGCGTGAACACACTGCTAAAGACTATAGTCAACGACCAACTAGCATGTTCTGCGCCTGCGTCAGAGGAAATAACTCTCCGTATAGGACATTATTTTATTAGTTTATTTTGTAATGTATAGGTATGTAGATATTTTTAAAAGACAGGTTTATGTTGAAATAAATATACCTACAGTAGTATGTATCTCGTTGTACGTTTGCCCTCTTATTGACATAATATGCAAAAATAGATATTCCATTAGTTTGAACCTCTGTTTTTTTTTTCGAAGGAACATTCAAATGTCATTTTTAGCCAGTTTTGACAGCTCTGTGCATTGGATTGATCAGATGAGATAAGGATGCAAAATGAGCCTTCTGTGTGTGCCCACTCGACAGTCGCTTGCTTGCTTTCCTCACTACTGTTTTTCTTCTCATGCACTAATTGAATGAATAGCCAATCAGATGGATTCCACTCAGTGACGTCTCAGACGCTGATTCAAAATGTTGAATCGGCAGAAAAAAAGCCGACGAGTAGCGACGGTACGTCACACCGCAAAAACTAGGGCGACGGATTGCCCAACTTGGGCCGGCGGCTGACAATCTCCTTGGTGTTTCAGCACCTTTAGGTTCTTTTATTAAACTGCAAAGAGCTGTAGTGAGTGTGTGGCGGACTAATATAGGGAGAAAGACAGAGACGGAGGGAAAGAGAAGATGCTTTTAGAGAAGGTTTGAACTTTAAAGGTCAGTTTGTTAAAAGGTAATTTTGTGGATATTTATTGGGTGATTAGGAGACAGACAGACGGGTAGGCAGAGACAGAGGTAGAGAAGAAGAGGTACAACAGAAGACCAGAATAGATTAAAAGCCAGAGTTGATTGCAGCAGAGTGTGCACCCGGCCCCAAGACGAGGCACCATATGGAAGAGTGAACAGACTTTGCACTGTACCAAGTCGAAACAACCGAGAGGTTTTGTTCCAACATCAGAAAGGGACACCTTAAGCTGCCACTATGGTTCATCAGAACGGCATGGTTGAATAGTTTAGGAAACCCCCTCCCCCAACACATCATACCAACCAATTCTTTTCCTGTATATCTGGGCCCACGTGCTTATTACAAGAATTCGAGTTGCACCTATCACACTTTTTCCTCTCCATCCAAACACCCACAGTAAAATAGTCAGGATATTGGCTGATACTGAGGCACTCATTTACTAACACTGCGCAGTTTACGCTGCGTCCCTTTATGCGATAATAACCCTAATATTAATTATTAATTGCGCATGCTATGCTTCCTCATTTTGCATAGTATTTATCAGTATTTATCAGTGCATACTCCGACCCTCCACCGTGATTAGCGCGGCTCTAAAAGAGCAAAGATTGGCCCCGTATGTATCTATCATGGATCTTCCTACGGGAAAAACAAAGCGCAAGCTTAAATTTAGTGACGACTTTGTAATGTTGCCAGGAGTTTAACGTGTGCTGGGATGGAATGTGAATGCTGAGTGAGAGGTTCCAGGTCATCTTGGATTTTGTCCAGTAATAGATTTATTGCATGGCTGCTTAATCTGTAACGTCGGATGATTTCTGGTTCGCTTGTGGAAAAGAGTGATTCTCGTGGCATAAATCCTGTCTGCTCGCCGTCTTGGCCTATGCCTTCGCCTTGCTCGGATCACTGCTGCCATTGAATAACATACATTTTTACACACAGGAAAACGCGCTCCCCGGTTTAGACCTGCTTTTAAGAGGCGTAGAATTTCCCCCGCAGAATAGAGGCGCGCTCTTACTGGCAGTGTCAGTGTAAATACCGCGGAATATATAATTGTGCACTTTACGCATATCCTCCCACCTTTTTGGGTGGAACTCCCACTCTCCCCATGACCCTCCCCATGAACGCATATTGAAAGCGCAACTTGTCTCTTCTCGCTCATGTGGCAGGCAACTGCGATTTTCTCCAGTGCCCTGTTTGTAAATAGGCCGCATCGGTTAAGTCAGTCATTGCGAACAATTAACTCCTGGAAACAGGCGCAAACGGCTTGATAAATCTAGCCCTGAGTTCCCACGTGAAACCAAACCCAGTTTTTATTTGTAAACCTTTGGTGCTTTAGGGAACACTTTGTTGTCTTCCTTTCTTTTTTGTATATTTGTTATAGTCTTTTGGGAATTTTTTGCCTTTTATCTTGATAGTGGATAGATGAGGGGAGACGGGAAATGAGTAGAGAGAGAGAGGAGGGATCTGTCTGGATTAGAACCGGGGATGTTGGGATTACATTCTTCTTAAAGCCCTAAGTCACCAGGATGCCTTGAGAAAACTTTATTTGTAGTTATTTGTAATGTGAATATACATAATTTTATCAAGTTAGAACACTTTAACAAGTTCAGAAAAGTATGTATTCTAAAAATAACACGTAATATAGTTGCTTAAATACCTTTTACCATGCATTTCAACATTACAATAACTAAATCCCAGGATATTTTAAATCTTATTACAATATTATTCATATTACTGTACCTTGATTTCTTGCATTTTTTTTTTAACAACAGTGACTGAGTCCAGTGTCTGGCTGATACCTGATTTGTTAAACAAAGTTAGCATCCCAATGCCAACCTGTTCTTCTATACAATGTTAAGGACAAAGAGTTATGACTCTCCGGTAACAAATCAATAGCCTTTTGGATATAAAGCCTTCAGAGTGCAGCTCTGTCGTATCACTCTTTGTACATAGTGCCCTCCTCCCCCACCACCACTCTGCTTGTTTTGTTCAGGCTTTCACCTTGCAGATATAGAAATGATGTCTACTATAAAGTAATATGAGGCTCTTTTGGCTGTGCTGCATCCAGGCTTTTAGTCTTAGCCCTCATGGCGTCTCTCCTGCTCTATCAGTGTTAATTTTGTCACCTATTTTTAATTTAGTCTTAGTCTTGTGCCAAATGTCCTTGTTAGTTTTATATTTCATATTTAGTCATTCACATATCTTTTTTTGTTAGTCACATTTTAGTCGACTAAAAGTCTCGTAATTTTAGTCTAGTTTTAGTCAAAAGAAAACTCAATATATCTTAGTCAAGTTTTAGACAAAACATTTTAGTCTTTTTTTTAAATAACAAATTATTTCTGAGATTATTTCTGATAACCATTTCAGTTAGTTATAATGACACATTCAGATTTTTTGTCAATATCATTGTACGTAAAATGCGACCAAATACCAAGCCTCTTCCTTATTTCACCCGTAAATTCCTGTTAAACGACTAAAACAACCACTGGATGGGAAAAGGGTATTTTACAATAACTTTGAATGCAGCACAAGGCTGGCAAGGCGAGTTTCAAGTGAACGCAACATCTGTGTTGTTTTGGCAGCTACAGACTGTCGTACGTCCCGGTATTGGAATCCTATACAGTGAAATGCAGACAAACTTCTGCACCGTTTACCTGTCAGCATTTTAACCGTGTTTAATCCAGCTACCAGCTAACATTACCTGCTGCCAAGTGTAGTGTTGACTAGCGTGACGTGCCTGCTGTTATGGAGATGTATTACGTCTCCATAACAGCGTCGCTTTGGTGTGTTCCGAGGCACTTTTTGGACCTCGGAGAGCCAACTGATCAGTCTAACTACCTTTTCTGCCAACGGTCGGCCATCTGGTTGGTGTGTAAGGACCTTAAGTGGCACCGAAATCCGCATTGCTATTCGGTCTGGTAGATAACGGTCGTTAAGGCACCGGTGCCGTATTAGCACCGGGTCTCGGTACCCAACCCTACTAACAGCTGAATATTCTATCTCATGATGAAAAAGTAGAGAAGATTGTAGACGAAAATGAAGAGAGATTTTATCTCAGTTTTTATTTTATGCAAAACATTTTAGTCTCGTCTTTTTTCATCAACAATAAAACATGTTAATTTAGTCTTAGTCAGCGTTTTTGGACACTGGTGCAGTCTTAGTCATGGAAAAAAGGTCGTTGACGAACATATTTAGTCTCGTCTCGTCTGACGAAATTAACACTACTCTGTCAGAAGCTGTACTTGTTTGTGATACTCGGATACAACATTTTAAATGCGTCTCTGGGGGAATATCTAGATTTAGGAGTGGGGGGTTTGAAACCCTGCAATAGCACAACTATTTCCCCCACAACTACTTCCATCACTTTGTGTGTAGAAAACAAGTGCAACGTCATGCATTCATGTAAGAAGTGCTGATATTAAAGCGATTAGTGCGGCAGGACCCTCTCTGTGACGTCAGGGTTTTTGTCCTGCCTGTGAGTGTGACCATTGCGAACAGTTCTAAATATTTTTGTCCTGAGACGTGGTTGGACGACACTTCCAATGAATTCGTTTTTTTCAATGATATTTTGGGTAAAGGGGATTACAGCTCTATTTGCCTAAGACCTGCTCCAGATGGAGAAGGAGACGTGATTCTGTTTAGGATTAGAGCCAGCTTGCTGTTTCAGGGGTAATTGATCTGTCTACGCAATAGATCGGATCAGTTAATTTTGTGCTGCCTCGGAAAGTTCACCTGCCCCCCCCCCCCCTTCTTTTCTCCACCTCACTTGACACACACTTCTCGTCAATCACTCAATCAATTGCTCATCACGCACACAAACAAGAAAATGTGTTCAGGATCAATAAGTGGTGACTCAGGAAGCCACAAAGCTGTCTTACTTTATGTGCAGCAGTCAGATTTCAGGGCAGTAGTCCTGCATGGGTACATTATTATTTGAAATACTGATTCATTTGTAGATTTTTTTTTTAAATGATTTTATCAATTTATTATAAATATAAAACAGAGAAAAGCAGAAAATCCTAAGCTGGAACATATATTCAGCACACAAGCAGAATCGTTGAAAATAAAAGTAAAGAACAGTAATATAAGTCTTAAATCTGCAACTACAAGGGCAGCTGCTGTTTCCATCAGCAGTGATGAAGCAGGTGTTAGGTCACCTAACCACATTGGATACTCCTGCTTTCTATACGCCACGCTGCAGCCGCCCAAAGTGACCTTCCAAAAGTCTGCATAGACCTTGGATCTGTGCCAGAGCCAGAGAGCTGCAGTACATTGACGTGGATTATGGCGTGATGAGAGGTCAGCAATGGGTTAGCTTTCTGATTTTAATCACAAAGTCAGAGTTCAGCAGCTGTCAGCCTGCTGTCGGCATAGTAAAGGCACCTCCTTTGTTTTGGTGTTGGTTTTTGTATTCGACCTTTGCTGATCTTCATGATGGTGTGTTTCTTTTTGCTTGTGTCTGTTTACCTGCAGCCGGAGGAGTGTCTAACTGACAGACCCTTAAAGCTTGTTCTCGTACACTCCCTTTCTCTCTCTCTCTCTCTCTCTCTCTCTCTCTCTCTCTCTCTCTCTATCTCGCTCTTAATCTTTCTGTTTCATTTAAAAACACACACTCAGTTGGTGTATTCCCTCTGTGTCCTCAAACAAGCCCCTGGTGGTTAGACTTCCCTGCCTTTCAGTTCAGGCAGCACCCTGCCTGCGTTGTGTCCTCCCGTGGTGATCGGGAGGTTTACAAAGCAGGCAGCTCTGTCACATTCGCTATTCTGAACCTCATCCCACTGCGATGTCCCATAGCGGGGTTCAATAAAGCGCGATGGCGAAGCGGGCTGCAGCAGCAAGAGCTGGCAGGAACCTTGCTGATCAATACCTAGGGCCAATGTGGGTTGGTGGGCGATATACTACAGTAGCAGCAACAACAAAACAACAACACCAACAACAGAATCAAAAAGCACCCAGTGTGTGAACTGTTTCATGCCGAGGCAGCAAGTCAATAGATACGCCTTAATACACACAGAAAGGGTAAGTGGGGGCATCCTGGCAGCTTATGGGTTTAAGACGCTGATCATGTCATCACAGCAACGTGGGTTTCAGTCCGGCCAGGGAATTTTGTTGCATTTCATCCCCAATAAACGTTGGACTGTCCAAATAAAGTTAGAGCAAAAATAAAAGTAACATGTCAAAACACATTGTGGACATGGATATTTGGACATTTGTAAAGAATTTGTAAAATCTCGTGTAGGAGAAAAACGTACACTTTATGCATGCTTGCAGTGAGAAATAACGTCTTGCTATATGAAGCTACTAAAATGAAAGGACTAGCATAAACAGAAAGACATACAAAACAGATTTTGTGAAATGTTGATTTTCAGCAGCAGATGAGTCTGAAATCTCTTTTTCCACCTCTTGTTTAGGAAGTCAAATGCTACATGGGGTACTAGTGGGCTGAGTGTTGATCAAATGGTGTCCGTGCAGGCGATGGAAAAAGAAAAGGAAAAAAAAAAAAGGCAGTCAGTTTAGCATTATTTACTATAACAGGCAGCTAATTGTAGATGTTTCTGATGTAGTAAACCCATTTTACTCTATCCAGTTCTCTCCGCAGGATAAAGCATAATGCTTCAAATATTGAGCAAAACATTGTTTGGCCGAGTTGTGCTTGGATAGACGAAAGGAGAGGGAGAGTTTCTCAGGCAGGCAGTGAAAAGATGGTATAAGGGGTTAACGGAGGTCACTTCTCCATTGCTGTAGCCCAGTTCCTCACATAAAACCCTTGTTCCTTGTTTTGGGAGAAATGTGCTAATCCCCACGGGCCCACTCTGGGCCACAGCCAGACTTTTGAAGTCAAAAAGAACCCAAAAAACCGGCTCTTGATCTTCAAACAAGCTTTTGTACTCCTGACCTTTCTCTGAGCTTGTATATTGCAGAGTGGTTATGATCCATTGTATAATGGTTGCTGATGTGACACAGTTTCCTCTGGGGGCATTGTTTAGCAGAAGATATACACTCAGTAGCCTTCTCAACCGTGTCGTCTTTGATCTCCTCTGTATGATGCTGTTTGCCTTCAGTGTTTTTTATTAGACATGCGGTGTGATAAAGAAAGAAGAGGAAGGATCCAACCCTGCGTGGGCCTCCTGACACCTGATACCAAAGCCTGTGTGTGTCAAGCTGTGAGATTTGGAAAAAGAGCACATGATGTAGGCAGTCAGATGATAAAGCTATACCTTACATAAGAGACCCCCTCAGTCAGTCAGTAAATAGCATCAAGTGAGGGAAGGCCATAGAGCTAAAGTCCTCTGAAGTCCTGCTGTCTCTATTTCCATCCTCCTGAAGTGTTTATTGCCTTGTCCTTAATTTAACTTTTGGCTAGGCATCATTTGCAATTCAAGTTGTAATCGTTACGATTTCAGCCCCTGGTTGATTTGGGGACACCCGTGGTTACTGGCCAAGTGTGGTTTAAAACGACAGCAAACACTCAAACAGCTACCTTTTTAACTGAAGATCAACTGGTGTATCCGTTTACAGTACAGCCAAAAAAAACATGTTTTGATAAAGTAGTCCGTCAGTGATCTGCGTTATTTTTCCATTATGTCATGAGCAACCGTGATAATTTCATGCTGTGCACAGCATAAGTAGTTTTCCACACAACAGCAGGACACAGTAAAATGATTTGGTTACTTGCTGAGGAGTTGGAGGTGTGCAGCTTGCATCTCTTTATCTAACAGCTCGCTGGGGCTGGTTTTTTGGGGGGGGGGTTTTGGCCTGCAAAATGTAAAACTGAGCCGCTGTCAAAAATATAGAAAATGACTTGTCTTGTTTTGTAGATGCATTTTTGATTAACAACCATGGTTAGCATTTACAGAGGTAACATATACATTTCCTGTCCGGTGACTTCTTCACAATAAAAGTCACCCCGTTTTGCCAATTGAACGCTTTTAATGTGAAGCAGTAGCAGTAGAATGTTCAGTTTTAATTATCAGTAACTTAGTTTTAGTTTCTTATAGGATCCCCATTAGTTTAGGCTGATATCAATGTGATAAAATAACATGCTGCATCGTTTTCATGCGGAAATGGCGAACTCTGCCACAACATAATAGGGTTTAACGATACCTTGATCTGGATGGTAATCAATTTAATCTTCAACGATCCAATATTATCGACACAAAGTGAAAATATCAATACATATCGTCGTCTTTAAGATGCGCCTTTATTTTGAAAACGGTTTTCATGATTTCATGAACTTTAAATTAAGTTTGATGGAGTTGATGATATTGTACCGTGCTGCCTTTGTGTCTCTTTCTTACACCTTTCTTTCGCTACTTTCTCCTCAGACCTGCATCGCGTTATCACAGAAAATTTACGTGAAAGCAAGAGGAAAGATGGCGACCGTGGAAACCCCAGAGGCTCCTGTACCTCTGACAGCGCTGTCACGCTGGTACCTCTACGCCATCCATGGCTACTTCTGCGAGGTCATGTTCACAGCCGCCTGGGAGTTCGTGGTGAACTGCAACTGGAAGTTCCCCGGCGTGACCAGCGTGTGGGCGTTCTTCATCTACGGCACCTGCATCCTCATCGTGGAGCAGATGTACCTGAAGCTGCGCAGCCACTGCCCCGTGCTGCTGCGCTGCATCATCTACACTTCATGGACGTACCTGTGGGAGTTCGGCACGGGGCTGCTGCTGCGCCAGTTCAACGCCTGCCCCTGGGACTACTCCGAGTTCCGCTACAACTTCATGGGACTGATCACAGCCGAGTACGCCGTGCCCTGGTTCTGCGCCAGCTTCACCGTGGAGCGCTTTGTTATCCGGAAAACGCTTCGGCTGCGATTCCACAAGGGGCCCGAGGACGGTTGGTCAAGCAATCAGTTGGATGCTGGGACAGGAGGAACCGTGGGTGGTGGGAGAAGGAGAGAGGGGGGCAGAGGGATGGCAAATGATGCTAATGGCTACCTTAAAGGAGAATGAATGAAGGAAAAACTAAATCTGAAACCAGCCCAATTGCCCTGATACTCCTCATCTACCCTTCTCAGCCACTTTTAATAAGCAGTCCTCCCCCATTAACTGTCTGGGGTGAAGACAAACGGACAGCAATGTGCACTGGGCTGGTGCGCAGAGGTGTACAGAGGTGTACAGAGGTGTACAGAGTATCAGAACAGCCAGAAAACAAAACCCAACTGAGGCTTCAAATGCCCAAATCACTCACTGCGCTCTCTACTGTCAACAGAGGCACAATAACTCCATGTTGCTGCGTTTGCTGCATCTCATAACGCACCCACCGATTTCTATGTGGGGTTGGCCTTGAGTAGATCAAGGTCTTGAATGTCCAGGATTACACTTTCGGGAGGGGGTGGGATGGGGGAAACTGTTGCAAAGATTAGTGTTATCATCCTAATAGAAAGAAGGAACAAATTCAAGAACTAGAAGAATAAATATTTCTGTTTTTCAAGGGCACATCAGTCTATCTGAAAGCAGAAAGCTTGCTGCATAGTAATCATAAAAAAAGTAGCTACAGCTGTAACATTCTTTTTAAAATGTACACATTGTCCTTTAGTATTAAGTACTGTACAGTAGTAATGTAGCTACACATATCTCTTTAAAAACATACCGTCCACCCTGAAGCTCTTGTTTTTTAGTGAATAGTGAAAAAGATGCATGAAAAAAAGTTGTCTTCCAATATAATATACATTTCTACAAAGCTCATTCAGCAGTTGTACTGTAGGTCAGTCTGCTGCTTGTGTGTGGGGGACTCGGGCAGTAGAGCCAGTCGACCAGTTATCACGGTCGGTTCCTGGTTGTCTCCTCCTGACAGCATGTTGAAGTGTCCTTGAGCAAGACACCGAAACCCCAAACTGCTCGCGCTGAGCAGCTTCACAGCCTTGCATGGCAGCTTCTCTGCTGTGTGTGTGTGTGTGTGTGTGTGTGTGTGTGTGTGTGTGTGTGTGTGTGTGTGTGTGTGTGTGTGTGTGTGTGTGTGTGTGTGTGTGTGTGTGTGTGTGTGTGTGTGTGTGTGTGTGTGTGTGTGTGTGTGTGTGTGTGAGATATTTAAAGGCACTAAATAGATGCAGTCCATTTGCCATACTAGCAAGGGCGCTTTTCTGTTAATGGCAATGATTGAGTCATGACACCAGACTGGTGTTTTATGCTTGATAATTTTTTCCGTTTTCCTAAAAACCTTCCATGTCTGGATGTCCCATTTTGTGTGCTTTATGGTGCGTTCTTTTTGCCTCGCAACTCATATTTTACGAGGTCAAAGTCGTAAACACGCCCCCTGACCTCGTATTTTACGAGCTAGGAACTAGTACAACCACCGAGTACCCCGAGTTCAAAATCCAACATGGCTGCTCCCTGTATCGACAGTTGTGAAAGCTGTAGTAACATAGTTATAAGCACTTTTTTTGTCATACTAAATCAGCCGTACACGCAGCGCTGTCTTCTATCTGTGTTGTCACGCGGTTTGTATGCTCAAAAAAACTGCGTATATGTTGTTTAAACTGGCATTGCTAAAAATGGCTAACCTGGCTAGAGCTAATGAAAACAATGAAAATCCGACTAGCAAAAAGAACGCATTCAACTCGTATGTGACGTAATTCCCAGTTGCGACCTCCGACTTCCGAGGCAAAAAGAATGCACCATTAATGTCATCTCAGATCTGCTGGGGTCACATAAGCCTCATCCTAATTCTCAATCATTGGAAATCAATCAGTCAAATCATACAAATACAAATACTAATACAGTTGCCACATGATCAAAAAAGTGTTTGTTCATTAATAAAGTAGCAATAGTCAATTTTGAGTGACACAGAATGACAAGTAGTTTAGGTGTCACGTCAGGTTTCCATATTTGAGCTTTTTAACTTGAAAATACATAAACAGAATTCAGGAACAAACGCCACATTCACAAGTTATGCCCATCAGAGCGTTTGTTCAGAGTGTTGTTGGTCCTCACAATTTCACCCCATTTTTCATGACCCCTCTCTATTTGCATCACAGTTAGTTTAAAGCGATAGTGCATAGTTTCTGTCGCCCCCATGAGGAATTCTAAGTAATGACAACAAAACTGTTGGAGCGTCCACATGATACAATGTGGACGAGAATTTGCTGCTCATTTCTTTCCAACATTAATGATCTGTAAGTCGCAATTGAGTTGGTTTCTTGGTGAATAATGGCCTTTGTGATATTTTACTGGACTTTGACTGACATCTGACACAATCCACATCTGTTCAAAACATAATATGATACAAACTAGTCTAAAGTCAGATACGTTGCAACATCCAGACTCTTGTACTCCAATCAGGTGAAACATGCATAATGCAAACATTGCTTATTTCCATTGGTGTTGTTACTCTTAATGTTGATCCTGCGACTTCCTGTGCTCTATGAGTATTAAGATCAAGGACTGTACACTCACCTTTATGCACTCAGAAGTTGGCCGTAATGTTTTCAGCATGAGTCGGTGGATCTGGTGCTACTGGGTCAGGCATAAAACAGGTGGGACACTTCCCTTTTTACAGTGATTCCAAGGTACCGGGGGGGGGGGGGGGGGGGGGGGGGGTTGACATTATACATGAAATGGAAACATGGTCGCTGATTCCTCAGGAGGACCATTTATGTTGACTCAATCACATTTTGTGCTGACAATTATAGTTGAACTCAGCTTTTCATTTCAACTGAAAAAATGCAACAAAAAAAAACATCAAAATCTGTGTTTCCATGACACTACCGGACTACGTAAAGGCGTGACCTTCATCATTGTGGCTGCTATGGCATGCTGTTCCCCCCCCCCCCCCCTCACTGTCTCCCCTGTGAGTCCAGAGGGTGGATGGCAGGATGCTGTTCAGTTCACGACAGATAAATTGCTTCCACCCAGTGGATACATTGAAAACTGCAGGACAAGAAATGAGTCACTTGAAGGCCCATAATCATTATTAGGATCAAAAACAGAAAGATGTTTGTTTATTATTATTATTTAATTTCATACATGAATCAACAGGCTTAAAAGCAATAGAGGCTTCTGACCCAGCAATGATTATCCTGCTGTTAACTTTTTCTCTTTAAAATCTACTAAACTACATTATGAGAACTGGTATGCAGCTAATGTCTTTATCCAGTTCTACTGCTTTAATGAGACAAATCACAAAGAACATGCAAAATAAAGTGTATTTGTTCTCTGCAATATATGAATGAAGGAGTATCAGGTATGTATTGCGTGTTTTACAGAGACATGTTCTCTGTATGTACATGTGCATGAAAACTGAACTGATTCTCTGCTATTTTTACCAGGCTGCATGTGTCCAAATGTTTTCAATTTCTCCTCCAAACAGATTTTATCCAAGTGATTATTAGCCCCCATGTACTGTATGTTATTTTTTTAACTAACATGCAGGTTTTTAGTGAAATGACTGTACTGTAATATCACTCACTTTGATTATGTTCCATGTATGATTTATCAAACTTTTGGGATTAATGTATGAGTAATGTATTTATTTGATCATAAAACCTGTGTTTTGGAAACCATTTATTTTCTGTGTGCAGACAACACATTTACAATAACCCTTAGATGCATAGGTGTTAAAAAAAATGACCCAGCTGTTTTTTTGCAATACTTTTGTGACAAAAATATGTCTCCACTTTGGACCAGACTGAAATATCTAATATATCTAATAAAACCAGTGGACAGATTGTCAAGAAAGTTTGTACAGACATTTGTGACCCAGTTAGCATTTAGACAGTCCCACAGAGCTGCTAGCATGGCTGTTGTTAATTTCAATTTTTCACTTCTTTTTTTAGAAAATCAAGTTTTTGAGGTTTCTATGGTTACCCCACTTTTTGGGGTGAAGCATGATCCATATGTATATATAGAGGTATTTTCCTCCATTACCATTCTCACAGACATTATTCTTTAACATTAAGCCAATTTTATATTTGATACATTAGTGTGATCTATATTTTTTGTAATAACAGGTTTGCATAACATATTCCCCTGTTATGTTATGCGAAAGAGTATCTGCTTTTAAAAATAATTTACCAAGCTCCAGTTTGCACCTCTCAGGTGTTATCATACATTTGAGTTACAGAGGTAACCATCAGTTTCTTAAAAAGTCTTAATATAAAGTTTTGATCCGTTTCCCAGGTTGCACCTCTGTTTGAGAATTAGAAACAAAGATGGCGGCGGATGGCTAGGTAACCTAATCTTTTATATACTGTCTATGAACCTAATAGAGTTGCAACTTCAGAAACTATATATGATTACAAAAAGTCTTCAGGAATTCTAAAAATACCGTCAGATCAGCGGTAAGTGTTTTTAATCACTTTCTATGTTATCTTTTAGAGAAACCCATAGGGAGAAACCGATAGTTAGCTTTGGGGCTAAATATTAACCAACATTAGCTTTCCAGCTAACATCTGCAGTTGTGGATGAACTGTTGCCATAGTAGCTTCGTAGGCTTGGTAGCTAGCTAGCTAGCTAAGTAAGCTAGCATATAACTTGGAAATATTGACTATTTTATTCCAATATAGAAACTTTAAATACTGCTGGTGTGTCATTCAAATTGTTATTCTGAGCAAAATTGATTTAGATAGCATTTTAACAAACAATAACGTTATGCTAAAAAAAAATTGTCTTTTCTGTAACCTTCAAATTTCATGACATTCATAAAATAATAAAAGGAAAAAAAACTAAATGCAGCTCCTGCAGAGAAACAAATAGGCAGTAATATCTAAAGCTGCAGGACCTTAATTTGGCCACATGATGGCCCCTTTTCACCAAAAAAGACATACCAGCTGTTTTCATAGAGCAGAAGACACAGGTTGATCCTGAGTCATCAGTCTGCATTAACAGATTTGTTAAGTAAGCTGTTTTAGTGACTGGGCTTTATAAGCAATGGGACAAAAACTGGCTTAAAATATAACTTGTTATGCAGGACAGTTGTATGGTTTTATGTGAACCAACATGCCCTCTCATTTCAGTCAATATGTAAAGTTAACTCCTTGATTTGAACACGTCATGCATTTATGACAGGCTGCCAGTTCAGCATTTTATAAGCATAATAAAAAAATAAATCAACTCATTTATTTTAAATAATGCTGCAGTGACAGATTTCCATTTGTTTTCAGTCGAGGCCTCAAGCAAAAAACTGTCTACCTCCTCCCTGTCTTACTGCCACACCTTGTGTCAGATAGTGGGAATCTGGGTTATTTACGTGTCTTGGCAAATCCTCTAATAGGCTGCGAGTCCCCTGCGGCTCCAGGGCCCTCCACTTAAGCAGTGCTTACATACCTGTATGAGGGTGTGTCCACTTCACACACTCGGGTGCCCTAATGGCATGAACCTACTGTGGCCCTGCCTCATTTGGCACTGTCAGCATGTGGCTTCATCGCACCTCCGCCAATCACTCACTCGCACTCCAAATATGGAGATTCACAACCTGTAATCTGTGATGTGGAGGTGACAAGTGTCCTCCCCCGAGGCAGATTTTAGGGCCTGCTTTGTGTGCATGCTGTCATGTGTGTTAAGCTTAAGTTTCACCCGGCTTTTATTGTGTGACTTCATTGTTCTCAGTGTCAGGTTTCCAGTTTCCTTAACATGAAGTACAGATGAATACCGTAAATGTCTAGGGATTAATATAAAATGCCCTTAACAGGTTGTGCTCTGACCTCATTGAAACTACATGGGGAGGAGAAACCAAAACACCTTTATATCAGACTAATAATCTGTTTAGCTACAATTTATGATGCCCCATTTAGCAGTACATGTTTTAATAAGAAAGAAAATCGTAAAAAAGATGAAGCATTGGCTTTGGGTTAAGTACTCAGATTGACTTGATCATGGAAGAGGTATTTAGATACTTTTACAATACATAATATTTATATTTGTTAAAATAAATGTTTCTTGTTTCATCTCTGTCTTAACCTCACCTGTCGAAGTGACCACAATACAATGTAAAAGTCCTGCATTCAAACTCCTACCTAAGTAAAAGTAGAGAAGTAAAATGTACAGATTATTAAAGGTGGAAGTAGCCCACTTGTAATGCAACATTCTGTTGTAGTATTATGTCTTCAGACTCAGAAGTCGGACTAAAATGTAATATATTTATATTGTGATATTTAAGTTTGAGTGTGCAGGTGTGAGGGCACGATAGTGTGTGTCTTTTTTTAAAGTCTGTTGGACATTTGAATGTCCGGTTGGCATTGGACAGTGGTGGTACCACCGTCATGGTGCATTTGTTGAGCGTCAGTGAGGGGGTGGGGATGGGGGGGGGGGGGGGGGGGCAGAGGTGTGGAGGTGGAGGGCGAGCTGACAAAATCAATAGTTCCATCAAATCAGGGCAAGACCTTAACATTTGCATTTCCACTGAATCAGAGCCTGCGAAGAAAAAGCCCTCCATTGAGGGGAAACTTGTTTGACGTGTGAATGAGCCAATGCGTCAGGCCTTTGCCGAAACACATTCATGCCTTTACAGATTTGGACAGAGTCTTCGTCTTTCGCTTAGATCCTGCTGGAAAACTCAGGCCTTCTTTAGTCACTTTTTCCCCCCATGCAGGCTGCTTGGCAGTCGGGCCCTCCTGCAGTCAGGGTTGGACTAGCGGCGGAGGGAGAATGGCTCGTTGATCACACACTCTTCTTCCTCTTGACCTTACTGTACTGGATGTCTTTACCCTCCAAACAAATCTTCTGAAATAGCCACCAAGCATCAAAGCGGTCATTGACACTACTTTGAACCGGAGATGTCGAAGAAGATAAACCCACCCACGTTTGGCAGACCATTTTCCAGAATCACCTATTTTCTCATGTAAATTCATACCGGGCCTACACATCAAACTAAGCAGCTTTAGAACAATATAATATAAGTTTAAGACCTGTATGTACAAGATGTTTTTGTGTCATCACAACTAGTCCAACTGGCATCTTACACATGAGGAACCCTAAAACATCTTTTTCAGTGAAGTAGGAGACATCTTGTATCCAGTAGTTGAAATATACAATGAGAAATATAGAAAGATATAAGATAAGTTAATCTAAGCAAATTCTAACCAGGTAATTGAACTGTTCTTGTGGGAAAATCATAGTGCACATAGATGATTATTCCATGCAAAGTAGGCTACGTCATGTGTCTTACAAAATGTCTGGTCTGTAATGCTTTTTTATTATTATTTTTTAAGGAGTTTCCTTATGATGATATTCATTTTTAAAATTGTATTTCATGCCTTTATTTTGACAGCAACAGTAGAGAAATGACAGAACATAAGGGGAGAGAGAGTTGAGGAATAACATCCCCTGCCCTACAGGGTGCCACACGATGAGCTTCACTTTGCTTATGCTGGTAAGTCCTTCATGTGACTCACATTACAGTAATTGTATTTTGCCATAGCTTATACAGTACATGGATACATGCAATTACCTAATACTCCTTCAACAGGGACAACACATACAGAACAGAAGTCTTTGGGGAAACTAGAAATAAGTATAAAAAAAATCTCTTTTTAAAACTTTTATCCAACAAGCTTCCTTCATACAGCTCTCTGCATTGCTTGCGTTACCACAAAGTAGAATTGATATTTTTCTACAAACTCAGAGAGCAGTCTTTTCTTTCGCCCATTCTTTGGGCATGTGAAATGAGACGATGATGTGCTATGCGATGACAGATCCTGAACGGAAATTGTCCATATTTGGGATACCTGTCACTCTGCCTCTCAACCTGCCAGTTAGTCAAATTACACATCATAATATCTGGCAGGGCTCCCAGGTAAAGCCACAACAATTTGATGTTGACAGTTTGAACATGTGGCCAGCTGTAGTGCTCCAGAAAACCCGCCGTTTTGTCAACGGTCACGGCTTATCTCCTGCGAGGTTTTGCATAAAGAGAAGGAAGAGCACTTTCCCACGCTGCTTTACATGTATTTTATTTCAACAGTAGATGTTGAAATAGAAGTATGTAGAGGAGGAGCTTTCACTAGCTGCCTCTAATGTAGTATAAATCAGTTAAGTAGTTAACCACTGAAGATAGTGTTAATAAGTGTTATTACCAACTGGCATTTTCAGCCCTGGTTAAAAGTGCTTTCATAATCATGCAGCATTCAAACACACACAACGGATCTAGGCCTGAGGTTAATATGGTGAACCTGCCAAAACAACATGTTCCACCGCCCTGCCTATTTCTGTGCTCACTGTTTTCCATATATTCAAACTTTGTTTGCACTGCAAATAATATCATAACATAACATCCTGGATTACAGTATATCAGATAACAGGGAAATGTTTCTGATGCTTTGATTCTGTATTAATTCGAACCGCCAGCAGTCTGTCTCAATGCACGTACCGAACTCCTAATATTCACATAACAGAAGTGGATGGAAACGTGCATTCATTTAAATTTTCTTTTGCAGATTTTCTAGTAATTTGGTTAAAAATGATACTGAGTTTGTATTAAAACTTGGCTTGTGAGCTTGTGAAACTTGTGTAAAGATAATGACCTCTTCTGAAGAGTTCATCATGTTTTTGTAATCCTCCGTGTCCTCCTTGGCTACGTAGCAACTGTGTGGAGGAGGGGTGGGGGTGAAGCGTGATCACAGAAGGCTTGTGTCATGTGGACGCGCCAACAGAATTGTTGTCATTACTCAGAATTCCTCATGGGGGAGACAGAAACTACGCACTATAGCTGTTTGAGGCCCAAAGAACATTTGTGCAGCAGGATATTGTTTTTTCCTTTGTTTTCCTACCATTGAGCATTTCCGGATCCCTCAAATTTATCTTGTGACCCTTTGGAGGGGCCAGACACCTCAGTTGGGTACTACTGGACTATACTACCAAACTGTATATGTTATAAAATAGTTAAAACTAGCACCATCTTAACAAGCTGCAACAGTAAAGTTAGTACTTTTACTTGAGTAAAGGATCTGAGCACATTTTCCACCGCTGGTTATCCTTCCTGTCCCCTCCGTTGGGATGTTTCTCTGCCCGAGGTGTCCAGGACAATTAACAGCAGCTCTGCTCTCCAGGTACGTGGCAGAGTGTGAATTATGGTAATAGCTTCTGGCAGGAGAGAAAATAAGAGCAGTTAGTAAAATGAATGTGCTGCTGCTCCTCCTGCGGTCCTGGGGTACAGCTGCAGGAGGAGGAGCTTGATCTGGGTTTCTTTATGCAGTATGGTCCCACTCAACATCTCTTCTATTCAAAGGGCTTCAGAGTGCATGTGTCTGTTTGCACATGTGTCATCCCTGCTTAATCTCAAGTCCAGCCTCCTTTCCATTTGGCCTTTGCAGATGCACGTTTTTGGGCACTGATCAGAGTGGCGTTATTTGTCCAACGTAGCCGATGCCAGCTTCCCCTCAGTCCATCAGGCCCAAGGGCCCCAGTCTGCGTTGTGTCTTAACATGGCCCGCTAAGCTTCAAACAGACGCCACACTGTACTGGAGACTGGATCCTCGTTCCATACTTTGAAGTGGGAATCCTTGCACTAAGCACATTCTAACGTCACCATAGTTAGGTTTTGATGGGATCCAAATGTCGAGGCTGGCTCTGTTATACTGGCTCCTTCTGAACTACACATCTTACTTTGGCTGTTTCTCCTTAGGAAACATGACCTTAGACACTCATTTGACCACCTAAGCTGCAGTGACTGGCATGTCCTGCTCCCGATGTGTCTTTATGTCTGTTCGAATTAAAAGCTATTAGTCCCATTTTATTAACTGCTGGCTGAGGTAGGAAGTAAACATTTAACAGTATAACTCCAGTCGAAACTAATAGTAGCAGAAGGTGGTGGAAGGGTTGTTTTTCTCTCTCATTCCTGCCTCTCTGTGTAACTAAGGTCTGCCAGGAGCATTGGGAACAAGTTAGCTCCAGGTACAAGCAAACTGTCACCTCCATGTTATTGCCTAACTGTATTTAACGGTATTACTGTCACATCGCCTGTCTGTTTACACTGATGACAGCTGCTAGTGCTCAAACACGCACACGTGTGTGTCTGCACAAACAATACTTTATAATTCAAACAATCACAGATAAGAATCTAACCGTATTACTTACCCACCTGAGCTAAACTGCTTCCTGGGCTTCTTGTTGCATAAGCCTCCACGTTCATCAGCTGCCCATCATGTTTTCCGACAGTAGGAGAATGACTTGCCTGTAGAGGGAAATGTTTGTGTTTTCCATGTGAAGCTTCCAAGCCGCTGGCAGTAACGGCGGTGGCTGAGTCTGACACAGGCCTCTTGATGAACTCCAGGATGCCATTAGTTTGAGTGACTGACTGTGTGTGTGTGTGTGTGTGTGTGTGTGTGTGTGTGTGTGTGTGTGTGTGTGTGTGTGTGTGTGTTGAGTCTCTGTTTGCTCTTATTGGCTCGTTGCCTCTGTACCTACCACTCTGTAGCCATGGCCTTTTTTTTTTTTTAGCCAGGTGTAGCAACACCTGATGGGGCTTTTGATATAGAAATAGACCCACAGCTGTATTACTTTAGCTGTGGGCACAGTGGTGGAGGCTAACTAAGTACTGTAATTAAACCTACAGTAATTGATTTCATTGGCTACTTGGGGGCAGAGGAAACAAGTTGTAAAGACAACAGTGACATATCATCGTCTTCATGGCAAACTTTTTTAGCAACAGTTCCCTATTTACTGTACACACCAAGCAGACACAGAGCAACATTATCATTCGTTTGGACTCAAGTTTCTAGTCACATGATGAATTTAAGTCCACATTTCACTCTCTTTTAGCTCTGTTTTTGGTCTCTGTCATCTCCTGAGGGAAACATCTGTCTCTGTTCACCATCTAGTTTCTAAGTGTGTCTGTCTGCCGTTTGGTGCTGAGCAGGTTCTCTTAAAACAGCTGCCTGCTGTGGCCAAAATTGACGCCATGATAGCGGTGAGACTGAGAGTGAACCAAAACAGTAAAGTTGCAGCCGGACAGCTAAGCAATGAGCTGAAAGTCATTACAAAGCTCTGTAAAGCTGTTGGGGAGCTGCAGGTCGAGTACTGTGATAGTTCATCAAGCATCTTTGAATAGTTTTTTTTACATTGTCATTTCATACATCATTATTATAAATAATATTGATTATAGCCGCTTGAAAGCGTAAAAGCAAAATTAATCATGCTGAGTGGCCCCTTTAATAGTCTTATACTGTATATGCTGTATTATAGGATTTGTTTATGATAATGTATTAATCAGTTTCTGCATAGTCAGTAGTAGGGATAGACTGATTATCGGCCCTGGCCGATTATCGGGCCGTTTTTTGGCAGTTTGCAGATTATCTGTATCGGCGTTTTATTTGCCTGATAACCAATAAAGTAAATTAATGAAAAAGTGCGCTACTTTGGCTCTGCTACGGCTCTGTGTCTGTCCCTCTGCTTCGGTTTCACTCACCACTGAATCTGACTTAAAGGTCCAGTGTGTTCATTATCAAAATCTGTTTTGCCCGTTCACAAACTTGTCCTTTTTGTAAATATTTACCACCACCATCATTTCCAATTATTCCTTTTGGCTTGAAATTTTACATTTGCTTTCGCATGAACTGGGGTAGACGCTCCATATTCATGCGCCATCTTGAAATACGTTAGCCGGTAAGGGACATACAGGACATACTGCTCCGCCTTTTGCGTTTTCGCTGTCACACGATAAACTCCCAGGTGCTGCTAATGCTGCTAATGGGTATCGTAGCTTCCCGGCCCCGGCAACTTTGAAGAAGGAAACATGGAGGGACCACACGTATTCAAAATCCAAATTTCAGGAACAGGAGTCTACTTCTTCGCCCAGAAAAAGGAAAAGGATATTGAAAAGAGCAAGAGACCGGCTTTTTGAAACGTGAAGGCTACCGTAGCTGTGGTACGTACTTTGAACTGCGTGGCACGAGAGAGTTGATTGCGATATATGATCTCAACGCTAGATGGGAGAAATTCCTACACATTGGACCTTTAATGTCCCGCTTTTTTTGGTATTGGTACTTTTACTAAAGCAAAGGGTCTGAATATGTACATACATACACCACTGAGCACAGGCACCCGTGTAGTCTTACTTCTACGACCTTACGTCAACAGCTTCACCGCACCGCTCCAGCCATTTCAGCTCGTACCTTTATCTCGGTGGGTGAGCGCTGCAGCTTGTAGCCAGGCCAACGGCTTCTTTTAGTTTTCAGTGTTTAAACTTCAGTTTTATATGCGAAACGTGCGTAAGCCCAAACATGCTGCGGCCTGCTATGTAAACCGCCGAGGGGCTTGTTGCCGCGTGCGTGGAGAGTCGCTGTACAGGAGGCTACAGTGCGGCTGCTGTTTGTGCAGGTGTGCTGCAAAATGACGTCTTATTATGAAATATGCTGGACCTTCGTAGCCTTTGTTTTTTCAACCATTTGGTGTGGTGAAAAAAAACCCCATTTGAGAGTCAAGAAAAACAGTGTGATTTCCGGCGGGGGTCCACCTCCTTCAACCTCTCAAGCGGGTGAAACGGAGAGCAGAGGAGGGGGCACAGTCAGCGTTTATTTATAGAGAGGCTACTTTCATGTGTGGACTGCCAGCTGATATTTCCAACATTAAGCTGTGGGCAGCCTCTGAACTTTGCAGAGAGACACCTGTGAGCTCTGCCTGGCTATTGCTCCTCTCACAGCGACGGAGAGAGCTTGTGCTTTAGCTGGCAACGGGCCAGTCAGGAACTGTCACTCCTCATGTACATCACAGAGGGAGACGTCTTCATTTGACATGTAACACAGGGAGGGGGGCTTCGTATGATTACCTCCCCACAGGTACCAATTAACCAATACTGACTGGAGACTCCGTTTTACTTTGTTCTTGAATTGTAAAATAAAAGAGTTTACTTTAATGATATAGCACTTTTCAAAAACCAAGTGCTTGCAGACATACAGTAGGCGTAAGAGGAGATTAAAACATTCATTCATGGGAGCACAAAACAAATAATACTATACCACAATTAGGTTACAAGAGAATAATGTGTAAATAAAAACAATAAATAAATGAACTGAAATAGCCAAATTAAAAGCCAGTGTAAAACTAAGTATTTCTTTTAAGAAAAAAAGCCAAACGAGATGGTTCCAGCTTCTTAAATATGAACATTTGACTGCTGGTCGATTCATCGAGAATATAATTGACAGAATAGTTGATTGTGAAAATAATCCTTACTTGTAGCCCGAGTTGTAATCGTATCAAATATGTCTTCATATTACATATAATCATCAAAAGTGAATGTTTTATTAGTAGTAATTGAATGCATTTCTTCACTCTCATGACAACTGAGCAAACTTCACCTGCTGATGAAGGCCATGAAATGCAGCTGAAAGTTTCGGGAGAAATCTAGAAAGTTGACCTTAAGCCGTTGAGAATGAACCATCACGCTTTTTAGTTTTTTAACTAGTACTTATAAACGGTTACAGGGAGTAAAATGTCTGTAAGTGATTTTCTCACATGGTCACGATCATATGTCACATGATTACAGCCTTGTTATATGTTCATTACAGTCATGTGTTAACTGTTTACAGGTTAATTATTTAATCACTACTTCCTAGCTTCATTGTTTATTAATGAATACAATCATACTTAAAATAAGTATTTAAATGATGTTATGTCTGTTTACAACTGCATTTGAATGTGTTTTAAACCATTTATCAGGTTAACAATAGCAGCAGCGTCAGGGTAAAAATGCGTGCAATGTTTGTCCGTCCACAAAAAGGGTCAAGTAGCAAAAAAAAAAAGTGTAATTTGGCAGCAACAAAAACATCTGCTCGGTTCAGTCATGTTGATGTTGGCGCAGAGCTCAGCGTGGTTTGTGTAGTCCGACTGTGGTCCTCAGCTTGCCTGTTGCCCTCATGGGAGCTTCCCCTTCCTCTTTACCCCCCCACCCCCCTCCTCCCCTGCCTCCCTTCTCCCCTATTGCACTTTATGCAGCAGTTAAGTTATTTTACATCATGTCTACTCCCCACAACAGCCCTCCCCCTTTCTACAAATCTCTCTTGTCATTATGAAAATAGTGCTCTGCTGCAGCTTTGCACGCCAGCGTCTGGCGAGAGAATGGCCCCTCTGTGGACGCGGAGTTTGGTACGGTGTGTGTGTGTAAAAGTGTGTGTCAAGGTGTGTGTTTCATGGAACAGGAGAAGGGAGATGAGTGATTGCTCACAGGTGACTGCAGCACAAGTTGCTGGATAGGAGTCGTTTTGAGTGTGACAAGGCAACGTTTCCAACGTCAGGTGTAATTATGACAAACGGCCGGGGTCAGAGCTCAGGTAAAAGCCCTGAAAAAGGGGGTTACAAATCAATACAAATGCAAGCACAGATTGCATACTGTATACTGCTCTCTCACGCCCTGCACTGTTTACTATAAGTAGCAAATCATTGTCAAACAGCACTGTAATGGAATTATGGAAATCCATATCAAAACGACAGCTCAGCTTGGCAGTTTTTACATACATACACACGGTTTGATAGATTTTTGTTTATGTACTGTAAGAATGATACACCTTCAGCATCAACACAAATCTCACAATAAGTGAGATTTAACAGTAAGTAATAACAGTATTTAAAAAAAATGACCAGCTTTTTGTAGCCTATAGCTTAATAAAGTTTTCACTCGATACCCACTCATCCTGTAAGACTTCTCTGTACTCTTGTAGGCTGAAAGGTGCGCTAAACTTAATACTCAAACACCTGAAAATCGTAATGTAAAAATAGTTTGATATATTTTTTTTGGTCCAGACTGAGGAAACATAACACTTAAACTTACAACTTTAATACTTTTAGTGTTAGGGTAACATCAACATAAAACATACTAAAAGACAAGGACACTCTTTATTACTGCCGCTGCCAGTAAATCATTAAAAAGCCCATGTTAGTGCTTCTGTCACGTCCTCTCATGCCGTGCAGTACGACTGGAAAATGCCACAAAATCTCCAAGCTCACATGAGACAGAAATAGCAGAGGCATGATCTGACCTGTTAGGTGAGCATGTGTGTCTGAATCCATGCCAGTTCCTAATTGTCTTTAATCCTCATCTATCATCTTGGCAGGCCCTTCCACACCCCCCACACACCCCCCTCCCACATCCCCCAATTCAGCTCCCTGATTGGCTGAGAGCCAGTGGACAGACAGTACACAGAGTTCACAGCCATTGTGATGTAACAGTGGGAACTCTACCTGAGGGCTCCCTTTTGTCTCTCCTGAGCTGCTTCTGACCCCATTAGTCAGCATGCTTTGCGTTTCGTGAGTGATACAGTCTGTACACACACCCTTCAACCTTTCATTAGCGCTCACAAGCCTCTTTTATTGTTTACTCTGGCTGTTCTGACATGTCAATCACACAAGCAGGCAGGCACGTACAAACAGACAAACAACACACACACTTACACGTAGACTTTGACAAGTGACAGAGGTGGAAAAAAGGTTGTGCAAACTGGAAGTGCCGGTTTTGGGGCTTTCAAACAGCAGTGAGTGGCGTGAATGGCTGCCCAAGGGTTGGATGAGTAAGCTGGTTTGTCTCTTTGTCTGTGAGTTCATCACTGACCTCATTCTTTAATTTCCCTGGAAAACAACTTGGTCAGGCTCACACGGAGCCAAGATTACCAGGTCTAGACAATGACTGTGAAACCAGCAGGACCAAGTGGGAATGCTGATTGCAGTGAAATCTGTTGTCGTGTTTGATTTAAAGAAATGAATAAAGGTTCAGTGGAACTTCAGTGGAATACAAACTCCCACTGCAAGTCCACCGCAGTGATTATCATCAACAATTATCCATAGTCGTTTTTTATATTTAGTTCTTCAGATCCTTCTCCTTAACTAATTGAAGATAATCAGGCCATCATAACACATAGAGGGCCCTATTTTAACGATGACAAACGCAAGTAGTTTTGTGGGCGGATCTCGGGCGCTGTTGCTATTATGCCGGCGAGATAAATGACTCTTGCGCCCAATGCAAATCTAAATCTTTGAAGTAGCTACATTACTCATAGGTGTGGTTTGGGCATAACGTGCAATAAACCAATCAGAGCGTTATCTCACATTCCCTTTAAAAGCAGGCGCGCTTGTTTCATGGCGGATTGCTATTATAATGGCGGATTTGCTAGGCGCACGCCAGGAGCGGTTCACAGCCGAGGAGATCTACGTTTGCTATTGATTTTGTTGTTGTTGACAAAATGTAAATAAAGAAATGTCACAAAAACATACTTTCCGATGTTTTGCGCTGACTCTCACTGAATCACGAGGTTATGAACGCATGATGGTGATATTTTTACAATGTAGTCTAACATTAGACCGAGATTACCTCACTATAGACGATGCAGCTCTTCTGTCTCTCCCCTCCCGTGCTGCTGCTGGGGCATTTGGGTTAAGTGGCATCGGCACATGCAGTTCAACATCACATCTCCTTAAGTCCTCTAATATTTCCTCATTTATGTCATCAAAACATCCATGATTCATGGAAATGTGTAAAACAAGGTCATATTTTTCCTTGTATTTATGTATGTCCAGTGGGTATCTTTAAAGTCAAAGTTATTTTAGAACCTCTTCATGTTACTATACCACCACTGCAGCACACCGCGCTAAAACCTCAGTTTAATAGTGATTTTTACACAGCATGAGGACTGGATTTTGTTTCCCATCTCTTACATTTGTGTTATGATATAAGGGATGCACAAGAGAAACAAAACAGCAAATGAGTAGTTATTATTATTATATAGTAGTTACTTATTTAACATTGAATAATACGTTTTGAGGCCTTGGGGTAAGACATGGCTGGTCCTCTGTAACTATTGGGACAGGACAGGGTCAGACTGGTGCTACTTAGGCCATGGGGTCACAGGGTTAGGGGTTCACACACACTCCCAACTGCCCCTTACCCTCCCTCTCAGTCCTGTCCAGCAGGTGCCACAATGTGGCCTTGACTGGGGAATATGCAATGCTGGGAATGTGAGTGTAAGAGCGCTGGTCCTCTGGGACAACGTGGGGCAGATCTGTGACAGCACGGCTGTGATCTCGGCAGGCCGGGGGTACTGAGGGTGACAGACTGAGCCAGACTGGAACGCGGGTCACTTTCCACCGCACGCCTGACACCTTTTGATGTCTGATCATTGCTGCCCGCCGACAGTTGGTGGCTCTTCTACATCCACGCCTGTCCCACATTGCACTGGCAGACCACCCATATCTGAAAAAATGTCCTACCAGGTTTAAGTTTTCTCAAGAATGCGGCCCATCTGAGCATCCTCTAGCCCATCTGGACCCCTCTTAACCTGGGAAACCCTGCCATGATTGCAGTCTGTATGCATTTTTGGTGTGTGGCCTCCCATTGGGGACAGTTGAGAGCCTCTGTAAGCTAATTCCAAAGTCTCAATATCATCTAAAGAAATTCACATGTATCTCACTTGTATGAAGTAAATAAATGCCTCAGAGATTGATTTACACTTGTGTAGTATGACAAGGAATTCATGCAGCTCAAGATACATGTTCGCTACGATAAGATCAAGGATTTATTTTTCTTGTTGCATATTTGTTACTCACCTATGTACAACTAAGATTAAGTGAATAGAGGTTGATAGATTAATTTTTAGCGGGTTAAAGGTACTTTCCCCTGATTTTTCCTGGCCCTTAATTTAGAATACTTTAACCCCTGATCACTTTTACTCATTCAGGCCAAAGTCTTCTTGAGCTGTTGTTTATTCAGACCAACGGCAGCTAATTGGCTTTCATATGGAGCATTTGATAGTGTTTATGGGAGTTTGTCGGAACAGATGTGAAATGTTGAGAGCTGTTAAAGACGTAGATAAAAGGTAAAATGCCTTTGAGCAGATAAGGCAGAGAGGAGGGCGGCAACCAACCTGGCTCTGTGTGTGTGTGTGTGTGTGTGTGTGTGTGTGTGTGTGTGTGTGTGTGTGTGTGTGTGTGTGTGTGTGTGTGTGTGTGTGTGTGTGTGTGTGTGTGTGTGTGTGTGTGTGCGTGCGTGTGCGTGCGTGTGGTTGACTCACTGGCAGTTTGGCAAAGTTCATTGTTTTCAATATCGGCACATCACGAGCACATTATTTGCTAATACAATAAGACACTATATGAAATAAAGGGAGGCCGCCTTGCTTACATTTATTTTAGTTTATTTGTGGTTTAACCGTTCTAGTACTACAACTTGATTATTTTTTTATAATTTCATAATCAATTCCTGCTCCAGGTTTCCCACCGTGGTCAGAAAGAACAGGGGAGACACTTTGTTTCTCTCACTATGACTCTAGAGTCGCTACTTGCTCCAAAGCTAATCGCCGTCACTCTCTCACTTCCTCCTCGTGCTAAAACACACTCCCCACACACACATGCCGGCTGTTAGTATGTTTGTGTTATTGTGTGATTTTTGATAACCTGGCAACTCAAAGTTGTTATCAGTAATGTTTTATAACTGACCTACAAAGCATCAGTAAATGAACAAGTTACATCACGTAAACCCTTCATATGGGTGACTCATTTGAAAGCGGTAGTGTTTGGTGTGTGTCAATAGGCTATGCAATTTTAATTGACACCTGCCAGGCGATGTTTTTCTTATACAAAATGTATCATTGTTTCTTTATTTAATTATTTGTAGCATCTCAAAGCTACTTTCTTATGCACTCCCTGTAAATTGTATGCATGCCTCTCTATTTCTTGGAACCTATTTGGCAAACCCTGCTGCCAAACACAACTCACTCACATTAATTACTGTACTAGACATTTTATGAGTTTATGATGATATGAGTCAGAGGTTATGTCTGTGAGACTCCATTGTTTTGTTGTGGCTGTGCTTTTGGGTCTTGATGTGTGTGTCATCTGGTAAAGAATTTGTGGTGGCATCACTGGCACTTCAGACTGAGTGTCGCGCTGGTGGGGACCAGCGTGGACGGGATGTTTCAGGTATTGGTGAAATGATAAAATAAGACCCTTGATTTTGATTAACTGATCCATGAGCTTGAAGACTTCTCAGACACCAAAACACATTGGTGCTTGATAATGTTATGACATAGGACTTTACAACTCTAAAAAAGTTATCATGATGACAATCATTTTACCTTTCAGTGAGGTGATTGCGAGGTTAACACTAAAACTCCGGTATTCACGTAACAAAAGTAAATCTACCAGGAGTGTGTGCTTGGATGTATTTTATTGGCCAGTGCTCAAAGGAGACTTTGTACCGCGTCATTGCAAACATTAAGCCAGGTTCAGACCGCAAAAAAAAAAAAGCCCTGTGATAAAATAATAAAAAGTTGATGGTGATTGATTCAGGTACTTATTAGGGCTGTCAAAATGAACGCAATAATAACGAGTTAACGCATATTCCTTTTTAACACTTTAGAAATCAGGAATGGATGCAGCAGTAACGTGTGGGTGGCTAGCAGGAAAAAAACTCCTTTAGCAGAAATGGATAAAGAAAAGGGTCTTTTGAATGGCAGGTTCAGTTTCTAAAGCCCTTCCAGATGGTTCTCTCGACAAGACTAAAGTTATTTGCATGTACTGTCGATTGCAGTGCATTGAGTTACCACCGGAGGACGTCGAGTCTCAAATACCACTTGCTGATCAAGCAAACGGCTGCTACGACTCTTCCCCCTCGCCCAACCTCGCATTACATTGTTACAGTCAGCTGACCAATGTTCTTGTACAATGTGTCTGCTGTAATGCACGAGGGCCATTGTTTTGTGTTGAGCTGTTTAAAAAAAAGAAGAAGGAATGTTTAGTTAACCTTTACACTACATTGTGTTAGTAATGTTACATTCAGGTCAATATTCCCATCTGTTTTTGCGATTATTCAAATATTTGAATCGATTGACAGCCCCTAGTACTTCAAATTCAAATTATGACCCAGGAAGTCCAGTTTGAGTAATAGTTTGAAGGCTTATCAGATGGGATAACAGCTGTTTATAATGGTAGGATATAATGAAAGGAAGGATTTTACAACTCTGAAGAGTTATCAAGAGGAGCATCATTTTATCTTTCTTTGATGAGGTTAACAAGAGAATTACAGTGTTCAACTTACAAAGAAATAATGTACCAACTAGCCTATATATGTGCACTTGCACATATATAGCTGGTGACCTTGCTGGATGATATCGCATTGCGTTGTGTGGCAAAAGTTGAGGGAAGTGTCAGTATTTGTTTAGCCTAAAGTGAATCGTTTGTTTTCTCCTTTGGTTTTTCTGCCTGTTCTTCTCTTCTTACGCTTAACATATTTCTACCACTAGGGGGATAACGGACGAGATAATTCGAGTTTGAAGAGTAATGTGCAAGAGTAATTAATTTGTGGTAAGAATAAGGAGTGCATGCAGCTGGCTGTCAGCTGTTGTCTTTCCGGTGAGTTTAAGTGCAACCTTGTATAGAAAACAGATGACGCAAAGCTTCCGATCAGACCATCTCGTTCTTTGCTCTTGGCGTGATGCCCCAGAGTGTGGTGTAACCTCACGATAATTTAGACAACTAGGTTAAGTCACGGTTAAGGACACTTAATTCATTTCTCATTGTAATTATCTAAACCACACCTATAATGAAAACCAGCTATTACATATTTAGTACACAAACTGGTATGAAAACACATTTGCTTGTCAGTATTTGTACATTGCACATACACATAAATACACAAACCCACCATGTAACCATGCAGCAGCAGCGTTAAAAATCTGTGATCAGCATGGCAGAAAATGTGTTTTCTCTGACCTCTGCATATTCTGAGAGTTACATCAACAGCAACCAAGAAACCACACAGGGAATACAAACTATGATGCATCATGTCTTTTTCCATTAAGCCTGTCAGCAAAATTGTTCTTTTGTCCAGGTTTTTATAAAAAAACAAGTGAATTACCCCACAATATATTCCAAGCTTTTTCCAATGTTTTTTTTTTTCTTCTAAAAAAAGGTGTAAAAACAACCACCCTCCTTTATAAATCCCCCATCACCACCACACACACTTAATGTAGCTTAATAGCGGTTTAAAAGCCTGCTTGCTCACAAAGCTGGCAGGTCAGAGCTTGTGATTGAGTCAATGAGACCATTATGTTCCCTCAACTGCAGCCAGAGCCCATAACCTGCTCAACCCGCAATGCTTATGGGCCCATAGGAAAAGCAGAGGAAGCACACACGCTGGTTTAAGCACACCAGCATTGACACCTACTGTACAAGGTACACCTCTGTAGACTTAAGTTTTTTTTTTAGTCGTGCGTACAATCGACGGCGCAGGGTCCGGCGTAGACGCAGACCTTTCTGCGTCTACGACGGACCCTACGCCGTAGCCTGACGTGCAGCTCTCGATAAATGTAACTACGCGTCGCAGCGACGCACGCCGCTCGGCAGTGGCTTGGTATTGTTGCATTTCCCCTGACTCATTTCCTGGTTCTCCTTCTCCATAAACAACATGAAATCAAGGAGAGGGTTCACTTTTCCTGCTCCAGGTTTCCCACCGTGGTCAGAAAGAACAGGGGAGACACTTTGTTTCTCTCACTATGACTCCAGAGTCGCTACTCGCTCCGGAGCTAATCGCTGCCACTCTCTCACTTCCTGCTCGCTCTAAAACACACTCCCCACACACACACACACACACACACACACACACACACACACACATGCTGGCTCAACGCACACACCAGCGTACAAGTATAAACAGGCCACTTACGTAGGCTACGGCGAAAGCTCTGCGTGGAGCCTCCGCACGAGCCTCCTCACGACCATAAAAACCCCTTTACACACTTAGATTTAATTTTCAAGTTAGATTCTTACACCTAGCAGGGCAACAAAATAAAGGTCTGGCCTGAGAGTGGCACCAGAGGAAAAGACAGGGCTTTATTTGTTGTACTTATCCACTGCATAGGAGACAACCCCAGTTGATTTCCATTAAAAAGTTAAAAGGTTAAAAGGAAAGTGACTGCTCTGCTTTTTATCTGGGGTGGGGAAGTTGACCAGACATACATTTTGCCAAACCAATCACTTCGTCCTCATGCCTTACTATACTTGTACAAGCCACACAAAGATGAGAGCCATGTTATATTGGAAGTGTTTTCAATCAGTATGTTTTGGTTTTTGCAAGAGGGAAGGATTAAATGATGAGGACTAACTGGTTGGTTTGGCAAACGTACATCTGGTTTCTACCTCAGATATTGAGCAGTGCACGCCCCCTTTCCTAAGCTTTTCAATCCCTAAGCCTCAAGCTGGATTTAAACTTGATGCAAATTGATGTAGATTCTGATGGGAAAACCTACTTGGCAATTAACCTGATTCTGATTCTGCAACACTTGACAAACTACGGTAGAGAGTAGTACGAAAGGCCGAAAATCTGCATAGGGAGGTTGGTTGGGGTGGTGGATGGGTCAGACTGGGGATTGTGTCCCGTATGTCACATTTCCTAAACCCAACCGTCCCGTTCTTCTTTTCCTAAACCCAACCGTCTCGTTATTGTCCCGCATGTCATGGAAACGTAAGCCCACCCACGACCTTTTCCTTAACTTAAAGTGCTCATATTATGCTCATTTTCAGGTTCATAATTGTATTTAGAGGTTGTACCAGAATAGGTTTATGTGGTTTAATTTTCAGAAAACACCATATTTTTGTTGTACTGCACATTGCTGCAGCTCCTCTTTTCACCCTGTGCATTGGGCTCTCTGTTTTAGCTACAGAGTGAGGCATCTCACTTCTGTTCCATCTTTGTTGGGAGTCGCACATGTGCAGGACTGCTAGCTAGTCAGTTGCAGAGCATGAGGGAGTGCCATGCTAGCAGCTAGGTGAGCATTATAACGTGTGTTACAAAGTGACGCACGTTCGTCACGGAAGTAAAGGCTGGACTACAACAGAGCTGTTTGGAGCAGTTTGTGAACAGTTTGGGGTGGACTTTTTCACTTTGATAACCTTTAACGTGCACAAAAAAGATATATAACACAGTAAAGGAAAGCCAAAAAGCATAATATGAGCACTTTAAGGGGCCGTGTTAATTTCACGGAATTCTTCCGTGGGCCCATCACAGAATTTTCGGCAATTCCGTGAAACTGGCACAGATTTGAGTTAAGGGGCTGTGTTCATTTCACGGAATTCTGTGAGATCAGGTTGAATCAGACCATATCATTCTTCACAGTCACTGTTTTTACATGCGCTGAGCAAACCATTTACAGAAAATATTACTTACTGAATGTTTAATACTGAAAAGGATCACACGGGCACCTGGATGGCTCAGTTGGTAGAGCGGGCACCCATATATGAAGGTTTACTCCTCGATGTTTGATTCCGTCATGCGGCCCTTTGCTGCATGTCATTCTCTCTCCCCTTTCATGTCTTCACCTGTCCTGTCAAGTAAAGGCCTAAAAATGCCCAAAAATCTAGAAACACAAGCAGCTCACACCGACCAAACCCATTTCTTGGAGTCCCCATGTAGGGACCGCAGCTGGACTAATGCTGTGATTAGATTAGATAAAATTAGATTAGGTTAGATAGACTGCATTGATCCCAAATTGGGAAATTTCAGTGCTTTATGTGTGTTATGTATGTGAAATGGAAATGACTGTTGCTTTGTCGCAGGTAGTCTGAACACACAGTTAGGCTCTTGAGCTTAATACTAATTTGCTAACAACACTAACAACTAAACATTTAAAGAACCCCATATTATGCTCCTTTTCAGCGTCAGATTTGTACTCTTGGGGTCTACTAGAATGATTTTACATGCTTTGATGTTCAAAAGAACACGTTATGTTTCTCATACTGCCCATTGCTGCAGCTACTCCACCTGAAACACTCTGTCTGAGTTCTAGGCCCGCCTTCCTGAAAAGTCCAGTCTGCTCTGATTGGTAAGCTGGCCCACTCTGTTGTGATTGGTCAACCAAATTCAAACAAGCTTTCTCAGGCAGCACCTTTGGGCAGCACATTTGAAAAACAGGGCTGGCTTTTTCAATCAATGACATCATTAATTGATGAATTTTAAACAGGAATGTGGGCGAGCCGTTTTAGGCAGTTGAGAAAAAGTGCTCTCCCACAGACAAATGTGTTTTTTTGTACTTTATACATCTATTACATACACAAGAAAATGATATAACACACTAAAAGACGGGAACAATTTCACAAAGCATAATAGGGGCTCTTTAAGAAGTAATGCATATTAGATTGTCTGCATGCTACCATGCTAATGTTAGCTTCTTTACATCAACACAGTCAGCAGGAGAACAGCATTAAGATTCGTCTTCTGGGCAGCAAGAATGTCTGTAACGAATTTAATGGCAATCGTTCGAGTAATTGACAAGATGTTTCACTCTGGACCACAGTTTTGCTCTACGTTGATATCTCTACAGCTACATCGCTAGCTTGTAGCTAAAATATTAGCTGTCCAAAGGGAAGAGTTGCATGTTAGCAGAGCTGCTATTGTTTAAGTTACAGTTTAATTAGCAATGTGCAAAGTATTCCGAATATTTCCCCTGGCTCTATAGCACTACGAAGATTCTGATGGCTTAATTATCTTATAGCATCCCAGTTATTGCTAAATGATGTTGGGTTGTGCCACAGTTAAGTCAACGTTATAAGATAATAAGTTCAGGTTTGTGACAAACAAAACATGTTCTTCAGTGGCACATTTTATAATACTACTTTCAACCATTCTCAATGGTAATCCCATCTGTACATTTCGAGACACATAATACATTTACATTATACCCTGTTTAGAATACACCACTGCAAGTTATCTTTGCATATTTACATCCAAGACACACACTCAAAGGACTGGACACACACCCATGGCACAATGGCAGGCCCTATGGGTGGGGGAACAGTCTCAGGTAGATTGGGTGTCATTTTTTCTTTACCTCCACATTCACTACGGCATCTTATAATCAGGTTATGACCTAGTTATGTCTTTATGAAATAATTGGCTGCACTGCAGGCGTACACCTGAAGAGTATAAAGTGGCAGGGTGTGGAAACCCGTCGTCATCACACGAGGGACACTGCAGCGTCTCGGACTCAAACCTGAGCGTGGGCGAGTTGTCTTTTTGTGTAAAGTATACACATCGGGGTCTATGTAATTACAGAACGACTGCAGTGTATAATTTGAGTCGTCACAGAGAGAGTGAATGAAAGGTGCAGGAGAGCATGGTGTTACTTTAGTGTGGGAAAGAGGTGTGTTTAAGGGGGTCATTGTTGGGAGGGTTGTGGTGTACACCACCAGGGGGCAGTAGAATAGTTCCCACAGGAACTGGGGGGGCTTCACTGTCAGGATGCAAGTCACACTCTAGTTATCTCTCCCCTGTTTCCTTCTCTTTCTTCGTCTATCTTTGCTTTTCTTCCTCTCATCTCGTTTCCTCTTATCCTCCTACCCCCTACCCCCTCCCCCCCCCCACGCTATCCAAATACAAATACTGTACATGTTTGTAGGCCCACTCGTGAGAGAGTTGTGAGGTCGGCATGTTTCCAAGACGGGGATGGAAGAAGTGAGTTGAGCACAGTATAGGTGGGAGGGATAAATCAAACAAGCGGGGGAAAGATGCAACAGAGAGGATATGCTGTATGTGGTGGGAGAGAGTGTGGGTTGTAGGTGAACTGAAGTGGTCTTCACATTGTGTTGACTTTGAAACACAAGATCACATGCTGAGGGTGAACGGCCAGAACTAATGTCTGGCCAAAGCTGTCATTTTCTCCATGCTGCGGTTTAGGGGAAGCTGAAAAGTGTGATGGGGGAGGAATTTGTCTGTGTTCAGTTGTGGTCATTTATGAGAAGAAGGGTGTGAGTGTTTGTGGCCCTGTGAGTAATGTACACTATTAAACCCTGATATTTGGTGTCAGCAGTATAATGGCAGAAGTACTCAGATGCTTTACATAAGTAAAAGTACCAATACAACAGTGTAGAAATACCTAATTACAAGTAAAAGTGCTGCATTCAAAAATCCTACTTAGGTAAAATTACAGAAGTATAATCAGCAAAATGTACTTTTAAGTGTCAAAAGTAAAAGTGCTCGTTCCTTAGTAAAATGGGCCCTTTGAGTGATATATTAGTATATATTACATTATTAGATTTTAACACTGATGGTACAATGAGTAAGCAGCTGTTTACTGTTGTAACTGGTCATATGGTAGCTGGTTTTAACTACTTAATATAGTTAGTTAGTTACTCAGTTAGTCAGTTAGTCTAGTCTATTGGTTCCCAAACTAAGGGTCAGGCCCATCCAAAGTGTCACAAGATAAATTTGAAGGGTCATGAGATGATTATTCAGGCAAAAAAAAATGAAGTTCTATGACACAAATTTCTATTTATGTATATTACTTTTCTCTTATGAACAGTTTTTTAAAATAAAACCATCTTTGCTTTTTAGCCATGCGTTTGCATAGAAAACAGTGAACTGAATTGCTCCCATATTTGCCTACGTACTACATGTGTTACTGAAAGATTCCACTAGAGGGCACACCAGAGAACTCAAACCGTATAGACCTTCCGGATTTGCATGATGTAAACCATAAACACTGGAGGAGTGAGTTCGAGGAAATTAATTCCGAGATCACAGCTGAAAAGGCGCCATCGTTGTACATCAAGCAAGTTGCGACAAGTTGTTAGTGTTGTAGTTAAAAGCAAGTATATCTCCGGCTTAAAACGTTTAGAGTGGAAATGTCTTTGGTGGAACTGATAAAAACGGCTTTTTTTGTTAGAAGTCACAAGCCAAAACATTCGGAAACCACTGGTTTAATATTTAAGAAGATGTTTTATTTTATAGGATCGTCATGCATTGATTTGTTTCTAATGCAAAGTAACTGGTAATTACAGCTGTCATTTAGATTTAGTTGAGTAAAAAGTACAATATTTCCCTCTGAAATGTAGTGAAGAAAAAGTACAAGAGTCAGAAAGTACTTGAGTAAATGTACTGAGTTACTTTCCACCACTGGGTGTCAGTCAGTTTGTGTAGGCACATGCTGTAGCACCGACGAGGTTTGGAGGGCAATTGCTCAAAAGCAAGAGGTGGTGTGTTTGTGTCTGAGTGGGTGCTGGTGGTTTTTTTGGGGGTGTTTGCATCCATTCCCTGCTGGATGGTGAAAAGTGCAGCGCAGCAGAAATGCATTCCAAGGTGGGGGGGGGGAGAGCTGCATGGGTTCCACGACTATCAGGTTCTTTGGCTGGGCTGCGGGTTTGGCTCCATCGCAGCTTAATGGCAGGAAAAGAGGGGAGAGTGTATAGATGATTAGTAGTGAAGGGGCCAAACCAGAGAAAAATGTTTTAGCCCCAACCTTTTATTGTTTATAGATAAAACACTTTGCCAGAACCATTAAAAAGGCGAGCGCAGGGGAGGAAAATCACAGCCTTGGACCATTAAGAACAAAAACTGATTCACTTTAAGAAGAAATAGATGATTGTTTTGTGATGTTCAGTGTGTCTTTGCATGCTGATACGTGTGTGTGTGTGTGTGTGTGTGTCATGTGTAGCTTGGAGAAGCTTGCAGCAGGCCCTGTAGCCAGTCTGACTGCTAATGAACTTGGATCGGCGTCCGTGAGCGTTGGGGCTGAAAGGGCTCTTTCTCCCGCTCGGCCACAGCCACTCAGCTGTCACTAGCTGACCTACAGCTCTCTGATTATGTCACTGTCGCTTAGAAGGCTCCGCATTCATCCATTATTAGGCTACGAATGCGGACGCCCCAATCAAACGCCCTATTAAAACCTTCTACTGGTCTCTTTCAGTTTGTTCGCTGGTTGCAGCTGCTGCTCTGTACCAATAAAACCAGTGTGCCAAACATAATTCAGTTTCATCTCTTTTTCTCTTGATCTTGGATCAGATGAAGGTGAAGTGTAGAAATGTACACAACAGGTGTTCATAAGTGATGAGACTAAAGGTTGAGTGTCACATTTTTACTCCTCCACCAACCTACGGTTTGCCAGAGATCAACACCCAGCAGCTCGTTGATTGCCGTATATTCTGTCAAAATACAGTACATTTTCAAAACATGTACACTGATTTGGGCTCGTGACCCCTTACAAAAAAACAGTGGCTGGTTCGACCAGTTTTTGGGTCAATATAGCACCGATGCAATACTGTGTCAACTGTACACAGAATCAGTAGGATGTTTTGAGTGCTAGTGTTCTTTTTATACTACTGTTGGGTCACTAACCGATATTCATATATAACGAAAATATGCTTATTTTGACTCCGTGTTAAGACACAAGCTCACATTTTAGTCAGGGTACAATATTACAAGTTTGGGAACCACTGGACTAGACTAACTGTATATAAAGTAGTTAAAACTAGCTAAAAGAAACAGTTACAACAGTAAAATGCTGCTTATGCATTAATGCATCAGAGTTAATGACCTAATAATGTAATATATAATACAATTTCAACCCCGTCCAACATTTTTATGCAGTACTTTTATTTGAATAAAGAATCTCAATACTTCATCCAGCACAGCGTGCTGTGCGTGTTCGACCTCTTGGATCTGGAGGAATCCATTGAGTGCCGGTCGCCAGGAGCAACAGGCCTTCGGGAGGAGGAGGCGGAGGACGAGGAGGAGGGGTCTGGTGTCCACCCATCCACACCTCCCTTTCGCTCTCGCTCTGCCATCCTCCCCTCCCCTCCCCTCACATGGGCTTTGCCTTTGGCTGAACGCTGGGATTCTTTCACAGAGGCTGCCGGTTGCCAAGAGAGAGCGAGCCCCAGAAAAGCTGGGCAAATGTATGTGGGTCACTGCGAGTCAGAAGGAGGCTTTTTATTCTCCTCTTCCCTCCTTTTTTCTCCTCCTTTTTGTTCCTTTGTTCTTTTCTGGCTCTTTGGCTCTCTCCTTCCACCCCCATGAGTGAAAAGATAACATTGATTAGTGTCAAGGCCTAATAAGATAT
The DNA here is from genome assembly GCA_023631565.1 of Gymnocephalus cernua. Taxonomy (NCBI): domain Eukaryota; kingdom Metazoa; phylum Chordata; class Actinopteri; order Perciformes; family Percidae; genus Gymnocephalus; species Gymnocephalus cernua. The sequence continues at coordinate 17,786,369 of CM042444.1, forward strand.
GGAACTGTGTCCTATTGACTTACTAACTTCTCTCTGGGCGTGCACGCATCTCTGAGCATCTCTGAGCATCTCTTTGTGTGTGTGTGCGTGGGTGTGTGTGTTTGGCTTGTGTTGCTGACCCATGGACTAACAAAACAGTCTGCGAGAAGGGGACAGACTCCACTAAATAGGATCTGGAGCAGATGTTTCTTTGGCCTCAGTCTCACTTCCTTTCACCAGCTCTCAACTTCTTCTTTCCTTTCCTCTTTCTCTCTGATGGATGCTGAGTGGTTTGTGCTCTTTTTGTGGAAGCCTGTTTGTCTGGCCGACTGCAGCGACGCGGGAAAGTAATCCAGGCTGTCGACACTGCAGGGACGGATCAGCGGGACAGCCTGTGCTATTGGCTCTACCTTATATGTTTGTCTCTGCCTGCCATATGTTCTGTTTGTCTAGCTCTCTCTTCTTCTCTTTGGCTGTTTACCTCTCTATTAGTTATCAACAGACAATCAGAAATCAACCCCCAGGGAGGAGCATTTAGGCCCGTAAGGTTCACCAGTGCCACTTCAATCAGACCCTTGTAATCTCTATCTGTGGTTACATCTGCAGAAGTTTCAGGTTCAGGGGATTTTTGTTTTTATTTGACATGTGTCATCTCCTTTTTGAGGCAGTGAAAGTGAGTGTGTGTGCACAAGAGTTCACTGCGTTATTTCACTGCTTCGCCCTCTTTGTGTCTCTACGCTTCCCAAAGTCGAGAAAGACTTTGTCAATGGGGTATAAAGTCTAGATAACCCAGATATCCACATCAGAGCGCTTGCTATTATTTCATTAGATTGATATCAGGTTGTCTGACACCACCCTCTTTCTCCCCCGTTCGCCCGTCTGTGGCAGAGTTTCTCATTTCAGCAAAGACAATGGCCTGTCTATCTTGCGCTACTAAGTAAATGTCAGGTACTGTCTACCCTCCTCCTCATCTATTCACTGAAATGCTCTAGGGGCTGAGAGGTAGATATCCATCTACCAGGGTCTGTATACATGTGTGCTACATGGTACAACTTCAGTCAAGTCCCTGGATCGAGTTTCCTTACATGTATATAGTTTACAAGAACTTACACAAGTTCAAGGACAGATTTCAGGCATCTGCTATTTAATTTCATCAGTGAGTTTTTCAGCTTGCTGCAGCTAAATATGCAGGGGTGTAGCTCGGAATTTTGGAGGCTTTTCTCGAGACCAAACATATTTCTTTATGCGTAAATTATCAGACAAACCCCTGATTGAAATGATAAACTTGGGGCTCCGACCTAAGAGTAGGTAAAGTTTCACCAGTAGTCCCCTGTAGAGCTGAAATAATTAGTTGAGTTTAAATGCCAAGAATTCTCTGGCTACATCTTATGTTCTGGTTTCCTTGTTTTTTTTTATTTCTTCTATAATAATAAACTAAATATGTTTGGGTTTTGCACTGCTGGTCGACCTAAACAAGACATTTCCAGACGTCACCTTTGACTCTAAATAATCATTGCCGCTCTAGTCCTGAGTGTGTTTATACGAAAGAAAAGGTTTTTTTCCCCAGTTTGTTCCAGTTTGACTTGGATAATACAGAACCACAATTTATCCTTTTTGCTAAAACATTGCTCCTGCAAATTTCAATCATACTAAAGTCAGAGGTGTGGCATTAAAAGCTGCACTAATCAATATTTCATAACAAAGTGCCAAATGATTATGTAACTATGTGAACGGGGTCGCTCACAGTGACGAAACTATGTAAAGAAGAAAGAAATTCCATTTTTTACTCTGTTATTAATCACACACCTGTACACATGCATTAAATGGAGAGACATCAGAGCAAGCGGGGTTGCCCATGGACAGGCGCCCCGAGCAGTTGGCGATTCTGTGCCTTGCTGAAGGGCACATTGGCAGTGCTCAGGAGGCAAACTGGCACCTCTCCAGCTACCAGTCCACACTCCGTACTTGGTCCGTTCGGGGACTTGAAAGCATCTTTTCTTTCAGCTTTTTGTTTTGTTTTTTACGGGCTGCAATGTTTAGTTTAGTTTAGTTTATGATGGCCAGTTGTCAATAGGCACCCTAGAATACAATGGTTAAAAAATAAATAAATATTATATTACATTTATAATTACAGCAGGCCTAAGCAAAAGGGAGTAAGACGTACAAACATGTGGCACACAATTGGACAATCAAGCACAGATGATGGCAAAGGCATCAAAGCAGTTCATGCAATATAAACAAAGGAGACAAGGGAAAATAGAATAGTCACAGAGGCCACATTGAAAAAAACATACAAGCCATAACCGAGAGGCAGAGATCGAGCGGCAGCAACAATGACTACATACAGTATGTCACATCAAACACATTGCATCTGACAGATTAATGTGTGCGGTAATAGTTGTCGGACAGCCATGTTTTGAGGTGTGTTGTAAAGAATAAGGAATATGTATGTCTCGGATAGTGGTAGGCAGTGAATTCCAGTTTTGTATTGCCGTAACAGAAAATGATAATTGACCAAATGTGCTTTTCCTGAATGGGATTAGAAGGTCACCTCGTGTGGTGCTTGTGGTGCTCATGTTACACTAATATCTATCTAATTTACATGTTAAGCAATTTTACCACACAAGGTGCATTGCAGTAACCTGACTCCGCCAGATGGATTGCTTCGCATTTGCTCAGCATATCCATCTGGGAACTTTCCGTTGGAGAACGTTTGGGAAGGGGCGAAAATACTGGTTAGCTGATTGGATAAACCATCTGTCTATCACCACCTATGTTGGTGATAGACGGACCAAATCAACCAATCAGATCAACGAAGTGTATGACGTGCCAACAGAGCAACGACGAAGCCAGGCTCCCCCTGCTGCTGCAGGCAAAGCATAGCTCGTTAGCTCAGCAAGCAAGCAACATGTCGGTAAAGGATATTTGCCGTTTGTGTAACGAGAATTTAGGAATAAAAGGCCCCGTTTCAGGTTCCCGGTCCATATTCCAAAAGAAGGATCCAAGAGAAAACAGCATTAGCGAGCGGCTAACAGAATCAGGGCTACCGCTGTCTGAAAATGTGTCTAGATCAGGTCAGATTTGCATGCGTTGCTTCCGCCTGCTGAGCCTCGTGAGACCATCCTGATCTCGCGAGCTCCTCGTTGCATCACACCTAAACCCGCCTCAAAACCAACGCTGATTGGCCCGGTCGTTTGGCGAACGGCTCCAAATTTTCTCTGCCTCAAGATGCCAGACTGATCTGCGAGCAGAAAACTGGAACTCGCGAGATCAGGATGGTCTCACGAGGCTACTTAACTTCAGGCAAGAGGAGAAGAAGTTTTGATGAAAGTTTTATTAGTTTAGTTTTAGGCTTGTTCATAAAAAATAAAAATAAAACTGGTTTTAAATGAAGAGACGATAGCTGTCTCACGAGGCTAGCATTGCAGCACCTTACCATACAAACACATTACTTGTAGCTACTACTACTCCTACTTGCGTTAGCATTGTATAGCATGTACAGTATGTACATCTGTACATCTGTCTGTAAACTTATTGTTGAAAATACTATTTTGTATATGGAAAAATAAGCTAAAGATCTTGATCTTTTTGTACATTCAGGTACAGACTGACGGTGTATTTGTCCTGGATGGAAAAGGAAAATCCTTCTCATCATCTTCCTCCTACTGCTTTCCCAAAAAGGTCAGTTAAATGAAAGGGACGTGGCTCAAATATAGATCGGGATTTGTTACTCCTGGAGGGACTGACGGCATGTGTTATGTTATATCATTAGGATAATAATTCCTCCGATATAAGACACCTCTGGCAGTCTTCAGCCCTTTCATATCCCCCCCCCCCCCCCCCCCAGTTTGCTTTGGACATCTGGCAGACATACGCCTCAGGCTCATAGCGAAGCGAGGATGTGGGGGCAGGGATCAATTCCATAACTCTATGGACTGCTGACTGAGAACTTCACTATAGAGAAATATGGCTCTTTCAGGTGTGAGCGTGAGCATTTTTGTGCCGTTTTGTTTGGCGCTAATAACCTAATATTAAGCCAGAATCTTTTTCGACTGTAACACTATGAGGGGAGAAGAAAAATAATAAAACTCTAGCAGTCACCTGATGTCCTGTCCCTTATCTGAGGGTTTTTCTTCTCACTTCCTGCTCGGCTGGTTTCTACCAGATATTTCTAGAAGCTCTATCTTAGTGGTGATGACAGCAACATGTGTGCCGCAAACATGTTTTAGGCTTCAGTTAGGTCATATGTATTGTGACTGACTGGTTTATAGAGTCCTCCAAAGCCTAATTGCTATCAGACTTTATCCGGGGCCTGCTATAGAGATAAAGGGGGACGGGGAGCATTATGAAAGGGAGATGGGATTTGGGATTGCTGCATGATTTATAAGATGAGACAAATGTTATTGAAGCCACCAGGAGGAAACTTGAAACAGAAAACAGAAACGGCAATACATTATCACAACTTTGCATTATCTTAACCTTGCTCTCAGCATCCCTTTGCGGCCCTCGCAGGAAGTTTGTCCCCTCCAGTCGAGCTCCATTCACCTCCCGGTTTATTTTCTTTCCACTGCGCGTGTCCAGTGAGAGCTTTGCAAATGACCTAGATTCATCAAGACTCAATAGGGATCGTTGTGCCAAGCACTCCTGATGCCAGACAGGTCCGGGGACGGGCCAGATAGCGTGAGAGTGGCGAATCCCTCAGTATCCAGATCCTTTACTTAAATTAAAGTACTAATAGCACACAGTTAAATACTATTTTACAAGTATAAGTCCTACATTTGAAAATATACTTAAGCTATTAAAAGTAAAAGTGCCTGGTGCAGAAAAGCGGCCCCTGTGTTATACTAGCATATATTATATCCAGTGTTGGGGTAGTTACTTTAAAACAGTAATGGATTACACATTACTAGTTACTTTTTAAAGTAATTCCTTACTTTCCTAATTTCCTCACTGCTGAAAGTAATTAGTTACACTACTAGTGACATGATTTTAATCATTATTATTATCCTTATTTTAAACCTCATATATGCCCAGATCAGCACAAATCCGTATTATAATAAGGACACAAGAGATACACCAGGTAGCTTGCATTTGTTTCCTGTTCGATTGGCGCTCTTCATTACCTGTGTCTTGCCCGGAATGTTTCGGAAAGACAGCGGTTTGAAACAGGCAACATTTCCTCGAATATGTATGCTGCTATAAGCCAATAGGCTTATAGCAACTCTGCTTTGTTTACCTGCTGTTGAAAATCAAGTCTTGGCTGCTCGGCTGGTGTCGGAAACATGCTCTTTTTTAAATCTTTTTATCACTCAGGGTCTGGGGGTATTTAATAACTAGATTTGTGTTAGCATGTTGCCTTTGCCAGTGCTTGGACAGATTGGATGTTGTGTTCGTGGCGGTGGAGAAGTGTTTGTGGCCTGGGCACAATTTACACTTTACGATCAAGTTCTTGTCCTTTCACGCAACTAATTTGAACAGATTCGCTGTGTTCCCTCGGAAGGAATCACTGCACATGGGTAGGCACTTGTAATGACATTTCAAACATGTTTAGAGGCTAAAAACACATTTAAAACCTGCCCTGTTTAAGCCTGTTGGGTGCTAACTCTAGCAGGGGGATAACACGGTGTAGGCAGCACAGATTGTTTTAATTTTTCTTGCTACTGACAGCACTCAAAATTTACAAACAACAGAGCTACGTGTTGAAATCGACCGGAATTCTCCTTTAAGCTGTGGTTCGGCCATTTTTTGTTTTGTGTTATGCAAACACGCATGGAAAGGGTTAACTGCGTTAACAGACAAATGTAATCTGATTGTAACTCGTTACCCCCAACACTGATTATATCATTAGATCATTATTATTCATGCAACTATGTGTGAGCAGAATTGTCCTGTTGTAGTTTGTTGAGGTGGAGCTCATTTTTGCCATGTATGCCATTTTATAAATGGCATAAGGGATCAATCTGCTGATTATTTTCTCAATTAAAAATTTCATTGTTTGGTTCGTAGAACTTCAGAAAATGGTGAAGTGACACCTTCAAATTGCTTGCTGTATCTGGCCAATAGTCAAACCACAGAAGGATTGAGTTTACTTCAATTTAAGAAAAGAAAAATCAGCAATTCAGCATTTTCTGTCCACTGAGTTTTGTATCTATGACAATACGTCATATTTTATAAGCTCTACATATGTTTTGTATGCTAAATGTTGATTAGTAAACTAACATTTAACTGAAGCTATCAAATACATGTAGTGGAGTTAAAAGTACAATAGTTTTGAAATGTAGAGGATTCATGGAAAAAGGACTTGATTAAATGTACTTGGTTACTTCCCACCACTGGAGATTTTTTGAAGCATTTGGGTGGCTAGAATTCCGGAGCGGCTGTGCTGTAAGCCAGCTCTCCGGGATCCCTGCTCTGCATCGAGCCCTTTGTTAGTTAAATTAGAAATTTATGGTGCACAAAAGTTGAGGGTGGGAAAAACAAGATCTGCAGATCTTAGCTGGGTCTATTTTGGTTGTTTGGTATTTTAATGTCGCCGTTCTCATCAGTAATGTTCAGGTGGCTGTTCTGGGCTTTTAATGCTGGAGGGAACACAGCATCCTACCTCATGGAAAATGTGCATCATTACCAAACTCGGCCTGGCGCACAACAAACATGCTGGCACACAAGGACACACATTCACGCACGCACACACACACACACACACACACACACACACACACACACACACACACACACACACACACACACACACACACACACACACACATCACATAAAGTAGCTTTGTTCAGTGCTAGCTTACAATTTTTCGAATGTCAGATCCATCACTTCCTGTCCCAGTAAGGTTGGAGGCGATGGGTGCTGGTGGTGTCGGGGGGTGGTGGGCGTTTTTCTGGGCAGCTCCGTCTAATGAGCAACTCTTTCACCGAACCAGACAGTTTACGGGGTGGCTGCCAGCCTCATTAAGAGCAACTCTTAATTGCCCTTTTCTAGCCAAAACCCGAAAGCTGAAACATCTGCTGGCCCATGAACCTCCTCCCCTGTACCCTCATCCGCCCTTCATTCTGCTCTGGCACTTGTTGATTCCTCGCTACCACCACCACTGACTTCCATAACAACAACAACAACAACAACAACAACAACAACAGCATCCAGGCAGCAGGCCCCCTGGAGCTGAACAATACCCTTACAGTGAAGTGCTTTGCGGTATACAACATTATGCAGCAGTTTTGCACTTTTTTGAAGTCATAAGAAGTCTATGGCTTCTTAATATCTAATCAAAAATGTGATTAATCAAAACAATGTAGAGGATATTAGAGCCCAGTTAAATACCATCGTTTTGATTATGTTACTGTATGTGATTTATGTTCTTGAGGTTAAAGTGAATGCGCTTGAAAGAATCCTGTGAGGTAACCCATATAGTTCTGTATCACAGTTATTTGAATACACTCAGCTGCCACTTTATTAGGTACACCAGTACAATTTGTATTGATGTCATAGTTAAAGTGGTGTTCTAGTGGACCACATTATATTGAGATGTGTTTTTATTTAATTTTTTTAAACATGATGTATATAATAAATATATGAATATGTCAACAACTAGTCATGTATGCACTATAAAAATATTGACTGTTTGTATGTTTCTCCCCAAATGTGTCTAGCCTTAAGGCCTAATACAGCTGATGAACACATTTCCTTCCTCCATAAAACATTAGCAAATATCTTGAAACCGCCATAGTTTACAACCGTGTTTACATCATCTGGCAGTCTTCTTCTTCTTCTGTGCCTTTTGTCTTCGCATTGCCACATTTCTTGGCGTGTTTTTGTCACCAACTGTTGATCAGTGGAATATCGTGAACCTGTCAGTAGGAATGTGTGTTGTGTCACCTGAATGCGTGCATGTAGTGCATACATGTAGTTTATTATATAGCATGGGAGTAGTTCAGAAGATGCTAACAAAATGGCACGTTAGTGCTAAAACACCACAGGATACGTTTTAAAGCTCCCCTTAGCTCTACAGGCCGTTTTAGCATCTTTCAGCTCATTGTTTTGGTTTTACAGCCCACAACTTTATTGTTTTGTTTAACTCTCACCACTCTCATCCGTGTAGCTTTAAGCTTTAGCAGGCAGCTGTTTTCAGCCAAAACAAAACTTAGATAAATCTACTGTGCACTATGCTCTGTACCAAACAGCAGACAATGTTAGATACTAGCTAGTGAACTCAGTGGAGCATTTAGCAGCTAAAGCTAAATATTTTCCTTCAGAGTTACATTTAAGTGAATATTGGACTAGTATTTATCAAACCCAACTTCAAATTAATTTTAATGTTGCTCCACGTCTGCTAAATATGTAAGTAGGCAATCGTTTTGCTAACGTGTTCGTAACATACACAACAAATAACAACTTTTTAAGCTAATAATATATCAGCATTGTGTTTACAGCTTTCTGTGCTGTCCCCAAAGTGGCTAAAAAAACAATCCGTAAATGCAGCTTGCAACTCTCTCTGCACATGTGTCCTGCACCTCTGTAATGCTTAGTTTGGAGGAAAGTACAGACTGTACTCAGCTAGACCAAAATACCCTCTGTATTTACAAGAAAAATAAAATACAGGTGTACAGTTTTAAGTAACTTGTTTCTTTCATGTAAAGAGTGTAGGGAGATAAATAACATTACACAACATAAAAAAGTATACTTGTTTTAATCTTTAGCACCTTAAATTCAGGATCGCAGATCTGACACCACGTTGCCTTGGTAACTCCTAATTCCTTGTCTCTGAGCTGTGGAGAGTAGGAGGCTGTGGGAGAGTTAGTCTGTTGATAAGTGCCCCAGATACAGAATACTAGACTGCCAGAGGAGACTGATAAGACAAGCAAGTTTAGACAACTCCTCATTGTCCGGTTGCCCAAGGTCGCTAATTCCCTGTGTGTGACAGAATCGTTGATAATGAGTCACTGTGCGGTCAGAGTGGCCTCCCTTCCTTCTGTGGAAGATACAGAAAAGAAAAAGAAAGAGTTTACAGGCCAGCAGACCGACAATTACTTTTAAACGAAGCAGAGAAAGTCATTATTGAAATCGGGCAAAGCGCTTAACTTCTAACCTGACTCCGCCAGATGGATTGCTTCGCATTTGCTCAGCATATCCATCTGGGAACTTTCCGTTGGAGAACGTTTGGGAAGGGGCGACTGGTTAGCTGATTGGATAAACCATCTGTCTATCACCACCTATGTTGGTGATAGACGGACCAAATCAACCAATCAGATCAACAAAGTGTATGACGTACCAACAGAGCAACGACGACGCCAGGCTCCCCCTGCTGCTGCAGGCAAAGCATAGCTCGTTAGCTCAGCAAGCAAGCAACATGTCGGTAAAGGATATTTGCCGTTTGTGTAACGAGAATTTAGGAATAAAAGGCCCCGTTTCAGGTTCCCGGTCCATATTCCAAAAGAAGGATCCAAGAGAAAACAGCATTAGCGAGATCAGGATGGTCTCACGAGGCTACTTAACTTCAGGCAAGAGGAGAAGAAGTTTTGATGAAAGTTTTATTAGTTTAGTTTTAGGCTTGTTCATAAAAAATAAAAATAAAACTGGTTTTAAATGAAGAGACGATAGCTGACCTGACCCTTTTATACATCCATTCAGGGGTGTGTCCAACATACTAAAAACAAAAGTATTGAAATAAATGGTTCACAAAAAAAACATTTGGAATTAGTTTCTTCATTCTGGCCTGAATAAACGTTTACATCAAGTTACATTTCAAAAATTCAAAAAGTCTCATTCTGGGCGTAGTGCACAAATGGTCCCCACCCCCTAACAGATGGTTTGACCCATTTCAGAAACTCAATTCTGCAATCCTTAAATTTTTTATTTTGGGTTCAGACTGAGAGTCTATCCTTTAAGTGTCTCTAAGCGTGTCCTATGTAAAACGAGTTAAACAGGAAAGCAAGACAATAAATCATCATTTGAACTCAAGCAATGTTTTTGTTTCAGTGACGTTGGAGAAATTTGAAAGAACCTCATGGCTTCTGTGTGCTGAAAGAAAACCTTTTTTATGTTTTTTTTTTTTAAAGGTTTGACCTCCTATCAGTGTTTTCAAACTGTGAAGTGAGAACAAGCAAAGGAACATAAAACATACAACCGAGAACATGGTTATCCAGCCAGACAGATTTGTTTGTGGGGCCTACATGTCACAACAGCTCGTCGTGATCCCTCTCACAGCCATGTTGTGTTTGGGTGTGCGTTTCCCATTGATTACCTGGCTGGGAGAGATGAGATAGGAGGGGAAAGGTGGGAGAGTGGGTCTGGGAGAGCGTGTGCGGTGGAGGTTTTCTCGACTTTGGCAGGCTGTGGACAGCTGGACCACCAGTTCGAGTTTCTCCTCACAGCGAGGCTGAAATTTCAGCCCTTGAAAATCGAGGGTAATAAACGATTGGGGCTCTCAAAACAACCTCTCCGCGTGGGTGTGGGGTTTTTTTTTTCCCGCCCTTTCCTTATTTTTCCTGTCCCGGTTCCTTTGCCCTGGCCTCGGCTCGGCTCCGACGGGCGCTGGTATGATAGCAAACGTGATTATGTCAAAATATTTTACTCTAAACATAGTTAAATGGTAAAAAATCCCTGCACAGCATTAGTATAATGTTAAATCAGCAGGGCTCACAGCTGTTCTGGGCACAACGTGGTTCACGTGGTTGGGATTATTCCTTGACCACAGAGGCTGTGTTCTTCCTGATCTGGAGTTAGCCATCGAGCAGTGTTTTTCGAGGCTTTTGAGGAAGTGAGAAGTGCTGAGGAGACAGTTGTGTGTAGCAGCGCTGGTGCAACTGAAGTGAGGAACAACAGGATGAAGCAAGGCTCCGGAGTGGCCTTGGACATGACTGGGGAAGTGGGAGCAGAGTGGACATGCATCTCAGCTTGAATCATGTTGACAGTAATAATACAGTCAGCAGGGGTTAGTCATCCTCCACTTCTGTACATTGTCAGTTTATTTTGTGTGTTTTGGTTGCCCAATAGCAACCTGACATATTTGGCAGATTCTGCTTTCTACAAAACCGTAACATACCGTGACTAGTTTGTGATGATAACAGCTGTAAGAGAGACTGCAAAGAAGTTTCCCAGAAGTACCCAGATGGTCCGTGTATGTCTTCACATTAGCATGACTCCATAACCACACGTTAGTCAGGTCTCTTAAGTTAACAAGTTTCTTAGTTGATTCCGGTACAATCTTTTGAGGCAAGCTGAAGACATTTTCTTTTTAACATATAAGCTTTAGTTGGTGCTGAAAAGATTAGTTCCTTTATCGCTTACGTGCACCGTCCTGCCAATGGTTTCACACTTTTACAATCGTGATGTGCCAAGAAACGCAGCAATGCGCCAACAAAGGCAGTGAAGAAGTAGACTGCCAACAAGTAAACATGGATGTAAACAATGCGGACACACACAATGTGTTTGGCGAGTAACACTGATTGTTTGCAGAACTTTGTTTGTTGGAGGTAGAGCTTGGAGGCAATTACGAGAGCGGCTCTAGCCATGCGCTAGTTGCCTGGGAATCTTGTTGTAATGACAAAGACTCCAGGAAGTGACCGCACCCAAAACTGTTCCAGCAAGTAACTCCTCCTAAAACCTAATAAAACTAATAATGTGATTATTGGTGAGCTTTAAAGGTGCTGGTATACGTTATTGTTTGCACTTAAGACTGAGCCAGGCTAGCCAGTTCCCCCTGCTTCCAGGCTTTGTGCTAAGCTAAGCTAATCACTTCCCAGTTCCAGCTCTGTACTTTGTGCACCGACATGAGTGTCCATCTTCTAATCTATCTCTAGAAAAGCAAATGTATTTGCCAACATTTTGTATTCAAAAGAACCACATTGTTGTTGCATGTGCAGCGTGAATCAGCTGAATAATGTCCTAAAATGAAAATATCCTCACATTCTCACTGAGAGTGTACAACTGAAATGACTGAAACAGGCCGCTGCAAATCTAAGGTGATTTGTACAAAACGGTCACATGAATGAGGCATGAGCAGTCAATCAGTCTAGCAGAGGTTTTACAGCCCAGCTGTCAGAAAGCTGAGCTTACCTCTCTCCTTACTCAGCAGAGCAGAAAAAAAACACACACGCTTGTCTCTTCATTTCCTCGCTCTTTCTTTACCCTCCACCCCCTCCTCCCCGCTCCCTCTCCTCTGTGATGAATGGAAGGTATGAATTCTCCACGGCCTCCCCGGGTTTCTCTCTGAGGCCCTCAGCAGCTGAACAAACAACACGCTCTCAAACTTAAAGGCGCAATCAGGAATTTATTTGAAGCATGTACGTTTTGGGTATATTTGTGTATGGCCCTGAAGCGCTCGAGAAGGAACACGGAAAAGAGATTTTTGTAGAGCTGTCATAACTCAAAACCTGGATTTTCTTTCTCGCTGCAACTGTAAACAAACCTTTTACAAGCTCAGACTAAGCAGTTGCACGCTCATTTATCAAAACTCAGGTAATGAATTTGAATGAATAAAAAAAATCGAAATAAATCATTACGTAAACAAAGCCAGTAATGGGGAAAACGTCTCTCACAGCTCTGTCTTGAAAACATGTGGGCACAGACTCAGAGAGGTGGTGGTGGGGAAGGAGAGGGAGTGTTGTTGGTCAGGTCTGGAGGGGTGGTCCTGGTCAGGAGTCAGACCCAGCTGTTGTGGCCTATTTATCCATGCCACAGCACCAGAGGTTGCGGTGGAGGGTTGGATGAGTTAGCGAGGCAGAGCGTGAAACCGAGAGAGGGAGAAAGAGTCTGTATGACAGGGGGTGGAAGAGGAGATGGATGAGGATGATGAGAAGCAGATGGAGGGTGTTTTTTTTCTTTTCTTACTATCTGCCTGTGACGCAGGTTGAGCTCTCCAGGTGCATTGTGGGTAGCATGTATGAATACATGCCCAGCTTCTTGAGGCTCCAAATTGATCGAGGAGGACTGACTGCGGTGATGCAGCTGCTGTCTGCAGCTTTGTTTACTTTAGTAAAAGTAAAAAAAAAATCCTGCCTAAAGAGAAAGTACAGATGTATTATCAGCAAAATGTACCAAACGTAAAACTACTCCTACAGTAAAATGTCCCCTGTGAGTGATATATTACTATTTACGACATTTTTTGGATTGTTAATAGAGTAACACCAATGTTTAAGTAGCATGTTACTGTTGTGTCCTCGAAGCAGAGCTAGTTTGAACTACTTTATATACAGTTCAGTAGTTTAGTCCAGTAGTTCCCAACCTACGGGTCGGGCCCCCTCCAAAGGGTCACCAGATAAATCTGAGGGGTCGTGAGATCATTAATGGAGTACGAAAGAAGAAAAAACTAAGTTCTTCTATACAAATTTGTATTACACTTTTAGACTTTTCTCTATTTTTTTGCTGTTTTTGTGAACTAGAGGGTGGTTTTACCACGTTGGGCCTTTGACAGTTATTTAAATGAAACCATTTGAGAAGTTTTGAGTTGAAATGTCTCCTTGGTGACATCTGAAACCTCAAAAAGTTATGGAAACTACTTGTTTAATCTGTAACAATGTGCTCACATGTTTTAATGTAAAATCTTACTCTCAAACTCATTGTAGCGGGGTAATACGACTAAGAGTCTTCAGCCATACGAGCAGCTCTGTGAGGCTGTGCTTTGAGCAAAAAGTGCGTTCCCATTACCTCTGAACTTGGAAGTCAAACCTGGGAATGACGTCATACTCGAGTTGAATGCGTTCCATTTACAAGTTGGATTTTCATTGTTTTCATTAGCTCTAGCCAGGTTAGCCATTGTTAGCAATGCCAGTTTATAACACCGCATTATGCTGTTTTTGTGCATGCAAACAGCGTAACAACATGTCCACAGATAGAATATGGACAGCGCTGTGTGTACGACTGATTTTAGCGAGACACAAATAACACAGACGTGCTTATAACTGTATGTTACTACTGCTATGACAACTGTTGATGCACAGAGCAGCCACGTTGGATTTTTAGCTCGGAGTACTCCGTAAATCCGAGGTCAGGGGGCGTGTTTCTGACTTTGACCTCGGAAAATCCGAGTTCCAAGTACAAATGGAACGCACTATAAATGCTATATTTGGCATGCTACAATACACACAGTCACAAAGCTAACATGCTGATGTTGGCAGGCATAATGTTTACCATGTTCACTATCTTAGTTTTTAGCATGCTGACATTTGCTAATTGGCACAAAACAGTACAGCTTAGGCTAATGGGAATGTCATTAGTTTTGCAGGGATGTGGTAAACCAAAGTATTAATATTAGTTAAAATGTCAAACTCATGTCAGAGGATCACCAAAATATTTAGGATTCATCCTCTGGGGACCATAAATACCTGTACAAAATGATGAGGTGGGGCTGTAGCTACTCGGCGAGTTGATGTGAAATACACAGTAGAACGCTGGAGGCTTGACAGCTCTTTAACGATCTGCAGGCTGTGTTATTTGACTGGTCTTCAATCCCCCCCCACCCACCCACCCATCCATCCACCCACCTCTGCACGCTGCAGCAGCCAGAACATTCCTCACACATCTGGCCCCCGAGTCTTTCCCAAACGCTCCCTCTCCTACCACTCTGCGCCGTAATTACCCACAAGCCCTGTGTTCTCCTTTTTTCTTTTCTTTTTATGATCCTCAGCCCCCTCCTCGGCTGAAATCATAAAAGCATGGATCACACAAACGTCATTTATAGTCATGATTTAGAAGGAAGGAGGCTTTCTGGTGTCCGCAGAGATGTGCCATCCAGAAATATGCTTTTTCCTCAGCCGAGTGTTTGTTGCCAGATCTTATAAAAGCAAGACAAACATAATGAATCAGTTACCCAGTTTGAACCATAATTTCTTCTCAAGATTGTTATTTGCCCCCTTGAGATGTTTGTGCTGTTTGAAGCAGCTGAGCAAAGCAGGATTCAATGAGTGGGAGTGGGAATGAGGAATTTCCAATGATATACTGTAGATGTCGTGGGGGACTGTTTGTGTGTGTGTGTTTTACAGCTGTGGAAAGTAACTAAGTACATTTACTCAAGTACACATTTGATGTTCTTAACTTGAGTATTTCCATTCTATGCTACTTTATACTTCCTTTCCACTAGATTTTAAAGGCAAATATTGCACTTTTTACTCCCCAATGTTTATCTGACAGCTACAGTTACTAGTTACTTTTTAAGTTAAGATTGTATTATATTAAAAAAACGTATGAGAAACTAATAATCATTTTCTAACTGGGGCTCCTTGTCACGATTCAGATGTCTGTGAGCTGTTGGCAGCTACAACAACAACCCATCTAAACTTTGAGGCCCAAATAAGTCAAATTACCAAATATGTCACAAAAAAGCAAGATTCTAGACAAATCCATTAAACAAATTCAAGTTTTGGTTTTTCTTCTGATGTAAGGGGTTGATGTAATAATAAAACACTCTCGGGCCATTTCCCTGCAGAACAGGTACAACCTTTGATACTTTAAGTACATTTTGAGTAGGATTTTGAATGTAGAACTTTTGCTTGTAATGGAGTATTTTTGCTGTATTTCTAAAGGATGTGAATACTTCTTCCACCACTGTCGTGTGAGAGCGAGCGGCGCGGGGGTCAGAGGTTGATGGCATGTGGGGCTGGTCAGCGCTGATGTGGCGAGCCGCATGTCTGAGCGTCCACAGGAAGTGAGGGCGCATGCAAGGGGGCTTGCATACAGGAAGGCGCTTTGTTGTCGCTCCCTGCCAGGAAAGAACTATTGTTAATAGTACCCGGCCGTGTTTTTTATCTGAAGGCACTGTTTACTCCTGCTTTGTCTGTAATCTCAGGCCCCTCGCTCCTGTAACCCCCCCCACCCCCACCCACCCACCCTGCTGGCACTCTGCCACACATTTGTCTTGCAGCTCTTGTGTGTTTCAGATAGTGGCTTACTTTCACACTGTGGGAACAATTGTTGCGACACTTGAGTGCCCGCTATCGGAATTGGATTAAAGGTTTGTTTGGAGCTGGATAACACCCACTACAACTGATATGGTGGGAATTCATATGAGTAAAAGCGGCCGGTTACGGTACCTGTGATTGTAAAGGTGGACAGAGAGGTGGCAGATAATAACAGGAAGAATTCAAAGTAAAAGTTATTTTCAAGCATGAGTTCTCAGATCCTTTAAAGCAGTGTTTAAAGCAGAGACCTTGGCATTGAAGTTGTGCTTATCTTGTTTTTCTTCTGATTAAGCAAATTGTCCCGTGAGGAAAGAAATCAGACACTTTTCATTGTCCTTTACCGAGAAACACAACAACCCTTTCTACATTCGAAAAACAAAAGTTCCCTGGCCAACTGGTGCTAAACAGATGTATGACTACTAACTGAAGGACTGGTTCAACACCTACATGGTTCATTTGTTTTATTTGAGGAACATTTCAGTGTTCCATGTGGCTCCTGTTAGTCTGAACTTTGGGTTTTTAACTCCAAAAGACTTTTAACTCACAGTTTGGGAGTTGTAGTGATCCAAGTGTCTGTCTTTTTTTAAAAAGCTAGTAGCTGTGGTCCTGTCTATGAGTTAAAATACACATAGGAGCTCAATACGATCCTCTCATACATCAAAGTCACAACGTCTGATATATTTCCCACTGTTTAATTTAGTAACATTTTACTGTTTGTCGGCAAAAAACAGACAAAAAGTAAGACAATATGGCATCAGTTCAGTAAAATCTATGCTATTGTACAAAATAGCTCCTTTCCAAAAAACAGGTCTTGCTACCAGTGTGTTTTCCCCCCCCCGAGATCCTCCCCTACGACATTCTTTCTCTTTACCATTAGACTGTACGCTCAGCGGCCCTGCAGCTCTGCTCTCCATGCCTAAATCCCCCCTCAGTCTGCCTTCAATAGAAATGGAAATTTGAGGCCCTCCCCTCCCGCGGCTCCCCCGTCTCCTTGCTCCACTCCCCCAAAATGAGCCAGGATGTTTTGAGAAGTGGGATATTGCTCCTAATGGATTCCAAACACCACAAAAGTTTATTAGGAAGCAGGGCATTGTAAAAGTAGGAGGTGGGGGTGGAGGGTAGATGAGGAGGAGGAGGAGGAGGAGGAGAGGGGATGATGTGTGGGAGCGTTGATGCTTTCAGTTTTGTTATTGCAGAACATTTTTACTCCTCTCTCCTGCGGCTAAATGACTGTGGCTGTATTTTTAGTTCAGCCAGGTGCTTTTTTAGTCTTCTTTTTTTCGTCTCCGACAGTTTCATTGGCATGACGGATGCAAATCAAATGGCAACATCTGCCTTGTTATACATAGTAATAACCTCCGGCTGTTTACTAACTGTGTGAAGTGGAGATAGACGCTGTTTCATAGACCACATAATGTAGCAATGTCCTTGATTATAAAACAAAAAAAACAATCAACAGTGTACCAATTCTGAGAACTCGTGTGTCTAAATGTATCTATAGTCATGTTTCCGTCAACTTATTTTTATACACATTTTGAAGTATCGCATTAGAAAATGTTGATTGAAATGGCAAAATTCTTATGCTCCACTTTTTCTCACCAAATGATCCTCATTGTTGTGATTCTTGGAATAAAGGGAGGCATGCAGCAGTGTGTACTAGGACTCCCTAAATGATATGGCCGGTGATATTCTTATTTTCTTTATTGTAGAATTGATCCAAAAAAAGCCCCTTTCAAACATGTACTGCAAACCTGAAATGATACATACAATGCATTACCTGGCAAAGCTGTAAGTGAGAACACAAATGTCCAAATCAGTTGGATCGGACATCAAACGGGTCTTTACCCAGCCAGCTCCCTAGTACAAAGTCTGCGTAATCGCCGATTGAGCCCATGTGTGAATAGAGCAGCTCATTGTATGGAGAATTCACGGTGAGCGAGTGGGTGTGTTGATGAAGTTTCATGCCCCTTGCACAAAAGTGCAAGGAACCAAACATCCAACGTAAAGAAGAAGAAAGGTGATTTACACAAAGACGACAATTAAAATGTCTAACTGGAGAGAAGACGAGATTCAGCAACTTCTGTCGGTAGAGGCCGACGCTGAAATCGTCAGACAAATTCAGAACGGCAAGAGACTTGAGATTGTTTATTAGTAAATTATGAACGGGCTCCATGACCACGGTGTAATCCGTGTCATGTCCTGTCTCCTGCACACTCTATTCAGCGCCACCCCTCGTCTAAACCAAATGGGCTAATTCCAAAAAAGTGAAAACGCATATATGACAAAACGGCTTAAAAAGTATTGCCTGTGTATTTGAAGCTTTATATACAGCAGCTTATTCGTTGGTAACATAGAGCTCCATTGTTGTCCAGGAACTATTTAAAAATACATCAACAAGCTACACAGTTGCACTTGGGTGACATTTGTTCCTTCACTACCATGAACGTTGGCACACATACACCGTCCTGATGTGGTAAATACTCGATAACTCCAAATTTGTTTCAATCCTCGGCTGAAAATAACAACATGAATGCATGAATTATTCCTGTTTTGCTCAAAACTTCAGTGCCATTAACATTACATTGATGCAAGAAAGCGTGTTTCCTAAACTGTTGAACTATTCCCTTTGAAGTTATTAATGATTCCATCACCCATCTTTAGACAGTCAGTATTAAAGTAAACTTGAATCTCGAGTACTTGTGTGCATTTGTGTATATTTGTGTGCACATTTGCCTCTGCCTAGCTGTGCCTGTAGACATCCAATAAAAGCGAACGGAAAATGTGGAATTAGATTAAATGCCTTTGCAGTGTGTTGGCTTGCGTGTTGAAGCAGTTTTCCTTGGTGTGTGTGTGTGTGTGTGTGTGTGTGTGTGTGTGTGTGTGTGTGTGTGTGTGTGTGTGTGTGTGTGTGTGTGTATGTGTGTATTCATGGCCTCCTCTTGGCTGGGTCCATCCTTGCGTCAGAGGCTCTAATCTGGTCCTCTCTTCACAAAGCCTCTCTTTGATGTGCTGCTGCTGCTGCTGCTTCCTGCCATGTTCAAATGAAGCTTCACAATCAAATTGAGTCAGCCTCCACTGAATGCATTAGTGTTTAATAGCGTTATTGATCAGGCTAGAATAACTCTACAAGACCCTCTCTCAATTCTTCCCTCGCCTCGAGGCTAAACCCCCCCCCTCCGCCTCGGCCTCGTCAGCGCTGCCTCAGAAGTGAAGCAGTGAGTTGAGGAGTCCTGGACGGAACAAATACCCTCCAATGACTTTCCCTCTCAATGGGTGATACAAGGCTCTTTAGAGAGAAGGTAGGGTTGCATTTGTGATTTCCTGCTTGATCCTTTAATCCTTTGGCCTCTTTTCCTAGACAACAAAATCTAATTTCACTCCTCAAATCCCCTTTTTGCCCAGCGAGTATTGTGAAGTCACTTGTTGATTTGCAGAAGGAACCTTTAATCAGGCAGTTGGACGACTACTTTGTCATTTTTGGGAATATATTTGCTTTCTTGCTAAGAGGTAGATGAGAAGATTGGTACCACTCTACAGCAGCAAATACGCAGCAAATACAGTACAGCAAATATGCAGCTGGTGGCAGGGGCTGGTTAGCTTAATTTATCTTAGCATAAATACTCAAAAGACCATTAAGGGCCTTTACAGTATCTTGTTTATTAAGTGTAAAAGTAAAAACAAATTACGGGGCCTGTTTAGTGGACTATTTCTTGGTCGGCATCATTAACTTCCTGGAGTCTCTGCAACACATTTTGATAGCAGTGATAGCATAAACTTAGGTGTAAAGGTCTGTCTGTAGAGCATCCACACCTGATAATTATTGCCAACACGTTGTTCTTTTTCATGCACTCGATCCTCTAGTTTCTTGGAGTCTGGCAGGTTACGAACTTCGGTACACTGGAATCAAATTGATCTAAATACTGGCACCGTGTTTGGTAAGAGCTTATCAAAATAAAGCATGGCAGTATAGCTAAACATTCCTAATCCGGTCACAGAATATGGTGAAACACTGATACATGACACCCAGTAAATGGGGGAATTGTCGTTTATACGCTAAGGTGTGTACATTTTGGGAAATACGCTTAGTTGCTTTTTTGCTGAGCATTACAGAAAATGAATACCACTCTCATATTGGTCCGTTCAACATGTAGCTGGAGTTTGGAGACGGTTAGCTTAGCATAGCATAAAGACTGGAAACAGTTGGAAAACTGCTTAGCTCTTTCCAAAGGTTATCGTAAAGATTAAACAGACAACATCTAACGTTAGCGAGCAGTTTCCCGCTGTTTACAGTCTTTATGCTAAGCTAACTGTGTCCTGGCTCCAGCTATATTTACTGTACGTACATAAAAGTGGTATCAAAGTTCTTATCCAACTCAAAGCAAGAAATTGATTAAGTGTATTTCCCCAAAATGTCAAACTGTTGCTTTAAGCAATCCCCCCCCCCCCCCCCCCCCCCACACACACACACACACAGATCATTCGCCATGTGTCTACAAGATTGTGCGTTGAGAGTTAAGCGTCTCTGTTCCTCATCAGTGGACTCCTGACAGACGTGCTCTCCGTCTCCAATAATCAACCCCTCAGTGGGAACAGAAAAGTGCAGTGGAAGGGGGGGGGGGGGGGACATGTTTGTCCCCCACCTCCACGGGCCTTCCCGGGCCAAGTTAGCCGTTAAATCCCCCTTTCTTCTTATTGATGACCCGTGAGTGATGTGGGGGAGGGGGTGACAGGGTCAGCCGAGAGTGTAGTTGGGAGAAAAGGGAGCAGAGGAGGGACGGTGATGGTGATGATGAAGGTTCTAGGGCAGGGGCAGGTGGGGGGGGGGAACGAAGACGAGGTGAGGAGTCACACTTGTCTTTCCACTCCTGTAATCCCTCCAATTTTGGATTATTAAATCTACATCTGTCTTCCGGATTCATGAGAGCCCACATTGCTTGCAAAATTGCTCCCAGGCGTGTCGAGGACATTGCTGCGCATGGAGATGAGAACACGAAACCAGCAGCACGGCCACTTATGGATGCAATCACACACTGTGGTGCAGCCTGAACAGTCTGAAGGAGTTTCCAACGTTGCTGTCAGGCAAATCTCCAGTTTGATGATTTTGTTTTGCTCCCTACTGGATTGAGAAACTTCTGGGTTGGGTTGAGTTTGTGAAACCTTTTTAGATAAGCTGATAAAAACAAAACGGTTATATAAACTCATACATTTGTCATTCCGTTGTGAGGCAGCTATCAACACCTTAAAAGAGGATAGTACTGTATAAGAGGGCATACTGATACTGCTGTTGTTAGCACCGTGGTAGTTCTCACTGGGCACAATATGTTCCAATGTGATGCGGTCTTTTGGTGAAAAGGTGTCTTGTGAAAGTGAGAAAAGTACGAAACTAAAGTGAAAAACGAGTGGGAGTAGATGTGGTTTCGGTACCTTCTCTAAATGCTGTGGGACTGAATATAACCTTTATTTAATGAGGTAATCTCACTGAGATCAAGATCTCTTTTGCAAGAGAGGCCTGAGAACAGCAAAGAAAACATACATAGCCAGAACTAACAGAAGGACAAATGCATACAATAAAAACATTAGATATTTGGCTTTGGATAAAAACGGAATTTGAAATAGTTAATATAGTTAATATTGATTATAGCTGCTTCAAACTTGCAATAAATGATTTGTTTTTGGGCCACTTGGAGGCAGCTTATAAAGTTGTTATAATAGAAAACCAAAACAATATGCTGAAAACCACTAAAACACTCAGTAGAGCTGGGAGGAACTGTGAGTTTGTGAGTTCTGTGGATTCATCACTACAAGCAATCCAACATCATCTATTGCGAAGGCGTATAAATAGCACGCCACTTTTAAGGACACATCGTATGTCATGTCGCGTCGTTTATTGCTTTAATTCTCAATTCATCAGTTTCAAACACATAGTTAACATGAATTTAAACAAAGCTACTTTGTTAGGTTTAGAAAAAGAATAATATCATGGTTTGGATTAAAATAAGTACGTTTGTTACGTAACTTAAGTACATTAAGTAGTCAGCGTAGTTTTACAAGGGACACGAACAGCGGTCTTCTGGGTAAATGTCCTGTATTTGTTTGACTCCTCCTACCAGGCTGAGCAACCGCTTTCACGTCACACTTAGTTATTTGATCCACGGTTAGTATAAAGATATTGATTAGCTCAGCTTTAAAGTATTCAAACATCACATTTGCTTGTTATGATGTGAATCCTGCACTTTGACTTCCAGCCTGTCTGGTGCTCGTACGATCCAGGGGACTGGCACAACTCAGCCAATAGGATCAATGCCAAGGTGAAATGCGACACACCCAGAATGCCCTCTAGTATTTATTGAGATGATATCTATTATTAGAGCTAGCATAACACCTGAGCTAACTTCCAGGTCTTCTTGTTGCTTAGATGTTGTCACTTTTTAGCCAAATTTTCCACGAGGGGGTCACACAAGGATAGCTAGAAAAAAATCCAATATTCATTTCCATGTCGCTCAGCTTTTCCTTAATAAAATGCATGTGGCTTGTTTGTCTTTTTGGAAGGGGACAATTTGTGTTTTAGGCTATATTTACAAAGACGAAATAAACAAGCGTAAACAAGACTTTTGGTTTATCTTAGCTTTGGCAAACCCCATTTTTGCTCTGTTGTTAAATCCTCCGCTCGCACTTGATTGCTTTTTATCATTAGCGCTGTGATCAGTGTTGTGGTTAATAAACAAAGGCTCCAACTGCTGAATCACCATCAGAAAAAAGCAACTACAATACAACTGTTTTTGTAATTTGGAGTCGTTTTTACCCTCCGTCATGCCTGTTGTTGTGGTAAACTGCTCTGGTGGAAACATACAAAGTAGATTTTTCCAGATCAGTTATAACATACAAGAAAAAAATAAATAATCAGTTGATCAAACTTGTCCAGCTAATAATAACTACAACTGACAGGCGTATAATTAGTGCCAAAATTAAAACTGTTCCTAGATTAATTTGAATAGAGCGTTTTGCCTGGAGCTCTCCCTGAAGCAAAGTTGAAATGATGCCAACCAACACATTTACCAGCAATAGCTGACAATTGACTACACTGTAAATAGTGAGACAATTAACAGAAAGGGTAGTGCGGTAAGTGAAATACGAAGGGGACAGAGAAGTCTTGTCCACAGCAGGGTGTTTCATATTTTAGGGCCCTGTGGAATTAAGGCCAGTGTCTTGAGTGCTAGGGGGTCAACACTTCCTCGCTGTGACTGAAGGAGCGTGAAATCTGGACGAGCGCACCAGTATCTCCCAAACCCTGCTATTGTCTAACCAGAAAGGTGGTTGTCAGGGGGTTTGAATGATTTTTAAAAAGTGGGGAAATGTAAGGCGCTTTAAGGTGATTTATATGTAAAAGTACCATAATACTTAAACCAAAATACAATATGAAAAAGGGACTTTCACTTAGGTTTCCCTAACTTTCCCTACCATTACTACCAATACATTAGCTAGGAACTTTTGATCCACAATGTAAAAAGTTGGCTTTGGTTTTACCACACAGTATACATTAAAAAGCCAATGAATTCAAGACTAGCATCAAGAAGAAACAACAAACATGGCTTTAAAAAACACATTTTTTTGCTTAAAAATCATAAAAAAAATACTGAGGGTGATAAAGGGATAATGAGACTATGCATTAGGCTTTGGCTAAACAACAAAAACAACATCAGCAAAGAAGTTCGTTCTGGCTTTTCTTTTTCGGTGACACAATCTTGACTAGTTAAATACCTGTATGCTCACACACCATGTGAAATTCCCTGTACAGTAGCATTGTGCTAATCAGCTGCTTATTGTGTACCTTGCCAGTATCAAGGTGGAGGACAACAACATTATTGGACCATGAGGAATTTGGCTTTAAGCCATGGCACGGTGGTTTGGCATTTAAAAAGCACTAAATAAACATTAGCTCTGTCCTAGCAACGCATCCACATAAACACAGCATCTCACGTTAGCTTGCTGCAGTGGTGTTTTCAGTGTGTAGCCCCCTTTCATCTGAGTTTTCTATATACAAAATATATTTGCCTTTTATGAATCACAAAATATTAAGTTCAGTTCCTTGGTGTAACTCTGCATGCTGATCTGAAACCTGCTTCTTGGCCAACTCATGAACTTTATCCGACAGTAAACCCTAATGGTGGTTTCGACTGAAGTGTCTCTCTCTTTTTAGATGTCACTGTGTCTGAGCTCTCTCCCTGCATTCACCTTCCTGTCTCTACTTTACCTTCACACTTTTTTTTATTGTCATTTGTCATCTGCTGTCTTTTTCCGACCACATCACACTAGCCGACCACAGCGCGTGGTATCCGATGCATCACGGCTACTCTGGCCCTTCTCTAAATCTTCCAGAGGAAGTTCTTTAGCGGTGGGTAAACCCTCGTCTTTGTCCATCACCATCGGCCTTTCAGAGATGTTCTCCATTTGTGGATTGACCTTTTCAGATGTGTTTGACACCTCTTTACCCACAGACAACAGGCCAGAGCTTGATGGTGTGTGGGAGTGAAACACAGACAGACAAATCTAGTAACAGTAGCAGTGTGTATCATATGCAATATAATGTATATATAAAGTAAGTAATAGTGAATAGATAGATGAATGTTAAGGCAAACATGCATGAAATTTAATAAAATAACTGTACATTTTACTTAAAGTACTCTTAAAATACTCTTTTAGCCACAATGTCAAATCCACTCATTTGTCCACTGTGGGCCACCTTAGATTAATCTGTGGCAAGGAGATTCTTCTGAGAGCATTTGACCCAGAAAAATGGGGCAGATTTTGATTAGAAAACCACTGAGCATGCAACTAAACCAACAAAAAATGTTGGCAGTGGAACAAAATGTCGACCAACACCCACAGAAACCACCGGCATCAATAAAAACAAAACAAACAATTACATCCAGCAGTAGTTAAAACAAACTCATACTTGCCAATAAAATAACAAACATATATTTACATAGCCTAATATTTCTTTGAAGCTGAAATCTGTCAAATATATTGTTATTATATCCACCTGTATAGAGGACTGGGTGTATTTAAATGGTGGCTACTGAGCAACGATCAGGTTTGTCGGGTTACGCTTAGGGATAGGCACCGAAACCCGATATTAAACCGCCCAGGGGCTAAGTTATTGAAGATCTTTGATAAGCTCCGACGAAAATAGATATTCTATTTATTTGGGGTGCATGAACGTTATCTTGCACCTTCTATCTCAACAATTCCGTTTCTAATTTGCAATAAGATTAAGACATTCATCCATGATGCAGTTTCGCTATTCACAATCTAGAAAAGAGATCTGGCTCTCAGAGCCTATGTGCGAGTGGCGTGGCTAGCTATCTCTGTCTCTCGCTTACACACACACACACACACACACACACACACACACACACACACACACACACACACACACACACACATACAAATGGTACAAATAATTCTGACTGTATTTTTGGTAAGGTCCATCCAAGAGTTTACAGCCATACTAGCAGCACAGTGGTGATTTGAGCTAATTGCTAACGTCAGCATGCTAACATGCTTACAATGACGATGCTTACATGCTCATAGCAGGTATAACACTTACAATGTTCGCCATCTTAGGTTAGCATTTTAGCTTGCTAACATTTGCTAATTAGTACTAAACACTAAGTACAGCTGACATTTATGGGGATGCCTTTAGTTTTGCAGGTATTTAGTCACAATCCAAAGTACTGGACAAATTAAAATGTCAAAAATAGATTTCAATTCATTCTTTGGGGGACATGAATGTGTGTACCCAGTGTCATCTTAATCCATCCAATATTTGTAGAGATATTGTAATCAAGAAAATCCTTCTAAAGATACTCATATACAAATGCGCACACGCACGCACACACACGCACACGCACACACACACACACACACAGTTGTTAGAAAAATCACCTGGATACATAATGTGCTTCTGCCCTACTGATGTGCCCTTGAGCAATTCCCCTCCAAGCAGAGAAATGCTGAACTTGAACTTGACCTCTGACTTTACTAGAGAATGCAAGCGAGAAAAGGCCATGTACACAGTTTGTCGTAACTAAACCTTGTTTTCCATTAGTAAAACAGCCATCGAATAGTGGTCTTACTATTACTGGACGCCTGAACATGGGAAGGGTGTCAGAAGGGGTGAAGGTGGAGGGAGATGTGGGGGCAAGCGGTCTGGGCGGGGTTACAGTTGGAGGGGGGTAAAGTTATGGATGACAATGGTCCTGCTGTGTGAGCGGAGGAGAAAGGTGTGGGTGGAATGGGAGAATGGTTGGTGGTTGGCGGAAAGGTTTGGGAGGATAAGGAAGGTGGGGTGGAGGAGGTGGCGTTGGTGGAGGGGGGTGGCAGGCAGGGTCAGGAGGAGCCCATGGAAATGCAGATTGCCTCTTTGAATGGGATTGCCAGGCTCAGCTTTGATGTAAAGTGAAAAGAGGGATTTCATACAGACTAACTTTCACCATGCCTCCCTCCCGTCCTGCCTCCTCCTGCCTTTAGTCCCCCGCTGCTTCTCTCTCCTCGTTCCTCTCTCTCTCTCTCTCTCTCTCTCTCTCTTTCTCTCTTCTCTCCCTTCAACTGACAAAACAGACCCTCGGGCACATTGAGCTGCCTCCTCTAAACTTGTCCAGCTTGTTTTGCTCTTCACTTTCTTTGCACTCCTCCACTCTTTTCTGCTCAATCCCTTCTAACTTTAGCTGCGTTTCAGATTTCGTCGGGAGCGTTTGAGAGCAAGTCCACGCTAATAAGTACAGCATAGATTTTACATTTTTTTTATTTATTGCACATATCAAAGGTACTACAGCATCCGTTATTTGGTCAACAATCTTGACAAGCGCCCTCTTGTGGCCACACAAGTACAAACTGTTTCCTTTCAGAAGCGAATGCGGCAGTAACATGATGTTGTTTTAGCACCGCAAAACCTCTCAGTGGCCGGTCAGACCGAAAACTGCCCTGCAAGGGTCTGCGCTGGTGGGAGGCGTGTTGTTTCAGATACCAGTGAGACGATGGAGCTTGACCATCCAGGAAGTCCAGTTTGAGTAAGAGATCCATGAGTTCGAAGGCTTATCAGATTCCAAAACACTGCACAGCAGTTGATAATATTACGAGGAAGAACTGTACAACAATGGAAAGTCATCATGCAAAGTAACCGCAGTGCTAAAGGTGGATGACTGGGCGAACAAAGCGTCTGACTTTGACACCACTCACGTCCCATTTCCTACCCGTATTTAATGTTTCTTTTAACAATGAACACAGTGATTCCCTAATCATTTATGGAGGCATACTGGGAGATACTAACAAATGTCCCCCAGCTGATAGAAGCACCAGATCAGAAAACACTCGTGGGTCATTTTTGGAAGGAAACAACATTTAACTTCGACACTGAAAAAAACTCTTCTTCTGGACATGTGCAATCTACTTGTGCCAGCGGTTTTACAACATATGTCATGCAAATCATATTGTCAGTGGGCTTTAAGAAAGTCAGTCAGCGTACTACACAGATTTAGCATTGCACTACTGTAACATTACCAGATTCATGATTCATGAAGGATCGGAATCGATGCAGCAGAACCAGAGATATCGTCTTTTTTCCAACGTTTTCCAGTGTATTCACTCTGGATGGCGTTCTTGAATGAACATCTGCTTTTAGTGACCAAAAACAGTAGCTTAGTGCGGATAGAGTAGCAAAAACATTTAGAGAAACCGATGCAGTTTTCAATATTTCAGCATCACTGGGACACTCCCAAAGTACACAAGCTACACACTTGTACACACTCGCACTCAAAGATTTGTTTAGTCGCCTCACTACACAAGCTCCTCATGTGGTTCTTCATGCACTCAGGACCTGTTGATCGGCTGCTTAATCCAGGCTGAATATAAAACCTTGTATTGTTTTTTGATGGACAATATACTGTAACACCCCCTCACCCTCCTTCCCGATTCAAAACGCTTTCCCTCCTCGCTCATCTCACCCTTTTAGCCCTTCCTTTCACCACAGACCTGCATTTGTGATTAGGGAAAAGAAAAGAACACACACACACACACACACACACACACACACACACACACACACACACACACACAACAGATCAGGTTTTGAGGTGGTCTGGAAAGTGGGCATATTGAAATACAGATAAAAGAAAAAAGGAGAGTGAATAGTGAGCCATGCAGAAACGGCTAATTAAATCTTTATACCGTCTTTCTGAGGAGAAGCTAATCTGGTGGGTGGGCGCTGGCCCTCTCCTGCTTTTATAAGAGTTCTCAAAAAACTTTTCTTTTCTTGTTTCATGCTTTCCATTTCGGAGCCCACCCCTGGGTTTCTTTAGCCTCAGTGAAATATATATATATATATATATATATATATATATATATATATATATATATATATATATATATATATATATATATATATTTCACCGCGTTTTAAGGAAGATTGAACGCGCTCTGGACAATGCAGAGCCTCATTACTGGAACGAGGTTTGAGCAGAGGTGTTGAGAGAGAAAGGCAGACGAAAAAAGTAAATCACACAGCAAGGAGGATTTAGAGCGGAGAGAGAGAGAGAGAGAGAGAGAGAGAGAGAGAAATGAAATCCTTCATTTGAATGTATGAGTACAGTGGGTGGTAGGTGTGGGGGAGCGGGGTCAGGGTGGAATAACAAAAAAAAACGAGAGGAAGTGTGCTGTAAAAGAAGCAGTTAGTGGCCAATCTCATTTTTAGGAGGACACACTGAGACTGCACTTTTGTCTTCATCCCAAGGAGACGGAGAGGGAGGAGGGGAGCCGATGATCTGAGATCAGATGTTTCCTCCTGATAACAAGCAGCTGTGATAATCACTTCCAGACACAGACCGGGGGTTTTTCAGCAGCGAGGCCAGAGGTTGACGGTCCATGTGCCCTGACCCCGGCCTCCAGATCCTCCACATCTGATTTCCCTCCTTTCGTTCCACCTCTCCAGCAGTCCTTTCTTGGCAAGCCAAGTCAGGAGACCGTGAGGCCCAAATGTTATTTGCTAAATTAGATAATGGAGGCTGTCCACAATATGTAATGGCACTCTACTTGATAAACAATGCTGTGGTGTTTTCGGAGCAGTAGCAGAAGTTGTTTTTCAGCCGATTTGATGGTCTATCTACCTTCCTATCTATCTATCTATCTATCTAGATCTTTATTTCTTTCTTTAACCCCTTAAAGCTGCACTAATTTATATTAACAACGCATCAAATGACTATGTGTAATGTGGCGACAAACCCTCACATGATTATCAATCTAGCGTTTTAGCATCTTTAAGCTCATTGTTTTGGTTTTCTGGCCCACAAATACTGTTTTGGTTCAGTCTCACTGCTCTCATCTACCTGTATTCATCAGTTTCAGCGGAAACAAACTCTGATCAACCCATTGTACACTACCTGCCCAGCACCAAACAGCAGACAGACAAAGTTGGCAACTAGCTGGAAAACACAGTGGAGCATTTTAGCTAAAGAGACATATATTTCCCCCAGGGGTTGGTGGAGACCAAAACAGAGCTAAAAAGAAGAGTGAATATTACCCTTGCATTTGTCAGTTGACCAGAAACAGACGTATTAAAGCTAATGTTGCTCCGTGTCTGCTTGATGTGTAAAAAAGTAAACTGTTTGCTAACTTTAAGTTTTTGACCACTAGTAGTTTCTATGTTTTTACTTTTGGATTGTTCTTGTGTACAGTATGCCCATAAGGTTGCCCAAGAAGGTGACTTTTAGCAAGTAAACATCATGAATGTAAACAATTCAGATCTCAATCCGTTACGAAAAATTGGCTTTGCAAATGTGTTATGAGGAAGGAAATGCATTCAACACTGCGTTTTGGTAACTTGTGTTTGTTCAGCTCCATAGGGCACCTTAATGTAGCTTTAAGGATGGAAACTCGTCTTATTTCAGTATGTAGTCTGTATACAAATACACATACAAATATGACATGCGGAGTTCCCCAAGGCTCCGTTCTGGGGCCTCTTCTGTTTAACATCTATATGCTTCCACTGGCTCAGATTATGGAAAACAACAAAATATGTTACCACAGTTATGCGGACGACACACAAATTTACATAACCTTATCGCCAGGAGACTATAGTCCTATACAAACACTGACTAAGTGCATTGAACAAATTAATGACTGGATGTGCCAGAACTTTCTTAAATTAAATGAAGAAAAAACTGAGGTGGTTGTTTTTGGAGCAAAAGAGGAACGATTGAAAGTCAGCGCTCAGCTTCAAACGACAATGTTAAAAACAACAGACAAAGCCAGAAATCTTGGTGTAATTATGGACTCAGACCTGAATTTCAACAGCCACATTAAGACAATTACAAAGTCATCCTATTACCACCTTAAGAATATATCAAGGGTAAAGGGACTTATGTCTCAGCAGGACTTGGAAAAACTTGTCCATGCTTTTATCTTCAGTAGACTTGACTACTGTAACGGTGTCTTTACAGGTCTCCCTAAAAAATCAATCAGACAGCTGCAGCTGATTCAGAACGCTGCTGCTCGAGTCCTCACTAAGACCAAGAAAGTGGATCACATCACTCCAGTTCTGAAGTCTTTACACTGGCTTCCTGTGCCTCAGAGAGTTGATTTCAAAATCCTTCTGCTAGTTTATAAATCATTAAACGGTTTAGGTCCAAAATACATTTCTGACCTGCTAGTCAACTACGAACCACCCAGACCTCTCAGATCGTCTGGGACAGGTCTGCTTTCTGTCCCCAGGGTCAGAACTAAACAGGGAGAAGCAGCATTTAGTTTCTATGCTCCACATATCTGGAACCAACTTCCAGAAAATTGCAGGTCCGCTGCAACTCTCAGTTCTTGTAAATCAAGGCTGAAGACCTTTCTTTTTGATGTTGCTTTTGGTTAAATAACTATCCATTTCGTATACTTTTGTTGCTTATTTTATCTGCTTTTATATTTTTAACTGTTTTTAACTGCTCTTTAATGTTTCATTTCTGTCCAATGTTTTCATTTCTGTCCATTTCTTATACTTTCGTTGCTTATTTTATCTGCTTTTATATTTTTAACTGTTTTTAACTGCTCTTTAATGTTTCATTTCTTATACTGCACTGTAACTTTTATTCTTGTATTTTGATTGTCTTCATGTAAAGCACTTTGAATTGCCCTGTTGCTGAAAAGTGCTATACAAATAAAGCTGCCTTGCCTTGCCTTGTATCAGTGTGAAATATCAACTAGTTCAACTCATTAATTTAAGCTTTATAAGTCAATTTTTATGGCTGCACTATTTTGTTAACCTGACTCCGCCAGATTGATTGCTTCACATTTGCTCAGCATATCCATCTGGGAACTTTCCGTTGGAGAACGTTTGGGAAGGGGCGAAAATACTGGTTAGCTGATTGGATAAACCATCCCTCTATCACCAGCTATGTTGGTGATAGACGGACCAAATCAACCAATCAGATCAACGAAGTATATGACGTACCAACAGAGCAACGACGACGCCAGGCTCCCCCTGCTGCTGCAGGCAAAGCATAGCTCGTTAGCTCAGCAAGCAAGCAACATGTCGGTAAAGGATATTTGCCGTTTGTGTAACGAGAATTTAGGAATAAAAGGCCCCATTTCAGGTTCCTGGTCCATATTCCAAAAGAAGGATCCAAGAGAAAACAGCATTAGCGAGCGGCTAACAGAATCAGGGCTACCGCTGTCTGAAAATGTGTCTAGATCAGGTCAGATTTGCATGCGTTGCTTTCCGCTTACTGAGCCTCGTGAGACCATCCTGATCTCGCAAGCTCCTCGTTGCATCACACCTAAACCCGCCTCAAAACCCAAAACCAACGCTGATTGGCCCAGCTGTTTGGCGAACGGCTCCAAATTTTTTCTGCCTCAAGATGCCAGACTGATCTGCGAGCAGAAAACTGGAGCTCGCGAGATCAGGATGGTCTCACGAGGCTACTATTTTGTCAAATGGAGATGCATTATTTTATACACATTTTCCAAAATTGAGATACAGTATTGAAACCGTATGCTTTGGGATCTCTACTTTAATTTAAAATAAAGTTATGTGAGTTTCAACAAAGTTTGGCTTCACTGGAAGAGTTTGTAATAATTGTAAGCTAAGGTGCACACAAATGAACTGCACTGTACAAATTCACAAAACAAACAAAAGGCACACATACTGTACAATTTTAAGCTGACTGGGTACAAGTCATTAAAACACTAAGACGCATGTGAGAAAGGAACCGAGGCAGTTTGAGAGCAAGGGAATGCAAGGAGAGGGAAGAGTTAAGTCCATTTCCTGAGTATAAATTAAAAGAGTCTTGTAATCACATTGCAGGAATGCAGTCGGTGTACACTGTTAAACACTCCCTAAGCCCTGGCTCCACTTCACTCTCTCAGCACTGCACACAAAGGAGCCTTTGTTCTCTCTGCTCTTGAAAAGCAATGCTCAGTCACTCCCTCCTCCTCCTCTCCCCACTCTCTACTCTCTCGCTGTTTCTGTCATTCCCCTCTCTTTCTCTCTGTCTCTCTGTCTCTCTCACTCACTCTTCTTCTCTTGCTATCTGTTTCTTTCATTCACTCACAGACTCTTTTTTGGCCTTCTTTTCCCTCTCTCCGACTCTATCTCTAGCCCTCTTTCTTTTGTCTCAGAAAAGCAGAGGTTGACTTTTGCTGCTGAGCTTGTGTATAGCCAGAGGTAACAGAGACTACACACACAAATGCCCAAACTAAATCATAATAATCATTAAGTTATGGGCTCGGCCAAAACAAATCCACAATGCCCTCAACATTACCCAAAAAACAGGATTGCTCAAAGTGCACTTCCCTCAAGATTTGCTCTGCCCCCACCAACAGCCTTTTCTGGTTAACCACACATTTACGGTAAGAAACTGGAATGGGGTGTGGAAGCGGTGGGAGGGGGGGGTCCTGGTCTTTTGTCTCTCTGCTCCAAACCCCTACACCCTGACTGAAAAATATCCATATAGATCACACACACACACACCTGGTGCAATGGGAGGCCTTGGACTTAGAAACTGTTATTTTGTTTAGCAATCAGGTCATATGTGACAAGCTTATAAAGTCTCCCAGTTGGAACACGTTTTCCTGGGAGAAACCCTCGCAGGTCCCTCCTCCGCTTAACCTGGCGGCCTTCACCTGTTGATTGATTTTTCTATTATGTCAAAATAAAGGAAACGTACACAGGCATGTTTCAGCACTGAAACTGAAGGGTGGTAATGGATTGAGTTATCTTTGCTTTAAAAAGTGCACCGCCCACTGAAACAAAGTTCACTCACCATAGCTGTCTTAGCTGAGCTACTGCTTAAAATTGAATTATTAGGCCTAGTATTTGAGTGAGTAAATAAGCTCATCCTGGGGCCGTATTACAGAAACTTCTTAACTTTCAGATCCTATCTTAACTGTTTGGTAACCATGGTAATTGTGGTTAAGACCTGATTTAGGAAACAGACGAACAGTTCCTAAGTCGATGTTCCTATCTGAACTTAAAGCTCCGTTGTGTAATTTTTTTAGTTGATTCTTAGCAAAAACCCCTTTGTTCTTTCACAAATATGTGCTCGTTCATGTGTAATTACTTCCACCAACTAATCAAAGTATTCTCGTACGCGTAGAATCTGCCATTCAGAATCATTCAGAATACATACGAGCAACTCGCTCGAATGACGGCCGCCATGTTGCGCCTCCATCTCCGCCTTTCGCGCTTTTAAACTCAGCGGCACCGTGACGAATGCCAGGGAGGGGGAGTAGATAACGGAGTCGCCAAGGAAGTTCAAAAGATAATTAAAATGACAACGCGACAGGCAAAGCAAAGTTAATACTGGTGTGGCTTTTCCAAGAAGGAAAGAGCTCATAAGGAGCAAGGATTTTGAAAAGGGACGGTAATTAACTGGTAGTTAAAAAGGTAATTCTGCCTATGTGTGTAAATTCAAAGTTTTATAGTTGCTTGGCAAACTATAGCATGGTTGTGCATAACACTAGAACGACGTCTAGCATACTTTTCCTCGCGTCAATGATGAAAAAGGATTGTCTACCTTGTAACATAAACGTAATCATATGTGTCGTGATTTCCCTGGCAGACAACTCACGTCATGTGTAGTTGTAACACAGACTAGCTACAGCTAGAACAGCTGCGTGTAAACGTTGGAGACACTAAGAGCTAATTAAGAGTTAGAAAGTAATATTGAGTTGGTTGTCATATACAAATTCACCGCTAGATGGGAGACATTCTTACACAATGTAGCTTTAAGACAGGAAAAGCGTATTAAACAATCTACTATCTTCCTAGTCTATATCCACGACGTTCCACTTCCGGGATTGCTCCGGTGCCGCTGGAAATTCCGCCGGATGTCACTCTTTTTGGCCGGATGTCTGTTACTTTCCACTTTCTTTGTGTTGGAATTTTAAACTCCGGTGGATTTATGAGGACTATGGTTAACTGCTCCTCAGATCTCTGCAGCTGTAGCTGCAGAGATCAGCTAAATCCAGACAGCTAGCTATCTGTCCAATCTGAGTTTTCTGTTGCACGACTAAAACAACTTTTGAACGTACACATGTTCTACCAAAACAAGTTCTTTCCCGAGGCTTTTTTTGCAGCGCCACCTTGGCTCCGTCCAACGCTTAGCGCCGCCCCAAGATGATTGTGATTGGTTTACATGCCAATAAACCAGAGCACGTTTTTCTCTCATCCCGGAATGCTGTGTGAACTAGCCAGACCCTCCTAACTTTAGGATAACCTCCTAACTCTTCTTTTTTGTTTTTGCTTAGTTTGTGGCTCTCACGACTGACTGCTGAACGGCTCTCACAACGGCTAGCTACGTGACACATGCCTCTATATCAATATGGACTGGCGGGTTAATTCAATTGATCTGTTTCCTTTGCTCTTCGTTGCCACTCAAATACTGGAAACATCCATCAATGTGTTGTTTAAACACTCTAGGTAATAAAATACAACACATCTTTATAGCCACCATGTTGTTCCACTTTAAGGAGACCTACTAAATACTGTTTTCAGATTCATACTTGTATTTTGTGATTCTACAAGAACATGTTTACATGCTTTAATGTCCAAAAAACTATTTTTCTCATACTGCCCATAGCTGCTGCACCTGTATTCACTCTCAGTCAGAGGAGCTCTGTTGGACCACCTGTCTCTTTAAGCCCCCCTCCTGGAAAAGCCCAGTCTGCTCTGATTGGTCAGCACGTTTCCCCATGTCTGCAAGTCTCTGGAATCTCTGCTGTTGTTTCAGTTAGAGCCTGAGACTGACTGCAGCGGAGTACATAGCAAGAATCTGTACTGTGAAAAATCACCAGTAAAGGCTTCTAAACCAAATACTATTCAACCGGACATGTTTCAGCAGTAATATGACCTGAAATTGGGGAGAAATTAACAATATTAGCAGCCAAGATTACAGGTTTCCCTGGCGTTAGCGTGAAGCGACTTGTAATTAGTAGTAATTAGTAGATTGTAATGGAATAAAGCAACACTTTCTACGGTCAAAAATCGCAGATCAAAGCTTCTGAACCAAAAACTACCCAAGGTTTCAGTTGTAATGTAACCCGAAATTGGGGAAAAATTAACAACATTATCAGCCAAGATTACAGGTTTCCCTTATAGCTAGTCATATGTAAACACAGCAGTAGCCTAAAAAAAACTGCAATAGCCTGCCTGGACCAATCATAAAAACCCGGTGTTATGTGACACCGAGCCGAGAGTAGAACTTTTTTTTTTTAATTTAAATTCAGAACGTTGGGAAATCTGAGGTTTTTGCTCACGGGGATTTTCTCTGAAATATTTCTTCAATATTTGAAGCTCTGGCCACGTTTAACTGACATTGTAACATTATATATATATAAAAAATACGGAAAAGCATAATAGGTTCCCTTCAAGACTTCTGTAGGCATGCTAGCAGCTCACAGTAAAATTGCTAACATGCTGATGTCTATCACGTTCACTATCTTGCGTGTTAGCATGTTAATTGTAGAGTTTTCAATGATGTTTCTGTTTTTAATCTAATTATCGTATCCGTGCCAGAGATCTACAGATTGAAAGACGAGTCTGTCACAAACATGGCAACAAAAGCAGATACTTTGATGACATCTCTGATTGTATCTCTGAATGTAGATGTTTCTATGAAAGAGGGAAAACAAACACACCCAAGTGCACATTATGTTCTTTTCTAATTGAAAAATACAACAGTGTCGCAATACACAGCAAAGGTAGAACACAGGTGGCAAATAGATTGATCTCTGCTGGTGTGCACTTGAACTCAGCACTAAACTTCTTAAGGCAGCTGCATTGTTAGATAACCCCTCCGGGGAAAAGAAAAATCAGTTTTGTATATTTTTACATATCCCAGCTAATGTATATAATGTCCGATATAGTAATTATCGCATTGTTTTTCTCGAGGGTTTCGGCTTGTCTGGTCCTGCATGACTGCAGCCTCACCACATTGAAAGGACCTGAGGCATGAAGTGCAGTCATGTCCATCAACTCTTATCAAACCTGTCACAGGGTGTCTGATGCAAGGCTGCCTTGCACAATCACCTCCTGACAGATGAGTACAGGAAGGTTTAACCCTGACAGTTATTATGACATTATTATTAGGTTATTCACAGAGATTCATTTCAGTGGCTTTTCACATTTTAAGAATTTGTGTTGAGCACTTTCTGGCCCCAAACTCTGGATCTTCTTTTCACTCATGGTTTAGCACTAAATAATGTGTCTGGTTCACTGACTACAGATATACTTGGCCAAGTTGCTTCTCGTGAGATGAGGATGCCTGAAAATGATTTCAGCTTTGTTTCATTAAAGAACTTCGACAACCAAAAGAGAAAAAAGGAAAAGTTAGGCACAGCCGGAGAAAAGACAAATTTCTTTAAATTCTATTTCTAGGAAATATAAATATTGTAACTACTTTATTGTTTCTCTAGTTGTTGTGGAATTGTAGATTTTCACATTTCCATTTTACTGTGCAAACTTCATTTGCCAATGAAGGCTGTGTGTTGCATCCGAAAGCTCCAGTAAAGCTACTAAATAGACCATGTGGTGAAATTATTTTGTCAACTGCTTATTCTGAGTTCAAGAAGTCCTTAAAAGTGGAAATTTGAACATCTACCTGGGCAAACTCCATTTCCTGAGGAAGTTTACGGGACACAGTCGAAAGCTCCAGAACAGCTCCTAAATGGACCTTACAGTGAGATTGTTTGGGAAACTCTCAAAGTGCTTTTCTTAAGTTATTAACAGAGGTTACTCTGTGTCACATCAGGAAGCCATTCTCTGAATGTTGAGAGGTATTCTTCAAATGATTTAAGTACACGGAAAAAACACGCCCCTGTAGCTTTAAATCGTTTGACCCAATTTCTCCAGAGTTGTAAATCTCCTCCTCTCGCTGTTATTAACCGTATTCCTGTCAGAGCCAAGAAGACCTCTCTAGACTTCACTTAGTACAAACAACGAGAAAACCATAGTCTACTTTTGTATTTTAGAAGACATTATCTAGATTTTACTGATGACTTTAAAAGAACACCTGGTCCTGGTCCTCGTATACATTTCTGACCTTTTAACCCCTTTATGAACTGAGCTTAGCTGTAGTCCTTGGACCCTTAAGGCCGGGTCTCACAGGCACATAAAACAGCAACGTTACGCAATTATTGGACACACTCATGGTGGCGAAGTAAATCTGTGTCAGCTACAGTAGTTTACCAACTAGTCCTACGAGTAGTTACCAAGCCTTTAGTACCACATATTTCACAAAGATGTTTTTAGAGATGGTTTGTTTGTGTGTTTATACATTTACTTGAAAGGTGTTATAAAAGGCTTATTTTACAGTATTATACACACTGAACAAAGCACAGCAAATCCCAGCAGCATGCAGCAACCCATCTGGCCTTTCCAGGAAATCTGTCCCACTCTCTGCAAACACACAAACACATACACACACAGGCAGGAGTCTCTTCATGTCTGCCCATCCTGATTCCAGATACAGGCCTGTAGCAGCCTGTCTGAAACCAAACCACCTTTACAGGGCATGAGAAATAGCTCAGGGTGTCTATGCACTGCAGGCAGGGCTGGGCCCATCTCAACCTCAGCCAAAGAGCTCTGGTGTCTTTGATGGCAGCTACACAGATCAGAAGAGTGAAAAGAGACACTGATCTGAGGTGTTGCCGAGGAGAA
This sequence comes from Gymnocephalus cernua, assembly GCA_023631565.1. Lineage (NCBI taxonomy): Eukaryota > Metazoa > Chordata > Actinopteri > Perciformes > Percidae > Gymnocephalus > Gymnocephalus cernua. The sequence goes on from CM042444.1 coordinate 17,824,443, forward strand.
CACCCCACGGGCAGGTTCAACCTCGCAGTCACTTCCTGTTATGCTATTTCAGAGTGGAGAAACATTGAAAAGTTTATGTAGAAAACGTCAGTCACGGCACAGCGTCAGTGGTGTCAAGGTTCGAAACACAAATACACAAGTCAATTTTATTTATATAGCAAATTTCACACGTTTGCCTCAGGAGGCTCTACAATCTGTACTGCATATGGCCCCTTCACACACGCACGCACGCAGACAAACGCACACACACACACACACACACCCACACAGATTGTAGCCTTGACTCACTGCATGGCTGGACACAATGTTCTTATGAATACACACTCACACACAGACAGATATATATATACACCCACTGCTGCACCTCACACAGAGGGTTTTCACACCTGGTTCTCTCTGCAAGGCAATCCATCTTGCCTTGGGGTTGTTAGCAACTGTGTGTTTAAACAGATTTCTACATAAGAACTTATGTCAAGTTGAATTGCATTTATTTATATTTTATGGCGTCTTCTTTTTTTACTTTACTCTTTTCTTTTGATTTGCTTACATTCTACTCAGAGGATTTGTTTTGAGACAGGGGGTTTAGTGGCAAAGAGACAGAAGAGCAAAACATCTGCAGTCTTTACCGGAGAAGAGCTGTATTTACTCAGTTATGATTCATTTGTAAGTATTTAGGCCTAAGGTCAAACATAGTTTAGTTTGAATGTAATGTAGTGTGGGAGTCACACTGTAACTTAGTAAAAATGGGTGGTCATAACAGATTTAAGATATAACCCTTACACGTATGATGACACTGATACAATGCACACCGACGACGACGTAAATGTGACGTGAGTAAACTGTCTGAACGTTGTAAGTCTTCTGGTAGCTGTGCCAAGAGAAATCTCGATCATTCCGAATCTTGCAGAGACGGAGAGTGTAGGTATATGTAAGGAGATAACATACGCACAGGCTAATTACTGCTAACTAAAATGCTAGTTAACATTAGTAATTAAACTTAAACAGCTAATGTAAGTCTGTACTATACGGTAATTCTCTACTATGGGACAGTAAGTTGCGTGGTTATGACACAATCGTTAGCCTAGTTTTACAAAAACGTCTGCTACGGAGCCATAACATGAGATACAAGGTAATGGAGCCTTTTATACATTGTTGTGTTTCTTTAGAAATAAACAACGGACAAATAAAGTCTTCAAACGTTTCAGATGTAAAGTTATTGGCTGTCAAAGTGACATCAAAATGAATGGCAGTCAATGGAATGATAACGGCAGGTGAGTGCTTGGTAGCATCAAAATGGCGCCATAGCGGCTTTGCTCTCTGAAAGCTGGCTTACCCCCTTGGTATCAGGCCATGTCCACATGAAGACGTTAGGATGCAAACGCATCCGTCTTCCCTGGATTCGGTTCAAGAAAATTCACGTCCACATGAATCCATTTGTAAATGACTCAACACGCTACTTCATATGCCAGGCCTGTAGGTGCCGCAGTTATTGCTACAGAAATGAACCAAAAGCGAAGAAGAGCAGCCTTCAGTCACTTCCACTTCCCTTCATAACATGACTAGCTAGTTCTCTTAATACATCCATGGACTAGACTTTAAAGGTATAATGGAGGATTTTCCCAAATTTTAGAAAAGAACTGCCCTTTCCACTTTTTGAAAAAATGCACATGCACAACACTCTATCTGCTCCCGAGAGGGAACGCCTATTAAACGTGTGCACGAGAGAGCATGCACATGCCTAGTTCTCGTGCACGCTCTGTTTACATGTTTCCAAAAGAAGTAAGTGAAAATCTATTTACAACAAGCATCTCTAAAGCTAACTTTAGCATGCTACAGGCCAACAAACAAGCTATCGTCTAGCATCTAAGTTGTTGTTTTTTTATTGCTGGTGCGTTTAGAGCTTTCAAGAAGAGAGTCTTGTGGAATCTGATATTGACTACAAGCCCGTGCCCTGTTCATCCTGACCAACATCGGCAGTCAAACAAACATCAATGATCCGATGTCTTTTTGATAATCTAGCTACACATTTTTCTTGCGGTAGCCTTTCTACAATAAGCCGTGCTAAAAGTTACTATAATCCGTTCAAGGAGTTGATAAGCGACAGATTAGCTAGCTAGTTGATAAGTTGTCTACTTCCACTTTATAAACAGCATTGCGTCTCTGCTAGAGCAGTCAGCTGGGTTGAAGGCAGTCAGCTGTGAGGCCAAGGTGTGTGGGCATTTTTTTTTTTATCACCCTGGTACCAGGTTTAAAAAAAGTGTGTTTACAGGCAATTGGCCCAAACGAGGCAAAAAAAGTGCGTTTGCATCCAAACGCGTCTTCGTCTGGATGGCCTCTCAGTCACTGTTACCTGAATTAGACAACGGCACAGGTGTGACTTCATGCTGCTGGCACCACTTGGTTTCTTGTGAAATACTTTGGTTGTTGACTTTGGCAGAATCCTTTTGTCGAGATGGAAGTTTTCCAGAGACATTTTTTGTTGATGTTTTTTATTATTCATGAACATATTTATGCATGGTACAAACAACCTCAATGTATTGAAAAACAAAAGTACCACAAATGGAATTCATAAACAGTCACTGAATTATTCTTGTATAATACGTTGGTAATTCACACTCGATAGCATATATTAAAACCGCCTATTGTAGGTCTCCTAATGTTGCTCAATAGTTTAGTTGCTTGCTCTTCCACCTAATGATGCACCAGGTGAAACGTCACTTATCCCAACAATATTTTGATTACAGTCGACATATCCGGTGCAACAGCCCACTAGCCTTTAACCTTTTTGGCTTGGGACCCCTTAAAATGAAGCAATATCTACAATCGATTAGGGATATGAGCAGTCCAACCTCAGATTATTATGAAAGTATCCAATATTTTGCAAGAATACACAGTAAAATGATTTTTTTCTTCCTCATACCTTTAATCAGAATGGGACGCTTAAGATTTATCTTTGGGAACCATTGACATTTACTTCATCTACAAACGTAGTATGCTGTATCTATAGTACTACGAATTTCAGTATGAATTTCTTTCAGATGCAAAACTTGATTAACTATAAGGTGTAAGGCAGGTTTACCCACTACTAGACACCTGGCTATGACCCCTGCCTCAATTTTCCCCATTGCTTCCAGTAGGAGATGTCATGCCGTCTCATGATGGCACGTTTCCTATTATATAACCATCTCTAAACATCCAATTACTGGTGCGATTCACTAACACAGTGTCAGTTAACTTTCTTCTATTTATTCCATGCCAGTTCAGGTTGCCCTGCCCCACCTGCTCCACACCCTGCCTTTCTGTGCCATCCGGTCCACATATCACTTCTTGATGTTGAATCAGTGTAATCATAATAATAATCCTCTAAGCCTGAATTTAACCCCCTTTTAGCCATCTTAACCATAGTGCAGAGCTGCAGGGATATGGGACGCAGTGAATCCAAGGGTGACAAATCTTCCCTTCCCCTTCCCTTTATTGGCTAATCACTGCATGACCTCTGATCATTTTGGTGGATGGGTTGCTCTGTTGTGACCACATGTAGATGATGCATGAGAGGCTCCAGTATTGCATCTGTGAAACTACAGTTACCAGCTACGACAGCAACGCTGGTATTGTTTTCACCTTGTGAGTGTGTGTGTGTGTGTGTGTGTGTGTGTGTGTGTGTGTGTGTGTGTGTGTGTGAAAACTACCACATAGGCGGTTTTGAGTACTTTTCCAGGCCCATTCCATTCCATAGGCCAGTGCCATACAATTACAAGCCTTAACCACAAACTCTAACCCTAACCCAACCTTAACCATAACCATTGCCTAATCCTAGTGCCTTCCAGGCAGCGCTGCCTGGAAGGAGACGTTGGGGGCTTAAAACACCGATAAACTCACAGCCATAGCGTCACAACCGTACAAGATGCAGTCACAAAATTTTACTGGGGTGTGTTGTTGAGAATTACATTACATTACATTTAGCTGACGCTTTTATCCAAAGCGACTTCCAATTAAGTGCTTTCAACCCTGAAGGTGCAAACTCCAGACAACAAGTAGTAAGTGCAAGTACATTAGCTTTAAATAAGCAAAACTACAAAGAGCCATATGAAAGTGCATCTTTTTTTTCTAGTTCTCTTTTCTTCACGTTTATTCGAGGTGTAGTCGGAAGAGATGTGTTTTCAGCCTTCGGCGGAAGATGCGTATAGGGTATAGGGTTTGACCATGTCCTGATTGTATGCTGGAGCTGATCCGTTCGTGGCCCTATATGTAAGTACTAGTGTCTTGAAGCGGATGCAGGCAGCAATTGGTAACCGGTGAAGAGAGCGGAGGAGCGGTGAAGTGTGAGAGCACTTGGGGAGGTTGAAGACAAGTCGAGCTGCTGCGTTCTGAATGAGCTGCAGGGGCCGGATGGCACATGTAGGCAGGCCAATCAGGAGGGAGTTGCAGTAGTCTAGACGTGAGATGACTAGAGCCTGAACCAGAACCTGAGCCGCCTTCTGCGTTAAAAGGGTACGTATCCTTCTGATGTTATGCAGCATGTATCTACACGATTGGGTAGTTGCAGCAATGTTGGCAGTGAAGGAGAGTTGGTCGTCAAGTGTCACTCCCAGGTTTCTAGCAGTCTGGGTGGGGACTACCACAGAGTTGTCAATTGTTATAGTCAGGTCTTTGGTAGGAGAGCCCTTCCCTGGAAGGAAAAGGAGCTCAGTCTTGAGTTCTAGATGGTGTGTGGACATCCAAGAAGAAATGTCCGTCAGACATGCCGAGATACGTGCTGCTACTTGAGTTTCAGACTCCTGAAAGGAGAGAATTAGTTGGGTATCATCTGCGTAGCTGTGATAAGAAAAGCTGTGCAAGCACTCAAGCTTATTTCCCAAGATGTTGAACTATTCGCAAAAACAAATCTTTAAAATTACTTGATGCAACCAATGTCAATGCATGTGTATTCCTGCAATCAAGTGAACACAGGTAACGCTAACGGAGGTGTAACATTACGAATGGCCGCTGTTCTGACTCGGGCGCTTGCCTGGGTCTGTTTTCCGACGGTTCAGTAAACTGCCGTTAACGTACTTAGCACCGGAGTTAAGTGCTGACCGGGTTTGGATTGCTGCTAGCTGGCTGGGGGCTGACCGTGGATGTGTCCCCGGGCCGGGGCTGTTGTCAGCTCTCATCCCGACTGAAGCCTTGCAGCGCCGGGAGAGTGAGGCAGACAGACAGGGGTGTGCTAGCTGGCTAAATTACCATTAGATTAGTCGTCTATCTATACAGTAAACATCACTGATGAATTTGTGGGTTAGCCCAGAGTTGTTAACCGTGGTCAAAACAATCATACTAAAAATAACTGAGTGTGTTGAACGATGTCCTAATCTTATGTTACCCACCAAGAATTAGCTAACGTTAAGCATTAGCAACATGCTTGTTCATGAGCTTCTCTCTCGTGTCTCATGAACTTGTCATTTTCATTATCTAAAATATTCACTAACATTAAACATTGTGTTTTCGTTGTTCCCGATCGTTTATATGCTTAGCTAAATAAACGATAGATGTGTTTAGCTAGACAACCAAGGAGATTTAATAATGATGTTGTGCTACTAGCTAGCTAGCTACTAACTAGTGCTAGCAGTTAGCCTGCAGTTTCGTGAACAAAGCTCATCCATGGCTTCATCCTTCATCTGGATTCGCTACTAGTGAATGTTAAAAATGTTAAAAACGTGACGTTTTAAACAAGGACCCTTTAAGTGTTCGGGCTGGTAAGTTGATATACCCCAAAACGAATTATTTCTGTTTCTTTCGCCATGCAAAGTCTATGTGAAAAGTCTTTCTGGGCCATGGGGTGCAGTACCACCCCTTTCCGCTAAGCCCAAGGTGGCTTTTAGACATGGCGCTCTTCATGGGGGCTTGTTGTCAACCAGCACCTTTGACAGTAGGCACCAAAGCACTTTTCCTCTTCAGTCCCCCTACAGGTTGGAAGCGGAATTGTCCATTACCGTTACCATTATTCTTATGTCTCATTCGAACAAGTTAATGAACCACTGAAATGATTTTGGAAACATTTTAAGGTACAAAAGAATCTTTGGTGTTGGATGGATCGATATTGAAATCAATCAATATCAATAAATAAGGTCTCTGTATTACTGTGTTGCAAAGTGGCATGTAATCAATGACAAAACGATGCCATGTGGCAAAAAAAAGAAAAGAATCGAGGTTTGTATCGAATCGTGGGTCAAAAATCGTGGGTTTGGTGTATTGTTACAGCCCTACACCGCATGCCTGTAAGCAGGTATTAAACTCTACTTACATGTATCACTTTCTATGTTCAATGGTTACACATGCAGTGTGGAAGGGGAAGTGGAAGGGGGGACGGGGGGGACATGAGCACAGACCATATAAAAGCTAATACTCCTGTGTCCGTACCCCTCTGGACATCAGCATGTCTACTGAACCCCAAGGGTCAGGGGTTAAAGGTCATGGGTCACGTAAATTATGACTGATCCTCCCTGTCTTCCTCCTGGAGGGACAGGCACAACATAACACATCTCTATTTAAAACTATTTATAACTCTCTTTGCAAGGCTCTTGTGTATTACTGCACTTCTCTGGAACTTGCTGGCTCGCAGCACGAGGCCGACTGTGTTTGGAGAACGTGGGGCTGCGAAATGTGTTTCTGTGTGTCCCCAATGACAGATAATAGCAGTTTTGAGTTTGGCACTGTGTTTGTGAGTGATTACACCTTTGTGTGTGTGTGTGTGTGTGTGTGTGTGTGTGTGTGTGTGTGTGTGTGTGTGTGTGTGTGTGTGTGTGTGTGTGTGTGTGTGTGTGTGTGTGTGTGTGTGAGAGAGAGAGAAAGAGATGGAGACAGAGATGGAAAGAGAGAAGTTTGCAGTGTGATAAAGTGACTGTCTAATTGCAGAGAGCCTAGCTGTGTGGCATGTCAGATTGTTCTTCCCCTGTGGCCTGAGGTCTCCTGCAGGGGGAGTGTGTGTGTGTGTGTGTGTGTGTGTGTGTGTGTGTGTGTGTGTGTGTGTGTGTGTGTGTGTGTGTGTGTGTGTGTGTGTGTGTGTGTGTGTGTGTGTGTGTGTGTGATGGATTTCAACTGACTGCTTCAAGTCTTGGCAGCCTGCCGGAGCACCAGAGACCTATTCAACCATATTTCAAGCTCACTCGGAAAAAAAACACACCATACATTTTTACCTTTATGTGGTTTGCTCACCTCTGTAGTCCATTATACCACTTTTGAGAGTGTGTGTGTGTGTGTGTGTGTGTGTGTGTGTGTGTGTGTATGCTGAATGAGAGCGTTTGAGAGAGATGATGGAGAAAACTGCAGAGACTCCACGCTCGCTGCGCCACAATGGCTTGCATTGTTCTAGTGCTATAATCAGAGCGGACATGGAACTTGGCCTGGAGACCAAGAGGTCTCTGCAGCCCTGGACACAGGTGCTGGAGCTCAGATTCACACCAAATCCTGGACTGGAGATTAAACACAGGGGGTGGAGGTGGTGTATGGTTTAATGATTAGTTGTTGTTTTAGTATGAGCTGGAGTTTGATTTGAAGAAAAAACCTCCGTTACCCTAAGTGGTGCCAGGTTTGAGATCACGTCTCTGAGAATAGTGCCCCCCTCAACCTGACACATTAGAGGTTGATAAAATATTGTTTTATTTGGGCTAAAGGCATTGAAAAATAACATTTTAAAAAAGTATTGTCTGTCCAGAAACAGTGTCCCGGACAGTCTGAATAACAGGGTACCAACAGATTTAACTGGCCTACTTTCTACCAAACATCCGTATGTAAACTGTTGAAATTTGAGACTAATATTCTTTGGGTCGAGACATTGCAGTTCCTATGTACAGACTTCTTTGACTAAATAGGTAATTAGAACATCTGTGTTGGTAGGATTGATTTTCGAACTTTGGAGAGACCCAGGTTAGCCGTTTCCCCCTGTTTCAAATATATAAGCTAAGCTAGGCTAATCGCCTCCCAGCTCCAGCTCCATACTTAATCCACAGACTTGAGAGTGGTATCAATCATCTCATCTAACTCTTAGAAAGAAAACCAACAAGTGTATTTCCCAGAAAAAAATATATATATTTTATGCTACACCACCCCCCAACTACAAGCTGTCTGCAAATGGTCTAAAAAATCATGATTAGAGGGCAACACAGGTTGTTGCCTTTGTTTACATTTGGATGCTAACATCAGCACTTTCAAATTGTTTGTTTTGCTAAAGAGGATCTTTGCTGTATCGTCTTTGCTTTGCGCTGAACTTTTTGTCATCAGGTGGTTGAATTCTCATATTTTCTGAGCTGCCTCTTTCACCACAACTATTGTTGTTATTCTCTGACTTCCTTTGTCACTGCGGTTTCCTGTTTCCCTAGTTTGGGTAAAAAAAATTGTTCAAGAAGCAGGATGATGCTCAAGTAATAAATTTGTCTCGTCTCTGGTTGAAGGTAAACTTACCTGGTCGAAATAAAAAAAAACTGCAGACTTTTAGCCCACCACGGCGCTAAAACAGAGACCTCTGACCTGAAAAGTAAATGCACAAATAACATGAAACCACAGAATTTCCACACAAATTTGTAAACTGTGATGTGTTACACTCTCTGTCTAATTTGGGTACTTTACTTTAAGTGCTGTGGCATATAGGCAGGGCCCCGTGCATATGACTTTAGAGCAAGGTTGGGCTGATGAAAGATTCAGCTTTCAGCAACAGCACAGAACGGCGTGAAAAAAGTGTCACTCTAACGACACCTCAACACCTCTTTGCCTCGTGCTTTTCCACCATAATTCAAATGGGGCACTGTCAAAGCGACATTTTTTTGTTAGTGAGCCTGAAGTATAACAAGTCCATTTACTGCACTGGAGCTGTGACTAATAAGCCGGTGGTAAAGCACACAGGGAGCGGGTGTTCAAAGTTTTATAAGATTAGACCAGAAGTTCTCTGAGGAGCGTCGTCTAATAAGAGGCTTATGATGGGCCAACAGTCTCCCAGGGGTCCAACCATGTTAATGATACAGCTTTCTTTGTGTGTGTGTGTGTGTGTGTGTGTGTGTGTGTGTGTGTGTGTGTGTGTGTGTGTGTGTGTGTGTGTGTGTGTGTGTGTGTGTGTGTGTGTGTGTGTGTGTGTGTGTGTCTCTCTCTCTCTCTCTCTCTCTCTCTCTCTCTCTCTCTCTCTCTCTCTCTCTCTCTCTCTTATGGTGGATTAAGTGCTGCTTGATTTTCAATGTGAATTACTTTCCGGGGCTTGTTTTTGCAAGGTGTGAGGTTTATTCCGCAGGACTCGTTTTCTCGCGAGTTTGTTTTAGCTCTTTTATGATTTATGTTGTAACAATAAAGGTGTCTTAGAAAGAAAAGAAAAAAGTGTCACTGTCAGCCAGCTGTGAGGAGGTAGAGTTGAGTTAAGGTCCCCTGACTGGTGCGTCAGTGTTTCCACAGAGCTGCTGCTGGCCCTTCTGGCTCTGACTAGACCTGGCCAGGAGCCTCTCTTATACACTAGCCAGACTGAGTCAGCAGGAGAGCCAGTTCACACTGTGTGTTTATGTGTATACAGATTGAAGAAATAGTTTGACATTTTGGGAAATACGCATATTGCTTTCTTGCTGAAAGTTAGATGAGAAGATCGATACAACTCTTGTATCTGTACGCCATATATAAAACTACAGCCTGCAGCTGGCTAGCTCAGCTTAGGTTAGCACAAAGACTGGAAACAGCTAGCCTGGCTCTCTCCACAATTCACAATTCTGTTTGTTAGCACCTTTAAAGCTCACTAATAAACATGTGATATCACGTTTTTTTTAATCCTTATACAAACCGAAATGTAAAAACGACACATGGTTTTATGGGAGGTTATGTCCCAGATTATTACATAGCTGGGAGTCTTGTCATCACTCCAGGAAGTCACTGCACCCAGCCTATAAAATAAATTGTCTTGTACATAACCCCCCCGCAAAACCACAACTTCTTGTACTTCTCTAACGGATTAAACAAACCACAAATAATGTGTTAATTAGAGAGCTTTAGAGGTGATGTTACCTTTACCCAGAGCCAGGCTAGCCGTTTCCTCCTGGTTCCAGTCTCTGTGCTAAACTAAGCTAACCAGCTGCTTTTATTTAACAGACAAACATTAAAAGTGATATTGATTTTTTTTTTTTTTTTCATCTAACTGCAAGAAAGCAAATTTCCCAAAATCTCAAGCAATTCTTTTTAGCATTTTATTGCATGCCTGTTTGTATCATGCTAAACCTTAGCTCCTTCATCAAAGGGAAGCGTTTGGAAAATTCCCTTTTCAAGCATTGGAAAATACAAGGAAAGGCCCTGTAATGATAATGTGTAAGAGATTTGTGTCAAGGTATGCTTGATTCCACTGAGCCACTTCCAAGGAATAATCATCAGGATTACTAATGCACGTTATATAAAGGATGCATGACGAAGGACTTTGTCAGTGGCAGCCGCTGTTATGTTTCTTGTGTGTCCGATCACTTAAGTTACAGACATAACAGACTTCGTTCTTGACACACTCATGAGGGGACCGTCTCATGCGGCTTGTCAGCGCCGTGTTAAGCTGTAATAGTTGCACCATAACTTCTCAAAATTGATTTGATTCTGGGTTTTGTTTGTCTTGGCCGGGGCTCTGTCTTTGTGGTTGTGGTCTCAGAGTAGAAAGCAGAGGGCAAGAGAGGAGGAGGAGGAGGAGGAGGGGAGGTTGGAAAGACTGGATGGAGAGAGACAGAGAAGAGGGTGGTATTCAGAGCATTATGTAAGACTTCAAACAGGTCCAGTCTGGCGAGGAGTGTTGATGTGAGAGTTGTGGGCCCCTTGGGTCAGGTGGCCTCTCACATAGCCTCCCATATGGTCTGCATTTCCCCTCATTGCCTCCGCCCTTCGTCTAATTGGCAGGTAATGTATCGTTGCTCTGGTCTATCGTCCCCTCCGTCACTGTTATTCTTCTCCGTTATTAATGGAAGGCACAGCGGTGTGGTGGTGGTGGTGGTGGAGGTGATAGTGGCTCTGGGCTTGGTACCGCGCCACGGAGAGGCCCCAGCGCTGACACTTTATACAGCGGCAGGTTTTACCAAGGTGTTCATTTCAGGAGCGTCTCCTCTGCTTCAGATGCTTCCCTTTCTTCTCCCTTCGGCCGTGGAAAGTAAATCAAAGCTAGAGCTGATACTGGAGACCTTATTCAATCTGTGGTTACAACCTACACCCATCCCACAGTTGTTATGGACACACACACACACACACACACACAAAAATGCATGCATACACATGACTACAGGCTTGTTTGCATCCACACCCATACTGTATATGTGTGTTCCCTACCATTCATCACTCCACCTTTCACCATGTTATGCTACAGTGCAGGCTTTTCTTTCCCCTCTCCCACTCATAACCAGCCAGGCAGCTTATTTTACAGCCTCTCTGCTCAAGTCACTGCTAAGCATAACAATACACCAGCAGACATATGTTTGTCATAAACTGTGAGTCTCGAAATTACATTACAATTGTTTACACTTTGAATAAGGTTCAAAAAGAATCATTGTACACCACATTTAATCATGCGCTGCACTTAATGTTCATAATTCTCTTGTGATTTTCCACTGCTGCCGGTCAGTGGAAGCCTTACTACAGCAAAACAACATGGGCCAATCAACCTAAGTAGGCCTGTTTCCAGCAGTAAATGCCAAACCCTGTTAGTTATGCCTAACAGGCCAAGTCTCTCACTGCAGCGACTCCATGTATGGGCCTGGATCTCCACTACATCCAGATTCTGCGTTAGCAAGCTGCTACAGACATGACGGTAGCACCATGAGCCCAGCTGAGTTCATCAGGCCTTTTGTAAGGAACATAAATGTCCATAGGATTTCGCTAACATCCTGTGCTGCGGATCAAGCCAACATTACCGTCTGGTACACATGGAAGAGCTCAATTACATAACTTAAGACTTTCATTAGCCTCTCCGCTCCATTGAGTTCTCTGGGAAAGGTCCAGATGTGACTTCATGAAGGGCCCTCTCTATGCCGAGCCTGTTCGCTCTGTTCCGCTATGCCCCCCCCCCCCTTCTCCATCCCTGCAGCTGTAAGCACTCAGAGGAAAAGCAGGGAGAGAGGGGAGGGAGTGCTTTATTAAAAAAATCAGACACCCCATAGACCCCGCAATCTCCCTTCAAAACATTTTCAGCCCCACCCAGAGCAGGCCTATGGTCCCCTTCCCTCCCATAGGTCTTCTAAAGTAGGCCAATAAGTCTTTTAGCATGTGGTCTCCCTGTCAGCCCGAGGTGGCTGACTAGACAGGCTGCTGCTCCAGGCGCAGGGGCAGGAAGTGGGAGCCGGCCAGGAGACACTCTCTGAGAGGCTGCCCAAGTAAACAACCCTCCCCCTTTAGCACACATGCTCATACACATTCGTATGTGTTTGTATGCTCATACACATTTGGATGTGTTTACATATGCGGCAGACTTACATACGTATACACACACACACACACACTCACACTCTTGATACGTCACCTCCAGAAACACTGACAACCTTTTAGTGGGAAATACTATAAATCCGGACGGCCACTGCCTTACTGTTAATATCATGACGATAAATGGATGCCATTAATTAATTTCAGGCTTTTGGTTTGGATGTGACCACAAGGCCCTTTTAAGACTGAAAACTGGAAATTGTTGAGAGCCTTCTAATCAAATTAATGGCTGTGTTGTTTGATCGCGTGTGTGCAAAGCATGAATTTGTAAAGCTGTGTGCGGCACCGTGGGACGTCATACCAAAATCCTATGCCAAAACAGCAATTTCTGCCTTAAGGGGGTAGTTTGTTCTACACATCGCTGGCGTTTGATATCCACGACTCTTGATTGTGTGATTTTGTGTCTGAGCTTCGTGGTTATGATGGTTTTCCAGAGCAAGGCAGCTGTTTGTGTGACTGTGTTTCTGGGAAGACAGCGGACACAGGTGGGGAATCAGTTAGGGCTGTGATTTAAAGAAATCTCCTTTGCCTCGCATTGTGCTACGACCTTCCTCTGGGCCTAAGCCTGCTCTCACACATCATGTTCCCCTGTTATTTCTTGTCTCCGATAACAATGATGCCTGATTTGCAGAGTGGAAAACCCAGTTAAGTTCCCCTCTGAGAACAAATGTATTATTTCCCCGCAAAGAGCTATTGTTTAGGTTTTTTCTTGGTTAGATGCAGACCCAAGCAAAGCTGTTTATAAGTATTTTGGGGGAAGTTGAAATCTCAAACCTTTTCTAAGAAAATCTCAAGTCATATCTCTAATACTTCCTTAATATGTATGTTTAAGTCAAGTCTTTTGAAACTGCGTTAAAAATGTTTTTACATACTGTAGCGAACACAAAATCCTTGCTCAGTGAATATTCATGGTCGCCATGCGGCCTGCCTAATCTTGTTAGTTTTTAAATCTGGGATTTTTTAAGGTTGACTTTAAACAATAGTCTCTTGCTTTTAAGTCAAAGTGAAGAGGCAATTAGAGTGCGTATAGCTTCAATAATGGGAAATACTTCGAAGAGTAACCTGCATTGTTCGGTAACGTGCTTTATTAGCCGTCACAAGCTAGCTAACAGTCATACCAGATCAAATAAGGCTGTAGCAGCAAAATACATACTATTAGAGTAGCATAAGAGTCAGAAAGTGAGACAACTTACTCCTGTCAGTTATACAACAATATATATCTAAAGTTATCAATAACATTAGCTAACATTAGCTAGCTGTTGTACCAGACCAAGTGTGACTGTAGCAGCAAAACACCTTAGTATATTGAATTAAGTAATGGTGTTATTGCTAATGAATTCAATTCTACTTCTTGATTTACTTTTGTAATAAAAAGCAGTCTTAGTCTGTAACATACCAAACCACACTGTACAACTAGCATAAGAATCATTAAGTAAGAAAACTGACTCAGTAACGTCAGTGACCCAGCATTATCTATCTAAAGCTTGCTAACATTAGCTAAAATTAGCTGCCGTAGGCTAGCAGTCATGCAAGTAACCAGGCTGTAACAATAAAACCAGAGTGTAAATTGAACAATTGATTCAACTTCTTTTTTAGAGTACAGTAGTTTAAATTCAAAAAGTACTGAGACAACAAAATGCAGTTTAGCATCTGACCAGAAGTGCAAAAAGCAGCCGTGCTGAGTGCAGAGTAATGTACAAAGTATAGAATAAATAGTAATTGTAGATATGAATACGCTAAGATACAGTATGAACATGAGCAGCAGTTACCAAAATATAAAGTGCAGCTATAAGTATGAGTATCAACAGTAGTATAAATATGAATACACTATAGGTGTGATACAGTATGGACAGTAGTATAAATATACATGGCAAGAGCATATATTGTACAGGTAAATGTATGTGCAGTAGTAAGTCAGCAGTCAGTGAGGTAGGACAGTCATTGTACAAAAGACTGAGTGTTCAAAAGTTACATGGTTATGGTGATCTTTATGCTTCAAAGTCTCAAGTCCAGGCAGGTCTAAAGACCTCATTTTTGTGGTTTAAATTTGACTCAAATCTAAAACTGTGGACCCGAGTCACAGCACAGGCCTAATAATAATCATCTTAATTTGAGTTAGGCCTAACTGTCTTTCACCCTTGGATAAAGTATACAAAAAGTCAGATAGAAACAGTACACTGTGGGCACACTGAGTTTGTGATTGTTGGTTTACTAATATCCTGACACCACCATTACTAAAGGCCTTTGTGTAAAGTCACGCTCTAATCCTTTTTTTCCTGCCTACATGTGCGAGTGCATGTCGCAGCAGGTTAGCAGGTGAGGCTCGAGGGTGAGCGTAGGACAGGTTTTAGGATGGGCCTTATTTCCATTGAAGACTTGAGAAATCAGAGCCAGGCACGTCCAAATAATCTCTGTTGAGTTTTTACAGCAAAATTCCTCAATCATTCGGAGCCCCGTGTACGTCCCTGAGGGAACCCAATATCAACCGTTATAAACTGTTAAATGCGCCTTTTCCTGAGGACTGCTGCTTATATACAAGCTGGAGCATGCATGCCTGTATGTACGCCTCTGTATGTGTGTGTACTTGCATGTCCCTGTGTGTGCTTTTTCTTAGTGAGTGGGTGTGAGATCTGCGGTTTCTCACCAGTCAGTTCTTATCTTTGTCTCTCTGAGCCTCAGCCAGCAGATCATTGTGAAATAGCGATAGAAACAGATATCGAGGCCTTGTTTACAACTCAAACAAAACAATTGATACAGCCATGGTTAGTAGCAGCAGGGTGACTTTAGTTCAGTGATCCTGTCTGTCTGTCTGTCTGTCTTTAAAGCCGTGTCACCCTTTTTTTTTGTGGCCTTGAAGCAGTTTGTACTTTATCACCATTTTGTAATTTTAATTTTCATCAACATCATGTGCCTGCGTTAAGTGTTAGATCTCTGATACAAGATATAATCATCTGTGCTTAGTGCAGACTTGGCCTTGGTACAAGATTGAGCAAGGACTTCCTGTAAAACTATCACTGATGTCATCTTCTGTTTGTCTTATACCTCTAAAAGGCCTGAGTGACTCAGAGCGGCTGGTAACTGGTTAGTCAAGTATACAGGTTTGTCATGGTCCAGTAAGGGCGTAGGAGTGTGTTTATTTCTAAGAGTGTGGAGTGTGTGTGTGTGTGTGTGTGTGTGTGTGTGTGTGTGTGTGTGTGTGTGTGTGTGTGTGTGTGTGTGTGTGCGCGCGTGCTCTGAGGTCATTTAAATCAGTATTGAAATTGTGAGAAACTGAAAACTGCGTTTAAGAAGTGAAAAAGAGGTTGGTTTCCACCAGAGGAAACAGATGCTGCAAAATCATGTGGGAGGAAACGCTGTTTTTAGCCGTTGCATGGTTCACTGGCTTATTGCTAACCTCATTAACTATCATGCATCACACACACAGGACCTGAGTGAGGAGATAGCTCAGTTGTGTAGTGTCTCCTGGTGTTTCAGTCTGTTTGTGAAAATAACACTTTACTCACCAAGTTAACTGCTGAGATCTGGGAACACGGCAACATTGCTGCAATAAAGGGAAGAGCAAGAAACAAACACCATCATACAGGTTTTTAACTCACCTCCAGGTTAGCCTAATGTATTTGGAAGAGAAAACGAGGACGAAAGGTAAAATGATTACCCAAATTATCTGTGTAAACATCCATCATGGTTTACAGACCAGCTTCTTGATTCAACTTTGACCTACCATACATGCTAGTTGTGCAGACAGCTTTCTTGAACAATAAGGGAACTTATTTTTTTTTGACCTTCACATAAAGTTCATTTGCAACCACTCGCTGTGACGAGGGGTTGCAAATAGACATTGCTTTGCATTAAGTGGTCATGACTAAAAAAAGGTTGTGAAGCATTGGTTTTGATAATATGGATAAACTGCAGGCCTGTTTACAACCTGTCTGATGACTTGTGTGTTGTAATGATGTTCCCAGATCTCTACAATGTTATTATAGGAAATTGTAATGATGGCCAAAACTACACAAATAAATTCCTACTTGTTATGAACTGGAAATATCCTGTAAGGTCCTAATTAGAGCAGGAATAGGTCAAAATGCACAGCAGGTGTTGCACTGCTAATGGAGCCCACTTTTCTCCCATCGGGCCACGATGTTGAGAGTCATGAGACAGGAAGAGTTAAGTGGTTTAGTACTCAAGAGAGCTGAGGGAGAAACTCACTCGGCCCAGTGGACCAGAAACCCAAAGCACAACAGTGTCAGGTTCGGGACGGGCTCTCCCATTGGTCAGTTCTCGTCTCCTGTTTCCACTGGGCCAGTGTTTCTCGTTAGGAAAAAGTCATCGCTTGTCCATTAGTGTGGGGCTCAGCAAGAGTTTAGTGGCACTGTGTTTGTTTTTCTGTCACACTAAGGAGTGGAAGGGTGTGTTTCCACAACCTGTCAGACAGCCATCGCCAGCGCTGTCCTCTGTAGCCTCCTCACCTCTCTGCTCCTCTGCTCAACACATATGTGTTTTCTCTTCTTTTCTTTTACAGGTCAAGGGGTTGCCACTTAGCCCGGAGGAAGAAAAGCACATGTGACACTGGATCCTTGCAGGGCTAATGGTCATTACTCGGTAAGCAGTGTGTCATAGCCTCAGTCGCCTAGATAATAGGGCTGCAGAGTGCCTGGGTTAAACCCACAGGATCAGGGAGTGGTTGTGACTGTTGTCTTTGTTGATCTGCAATCAGTCTCACTGTGACACATATGCCATAGACCTACAAAGATAAAGCCTGCAGATTTTGCTGCAGGCAGCATAGAAATCTGCATGACTGGGAAGTTAAGTGTTACATATACTGAGATTAGAGTGATGTGATTCCTAAAATGCTAACTGTAAAGCCTCACAGTTACTGGTACTGTCTCAGGTTAGATCATTTATGAAATATGTGATTAACCAGAAATGTGTATGTAGGGGAAATTGTGAGGTTGAACATATTCTAAGTGAGAAAGTTACTCTACACCCCAATCTGTTTTGTTTTTTAATTATATTGTGTTTTGAAGCCAAAGTTATCAAAGAGTCAATAAAAGTTGCCACATTTTTTGGGAGTATTCCACTATCTCTGTCACTCAAAGTCAGTTATCTTCATTATTGTTTTGTATCCAGAAGGTAAACTTCCAAAACAGGGAAATATATATATATATATATACACTACAGGCTGATAATAGTCAGGAAGGGATTAGAGATGGGATGAGAAGCCCCCTTGTTAACACAAATTATAAAACATCCCCATAATTAAGTTAAGAATTTCAATATTTGGGAAAACAAGATTCTACCTCCCCACAATCCCACCTGTGAAGCCACGGACAAATCAACCACAGAGCATTAACAGGGAAGAGAGATGATAAAGCTGTCAAGTACTTTCACTGTACATAACCTAGAAGTGGCCATCAGAGCCAGTGGCAGGTTTAGAGGTCTCTCCTGTAACAACAAGGGAAACCGTTACAAAGTTTTGATCACTGTGACAGAAACATGCATAGTGGTCATATGTTGCTGTAATTAATCAAGGCAAATGTCATAAATGTGACTTCATTCTTGTCGTCGTTCATTGTAGACTGCAGCAGCTGGTTAGCTTAGCTTAGCATGAAGACTGGACATTAAGGGAAACTAGTTTGCATTCACTTTGTGCTGGACTTTTTCTAGGCGGGGAGAAGTGAAGTCTTTACTGGTTGCCCTGGAAACTGGTCCTGACAAAGAAATATTCCGGCATATAACTCCCTGCAAAATGGTGAATAGTCATTTTCTAAGTATGCTTTTTTTTTGTACGGATTAAACAAACAAGATGTTACGTGTTAATTAGTGAGCTTTAGGGATGTCGGTAGGTGGGTTCTGTTACCTTTGTACAGACTCAGGCTAGCTGTTTCTCCGTAGCTTCATATTTACCGTACAGACACGAGAGTGGTATCAATCTTTCCCAAAATGTCAAACATAAGTTCGACCACCATGCACTTTTGTTCCACGTGGGCTTATGCTATCACCATGGGTCGCTCCATAGAGGAACTTCTTATCCCTCCATTGACATTAAAAGTGCAGTTTTTACTTGTTGAGGATGATTCTAATGCAGGTTTATGAGCTCTGGAATGTGTCTCAAGGACGTTAATCGTGCCTCTCTGTTTTTCGACAGACAAAGCAGCCTCTGGATAGCCCAACCTCATCACTCAGTGTTGACCCCAGCCCCTGTCTGGTGATTAATTATCCCTCCCACATCACCTGTCACCCTGCAGCGATGCAGACATTTGCACACATGCATGCACGGCTGCAGACACTCTGCTCTCAGCTCTGAGTGACGATAAGGGAAATGACACAGTTAGCACATCCAGTACTATTTGCTCACCTTTTTCTCAAACAAAGAGGTAAACCCGCCTCTGATAACACAATTATAAACTGAAAATGCCGCCAAATGTTCTTGCTCAACTGCGAGGGTTAAAGGTGAATGAAGAAAAAAAACTGAGTGTAGTTCTACACACCTGCATTATCCTGTTGTGCAGGAAGCAATGCATGAACCACAAACCTAAACTGTGTCACTGTACTGTTTCCATATTGGAAAGCAACCTGCTGTAAAATGTGATGAAGTAATGGAAGATTTTTTTTTTTTTGTTCTTTTCTTTTTGTGCCACATATCAAAGAGCAGACGACCCGCCCTCCCTCCACCACCCTCAGACCTGCTGCTGGAGGTTCAGAAACCCACTTCCTGGTATTTCGTCTCAAGGTGCCTCTATACTCACACCACACAAACAGGAAACAGCCCACTTTTATGTCCCTCCAACTGCATGCAGTTTAAGTTCTTCTGAAAGGGTGCAGCAAGAAAAGAAGGTGCGCTCGAGTCATAGTCACCTGATTTAGTCTGAGATATGAAAACCTTTTCTTTATCTTTATCTACGATAACTACGATTGTATTAAGGTGTCAAAATACAAAAATAAGTATTGTTAATACACCAAATAACGACCAAAAAAATATTTCTTGTTTTATATATATATATGGCCAATGCATGAACAAATGTATATCCATTCACAGACAACGAAATGTACGGTAGGTTATCCTTTATAGTGTTAGATGTTACTTATACTTGTGGTCGATTAGATCCCAGAGAGATCGCACTCCAACTGTTACAAAACTTCAGAAAAGAAATCTGAAATGATTTGGATCTTGGGAGGGGTAGTGCTGCATACAAAGAACTGTCAACACCAATTACAGATGTTTAGCATATGGAAATGAATTGTATTTAACCATATTTTGCAGCTGTGGTCTCTGAGACCCCAAATAGAAGTTATTAGTCATGCTATGTAGTAAACTTCTGCAACATGTCATCAATTCAAAATCACATTTGTAAGCAATTCTCATAAAAGTATAAAGGTGATAAAACAATGTATGTTTAAGTTAAAGATGGACTGTGCTCTCCAAGACCAGAAAAATCCATCCATGTACTTTGCTCTGGTGAAACATGAGCCATAGCAATAAGGCCTTTCTTTGTAAGTACTTCACTTCAGTAACATTAAAAATAGTTTAAAAGTAACTCCTTGACTACATTTGTACAACCCACTTATAAAACAAGCTGTTGCATTGTGGCTTCTTCTTCCAAGTTTGTTGTTGATCAATGCTTTAAAATGCAATGACGATTTTATTAGCAGTATGTCATTTGTTGGCCACATGTTTGGGTATTTTTAACTTTCCTTGCTTTTCAAAGAATGTGTGACACAAAATGAAACAATATGAAATAGTGAGTAATGAACTGTTAGTATCCAAAAAGCAATGTTTGGAAGGTTGTTTCCCTATTTATAACTTGCTGGTATGCGAGTTGGTAGGTGAAGTAACATTAAGTAGAATCAGGCTCTCAGCAGACAGGCAGCTTGTTTAGAGATGGGGCTGGGGGGGGGGGGGGGAGTAGAGGAACTAGACAAGAATCCACCGGGGCCCAGGTTTTCTGGAATAAAGCAACAACGAGGCCTCCACAGGTCAGCTGTGACGGGTCAGCACCCACTATTGTATGGAGGGAAGGGAGTTCCTGTTCCGGCTCGTTTTTTGCAATCTGAGAGAACATAAACAGGGAGAGACGGAAGTGTCCAGAGAGCAAGTGAAAGCAGAAACAGTGTGGATGTTGAGTGAAGTGTATGAATGGGGAAGCTACATGGTGTTGTTACTGAAATGAAATACCATGCTTGTATTAATGGTGAAATATTTACAGTATCTATGTTAAAAAAAACAAAAAAAAACACGTGTTACTACGCTATATATTTTTGATTAACCTATCGGTCTATGACACAATCGTTTATCCCATACTTAGGATATCCTCACACGTATCGATCAGTGTGCCTTTAACCTCAGTATCATTGATCAGGTGATAACCTCAGCAAATAACCCATTTTTTTCTCTCTCAGAAACGTAACGGTTTCAGCCCCCCCGATCAATATTTCTGCTGAAACCAGGAGTGTCTTGTCTTTTGCGTAACCAATGCTCAATCAGAGTTTGATCAACCCTAGGTCAATACCCCTGACTGCTCCTCTGTGCAGTTCACCAATCAACTTCCACCACAGTGAAACTCCCTTTAGTTCTGCATTATGCACAGAGAAGCACAGCTAGTTCTATTCCCCATTTTTACCTTTAAAAAGATTTGTAAACCTATTCTGTCCCTTTTATATATTTCAAAGTATGACATTGAAGTAGTATGTTCCCATGGAGCCAGTTAGTCAGCTGTGGGCTACAACTTCAGCGTGTTTGTTTACATTTTGGCAAATTGGTATAATTAAAAGTATGCCGAATTAGCGGTTAGCCAATCGTGTGTACAATGTATTGATGTAAAGACCACTATTACTGGATTACTTTGGTACTGAAATAAACTTTAAAATGTGGTGATTCTCAGGCAAGTTCTGGAGTTAAGAGGGTCTTTTTTCTATGATTTCTAAGTGGATTTATGGGGTTGTGCCTCATTGAAAACCTCTGATATAAAGCTTTGACACAAATATTCCCTAAAGGCCTGTATTATACAAAATGTTAAAATAACCAGTCTGCTCTCATGCCACCCAAAACAGGGTCCTATGAAAATTGGAATATTAAGTAATCTGATAAAATGTATAGAATAAGCATTTTAAACTTAAATCTTCATTGTACATATTTGTGCAATATGCAATATTTAGCAGACTTAAAAGCATCATGCATGTGCACCGTGTCTATACCTGCAATGTGCAGGTGTAGGAGCAACTAAATGAGATTTCAACCCAAGTACACAACTCATTAGACAGTGTTCAACTTTTCAAAAAATACGGGGTTTATTGACTTAACTGCAATCAATACTTACAAAAGAGAAACTCACAGAAATTACTGTAGTGAAAAAAAAACCATGGCTGAAAAAATACATTCAACTGTTTTACTTTCTTTGTGTCAAAATCTGTTCACCTCTTTCAGAACACGTGAAGGCAACACAGAACAAGTGACTTAAAAAAACAAAACAAAAAAACTTAATTGTCCTCCATTTATCAAATATAAAAAGGCACAGAAGCCTTAGCTACCTGGAATGTATTCAAAGAGGCACTTCCAATGGTCGAGTGGGGGCCAAGCTGGTGCATCAAGTATCCAATCAAATTAAGAATAACACAAATAAACTTTCCTCAACCCATTTGGTCACAGCTATTGCTTGTAATAACAGACTGGGTGTTAAGACAGAAGACATTTCAACATAACCAGTCTAACGTGGAGACTCTCCTAAACTAGTGATGCAAGAGGTCTTTCAGCACCCATTTTACTTCTACCACCAACCCAAGTACTGTGAGAAAATACTCTGATCTGGGACAAGATCTGAGACAAAAACTGACATGGTGAATCAATGTAATAACAGTTAGCTACTGTTACTGTCAGATTATTGTAAGATGTGAAGGGGAAAACATCAGGAATGAATACAAGCAAATCTAGTTTAGATGGAATTGCAGTCCAATAAGAGGGAGTAAGAAAAAAAAAGTACAATAAATAATCAAAAACGCAAAACGTCTTTTTTTTGCATTTTTTTTGCTTTAAATTAAGTTTCATTTGTGTAGTTGCAGAACAAAAGTCATTGAAGTACAATATATTAAACTGTGAAAAAAGGAAAACTGACAAAAACGTCTTCACAATCTTTAGATTAATATGGAAGATCATAATTTAACATAAAAGAAAATATATTCTATTGTTCATTATCCAGATAAATACAAAACAAAATTAATAAAAAAAAAAATGCATATGATCAGCAATAAATATGTTCTGATAAGTTAAATAAGCAGTGACAAGCAAACCTTCTGTCTGGAAGGTTTTTCAAACAATAACCGTAATAACATTAATAAAAAATAATTATCAAATAAAGAAAGCAAAAAAAGGGATGTAATGAGTAGAGTGCTCTTCGGAGCAGGTACTAAAGTGGGGGTGAGAAGTAAAGTAAAATAGCTTGGAGATCCGATCTCGTCAAATCGCAGGATGTACAACTGCACCATGGGAATGCTGGAATTCCCCAGATCGGTGAGGATGAAGGCGGGGGAGGCAGGGTGGAGAGGCGGGACAAAGTCTTACAGGTTTAATAAATTGGTTTGATATCAAGACTTCCTTCCCAAGAAAAGAGCCAGTGACCAGCAACAGGAGGAGAAAACTCTGTAAGGGGGGGGGGGGGGGGGGGGGCATAACCAACTTCCAGTTCAAAGTCCTTCCTGCAGACTCACCCAGTCCACAATTACAGAAGACTGGTCTTGAGAAGAACCGTGATTTTTTTTTGGGGGGGGGGGGAACAAAAACAAAACAGTAGTCCATTCACCCTAAACACATGCAGAAACCGCCCCAGGCACTTTTTTCTTTTTAAAAACTATTCATATCTTTTCAGGGTCTTTTATTTTTTTTCCTTTTTGTCTTAACTCAGTCTGTAAAAACAGCTGTGGTAGATCTACAGTTACATTAGTGAGCACCCTCTAGCTAGCTCAGGGGAAGTGGTATTGTCAGGGGAGGGAGGGAGGGAAGAGGGGGGGGCTAGTGCAATGCACTCTCCTTTCCAAGGCCACTTGTGCTGCTACACATTCAAGAACAAATGAAGAAGAAGAAAGAAAAAAAAAAAACAAGTGGCACCTGGCAAAACAGTCAATTCTTGTTCTCATGATTTTCATTGTTCAATTTCCTCTCCCTTTTTGGCACTATGACACATGGCAGGGTACTTTTTTTTTTTATATATATATATTTTTTTAACTTGCTGTGCAGATTTACAGGGGTGAAATGATAATTTGAGTTGAGAGAGAGAGAGAGTTCCCTTAATGGACTACATCCTTACAATGCTAACAAGGAACTGACACTGGTGTTGTGTGAGGGGAAGCTTAGGAAAAGGGCAGAGGTAGAGGGGAGTGCCATGTTCTCTTTGTGTCATCGAACTTAGTCACTGGTGGATGCGGGCAGTCTAGTCATCGGAGATGGAGAGGCGGCTAAAGATGGGAAGGCGGCGGGTGGTATCCAGCGTTGGGGACTCGGAGCCACTCAGGCTGCCTCCAGAGCTGCTCTGGTAGCCCTCTTGGTCTGACAGAGAGTCAGGGGGGCTGGATGGAGAATCGAACATGTGAGGGGACTCCAACATGGGTCTGAAATAGTAAGGCGTGCTTGTTGGAGAGGGAGGTGCAGGGGTGTTGGGCTCTGTGCCTACAGGACCAACACTGAGGCTGGGTCCAAACAGGTTGGCCAACTCCTGGCTGGAGTAGGTGAAGGGGTTACTGCTGGGCCAGTCGGGGACCTCATCAGGGAAGAACATGGGTGGAGGGGTGACCGAGGTGGGGCTGTCTCTCAGCCCAGCTGAGCTGGAGAAGCCTGCGAAGCTGTAGCTGTGCTGCAGTCGAGGCCTCTCCATCTTGTTGGAGGAGTTAAGAGGGGAGCACTGCTGGGGAGGTCCACGCCGCTCCTCAGCATTGTGGATGAAATGGCAGCGAGGCCCGTATGGGCAGAAACCGATTGTGTGGAAGGTGCGGCACAGCTCAGTTTTGTATTTGGGGTGGCGGCTCAGGCTGCGCAGTTCATGAATTCCGTGAGCAAACTGGCATTTGTCGCCATACTTGCAGGAACCATTCTCCTCAAAGGGCCTGCAAAGCTCCGTCTTGTAGCGGCTGGAGTTCACTTGGCTGCCGCCGGTGGGACTGGCAGGGCCCAGGCACTTGTTGAGGAGCCTCTCACCCGTCTCAGAGAAGGAGCGGTCTCGCATGCGGGTCTCCTTGTTGTTGATGGCATTGCCAACCCCTGAGATGAGTGAGGAGTGGTCCGCTGCCTTCAGGCTGTTCAGAAACTGGTTCTGGCTGAACTTTGTGCTGCTGACAGAGTGCCGCCGCTGGTACACGCCTCCCACCGAGGGTGATCCCACCGCCTTCCTGTCCAGCAGGGCTCCGGCGGGGCTGGAGATGGGCACATTAGTGCCAGTGCAAGGGACAGACATGGGATGGGGGGCAGCCAGGTTGTTGTTGTTGTAGCTGAGCAGTTTGTTGTTCTGCAGAAACACAAAGACAAACATGTCATTAGAAAAATATTTTACATATACACCAAGGCAGACAGACAGTCAATGTGGTTCTGATTTTAAAGAGAGCTGGTGGGCTAGAGAGGAAAAACCCACAGGCTCCTTTTGCATGACTGTGTTCTTTTTGGCTCTGACAACATAAGCGGATACAGGCCTATAGAACAGCAGCTGGTTTGGCAAGTTGCCCTGGTGAGGAATGTGTGCCTGTTTAGTAAATGGAGCAGCAGCACATGAGGCCACAGGGCTGCTTGTGGCTACAAAGAGGCTGCATCATTTGAAAGATAATGAAAGTGGTAAAGCATCCTGCTGAATTACAAGAGAAAGCTGATGCTTTGCAATGCACGTCCGAACTAAAAAAGGAGATGGTTGGTTTAGTCATTGATTTAAATGGAGTATTAAAGCTACCAGAAAATAAACTCTGACAATCGCTAAGCGGGAAAAAAAGGCGCCGTTTTAAAAGAAATGACACTGATAACATGAAAATGTATGCAAACGACAACAGTGCAGTGACGTCAACTAACCAGCGAGCAGTTACGATTTTGAAAACAATTTATTTCCCAACACATATTAAACACGGTTCAGCGTAATTTTATATGACCCATTGTAAGTTAGTTAAAAGCCAGAGCAATCTAGTCAATGATTAGCGAGCATGTGGCTGCTTTGTGAGCAGTATTAAAAGTGGCGCAAAAACTGCCGTCATTAACAGAAACATGGCATTCATTAACTGAAGCGAAACCTCGAAACTGCCGCGTAACTGGTTGCTAGCTAAGCAAAACAAGACATTTTAGGTTAACTGATGTGGCACATGTTGTATATGGAAGTTGAACATTTCAACAAAAGTTAACAGTTAGCTAATGTTTAGTTATCGGCAGCCTTCGGCACACTTGTGAGAGACTCGTTTAACGCAAATAACGCATACGACGATGTTTGGACAGGAAACAACAAGTGAAAGAAAAAAGGCAAACAGTCGAAGCCAAAGTGAAGCGAAAAACAGCAAAACAAAAACAAGCCTCCACACACATAGGCGCGTCACGGCAGAGGGCCGCGGGCATGCAGCACATCATTCCTCCACAGCGGCTAGCTAGCTAACTCACTGCTGCTAACATACTTCTGTAAAACCAGAGACAGAGAAAAGTTTTGAAGCTACCTTGTTCATTACTTCGAAGTCGAAGAAAGGCGACACCACGGCTGTGGTCATCTTTGCAGCGACCAGGGTTAAATCAAAAGTAGTAAAAAAAATAAAATAAAAAAAAAACCCCAAATGTGCTTGTTAGAAAAGTTGCGCCGGTCTGCTGCTGAGTTTCTGATTTGCAGCTCCTGTGTATTTTTGACCCTGCAGAACTCCCCCTCTGCCCTGCACCAGCCCCGGCATTTGCTTTATAATCCTTTGCAGGAGGAGCCTCATGCGCTGGGCGTTAACTTTCTGTTAACTTTTTTTTTTTCTTTTCCTCTTCTTTCAGTGGGTTGCCAGTTTGTTTGAGATTACTACACTGTTGCACGCAGAATGAATACTAAACAGTTGTTGACTTTAATTTCTTAGCATGGTGCAGTAAAGATAACTCTTTTTTTATCTCTATAGTAAAGCCTGTTTATTAGTTTATCGGGAAAGTATACACATTGGATTATACATAAAAATGGACTTCTTACAATCATTATACTGTACATGTTCTGTTAATTAACTTTGTTAGAAGAATAGTGCCTTAACTTCAATGTAAAAGTAAATATATAAATACAAACTAAGTTACTATCAGTAGATTTTTAAGTCCAGTGGCAAAAGTAAGCTACAACTTTATTTCCTTCTTTTTCTTATGGAAGTCTGGTACTTAAACAGTCTGGAGTTGTTTACTGGGAGGCGCTGCACTATCCCCAGGGTTTCAGCTACCATCCACTACTCTGTAATTAATTTACTCTTAATTGCTGGACTGTAACGTCACTTGTGGGACTTTCCGGTGAATTCAGGCAGCTACAGCTTTTAACTCTTTACCGACCACAGTCATTTCGCCCATTAAACCCTTTTTTCGCTCACTGTTTCGATTACAGCTCCTTTTCCTTACCAGCAGGTATAATGCTGCTGAATATGTGCATGGATGTATGTGTCATTCCATCAGGTAGGCTAGATGATAACCTGATACATGAATGATCTCACCAGATTCAACCACAGCCTGTGACAAAGACGCTCGCAGCCACATGTGAAAGAGCTGGGTTGCAGTGAGTGAAACCTATACAAATCTATTGTGGCCCATCGTCTTCCTCTCTCTCTCTCTCTCTCTCTCTCTCTCCCTCCCTCCCTCTAAATCCACAACAGAGCAGCCATCGGCCATGTGCAGAGTCAATGTCAGGGTTGGGTTGCAATAGAAAAGAGAAGAGGGGAAAGAAAGGCAGGGTTGGGGGAGAAGAAAAGAAGCTGTTAAGCAAAAAAAAAAAAAAAAGTTGGAGTTGGAGGAGGGGATGATGGCGTGAGGGAAGATTTATGGGGGACGTTTATTACTACACAGCACTGCCCCAGGGAGGTGAGAGGGGTGGGGAGAGAGAGAGAGAGAGAGAGAGAGGCAAAACATTCCCTTTTCCCTTCCTCTTCTTCGCCTATACAGAAGCCACACAGGGGGTGGAGAGCTTTGTCTCACTACGAGCAGCCGTGGAGGAGGCAGGGGAAGTTGTTTTTGTAGTGAAATGTTGAATTTAGTTGAGATAGAAAAGGCCAGATACAGGTTTTGAATACAGCATATTCAAGTTCTGATCTATGTCTGACCTTTAGGAACTACAAAGTTATCTCCTAACCCCCCCCCCCCCCCCCCCAAGAAAAGCAGATTTATAACTTTCTGAGATATTCTGGACCCTGTCAGCGAAGAGCGAGGGTGTGTGTTTTTAACATAAAAAGAGTTTTACGATCCGGGGCTGTGTGGAGTAATCTCCCTGGAGTGTTTTCACAGATGACAGGGTGGGGTGACAGACTTGCAAATCACGTCTGCAGTTCAAAGGCCCTGTCACTGATTGATTAACTAGATCAGATCGATCGTCTCTCCTCTGAGGAGTAACTGCAGCAGGGTTGTAGGAGGGGAATCACAGCATTTTCTTTCTTTTTCAGCAAATACTAAAATAACCCTAGCTGGTGTGAAAAGGAGTGATACTATGTCACACATTACACGTAATCAGAGCCAGAGTTTACTTAAGTACAACGCACAGGGGCGGTGATGTTGGAGAAAGTAGATTCTCGTGCAGATTTAAACTTCATAAGGACAGCAGGGTTCAAAACTCAACAACAAGCCACTGACTCTGATATGAAATGTCTTCTTTATTGGAGCCAAGCCTCAAGAAGCCTCACACACTGCAGTTGTTTACTTTAATACTATGTATCGTGTCTGCTTGATATTGTGTGGTGCAGTTGTCCTTCCAGGTTTAGGAGGAGGCACCCGTTTCCTGCCAACATGAAACAATTCCCAGGGGATAGTGTCAGATGTGTTCATGTTTTAAACATGCAGACGGTAAACTACATCATGTTGACGCAGGGCCTTGCAGACTCCAGCACACACTGATAAGCTCGCTAAGAAGTTTTACTGACTTCAGCGTACGTAAATCCTCCTTCCAAAATGAATTTGTGTAACAGTATAAAATGTTGAGCAGGTTTTCTGTGTCTTTATTTCACACACAAGCAAAAAACATACTCGTCATATTTAGGTTATATTTAGTTTTCCTTTAAAACACCTTGTTTTTATTGCTCAAGAAAAGTTGAGATCAAGTCCCTAAATGGGATCTGGTGGCGTTTTAAGGTGTGGGCTGGACTCTGCATTAGAATACTTACAAATTAGGATATTCACTCTAAGGTGACATTTTACAGTTGCACTGAAATTTGCTGAAAGGAAATTAAGGCTACAACTGAAGATTGTATTTTGATTAATCACAATTGTGTCACCCAACAGTCCAAAAATTCAAATATATTCAATGTACTATCACATATGTCAAAAAAAAAAAATCATTCACAGCTTGATAAAGCGATGGGTGGAATATTTATGAGGTTTTCCTGTCCAATCATTTCACTGACTTCCCAAGTAGAAAACACAAAAGGAAGGAAACTACATCTCAGCTCTCTTCAGGCAGGATTTTCCTCTGGCTGTTGACAGAGTCGAGTTCTCTCTCTCGGGGGACTTGATTTCTGAGAATTTGTGCTCCTCGAGGTCAGCGCTGTCCTCCTTTGGCTTGTAGTTGCTATCAGTCTCTGTTGGAGCTGCAGTCAGTCACTCCTCAGCCTCTGCTCAACGGTTTGATTTCTGCCTCCTGCGCTGATGACTCCCTCCTCAGAAGGGAGGATGAGGATGAGACTTGAGGTCACTGATAACATTTAAGTGGGATGCCTGGCTGTTAAACCTTTTATCTAACTGAACAGGAGATGAAAGAAGTCATGGGGAAACTCAACAAATTGGAAGTCGTCTGTGGTGACAGTCTGTTAAAGCAACAGTTTACTGTTGTTCCTTCTTGAAGCCAACAGAGGGCAGAGTTCTTCCTTTTCTCTGTCCTCTTGGTACAGCATTTCCTATTTACTCCCCTCTCTTTGTACAGTATTTAAAGTGTCTCCTTGTTTGCCTAAAGCATAAATGTAGATTATCAGTTACACCGTGAGTGAGAATTTCTAAGATTAGACACTTAGGTCAGCACAGTCAAACACAACTCCTTCCTTGTGTGGCTTTGGTGAATTAGGACTCAGTACTGTATTGTGTAATCAGCCTTTCCGCTGACACACTAACTTAGTGGCCTTATATTAAGCAAAGAGACTTATCAGCTACACAAAACACAAAGGCTCAGACTAGTTTTGTGGTCATCTCAAGCTGCGCTGCACAACATCCCACTTAGGGCGACCACAAGGCTCATTAAACGACGTCTTAACGGAGAAATAAGTAGTAGTATTTTACTGCCTCATGGTACATCATGTATATGTTTGGGATTGATAGGGTTGTTGATAAATACCAGTGACTTAGCTGTTTACCACATGCTGGCATTTATGATTTCTTATAAAGTTAATTTTCAAGCTGAAGTATCCCCCCCTCCCCCTCCCCTCACACACACACACACACACACAAATTTGTATTTTCAATACCGCAAAACTGAAGGTTATTATGAGCACTGAAAGTGGAACATCATCTCTTCACTAGAAATGTATTTAGCATCTTGCACATTGCAGTGAAAATGTTACATAAATATTAATGTTAATTACATGCAAGCATGAAGTGATGGAAAACCTTATTAATCGACTTTATTGTTATATTTTGATTTTATTTACACTCTTTCCTACTTTGTTCTGCAACTGCTGCACAACAATTTCCCTTCAGGATAAATACATAAATTCTATCTATAAGTAGTTTGCCAGAAATTTGTTGACAATTCTGTCTGATATCAGGCAAACAAGTAGTATCACCATAATGTAAAAATACTTTGTCACCAGGTAAATTCTGAATAAGTAAAAGCACAGTTTTATCAGCAAAATGTACTTATGATGTACTGTATTAAACAAAAGAACTTGATTATTATGGACGCTTTTAAATATTTTGCTGTTGTAGTAGATTTCAACTACTTCATGTACTCGTATAACCATGCACCATATTTTATGTTTCAGTATGCAGCATGATATATTACAGAAAACTGTCCTATTAAAAGCCATAGATAATAATAATAATAATAATAATAATAACTTGGACTTATATAGCGCCTTTCGTGGTACCCAAGGTTGCACTTAGTGAAAAGAAATGTTTTGAGGTGGTTTTTGAACATGGGCAGGGATGGAGCAGAGCGGACGTGGAGTGGTAGACTGTTCCAGAGTGTGGGAGCATTGGCAGAGAAAGCCCTGTCCCCAAAACTCCGCAACCTGGTGCGGGGGGTGTCCAGCAGGTCCTTGTCAGAGGACCGCAGGGAATGTATGACTAAAGGTGACTTAACACTCCTCTAGCTTCCCATTTTCCCCCAGCATGTGAGCACATCTTTCGTTACACTGACAGGACAGATTGTTGAGCAATCGGCGGTGAAGGATAGCCAAGTTGGACCTAAACAGGCTTTGATTTCTTGAACATGTTGCATTGGTTCGGGCCATGTTTGCCGTGACACTGCGTGGGGTTTTGCTTTCTGTAAACATTCTCCTTCCCACATCCCAATTTTTTGTGATCCGAGTCTTGTCTGTATAAGCTTTGACAGCCAGGACATCCATGATTGCTTCTTTTCATGTATCATGGTATGGTTTGCCAAATTCATATGGGAGGACTGTGGTCATCTTGCAGGGTGAAACTAGCCTCAGAGGAAGAGGGTGAGGGAGAGAGAAAAATGAAGGGAGGGAGGAAAATAAGACCCAGCAGCAATTAATTGTCCATGAGAGTAGCCACAGCATTGTTAGTGGTGAACCGCCAGCTGCTCTTGCTGATGTTGTTCCCATGAACGGTTCCAGCGTGCCCATCCACTCCACTTCCACTGCCCTTCATCTCACAGTGGGTTGGATGCGGCATCAACGCTCGGCTCGGCTCATTTGTGTGGCTTCGACGCGTCACGGCATTACAATCACGACCAGAGTTCAAAACAAACACCCTCTTGGAAATGAAAGTCTTTGGTCCTGTCAGTGCCAATTTGCAGCAAAATAGAATAATAATAACAATGTTTTGGTTAAATAAGTGGTCGCAAAAATAGCAACAAAACAGAGAGTGAGGGGTCAGCGATTAAAGGAGATTTACTGTCCAATTCTCTCCTGACACTCCGGTCTCTAGAGGAGGGTTGTATTTAGAACGAAAGGCCAGCTTCCTTCTCTGACTTCCTGACCCGCGTTTCCTGAGGAACAATCTTTCTGTCTGTCCAGAGGGCTCATGGGAAGGAAGAGTTTGGTTTTCCACTAGCACATTAGGGGTTGCAGCATAGGTCAAAGTCATCAAGCTATAGATGATGACTACAGCTATATGACACACAATGCAGCACACTCAGAGATGGCACATGATACGCATGTGCAGACACACTTAGGGAAGAAAGGGTTTAGGGGCACGTAGAGAGGACTCCAGTGCTTGTTGTGTCCAGTCCCCCCTCCCTGGGCTCAGCATGCCTCCGCTGGGGACTGGACGGACCTGACCCTGGTCCAGGTGTCATGACCATGCGGCGGACGCTGAAACGAGATATTCCTCAGCTCTTCACTCAACGCAGGGGGAATAAAATCAATGGGCTTTGTATAGCGTAGGAACAGTGGAAAGCATTCTCTCACCAAAAAAAATCCTGCCCCTGTCCCATCTGTCTCCATTCTCCAGTACTCTCAGACCTCACAACCGGCC
The DNA here is from genome assembly GCA_023631565.1 of Gymnocephalus cernua. Classification (NCBI taxonomy): domain Eukaryota; kingdom Metazoa; phylum Chordata; class Actinopteri; order Perciformes; family Percidae; genus Gymnocephalus; species Gymnocephalus cernua. Next base: position 17,856,682 of record CM042444.1, read on the forward strand.
CTGTGTGGTCACTCCTGGACTAGAATTACACAGTCCATGTGTCCGGCTCTGGACAATACACAAAGCCAAGCGCCCGTGTGAGCCTGCCCATTTTTCTCACACTTTACCCCTCGCACATTTATTGAACTGGCAGTGTCTTCTCTCTTAGTTATTGATATTCCTCCAGATGCTGCTGACGAGGACGCACTTCTGACATGGTTGCATTTTTGTGTTTGATAACAGCTCGTTTATCGTAAATGAGACTTTTGGAAATTAGCTTTCGATGGTGTGTGAATTAATGGGAGCGTGGTTTTGCTTGTATTGATGTTGAGCTGTAGGGTTAGGAGCAGTTGTGTGTGAGCCGTCCTCAGTCGACCCAGGACATATGGTGATGTCAAATTCCTCCTTGTTGTAAACGTGTGATGATTTATTGTGGAAAAAAATTGTTTCTGCAGCTCTAATTTAAACCTTTTCTGGTGTCTGTCTTTATTGCCAGTACAATGCTACAAATTATCTGCTACATGATGTCTTTTGTTTTCCACTGCTCTTCATGTAGGGATTAAACTTCTGGTTAGTGTCAGTTTTGGAGGCCCTGAGAGCTCATCGCACCGCAACTTCAAGAAAAAAACACAAGTACAAAAAACACAAACAACATATGCTCAGCATTTAGAAAAAAAGCTAACACAAGTTGAGAAGCACATTCAGCAATTTGGCAACACATATGCAGCCCAATGAAATGCGCTGCAATTACAGAAAACGCAACACAAATACAGAAAGGCACTGGTTGTGTTTTCTGTATTTGGTTGTGCTGCTTGTATTTGCTGCCTGTTTTTGTATTTAGTTATATTTTCTGTATTGTCAGAACATTTCTTTACTTGTTGTGCGTTTCTGTATTTGCGGCACGTTTCTGCATTTGGTTGTGTTGTCTATATTTGCAGTGTGTTTTCTTATGCTATGTATTTTGGTTTTCCCTTCTGCCTGTGTGGTATGACACCATGTATGCTGCCAGTGGTATTGGGTGTCTGCCATGTGTGGCCTATGTGTGAAAAACTGTGTCTGTTTTTGACTATGACTGTGTTTTTTTATTGTGTATGCTCAATTTTGTGTCCACATTGCAAACCAATCCCCCTTATTCAAATCAGTGTGTTGTCCAATTGGTGAAGATGTTTTCTTGGTTAACTTGTGATTTGTCTTTCGGAATGTGAGTTCTTTAGTGGCAGCGTGCTGAGCTCTCAGGAGATAGTGTAGTTGAACTCAGAGCTACAGGTGTTTCAGCTTCAGCAGCAGATTATTCATCTGTTAAACTGCACCTTTGCCTGTCCTCCTGAAATGAAAAGTCCCTGTAACGTCTGCTCTTTTCTTCTCTGTGACCTGCCGCAACTCACATGACCTTGTGAAGTGTATCCGTCTTCACTTTTATAGAAAATGATGAGGAAATGAGCAAAACTCAAGCTATGTGGATAAAGACCAAGGAGCCTATGGGAGGGAGATTACCTCAGTGGAACATAGACAAAAACTCAAACAGCATTTTATTGTTCCCACAGGGGCCAGAATACATCACCATCTTAACGCTTTGATTGTGATTTTACAAAAGCGCTCCCAATCACTCAAAGAAAATAACTCTGAGGGATTTTGTGTGATTGCCCACAGTCCAAACACGGCACAGCCCCAAAATAGAGTTTGATGTCCAAGATGAGTCTAAGCTGCTTCTTTTTCTTCAGTTTTTTGTAAAGAAAACAAACCCTCTGGGCCTTTGAGGCTGGTCCAGTCCCAATGCCCCCAACTGTTCCCCACTCCGCCCCTCTTTCTCCTCTCCCTCTTTCAGACTGTCTTCTCCCCTGGCAGTGAAAGAAGGTGCAGCTGTGTGGAGTCCTTTGGGTTGAATGAGAAGAATCAGCCCATTTGGTTGACTTTCCTGGCCAAAGCTATAATTTTCTGCTGCCAGGGTTTCACATCCAGTCCAGAGCAGTTCCTGGGCTCCAGCCGCTTGTATCCAACAGGACAATGGGGATTGTCCTACAGCCATATACCACACAGGGGTCCAATTGCCCAGTAGTCTGCCTAAACGTGGAAACGTCTTCCTTCTCGACAAGTCAATTGGTCCATTTTTGGAGCCTTTAAAATTGCTCAGTCTTTTTGTTTCTGACACAAAGCTACTTCATTCAAGAGTTATGAGAACCAAATGTCATTTTCGTTATGCTATGAAGGATTACGTCTCATTTCAAGGTATTGTCACTCATTTGTAGAAGAATCCCTCAAACAAAAAGACACGTAGTGGAATTACTTCACCACCCCCCACCATTGCCATCGTTTTTCTCTTGATTTATGAACCCACGTTGTTCTCAAGGCTGAAAATGAGACCAAATGACTTGTCAAAGCAGATGTTTATTGTAATTTGACCAGCAACATGTGTGTTAGTACGATACAGAGCTTTAACGAGCAAAAAGTGGTATGAATTATGCATTGAGTTCGGTTTTAGATTTTGTAAGTGGTTTAATGTCATTAGCATGGAAACACATACAGCACTGCTTGTGTGTGTTCCCAGTAAGCACTATTAGTGTCACAGGCCCATGTGACTCTGTCAACCTAGGGGGAGTACTCACATTATTGCTGTGTTGTGTAACAGCTGAATATGGAAACACTTTTTGCGCTTGTTAAATACTTTTTGGTTTGCCTTTTTTTTCTCTTGCCTTGCACTCTTATAGGTTCTACAAAGTCTAGTAAAATCCAATGGCTTTCCCAGAAATGAAAGTTTATTGTCCCCCTCAGCCCACCCGACTCGTAAATAATGGCACGTTTACCAAAAGTCCCAAGCCGACAGCCCCCACCTTCATACCATTACCAGTACCACTGTACGCCAACACCGCTGCCAAAATACACCCAAACAATCCCCCTTTCTCCTCATTGAAACCTTCCAACTGTCTGTTAACACTGTTTACTCGGTTAAAGCCCTCCAACTCCACACTCAGATGGAAGAACAGTCCAAATGCTGCCGGTGGGAACGGCATGTACACCATTAAACTCCAATCTTCATTGTCAACTTTTGTTATCATAGTAAAGAGCTTTAAGTGCTTTACCAGGCGTGCACATGCATCAAGGGGCTGCCTTTTATTCTGTTGCAGTATGTGCAAATTTGATCCAAGGTTAATAACACTCACTTGTGTCTTTGCAGCTAGAAATTGATTTGTAATGAGTGAGTCACAAAATGAGCTTTTGGTGCTCGAGAACAAGTTTTTCAAAAAATCATTTAACTCGGCTTTCATGCTGGCTTATGTCCACACGTACACTTAAGAGAAGGATGCGGTCAATTTTCTATGTGAGCCACTCGCTCAGATTGCTCTGACAACGGCAACACACAAGTCATTACGATCCAATAAAATCAAAGACATTATTAAGAGGAGGATGAAATGAGTTCCACATGAGCACCATCCTTACGGGGTGGGGGGAGGGCTATTAATACGTTTAATATGGTGACTTCAATCATACACCTTATTTTCATAAAATCTCCACAGCTGTTTTCAGGCACCTTGGGAGTTCACCTTGACCTGCTTTGATTATCATCCCCATTGGCTAAAAGTCCAAACAGTCGCGCTTTAATGTCGTCTACTGAGTCTACTTTGTGAATGGTGAGACAGAATGGAACAGAGTTAGCATGTGAGAAACCAAAAATAAATGTGAAGCTGTGGAGACTAAGGGCTGACGTGTAGGTGGGACCAGTACAGTATTGGAGCTTCCACTGTGGGCAACTTTCTCGCTGCATGACTCACCACATGAGATGTATGCACAATTTAAATACCACAAAAAACTCTCAGGATCTCACCTTAAACACACTCTCATATTGAACGGTGACATCAATATTGACGTACAATGTGCGCCTTTTGCATTTACAATAAAAATGTGACATTAGACTAATATGGGCTTTTTATGATTACATCTTGTGTCTGATTTTGAGTCAGTGCCTCAAATCGACCCGAACCAGAGGCTGTTGTGTTTTTGTCTTACAGTCGCACACAGGATATGAGTCTGTCCTGTTAACAATCTTCTGAATCAACAGCTTCCATCACATTGCTGTCATGTGAGATTAAAAACGGCCTCCTGCTATCATGAGTCTTCTGTTTAGAAGAGTTGTGAAATATTTAATGTTGAAACTTTTTTTTCTGAGGTTTAAAGAGAGTGAAAGAGAGGCATAGAGTGGGTATTTGTAGAGCTCAGTATTCGGTCATGATTTATCTCCGCTGAGGTAATATCGAGGTCGGCGCCCTGAAAATGTCTTTGCTTGAACAAGGAGCCTTGAGCCGGATAAGAGGACCTAAAGCTCCCAGTTCAGCAGCATGATGGATGAAAGTGTTCTATCTTGTTTATGCAGCCTGACACAAGGCATCTGCTGGCCTCTGGAACGCTCACTTCATGCTCTAACGCTCCCTATTAGACAGTAAAACAGAGATTATCAAGGTATTTCAGATGTAGGAGATACAGTGGAGGGTGTCGGAAAGTTACTGCTAGCTCAAGGTTGTAAATTAATTTGGTCTATTTGGAGGCACTATCTGCACTTAGTGGATTTTTCACTTAGCCGTGAACAACCTATCTTAAAGGAACACGCCAACTTATTGGGACTTTAGCTTATTACCGTATACAAACTGGGAACTATATACTCTCTGTTCCTCACCACGGGGCTTCTCAGGTGCTGTAAGCAAATCACTCCGCCCAAGTAGCAGAAGTTGCAGTGCTTCGAATTTCTGAGAAAATAGTCCCCAGTTTGTATACAGTTAGAAGATGGCTGTGTCTCAAGTGACGTTGTTATTTGTACACACTGTGACTATACAAATCACAACATGTAAATAGGAACATATTGGGGTTATTTTGTCACTTATTGGGAGCAGTAGGCTAGTTGCAGCCGGTTACCTCCAGGATCTGTGCTAGGCTAAGCTAGTGGTGGGGGCGTCAGACAGAGTTTCAACACGCACGGAGATGAGAAGGGTATGTATGGACTTGTCTAACTCTGGGGGTTACGGTGAATAAGCTAAAGTCCCAATAACTTGCCGTGTTCCTTCAAAATGTTATACTTACATATCTGATCTTCTAGTAAGAGCATATGAAAACCTTCAGACTTGACATTTGTGATTTTGAGTCTACAGTAGTACCATCATCAGGTCATAATTTGAATTTGTCCAAGACTTTGGTTTGTGATCAATCAGCCTCAGCTCCTTTGTGTTTAGTGCCATTTTGCAAGGGTTAGCATGCTAATATGCCAAACTAAGATGGTGATCACATTACACCCATTAAACATCGACATGAAAGCATTGCCATTGAGAGCATGTTTGCATGCCAACATTAGCATTTAGCATAGCTGTAGTCTCCTTTTTAAGAAAGTTCAGCTCAACGACACTCATTTCATCTTCATGGATTTTAGCTTGAAGCAACATCTAGCTTAAGTCTAACATGTGGCTAAAATTAGAAAAAGGCAGAGTTTAAGCTCACATCTGATCTTCTACAGTAAAATAAACCTTTCAATAAAGTACTGACCTGAATTTATGCCTGTCTTTGTACCACATGTTTCAGCAAACAAACGGCCTCGCTGAAAGACAACCGCAGAAAAAGCAATGTAGCTGCATCACCATATCCTGCTGGCAAAGCTATTGTGGATCTTCACAGTAAATCCAGGACTGTGCAGATATAGTAAACTGTTTCATTAGATGTTTTAGTATACACTGCCATTCACCTGTAACATCCAGGTTTATTGCCCAGATTATGTAACCTTCTCCATTAATCCCCTGATAATTTTTTCTTGATAAAGAAAATACATTCCCAGCCAACTATTTTAGGTTTTATGGTGTCAAGATTTTGTTATGAGTTCTTGCCAAGTTTCCTATTTTCCAGTATATCAAGGAGGAGAGAGTGGACCAACCAAGGTGGAAAGTTTGGCAAACTAGCACAGGTGTGGATAGATGTGCTAAAAGTGCAGCTTTTTATGATCTGAGCTGCTTCAACTGAGCCAGATCATGTAACAAAACCCAACCAGCATTCACTATTTAGGCTTATGCGGTTTTTGCCTTTTTTCTGATTAGACAAATAAATAAGTACGTATGGGAAAATCTGCCAAAACAATGTACTCTCGGACATGCTGTAATCATTATATAGTCATGTAATGCACCATAAACGTCATAGCACGAGGCAGTGATGGAGTGTGTTGGCTCTTGTGCGGGCTCGCTGTGTTTGTGAATTGTGCTCCATATGTGAAGAAGCTGTCCACTGCTGCTTCAATATCTCTCCCATCTGTCTTTGTCGTATGACTAACTCAAACATAATCTCCCATTCAAATTTGTCTCCTCTTACAACCTCAGTACCCTCAGTCCAGCTCATTTTTAAAACATCCATTTCTGCAGGACACAAATCCCCTTAGACAAACAGCTGCTTGCATAAACTTTACCCCTTTCTTTGCTAGTATACGGTATTTAGATGGGAAAACAACAAGAGAGAAAGAAATAAAGACAGCTGAAGAAAGACAGAGGGGAAGAAGAGGGAGGGAGGGAGGGAGGGAAGCAGAGACAGGCCTAGCACCAGTATAGGAAGAAAGTGCGGAGTCATGCTGTAGGAATGCTGGAAAGGGGGGGGGGGGATTGCTGGCGTGACTGCCCCATTTTTCACAGCCATAATCAGAGCCAGCTGTCAGTGAGAGGGCCCATAAGATGAAGGGGGGAGGGGGAGTAAGGGAGGGGGAGGGATAGTGAGAGAGGGAGTGGGAGTACTGGGTTTTTTGGAAGTAGTTAGAAGGCGAGAGCGGAGGGGGATGGCAAGGAATAAGAGGGAGAAGTTGGTAGAGATTGCATTTTCGTGATTTATTTCCACTCCATGTATCACCGGGTTTAAGAGTTGTGTAAAACAAAATGCCTGTAAGGAATCATGTGCAAAAGAACAATCAGTGTGCGAGCATAATAACAGTTAAAAGAAGGAGCAGATCACTGTGGCCTTCACTCGGCCCGGCTGCAGTCTGAGCCAGGTTAAAGGAGGATAAAGGTGGGGTGGGGGGGCTCCAGGGTGGTGCTTCCTGCCTTCCTGGTGTTTCTGGGACGTCTGCAGTAAAAAAAAGAAAAAATGACAAGGCAGAAGTGACTTCGGCAGTGTCTGTATGGAGTGTACAGTCCCTTGTATACTATATAGAGCAGGGATATAAAGAACAAGGACTAAAACCCACATAAAAAGTAATGAAATAATATTATGACTTGCAATTTTCAGATTATCACATTATCATTATCATTATCACAGATCAAGAACAGATGCATCTTTGACTAGGAATCGGCTAACAGTGCAGTAGTTGTACTTTGCACATCTGTGGCTGTGGTAACACTGCTGCTGCTACCAGCCATGCTTGTGCTTTTACAGTCCCAGAGCTCTGAGTGTAAACTCCCGGTGTGTTTATGTTTAGTCTACAGTCGTACAGTACATCTTCCTTTCACTATATGTGATGTTCAGTTATGTTTTGTTCCGCCACAACTGTGTTCATTATCCCCATTGTAGGTCAAATTCATGAACTTGTGGCACCCTAATTTGATGAATCATGAAAACAGATGATTCAAAAGGAGAAATCCTGATGACAACAAGGATAACAGTTTCACTGGTAAAACACCCTCCGCAGGAAAATAAATAAATGTGATGTGAATTATTGCACAGCCGTTTCCTGACTTAGGTTAAGGTATTAAGATTCTGTGGTGAAAGATATTTATGACCTATCTCCCTTACACAGTGTACAATGACACATACTTTATATGACCCTCGGTAGTTTGATGGAAAAAGGCTGGGAACGACTTGGCGTTTTGATTTCTTGGTGATTCATGGCTGTTAAAGAGGTGACCTCCTCAAAGTTGGAGTACTTACTTTTCACGTCAACCCCACATGCCTCCGACACAGACAGTACCCTAGAGACTTACAAGAAATAATGTCACTGGCTAATGAACTTTGCAGCTACACTACACTGATGTCTTTCTTTCCTAAGTTGGTTAAAATAAATGACCTTGTCGGTTGCTTAAAGCTCTGCTTGAACTGTACAGCTACAGTTTGCTTGGAGAACTGGTTCTCTTCAATCTTTTGAAAAAGATCTCCCCTTTATATTATTACAATGAGCTGTTACTGAAGCACAACAGAGGACGCGCCCAAGCAAAAGCTTCAGAAACATACATCTTGGTGTCTGACAAGTTATTTTAGGCCTCTAACAGAACTCCCCTTTCTGCCAACCTTCTGTGCTCAGGCCTCATGTAATGCGACACAACAGGCTCAGAAATAAACAGGGGCTCCAGGCAAAAATGCCCAATGACAGTTTAAAAAAAAAAAAAAAAATGCCCACAAACTTTAAGACGCCTGTGAAATCATGAGCAGTAAAAAGTCCATGGTAATGAGGTAGTCACTGTCATTTCATGTATTCTGATGAAGAGATAATTTGTGTCCCCCTGTGGGATGCCATAAATGAGTCTATCCACATAAACGAAAAGACGAACTATTACCAGTGGTAGTTGTGTTCAGTATATATTTGAACAGCATACAGTTTTGCAGTTACAACAAATCAATGCAAACTGCTTTTCCGTTTATAATAACAGGAAATGATACAAGACATGACTCGGTCAACCAAGCGGCAACTTCCATGCCTGAAAAGACAATGCGGAAGTGCCTTAAACTTCCATTATATCTAGTTTCCATGTTTCATTCTGCCAACCAAGCTAGCTAGCAAGCACTAGTGTAAGCCGGTAACTTAAAGTGCTCATATTATGCTTTTTGGCTTTTCCCCTTTTCTTTATTGTGTTATATTTCTTTTTGTGCACGTTATAGGTTTACAAAGTGAAAAAGCCTAAAGTCCACCCCAAAGGGAGTTACCATCTTCCAGAGAAAACACTGTTCACAAACTGTTCCAAACTGCTCTATGTTAGTCCAGCCCACTTTGTAACACACGTTATAATGCTCGCCTAGCTGCTAGCATGGCACTCCCTCATACTCTGCAACTGACTAGCTAGCAGTTCTTACTGAGATGCCTCACTCTGTAGCTAAAACAGAGAGCTCAACACACAGGGTGAAAAGAGGAGCTGCAGCAATGTGCAGGACAACAAAAATATGGTGTTTTTTTGAAAATGAAACCACATAAACCTATTCTGGTACAACCTCTAAATACAATTATGAACCTGAAAATGAGCATAATATGAGCACTTTAAGAGAAAGTCTGCCGATTTTCAACCAGCTCTGTGTACTGCTGTACATGCTGACAACAGCACCAGTACCCGGAGGTCCGTGCTTACCCGCCTGTAAAACATTGCTGGATGACTCGCGTCAGGTCGGGTGGAAAATTGGCGACTTACACGACACTAGCTTAGACGCGTCATTCTCCTTAGCTCCGCCCTTTTGTCCAACGATGGTCACTTCTGGCTCCAAAATACCAAGATGGCGACAGCCAAAATGCAAACTCCTGGTTTCAAAACTGCAGTCCACAAACCAGTGGGTGATGTCACCGATGCTACGTCAATTCTTCATATACAGTCTTTTGGGTCCACCTGCTATTAAACAGATTTTGGCTCCATCTTTGATTCACTTCTTTTAAAGCTGAATACATTCATGAGTTTGTTTCCTGTTCGGTGGGATTCACCTTGGTTCAAATTTGACCATGGGGATGTGCATGGTTGGCCGATGGAAACACTCATGTTTGCGGTGTGCTATCATCGTTAGGCAGCATCACTCTCTAACACGGTTTAACATTTGTGATTGCATCTTTCATGCATTTTTAAGTCAGAACATGCATTTTTTTCAGGGGTCTGGGGCCTCACAGAGCCGTTTTTCTGCTTGGATATGACTCTGGCCGCAGCAGACATGAAATAAACTTTGATCTTGAAATGCCGCAGAAAAAATAAAACTCAAAAAAAGAAAGCAAAATAATTTTCCAACGATTTAATAGTTCATTTATTGTTTTTTGGGATCTTTTTGGAGCTGTTTCTACACCATTCATAATAATAACAATTTATTTGCAGCTGTGAGTTGATCCTCCGTTTCTTTTCGGCATTGTGTTGTTGTTGTTGTAAAACAGTAGGCTAGTATTCATCAACAGTATACTCAAAATCAAGCCAAGCTCATGACATCTTTAAGTAACTTATTTTTCTCATGTAAATGCACCACATGAATGGTTGAATGAATGGGCAGCTATGCAGCTCGGTCAGGCCTGCAAGTTTTCCAGTTGTGGATAGTATAGTAAGTAAAATAGTGTGTACTTTAGAAGAACATATTGTGTAATGCATAATATCATACTGACGTTTTCTGTGTACAAGCTGTGCACTGAGCAGCTCAGCTCCCTCTCAGCCGGCTTATTTCTCTGCCTGGGAGTTGTTTACCAGACTGGGAGTGAGTGGCCTGTAGCCTCTCTTGAGTTCCAGCCAAGTCCAAAGTGGAACGGGTTTAAACTCTAGACTTTTGACTCTTACAGCGTGTCAACTCATGTGGCCCGGCTGGTCCCCTATCAGAACTAGAGGGGCACGCTGACCCTCGCCAACCTTGATTTTGGAAAAGTACTGCGTCTACTGTAAGTCATTAGTCTATCACCCACAGAACAAAAGGTGAGACCCATGTCTGGGTTGGATGGTTTCTAAAAAACCCTCTCAGATGGTGAAGGGTTGTGTTGAATCAAAGGTTGTTTTGTTGACTAGTGAACACAGACTGAAAGAATTGACCTTTTAAGTGAAAGTGGAGCAGTAGTTATTAACTCTTTATATGCCTCTCTCATGTGTTTCCTTTAACTTTGTCTCTTTCTTTCTTTTTCAGTCTTGCTTGTTATTTTTTGACACAAAGACGCAAGCACACTGAGCCTGCACACATTGTTTTGTCTTAGCTTTTGATCTTTAGTTTCTTCTTCCTCAGCGTACAGATTAAATACGGGCTGAGAGTGTCCTCTCTTATCGATAGATTGAGGCTGAAGATGATTTCCCCCCGCATCTGCACAGCGGAGTTTCTTCTTGGGTACTTTCCAGGGCACTTTCTCTTGTTTGGCTGTCTGTTGACTTGTTTACCGGCCTCCTAAAACCTTGGCAACACCACAGGCTGTGACTCACACTGTGAACCCTGCAGTCGCTAGTTCAGGGTTCAGTTTACCAACAATGTTGCACAATGTGTCCTCTCTTGGCAGCGGTCACACTTTTTGAGATCTGACTCGAAAGATCACGTTTTTATGTCTGTGAATCACTGTAGTAAATCTCCTCTGGCTATATTCATTTAGGCATGGTCACACAATAAAAGGATTGAAATTGAAAATTGAAATTGGGTTTAATTCCAAGATTAGATATCCACTGTTCTAATAGTATCACAGCAGTGCTGTCAAAATGAATACTAATGAAGCTCATTATGAGGTTAACATTCAGTCATGTCAATCAACAGTCATGAGTCACTGAGTGCTGTTTCTGTTCAGCGTTTTTGTCAAAATTGACTGATTTGATACGATTCAAGTAGCAAAGAAATCCCTAAATGGCCTGGGCCTACAGCCCACGTTAAGCGAGGTCACTGCAGGATATTTCTTATCTGTAATCATCAGGTACAGTCTCACACATTTAAAAGAATTCGTTTAAATACCAAGAAATCATCAGCGAGAGAACATCAAACAGGGGTTGACGATGATAAAAATGAGGATTTGAGATCATTTGCAGATTTGAACCAATTCACGTTAGGCAAGTGTTGGTTTTTCTGTGAACATCTCACATGCAGCACAGACTATCGGCCTCGTGCCACTGCCGCACAGCTCGCTGCAGGAACTTATGTCACTTCCTTTCTTATCTTATTGATGTGGAAAGAGGAAGCCCCCTTTACTTTCCCCAGACCTACTTATCACAGCACCACAAAAAGTGTGGTGATGTTATTTCAGAGCTGAAATAACCTGAATTCTTTCACTAAGCAGCCACTGAGCAAATGTTAGAATGGACACCTGCGTGCAGACATATCGAACAGGATGTTGGGGGTTGTTCTGCGTCTCCTCTTTCAGGCATCCTTACCACCCACCAGGCTGTTTCTGCGCCTTGTACTGTATGAGTAAAAGTTGTGCTGCAGACTGTATGGAACATGCAGAGGAGGCGAGGAGCCTGTGTACATAAGAAGGCATAAAGCATCTCACCGCTCAGCCGTTTAACCCATTCATGCCCACACAAGAAGAAGTTAGTAGCATAAAAGAACAAGAACAACAACAAGCCACCTCTGACATTCGGAAAATCCTCTCCCCCCCCCTCCCCCCCTGTTGTTGCCTTTCATTTACTTAAGCACTTTAATATGCTTCATTATCATTTCCATGATGTCTATTGATCATCAATCGGGCCAAAGTTCTTATTTAGGTCAGAGAGTTTGTTGTCTGCGAGATGTAATAGCAATAGCAGCGCTTGTGTTTCCAAAGATATAGGGCCTATAAGACAATGCCCTAACCCATAAACAACACAGAAATAGCTTCCATGCTAACTGACCCAGAAAGCATGATGTGGTGATCTTTAAGTCAAAAGAGGTTAGGCTTAGGCTTTAAAAAATAACTTAAAAAAACTAGGCTGAAAAGCGGTCTTCCACTTCCACAAAATGTTACGTTGCGATATTGAGCGTGAACGTTGCGATATCGATATTCATTTCGATAATCTTAAACATATATAAAAACACAAAAGTTAAGGGAAAGCGCATCAAAATAGATTAACAGAATATCAAAACAACAGGTCTTTGTACAACACAAGGCTTTATTTAAACTGACAGTACAACCTGAATAAACAACTATTTTTTTCGGGATATTACTATACACTCATCGTACAGTGTCCTATGGTGTTTTTTGAGGTGAGAAAAGACGTTGGTTGTATTGTCTCTTACACACTGTACCACCAAAGAGCACGTTTTGCATAGTGCATTAGCTTGAGAAACATCTGTTGGCTTAAAGCCAAAGTACTTCCACACTCTGGCTACTAACGTTTCCTCTTCAATCTCCATAATTTTGTCGTTTCCCTGAGCCACACTCATGTTCTTACTTTTCTGTCTCTTCTTTCCTTTCACTCTACACACTTCGCACTCTCTCTTTCTGTCCTTTCACTTCTCACTTCTTTCGCTGTCTCTATCGCCCTCTTCACTCACGCTGTTGAAGTGTGCACATGTGACAGGGCAACCGGCCAATGAAATATGCGGGCTCTAAATTGATCACAACACACAGCCACCGGCGCATCTCTCCACAAAATCGACGGAATATTGCACACTTTCTGGGACATTTTTGATATTGATATTGCACAACGTGATATTGCAAACACGATATTGAGTCGAATTATTCTGTTTCACTTCCAAAGTTTGCTTTGTTGCACCTGTAACCACACCTATAGTGATGTCACAGGGTCCTGGAGTACACCGATACTTCACTGCAGCAAGGTGAGAAGATAAACACCTGGAGGTCAGCAAAAACAAGACTTTCAGGGGGTGTTAAGGTTAATTAAAAGGTAACCGTTAATTACTGGTGTGTGATGGGATGTGAACTACAGTTTCTCGCATGAAAGTTGGACTCGCTACACGCCAGTCCACCACCTTCATGTCCACACCCCTACTTTTTGCCTCTCTACATATAGGGCACTACTTCCTGCATGGGATTGATGTGGACGCAATTCTTTGGTAGACTGGGCTGTTTGAAATGTAGTCATTGAAATGATTTTGCAACATTTGTTATATGGGACCTAGACCCACAAAACATTTAGCTTTTCAACCAAATTTAGCCCAGTTTCAACATAGAAGCCGACACGTCTTTGACCTGAAAATCACCAAATCAAGTTCTTACTTTATTCAGACATTCTGTATATTATCAAAAAGGGCATAATCATAGCCGAATTACAGCCATTTTACCATTTCTACTCCAAAGCAAACTTTCATTCAGCATCTGTCATTTGGTCTCCATGTTTGTCTAGGGAGGGTCCTGGCTAAGTGGGTTTAAATAGTGCTGCATTACTTCCTCTGGGAACCTGTTAATGGCATAAGCAGTCCCTCAAAAACAACCGCTGGATAGCAGCACAAGCAACGCAGCTGAAGCTCACTTGACCTCAGTTTTGTGTTGGAAACTATTTGACGATTTGGAGAAAGTGAGTGGGCTTCTTATCAAATCATAAGTCAAAATGTTACAGAGGATCCTTTATTCTGATGTGGGGACTTATTTATTTCTATTTGTGTAACTGGGAATGTACAGTCACACATCGTACAGGAAATTGTGTAACATGGTCTGAAAAAAGTTGGGGTCCTACTGAAATGCAAATGCTATGAAAATAATGTCCCCGAATTATAGCAACATGCCCAAATCACTTCCTGTAGTGGTGCTTAAACTCTGCTATTTCTGCCTGGCCCTGTTTATTTTTAGGGGTGGGGGCCGAGAGGATGGGGACTGTGGATATATAATCCTCCCAGAAAAGTGATTTATTTATGAATTCCAGTGCAGAACCTCCCCTCCTGAGAGCTGGCCAGCCTGCCAGAAGTCATTGGCTGATGTTTACAGGACTGGATTGGCTAATTCCCATGGTGCAGTGTGCCTGCAGTGCTATCTTATTTATACAAGGCCTGATATGGGAGAACAGAGGGGTTTATTTTGGGATATTCCCCATAGATGGATCCGATTTCTCCAACTGGAGCGGTTTCCTCCATACGTGCTGCACTTCAGGTTCTGGCGGCGGGCTGCACGCCTGTGGACGCAGCTCGCCACTCGCTCAAGTTTAAAAGGGCTGATTTGGCTCAGCAAAGGAAACCATGTCACAACAACTCAAGTTAGACTCGTGACAATAGACTGAGTTCAGAGACTACACAGGAAGTTGAGTATTAGTCTCATAGAAAGTGCATTGTTTTTCTTGTCAGAGCAGATTTCTCCTTTTGTAGAGTTAATTTATCACTACATTAAACAAAGAATCAAGTGTGTAACATTATTAACCAGTAACTTGAATAACAATCGTTTAAAAAAGAATTATGGTATCATTTTGCTAAGTAGCTGACATTTTTCCTTTCATTCTTTTTCATTTACGCTGCCAAAGAGTCATTTCTCAACCAGCATCAAACTGAAACAGTATTTTATCGGGTGTGAGTGGATTTAATGATGTGTTTGTGGTGATAAAAAATGGTTTTCTCACCTCAACTAATCAATGAATCACAGTCGAAATATTTGACTGTGAGCAAACCATGTAACTCATGTTTGCCTTTGTAAGAACATTCACCTACAGATGTAGATATGCAAAGCCTTTGAGTGTAAGAATATTTCTCTCATGCACTCAACAAGTGCTAGATGACTCACTTTTGGAAGGGATGGCGCTGAATTAGAAGCACGGCTCTCTCAGTTTGTAAATGTTTTAATTATGAAGCACAAACACACGCAGACACATGGTAATAACAGACCATATTTGCAATCTTAAAGCAACATCTGCCTTTTACAACACCTCACGTCATCTGCAGGTCGGACTCGTGCTTACTGACGTACTACGCCTGCAATGCTAGAAAAACACCTTGCACCTTCCTGTTTATTTCTTTTTCTTTCTTCATCTTCCTCTCTTCGCTTTCCCAGACCCCTGCTGCTGCTCCTCTCTCACATCCGTCAGTGATTTAATGATTATATAAAGGGATGAGGGCATCATGGGAGGGAGTGGAGGACGCTTACACCCTGGTTCAGATGTTTTTTTCCTCTGTGCTGAGGTGTGTTTGAGGTACAAAGTATTTCCATTTTCTGTAGGAGATAGGATAAGATAAGACTTTACTGATCCTGTTTTATTGATATATTAAAGGTCCCACATTGTTCTACATTGAGGTACAGTATTACTACATTTACTGAAGTCAAATATTTGAGAATTCTACATCTACATAGACACTGAGGAGAGAGGAGAGGACGCCAGTTGGAATAAAAACATGACTAGACTCCCACTAAGCTGTGACCACTGTCCCAGGGGCATGACTGTAGGAAACCCAAACACTGTGATCACATTCTTGTAATCATTTGTTAGCTGCGTGTGCAGTGCTTTGGGATTAGCGTGTCTCGATAACTCAGGATTTGAATATCTTCTCGAACAATGATGGATGGAAACAGCATGAATTTCTCTGTAATGCCTGTTGACTTCAGTAACAAAAGAACAAACATGAAATTAGTTTCTAAAAGTGGTGCAATCTTCTACTTTCAGTCCACCAGCTTAAAGCGTAACTCTCGCCAAAATGCAACCTAGGGTGTTTTTGTGAATGTACCCGAGTCAAACTTTAGTTTAAAAGTGACGGAAGCGCCACTTTTAAGATTTACCGTTTTTCGGTATTTAAATTATATTGGTTTTAGAAAGTCCATGTGCAAATTAAAGTTAGGGTGGCTCTATTCAAGCACATATTGTATATCTCATGTATCTTTTTAGGTGCACTTGCTACAGTATATGAACCAATAGCACCCCCAAATCCGAATTCTCCTCCAAGCGTGCTCTTGATATTCTGAAACACAATTAAGTTTGGATAGAGAGAACACAAAGAGGACATTACAAGATTTCTGGGTGCTGTTGGGTGCTATAACAAACTTGTATCTTGGAATAGGGAAGCCATGTTCTTCTTCTCCTTTTGACCTTTTGACCAATGGAAATGGGAACCAGCTGTCCACATGGTTCAGGTGCAGGTAAACCAGTAAAAATAGACTCCACATGTGCACCCAGAGGCAGGGGATCAAGGAGAAAAATAAAATACTTCATGCTTGAATTTAGGATTTGGTATATCAAAGGTTTAATCGAATTTGACTTAGTCATGTCTACACCTTTAACACCCAGAGTATACAAGGAGGTGCTTGAGGAGGAACTTCTAAATCAACTTCATCTTCTGTCTTTTTCATTTGGAGATTGGGTTCACGTCAAGCTAGCACCCTTCTTTTCTTGCACATCTTACTTGTCAATAAACTGTTTACTCACTCATTAGATTTGCATGTTTTAGTGTTGAGTAAGTACATGCCTTATGTCATGGTAGTAGTAGTTTTTATGCAGCTTTCTTTTTGTTTATGTAGTAATCACAGAGTTGACTAGATAAAGCTGCATTCTGCTCAGGCTGCTGTGCTGCTGTGGTACAGATGTAGTGTGTTTGCTTCGTGTTTAGTGTAAAAAACTCTATGTCTTTGTAGTTGGGCTTTTAAATGGCTGGTGGTCTGTTTGTCTTTTTCTCTCTCTTTCTACCCTCCTTCCCTTGTCTTTGTCTTACTTTATTTTCCAACACCTCTTCTACAGAGTTTGAGACAAAACGCAACATCAAGTGGTTCTTGATTTCAGTCTTAAAAATGTCAAAGATAAACTTAAAACACCAGGGTGCACCCACGTACTTCTTGCAGCCGTCAAGAATTGAGTATTGAGAAAGTTTCAAAAACCACTTCTCCATTTGTTTTTCTTTGCAAAAATGGCATTTATTCAACATAGGCTTTAGTTGCTCATAGATTGCGTCTAAGTGTCAAGTGCTTGAATGACTCAGATCAGCATAATGTCTCCATCCTACACGTCTGCAGAGGTAGTTTTTGTGCTCAAGTAGTTCAATGAAA
The DNA here is from genome assembly GCA_023631565.1 of Gymnocephalus cernua. NCBI lineage: Eukaryota > Metazoa > Chordata > Actinopteri > Perciformes > Percidae > Gymnocephalus > Gymnocephalus cernua. The sequence continues at coordinate 17,874,182 of CM042444.1, forward strand.
AATGTTATAAACACTTGAGCACATTTTCATTTTTTATTTTATATATATTTTTTTGACTCATAAAGTCATGTAAACTTAAAATTTTCATGAATGACCAATACGTCCCATTTTGAGAAAATCCACTTTTTTTTCTTTTAGTTTTTCTTTTTAGGCCTCTTTTCGGGAAACGCAGCCGGTGATTCATGATTTTCAAACATGGCTCTCTGTCTGTCTCTCTGTCTCTCTCCCAACATGAAAATATATGACACATACTTGTTCTTTTCCTCCTCGGTTTCTGGTCTTACTTTGGTTTTGGAAAGCGGATTCATTATGACAGGCAGGCCCCGTGATTTTCTCCGTCAAGCCCCTCTCCTCTGTTGCTCACTAACCCCAAACTCCTGTCAATGGTTTCCAGCTGGCCGTGGCGTGGCCGTTCTCCTGGGAGAGGAGGAGCGCTCAGCTGGCTCCAGGCTCTGACTTGCACACCGTCCAACCCCCCCCCCCCTTACTCCCCTGACCCAACCCCACCCCCTTTTTTATTTGTTTAATTTGTGGAAAAAAACGCCATAAACATTTGTGTATGATTTGTGGAAAGCGGCTGATGGGAAGTGTGCAAGCAGGAGGGCTGTGATTGTATTTGTAGTCCAAATTTCACATGCAGGTTATGCCTCCTTATGTGTCTTTAATGATACTGTGAGCCAATGAGGTAAAACGGCAAGAACATGAGCTGTTAGCGTAGCTAGCATGGAGTCGTTTGGTGTTCAACATGTGTTTGGTGACGCGACGGAGAATCTGCTGAGATGATGATGTTGGTTAACTTAAAGTGGGTTGGGAGGGGGGGGGGGGGGGGGGCGTGTAATTATGAAAGACTCATTTTATGTTTTTCATGTTATCTTGATGAGTGCAGCACTTTGGTCTGGTGGTAAGAAAATTCTAAATATAGCTGAGAGCGGTTCAATAGCAGGGCACTGCTTGCATCACCTTGGGTAAATAATTCTCTTTTTGGCAACATTTGTATGCTCTAAACCTCGCTTTTTCCTCAACATTCAGCAGAAAAATCGAAGAGTGCGTTGGCTCAAACTGAGCTTTGGGTAATTGCTGCAGCAGCGCCGGATTTAGGAATCACTTATTTAAAGGGCAGAGTAGATAAAACCAGAGCACACGACGATTCAATAAAATGCAGGGTTAAAGGACAAACCAAATGTTTAAAGAGGCCACATGGACATAAAAGTGAGCATACATTAACATCAAGATACACACACACACACACACACACACACACACACACACACACAGCTTCAGAACACCATTCTGTCTGTTTGCTAGTTTTTGTATAGGACGCTGTGTGTTTACCAAGCAGGAGTGACGGTGATGACAGTGTGTTGTCATCAAGGTCCGAGGTCAAATGGGGAGGAGGGGGGGAGTCTGCGGGCTGCTGATGGAGGGACGTGGTGCTTTGTCACTCCTCATGTCTGGTCGGAAGACTGAGTGTGTTTGGCTTGACTTGAGTAGTGTGTGCGTGTGTGTGCGTGCGTGGGTGCACGCTTGTGTTTCTTTGCAGCAAGCCAACACACTGCTGAGAAATGTGTGTGTTATGACTGCACAGTGTGACATTGTGCACACTCACTGATCTGCGACATCAGCATTAATGCCTGCATGTTTGGTCTAATGCCAGTTTCTTTCATTTTGTTAGTTTATCCCATTATTTTGAAAGTTTCTGAACACATACTTCTAGAAGCACCTTGCTATGTCTTCAACAGGATAATGAATGCAAATGTCATCCTTAAACCTTATTTATTATGTGACCAACTTCATCCTGAGCAAATGCAAAACATAGTGTAGAAATGTGGGCTGAAAACTAATGATTGTGTCAGACAGCACCTTTCTCCTTACAAAAGAAATCAGGAAGTTTTGTCAGTAAATTATTTCACTGTCTTTTTTCCCATCAAGTGAACCTTAACACATATCTTAGTTTGCTGAGCACACATGCTCTAGATTCACACTAGCAGAAACATCAGAGCTTTGCATTTACATTGTGGTGTGACGCTGTTAAACTACTGCTTAGTCAGTTGTCCGGTTTGGCCCAGAGTGAACCAATGTAAAACCACAAGGTAAACAACAAGATTAACCAGAGAAGCTTAGTCAGAGCACTTGTGCTTTACAACAGCGAGTGGTGAAGAAAGAACACCGTGTTATCTCTGTTAAAGTGTCATCTGCCTCAAAGTTGCATGAAGGTGCAGCTTTGCAGGGCTCTGTTACTGAAGTTAGTGCGTATAGTGTATAACTCAAACTTGTCAACTCTTTGATGGCACTGTAAGAATTTCAAAAATCTGCCAGTGCCAGAACCCATTTTAAGGCTAAATATATTCAAGTCAGGAGATTGTATGAGACAACTGTATTGCTTGACGAACATGATTTTTTGGGACGTTAACCCAACTTGACACAACCTGATTGCAAAGCCAAAGCCTTGTGCATAGAGTGTACAGCTATATTATATTTCCCTTTTGCTAAAGCCTATGAAAATGTGGTTTCAAAACTTAAGTATTTCTCTGTAACAGTTCACATTCATGCCTGAATGAGTAATCAAAGTTAAAGATCAGAAAAAAGCATGGTTAGATATTTTTTGTTTATAGTTTGACACTCAAAACCACAAGTAATCTGCGTCATAAAGGGTGTGTGTGTGTGTGTGTGTGTGTGTGTGTGTGTGTGTGTGTGCGTGCGCGTGTGTGATTTCATCAGATGTTATTGACAGTGGCGTGGCACAACAGGCACATTGTGTTTACTTCTTGTTTTACTTTTATGATGAAACCACTGAAACTATCTGTGGCGTGATAAAATATAGAGTAACAGTCAAAAAGACAGCAAGCACGCTTGATAATGTCAGAGACACAGCAGTATCTAAAGGTAGCTAACATTAGCCACCATAAGTTACTGGTCACACCAGACCAAGTAACGGTGCAGCACCAAAACTCCTAAGTATACCGCATTTTTATTTGTAGCATTCAAAAACTTTCCGAAGTTACATGCAGTAGTCTAGCTTTAAGACGAACCTTGAGCAAGACTCTTTTGTGGCACAGAAGACTGATTCTAAAAGGGATTGATTGTAAATACTTGAAAGGAGGGGAATGTAATACTCCTTGCATGCAGCGGTCAGCCTGGGAAATGGATCATGAGGCATGTGGACGGATATTATCAAAAGAAGGAGCAGCACTGCAGCCTCCATGCAGACTCGCTCTGAGTTCTGCTTCCTTCTCTTGGATTTCTAGTTGGTCCCAGGAAAAAGCCTTTACAATGATCTTCACCTGTACACTTACCATTTAACAAAGGTGGACTGTAGTTCTGTACAACTTTGAACCAACAGTGGAGGGTAATGGATACTCCTATACTACTATTTTGAATTCAATCATATTTAATTACATTTCTATAAGATAATATATCTTTTATTTTATTAACTCAGGCTCTTTGGGGTCACTCTATTGTTTACATCTGGACATGATCAGTCCTGTTTTTCCTCTTTCCATACGAGGCCATATGCTGCCATTCAGCATACAAAATCACAACTCCATCAGTAAAGATTAAAGGAACAGTTCGACATTTTGGGAAATGTGCTTATTTACTTTTTGCCGAGAGCTCGATGAGAACATTAATACCACCGTCATGTCTTTACAGTAAATATGAACAGTTAATATATATGGTTAGCTTAGCTTAGCATAAAGACTGGAAACAGGAGAAAACATCTAGCTTGAATGGCTCTGTCAAAATCTAACAAAATCGGCCTGCCAGCACCTCTAAAGTTCACTAATCAAAGGGGTGGTCCAGAATTTTGGACATAACATTCATAACGTTAGCCTAGCTGCTACTGATAGATTGAGACTGACAACGTTAGTGGAGATATTGTTACAGTTCAATGCATTGTAGAGAGTGGCAATGTTAGCTAACGGTATAGCTACACTTAGATACTTTAGATGGTCTTGGTAGATACCTGGCTGGGCTAACCGGCTTTCTCGGTAGCCTAGGTAATATCACTCCACCGCTGCTGTAGCCTATGCAACCAAATACAGGGAACAAAGTATAACTATTGCAAAGCGATGCAAGGGTAGTTTTATTTCTAACATTATTCTGTCAACAGACATTTACATCGATAGTCTCATAGATCATCGTTATAATTTATTTGCTTCGGGTGTACTGTGGAGTGGGTAAGACGGCCGGCTAGCAGTTACTGTTGACTTGCGCTAGTCTAGCACCAGCGAACTCTGCAACTGGAAGGACTGGATGAAAAGTGTTGAAAACGGTCTCCACTGATCAATAACACACTGGCTAACTTGGAAATGAGGTCCTATGTCCAAAATTCTGAACCACCCCTTTAACATCTTATATCTATCTGTTTAATCCGTACAAAAACTGAAGTGTAAATATGACAGTTTGCAGTTTAACTTCTTGGCCAGGACCAGCTGAGACTCCAGGAAGTTACTGGACCAGTTAAAATACCTAAATATTTCTCACCTGCCACTGACAAGAAATTAAAGTCTCCACCTGTAATAGTGATGACAAACTGACCGAAGAGCCGGTTATTAACCCGATTCGTGTCACTGAGCCGGGAGAATCGAGTGCCATACGTCAACGAACTGACTCACTCCTGTTTTTTACCTCATTAGCGCCTCCACTGGAGTGGTGGTAGAATCAATCAGGAAATGGGCTACCTCGAGCAGCATGTTGGACCGAAAGAGTTGTTAAGAGAGTTGTAGAGACCGTGCACCAGGCTACTGACCGAGACCGAACGTAACCGTTAACAACCGCTCAAGTCTATAATCAAACGGTTGTCTAACGGTTCTCGGCAAGTTTGAGGTATTAACCAAGCCTTGTTTCTGGTGCATCTTAGGTGATTGTGTTCGGAAATTCACACATTGATTGGGAAGTGCATCACATACAAATACACGTCATGTTATCTTAGTTATGTTAAGTTAAATGTTAGAGAAGTGAATGTTACAAGTTGTCACGAGCAGACCAGGCGGGCACCAGGCTACTGCCGAGAGTCGAGACCGAATGTAACCGTTAACAACTGCTTGAGTCTATAATCAAACGGTTGTCTAACGGTTCTCGGCAAGTTTGAGTTATTAACCGATCCCAGAAACCTTTATTTCTCATGCATCTTAGATGATTGTGTACATAGAAATGCATAGGCTACATTACCGATGGATATCACATATAAATACACGTCATGTTATCTCGGTAGTTATGTTAAGTTAAATGTTTATTACATGGTACGTAGGCAGGCTGTCTCGAGGAGACCGCGGCCGTGCACCAGGCTACTGACCGATACCGAAGGTAACCGTTAACAACCGCTCGAGTCTATAATCAAACGGGTGTCTAACGGTTCTCGGCAAGTTTGAGTTATTAACCAAGCCTTGTTTCTGGTGCATCTTAGGTGATTGTGTTCGGCAATTCACACATTATTGATTGGGAAGTGCATCACATACAAATATACATGTTATCTTAGTTATGTTAAGTTAAATGTTAGAGAAGTGAATGTTGCAGGCTGTCACGAACAGACCGGGTGGGCACCAGGCTACTGCCGAGACCGAATGTAACCGTTAACAACTGCATGAGTCTATGTAATCAAACGGTTGTCTAACGGTTCTCGGCAAGTTTGATCCCAGAAACCTTTATTTCTCGTGCATCTTAACAAATACACGCCATGTTATCTTGGTAGTTATGTATAACTACCGAATCTATAGACTCGGTTCGCCAACCAACAACCGTCCAGTTGAACCGACTCGCGTAAAAGAGCCAGTTGTCACATCACTAACCTGTAATAAATAATCTCCTTACAAACTTTATTGCCACATCTTTATCTTATCATTTGGGGCAAATGTAAACTGCATGCAGGCAAACGGTAAATGAGCTGTAACTATAAATGACACCATCCCTCACCATCCAGCTGAGATACATCTTTGTGCACAGATTGTCAGTTCTGTCGGACATCAGACAGGTGTCCGACCGGTTGCTCAGGCCGGCTAACCCCGAGCCCCGGGCCTGGCTCTGGTGCTGTAACACCGGAGGTCAGAGGTTAATGGAGCAGAGTGGCGCCGGCCAGTCATCCCCCAGGATCCTGGGTGGATTTGGTAAACAGTGAAACTGTCACTGCAGATTAATACAGAGAGGAGGTAGAACAGGGTCGAGCACACAGGGGGCTAATGACTCCCAACTTAGCCATGAAAAGTGCCTGTCTTCCCCATTCTCCTCTCTCCCTCATCCCCACAGATAAGCCCCGCAGGCTTAGAGAGGGAGGGGAGGAAGGGGGAGGAGGGATGCAAAAGGTAGAAAAAGGAGTTAACTCAGAAAAGAGGAACTAACAAGAGGGCAATAATCACAAGTGCACTTGAAACTCTAAAGAGTAATGAGAAAAGAGGGAGACATCTAAAAGATATAGGGCCTTTTAAGGCACTGAGAAGTTTTTGTTTTTTCCCATTGTGTGGATGTAAAACTCCGCCTCGAGGTCATTCACTGGTTACAGCTATAAGAGCACAACCCTTAACTGCCAGCCCTCCTCTGTGGGGGATCTTTGGGGACTTTTTCTTTTTTTGATATGAAGCGTATGCAAGCCTTGACACTGTGGTTTATCTGTCATTGCATCTTAGATTCGGGGGAGGTGGGGCGGCTCCCACCACTTTGTATGCAGCTTGTGTCAAGGCAGGATATTGTATGTCATGTCACTGCATTGTCCTAGATTGTGGTTACACTCTGGCCACAACTCATGCAACAGAGAGAGAGAAATAGAAAGATCTTTAAAATATAGTCTTAAATTACATCATGTACTAAAAATGCCTGCATTTGTTTTAGAGAGTTGTGTTTTTCCATTTAAGGATTTTTTGGTGATTTGATCCTTTTAATTTTTTGTTTTATAGTTTATGTTGTTGATTTACTGGCGAATAAAACAGTAGTATTTGTGTTATTTTAAGTCAGGACAAGAATTTATTGGGAAGTGTCCCTTGTCAACCCTGTTTCCCACTGAATGTGTTTATATACTACAAATTTGCTTTTGGATACCTAAATCATATTGATGACTATAATACATCTCAATACTTGGGAACCTGATCCCGTCCTGCGTCTTTAAAGGTTTACACTGCTAAAATGCTTGGTGAAGATTGCGAAAGCTTATGGTTTTTATTAGATATCAGATATTAAACTCACTGAGTCTCATTTTTAAAGTCATCATTTACTCTTTCAATATTCAACCAAGACCACAATCTTTTCCTTTTCCTGTTAGTTAGTTGCCTAAACATAACCATAAAAATGTTTGTCATCTTGAAGTCATTTAGAAACACGTTTGATTTCAGGGAAAATACATTTGAAAAAAAACATTGACTATGAGATATGTTCAACAAGAGCATTTTGTATTGACAGTTAACAATCAGCAGATCACCACTTCCTTGTTTAAAACTAACTAATAAGTTAGCATATGTACGTTGTATTTGAACATAACCTTTAGGATTATAGGCTCCTGGGAATCATCTAGCCACAGGCGACAGTAGTCATAAATAGTTTACAACTTGACCAATACAGTAAGAGCACAGTCATTTTTTAGCTGAATCTTTATCGATTTGGTGTCCAAGTGTGTGTGCATGTGTGTGTGTGTGTGTGTGTGTGTGTGTGTGTGTGGGGGGGGGGATATCTGAAATAACTGTACTTTACTGTACACAGTCCCACTCATTCCTCCAATTACCCCTGATGCTCCCTCCCAGCTATGTTGTCAGTTGGCCTGCGGGGGGGGGGGGGGGGGTTGAGCATATTCCATGCAGTACTCTATTGTACAGTCCTCACAATGGGGCTGAGCCTTTGATCTTAGAGGGGTGCACCTCTCTCTCTCTCTCTCTCTCTCTCTCTCTCTCTTTCATCCCTATTCCTCCTCCTTCTCATCATCATCCTCCTCCTCTTCTCTGTTCTCTTTCTTTCACTTTTTCTCCAGTATTAGCCTTCACCCTCCACATACCGCCAAGAGGGCCCAGAGGAGAAAAAGGAAATGAAACACTGATTGAAATGAATGAAAATGTAATGAAGTGAAGAGACAGCTTGAGAATACAAAGCGAGGAGGGAAAACAAAAATCAGTTGTTGTATTCCTCTTGTCAGTCCTTATTAAAAGGCCCGGGGGACGTACTGAGACGGACCTTTGACAGATTGTTTGTGGTATATTGTTCAGCCCCCTCATCTCTCCGCTGACACTGAGCAGGTGCTGCCATGGTGAGACTTGAGTCGGGGGGATATGGAGGCTCAGGGATGGGAGGATTTGCTTTAATAACTGAGGGATGGGAGTTTGGCAGGGGGGGGAAGTAGGACAGTAAGAGCTCTATATATCCCCCGATGGAGTCTGTCAGGTCAATATTTTCTGTACGTTGTGACTGTTAATTCTGCAGCATCAATTCAACCATGCTCCCCTGCCGGCTTCAGCCACCACAGTGCCCCATCATGTCCTCTGCTTGGCCTTGGAAAACAGAGCGCTTAGCCCCCTCCCTCTCCCTAACCCTGCTTCCAATAGCCCAATGCTCCAGTGGGCGTCTATAGATTCCTGGATCCGCACAGCGTTGCATTGTCTCCCTTCCCTGGCCTTCTGCCAAGAACCGAGCCAGCTTTGGAAAAGTTGTACTTCACCAGAGCCTAATCTTTTTTCTTTGCCCTGCTTCTTTTCTTGCTCCCCTCCCTCCTCCATTCTTTCTTTTCTTCTCCCTGCTCGGCTATTTTCTTTATGCCAGAGAGCCTGCGAGTATTTACCGATGCACTGCCATTGAGGGTTTATTGTGTTCGAGACTGGATGGAGTGCAAAAGGCGGAGTGGAGGGGTGATGCTGCTGCTGAATAAACAAGGACATGCATATTGTACAGTAGAGATCTGAGATATAGTCAGTACTTTGTAGTAAAAACAGTTAACGGTTGGCTTGACTTACCTCTAGTGATATCTCGTCATGCAGGTGGTTTTGTTTTTATTTTCCCAGGTTTTGAGATATTCATATTTAACATTTCTGCCACCAGCCCCACTTCCACAGCGATATCTCTTACCAAAATAGTGTCCCTGCTACTCTGGGTATTCCCCAGACATCACTGTGGACAGTTTTCGTTGGAACTTCTCTATTGAAGAAATGCTCCCTATGGCAACTGCTGACCACAAAGTATTTAGTTTATTTAGTGTATGGGATGTAAGTGGAGTGTTAGGCCCCAATCAGACAGAGCGCGTTTTAGCAGCCTGGGGGAGCGCCATGAACACCTTGAGTGGAAAAAACTTTACTTAACTACTTAACTTAGCTCGGAAAAAAACACCCAATGTCTTTTATCTCCACAGCAAATGCGTTTTGCAACCTGCAAACATGCTCTGTCTGATCTCGGCCTAAGTACACTTAAAATAGTGTGATAGGAGCCTATAGGATGGGTCAGATTTAGGGAGGCGGCTGTTCACTTTGTGTTTTTTTTAATGCACTGATAAACGATATTGTCTCATTGGTATAGAGGCGTCAGATCAGAAAATGCTATTTCAGTACCTCATTAAGTCCACTTCTTTTTCCTCTCTCTCTCTCTGGGACATGACAAGACCTGTATTTCCTGAGGGCGGCTCAGGAGGTGTCGGCCTAACTTCTCTGGTCCATCCCTGCCGTCCTCCACCCTGAAGTGACCCTACAGCTCACTCATAGTGTCGCCTGTCCCAGCAGCACCCACACCCTTGGGGGCTTGCACGGGGGGGGGGGGGGGGGGAGGGACATCCCATCCCGACGGCACTCTACATCCCAGACGTAAACAAAGGTGACAAATGGGCCACGGTATCAAGTATCAGGTGTCGGCATGGAAGATTTATAAGGTAACAAGACAATGGGAGGCAGACACAAAAAATCCTATCTACCATCAACACTTAAAGGGCCGGCTCCCCACCGCAGAAAAAAAGCACTTTTGTTTCAGCAGCAGTGGAGAAAATGATTTCCCCTTTAATCCTCTCAGTATTCTCATCCATGCGGCACAGATTAGTTGCTCTCACACGGCTGAATCAGATGTTAGTGGCTCACCAGGAGGACATGTTTTGCTGCGCTGATTGAAGACAGAGGAGTCAGACACGAGTTGTGAAATGTTGTGAAATGAAGGAGGTCCCCACTTATGGAGAGGGAAATTCAGGGTCAGGTAGAGCTTGGCCGAGGATGGAGGTGCAGGCAGTTGTCACCCCGTTTCACAGTCAGCAGCTGGCCGACACACAATAGTCTTAGCAGGAAGCTCCTCATGTCTTTTTTCTGATTTACAAGATTTGAAAACGCACATCTTGTTTTTGTTGGTGGATTTCATCTTTGATAATAGAGCACAGTATATGATCAGTTGTGTTTGTGTAGGAGGAGGCGTGTGCAGGGAAAAAGTTAAAGCAGCAGACCACACAGATGTAATCAATCAAGGAGTGTAAAAATGACACTCCCAGTCTGGAAGCTATAAAGTGCTGTAATATACAGACAGTGTATACGGAGCTGAAATGATAAAATATAGCTGTTATCTGCATGCGTATGGTTCGCTGTAACTAACCTTTTGGTGTGGATTTCAACATAAAGCCTTTCATAACATTTTTCACTGAAAACAGCTGCCTGCTGCGGCCAAAAGAAGACGCTATGAGAGCGGTGACAGTAAACCAAAAAAATAAAGTTACGGCCAGTCGGCTAAGCAATGAGCTGCAACTCGCTATAAAGCTCCATAAGGCCGAGTGAAACTGCTGTTTCGGGTGATAATTCTCTTTAGGTTCCTCACTATAAGCGACCCCTTTCACACTGTAACATTGTTTTGCCATTGTCATTTGATTTTGTTATTAGAAAAAATATCAATTACAGCCGCTTTAAAGTCAAATGACTTGTCTTCGTTGTGGAATAAAATCTCACTGATACACTCAGTAGCATAGACGGATCATCTCATCCATCTCTGAGGCATCAATGTGATAACAGGCGAAAGAGGTGTGTGTGTGTGTGTGTGTGTGTGTGTGTGTGTGTGTGTGTGTGTGTGTGTGTGTGTGTGTGTGTGTGTGTGTGTGTGTGTGTGTGTGTGTGTGTGTGTGTGTGTGTGTGTGTGTGCGTGTGTGTGCGTGTGTGCGTGCGCGCTTGCATGCGTGTTGGGGAGGAAGGAAACGCTGGCGCCACGTACCACACGATCCACACAGATTCTCGAAATGGTGTTGGTGACACGTTAAAATCCTGCATGCAGTGTTCAGGCCGCACACTCCCCCTCCCTGCTCACCAGACACAATCAGTTACCATCTCCTCCTACGCCGTGCGCCTATGGCCACCCTCAGAGGACCTGAAACTGGAGGCGCAGTCAGCAGGAGTGAACCTCCACCCTGTCATCCCCCTCTCTGTCCTTTGTCTCCTCAACAATGTGAAGCGGTACAGTGATTGAACAGTGAAGGGATTCCTCGCACAGCTCCTCAGGTAGAGGCGAGCGCTTATGGAGCTGTGCTCTCGTTTTGTTTGACTTTCTATAACTCACCGATACACATTTTCCTCATATAAAATGTGCAGATATAAAGGGTGAGTCTACCCAAATTACAAATAAAAACACTGGTCTTAATTGGGTGTTTTTCTTCAATAAAAAAACACTTAAATGCTGACACTTAAAAGAAGTCACAGCTCTCATCGTCACTTTCCAGCTGCAGCAGGCAGCTGTTTTCAGCAGAAAAAGCTGATAAACCCAGCACCAAACGGCAGACAGACAAAGTTAGCGACTAGCTGGTGAACATGGTGGAGCATTAAGCAACCGAAGATCCACATACCCAAGAGTTCTTGGCCAGAGCACGACCTTAAACGATTGCCAACGCTACTTCACATCTGCTGCATCTGTTTGCAAACACGTTCCCTCTATCATCTTTATAAGGTTATAATATGTGTTTACAGCTCCCTGCGCTGCCCCAGAGTGGCCAAAAAAACACTTGTTTGGTTTAAAACTTTGGTTTATTTTTAATGGCAATGCAAATCAACTAGTTTTAGTGGACAGGCAGAATGCTGCACTAAAATACAAAAATGTAACACTTGAGTCAGGTTTTATCTTACTGCTCTGACTGACTTTTAGGACTCGATAATAGACTAAAATTACTTTGGAGATTATGAGTGGATTATCCAGACAATTGTGTGGTTGTAAAATTCAAAACTGTGTTCATTAGCTAGATACCACAGGAAGTAACTGAAAATATTTAGTTTTTTTGCAAGACAGATAGATAGATAGATAGATAGATAGATAGATAGATAGATAGATAGATAGATAGATAGATAGATAGATAGATAGATAGATAGATAGATAGAGATACTTTATTAATTCTGAAGGAAATTAAGGTGTCCAATAGCTTATACACATACACATACAATATGTGTGAACGGACCCTTTAATGTCTAACTGGGAAAAGTTATTTTAAGTTACAAGATATGAATCATAGTATAATCTTATAATTAGTTCACCGACTGACTCTGTTTATCTTAGGTTATTTATTACAGAGGGTCATCAGTCTTATGATTGCACTTCAGTAAAAGCTGCAGAGCAACATTTTTCCACTGCCGTCTAAACATGGCTTCACACCAAATCTTTCCCCTCAGTGGGCAGAGTTTTCCCAGAGGGTTGCCGGTGCTGGGCCCTGATTGGTCAATGGAGACAGTTGAAATGAGTGACGGGCTGTCAGAGGGGATCCATCGGGGGACAATGTGCGCACTCAGAGGCTCAGAGGTCAGCCTGCTAACAACGGCTCCCCTAGTGAAGTTTGTTTTCTGTTGAGGAGCCACCCTTTCATGTGTGCAACTCATTATCAGAGCTTGTGCCCCCCGCTGCCCCAAACAAGGCTGTCTGTGTATGTATGATTGCATTTGTGTGTGCATTTTAGATCTTCCAGTGACCCTGTTTTGCCAGAACTGGAGCGCACACAAATGGGATCTGACTCAGGTTGACCTGAGCTGATCGAGGCTCAAATGTGTTTTGTTTGGCATCAAAGAAGGGCAGGAGGAATGGCAAATGAATGTCTGTTTTATCTGGACAATCTCTATCACTTGCTGTAGTTTTACTCTTGCTTTCCCAAGCCTATAATAACCGCAGCATCGTTTCAGTCATTTCCAGCTGTCTGTGCTCCAAGCTTTTACATAATCAGTGTTGCAAAAAGACATACATCTTGAAAAGCACTGTTTAGATATGGAAACGTTTCTGGAATGTGACTAATCTTGGAGTGATGTCAACAGGGCCAGATTGTTAGGAGTTGCTGGAGAGCAGTAAAGTGAGCAGAAACAGTGGATGTCCTGTGGAGAAAACAGATGAGTTAAGATCAATAGCTTGGAGATAGAGGAGTGTTATTTTGAGCAGAATCCAGACAGACACAGGCCTTTTGTGTTAAAGATGAGAGAGGGACTGAGGCTGTGTGAATTCATGGAGTTTGCATGAGATAGAGAGAGTGTGTGTGTGTGTGTGTGTGTGTGTGTGTGTGTGTGTGTGTGTGTGTGTGTGTGTGTGTGTGTGTGTGTGTGTATGTGCGTGTGCGCCTACGTCTGTGTGTGCACGTACAAGAATGCAGGCGTGCAAACACAGAACGTGTGAATGAGGATGTGTGCAAGCATTTCCGTGCATGTGCGTGGGTTCAATTGCATGTGTATGTGTCCATTTTGGAATGCGTGTTGATCAGACGTGGCCTTTTTCTCTGAAGAAGAAGAAAGCCGCTCACTGTCCTCATGCTGTCCTGGGTCTAAAGTCCAGCCCGGGCCTGGTCTGAGACCGGGCCTGCATGGCTGGAGCTCTGTGTCTCTGCACGCTGAAGCCCCGGCCTTGTTCCCATCTGTTTATTCAGCTGGCCCACCAGCGGGGACACCAGGGACTCAACCCCCCCCCCCCTCTCAGTCTCCAGTCGGACACCTCCACCGCCGCACCCACCCAGGTCAGCAACCTCCTGACCCCCTAGCCTGGGGGTTATTTGCTCCAAGGCCATCGTTTAAGAAGGGTGTTTTGTTCAGGCTTCATTTGGTCAGCAGTCTCAGCTTAGGCTCTTGTCATCAGTGCCATTGATCTGCTCCAAATGAGCTGATTAGGGGGCCTGCAGTTTGTCCCGTTGAGTGGGCCGGCCTAAGCCGGCCTGAGCTCGGCAGGATGAGGAGGGGGTTATGAGGATGAGGGACAGGGGGTCAGAGTGCACACAGCACAAACACAGTTGGCCATTCATGCTCAAAGATGCAACATGAATTCAGTGGTTGTCTGAAGAGTATTGGATCAAGCTCGTCTGGTTGTGTTTGTTATGTCAGTTCCAACCCCTGTGGCTTCGGTGATGCCGCAGGGCTCAGATCAGTGTTGTCTCTGACAGTGCTCTCTTTGATTTTCAATAATGCACATCATAGAGACTTCATCTTTTTTGCTTCGTCAAGCTTCTTTTCTTTTTGTAGCCATAACCATTCGGTGAGTTCATACCGACCATGGGTGTGTCCCTACCACTGTAAAGGTGCTGCTTAATTGTTCCTACCAATATTTGAACTAATCTCAGACAACCTGGTTATTTTTGCCCCACAAAGTGTTACTGTAAAGGTCTATGCAGAGTCTGTGTCTGCAAAAATCATTTTAAAAGTAATTTTGTTGACATAAGAAAAAGATCGCTGTTCTATGTAATGCTAACGTGCATGCATGTGTGTGCATGAGTTTGCACATTAACGTGTGTTAGCGGTACGTTAACGTGACCGTTGGTCTCAGTAAGGGCTCAGGTACTGTGTGTCGTGAATGCCTGACTGAATCAACTTTGTCACGAGGCAATTTTCCCTTTGTCTCACTCGATGGCATTAAAGGCAAGACACTCTAAAAGTCAGGAGAAAACAGCATTTTCAGGTCTTTTCTCTAGGCTGCGTGAAGTAAAGAACATCTCATCACATTATCGACTCTGTGACCTTTTCTGAAGAAAATAATTCAGAATTTTGCCCTTATTTATCAGTCTTCCCTCCTCTCGGCAAGGGATTAAGAAGGAAGATCTGCTAAACGAGCTGCACATTTCTCCGACCCTTAACACTTGTCAGTAAGACATCAATAATATCAGAAGATCGAAGTTTGTCTAAGACCCAAAGATAAGGAGACGGAGCAGGTAATGACAGACAAAGAGCGGTTACCTACAATTACTCACGCAATTTGTCACGGAAGCATAAACAGAGAAGCAGCGATTTGAAATAATGAACTGTATTGTATATCAGCGTAATGTGGACACATGCGGGGTTAGAGACTCTCTTCATATATCTTGCCTGGAAGCTACAATGAGGCCTTTGTTTTCTTGCTTGTTTACTTGCAAGCTGATATTTTCCACAATGTTTATGGTGTGAAAACGTTTCTTCCAGTGGGACAGTGAAACTGCATATGTGTTGGAAAGGATCTCATGACATTATCCAGTGCAAATAAAGCCGTCTTCTTCTGCATAAGCTCTCTTCTTTGTTTTAGCTCTAGCTAGGCCTCTGTGCAATGCTGTGTCATAGGTCAAAGTTCATAAGGGTTAGGGTGGACATTGTCCTCACATCCATCTTCATTAGAGGTCTGGAAGTACTCAGTGACTAGACCTCCTCCTTCTCCTCTTTCTTTTCAAAACTATCTGTCCATTTTCTGATTAACAGCTACATCAGAAGATGGGGATTAGCAGTGTCAACACAGAGCCTGCCTGACATGATCCACCAGTGCATCCTGCAGTAAACAACTCTTACCCAAATTAAACTTTCCCAAATGCTATCTCTGTGGTGAATGAAAGATTTAATTCATTTGGATTTTTAATTTATTAGTTTTTTGTTTGTTTTTTTGCCTTGAAACACATTTAGATGATGCATTGCTTACATTATTGGAGATAGATAGAGATAGAGATGACAGCATATTACACAGCCAAGTGTCCAACCAAGCCTGCTCACTTGTTGTACATGTTGGGGATAAAAGAGTCCATCAAATACTAGCAGTGTAGCTTATCAAGGTAAAAAAAAAAAAAAAAGTACTCCCTTAAGAGACACAAACTGCAAGCGTTAACTTTATTTCACGTCAGACAACAATTTGTGATGGAAAATTAGCATAGCCAAGGAAAATGGAAGCTTTTACACATAAACACTTTTACAACTGCCCTTGTCTCTTTCTGTGCTGCAGCTCAACAAATTTTACTAAAACAACAACTTGTGTAAATGCTACCCTAGATTAGACGTACACGTTTGGCTCCATGTTTTGTGCAACAGTATCTGCTTTTTCATCCATATGTTCATTACGCTTGCAGTGTTGAGATAAAGCGATGGTCACGCCGCCTTTTCAAGTACACATTTTGCAGAAGGAACAAAAAAAAATCATTGCAAACTATATAATTATTTAACAATAACTCTCTCAATTAAAGTGCCCATATTAAGAAAAAAACACTTTTTCTGGGATTTGGGGTGTTATTTTGTGTCTCTGGTGCTTCCACACGCATACAAACTTGGAAAAAAGAAAACATCCATGCTGTTTTAAGTGAGATACGGGTTTCTGAATGTGTCCTGCCTTTAGTCTCCGGGTGAGCTGGTCAAAATCGGCAGGGCCGTCTACGTCATCGTCATCGGCATCGGCCGAAACATTTGGTGTGTGCTAAACACTTTAGCTAATACCACATCAGCTAGCTGTTTCTCCAACTTCGGTCAGTACAAGGCAGGATTAGCCGGGAGACTTCTTCTAAACGAGGGCGCACTATTATGGCCTATTTAAGCTGCACAATGTCCCCATCTCTGCCTTGTTAATGCTGCTGCTGCTGCCCTGCACCCATATCGCTGCCCGCTGTTAGGCGCACCACCACCGCAGCATCCACCTGCAGGTTCCGGCCAGGAGGAAGCTACTTTATCATCACTCCCCAATATCTCATGTAAACCCAAACTGCGGGGAGTGATGAGGTCAGAGTCCGCCAAACACAGTGCTCTGCTGTTATAATAAACATTTCAAACGTGAGTTGTCTGACTGAACTAATAATAGCAGATATATCACACTCCTGGCTGGGAACTTCGCAAGAACCGGTGAACTGTGAATTTCTGTTTTGTACCAAGATGAATATCATGCAAATGATAAGAGCAAAACATTGTGAAAATCCCCAAATCAGAAATGTTTAGAAACAAATGTATCTTAAAAAACAGGGGCATATGTCTACGGGTTAGCATACAAAAACAAACATTACAAACAATACAATACAAGCATTTAGTCAGTGGTTCCAAACCTGGAAAATTAGAATATCTAATTTCTGCTACACCAAATTGTGTACATTATTCAGACTTTTCTGTAATATGTGCTTCTCTATTTGAAATAATGGATAGTTTTACCTCTTTGAACCTCAAAAAATACTCAAATAAAACTTAAATCAACTCAACTGCTCACACGTCATACAGAGGTATCAAGGAGACATTGGCTACGCTAAAAAGTTTGGGAAGCACTGAGGCTTTGGAAAGATCAGACTTTGATACTACAATTTGTTGCATGTTTGGTGACATTATACTAACACTCACTTATACACAAACAAGATGTAACATTGGTGATATTTAAAGGTGCATGTAGGTGGATTTTGTCCCATTCGGACAGAGCCAGGCTAACTGTTTCCCTATGTTTCCAGTCTTTATGCTAAGCTAACCATCTTAAACATTCTAGGGAAGATATGAGAGTTGTATCAATCTTCTCATCTAATTCACAGCAAGAAGTTTTCCCCAAAATGTCAAACTAATCCTTTGGGCTAAAAGTTTTGTTTCGTCCTGGTTATTTTACTATGACAAACCATCACAAAGAGCTTTAAGCCGTTGCTACTTTGGATTTTTGATCCTGACTGTTACATGCATGAGTTCAAACCAGCTGCTCTGGAAATACGATCACACACAGATCTTATTTTCTAAAATGTCAAAGTAGTTCTCCAAACCCATTAAATGCAAACGTTATTCTCTTGTGAGTGACTCACTGACACATGATTTCAACATCGCCATGTGGCTACCACTATATAGAACTTCCTGGGTTTCAATCCCAAAGTTCGGGAAACCAAGGCCTATCGTGGTGCGTCAAACTGGATCCAAACTGGACTGAACTAGATTGACTCAGACACTCGAACCGAACCAGACCAGACGCAACACATGCAAGGGGACTCTCTTTCTCCCCGCGGCCTTTATCAGAACAATGACATCACTGTAGTGTTGTCTGTGTGCGACATTAACAAATCTGTGGCGAGGACTTGAGGGTGAAAAAGAGCAAAGGAGCGATGAAGGGAATGAGACAGAAAGACGGAGATGGAAAGAAGGATGCATTGACAAGAGACAGCAGCCATTTCAGAGAGAGACGATATAAGAAAGTGAAAGCCTCGAGCTGTGGCTTGGCTGAACTCACCGTGAACCTCTGCAGATTTATTTTCTCCGGAGCCTGTTGCTCGCTCAAAGGGGGCCAGATTTACATGCCTCTCCCTGGGCTGCTGTGAAGCTCGGCTAGGGGACCTAAGGATAGGATAAGTGGGCTGAAGGGACGACATGGAGATAGGAAAGAGGGAAGATGGTTTCACACAGAGTCCTCTTTCTAGTCCATTGTTTCGCTGCTTAATAAACTGTCCGTCAGCTTCATAATGGGGCATTCCCTGCTTACCAGCTTGCCATCCTAATGAGAAACACTCCCGCCATTAACTGGGGTGTTTCATTTTAAACCCTGTCGTTCTTATTGACAGGCTCGGTGTGGTGCGAGCCGATGAAGCCCTGCTTCTCACAGCTCGCTCCCTGCATCCTCTGTGGTGACATGGTTATGTCCTTTTTTTAACACGATCTGGTTCACGTAAGCCGTAACATAATGTGTTGTTCTCACACATGTAGAGACGCAAAAACATCGGCATGAATAGACATGTACACAAACACCGGTGCTTCAACTAGGGTGTCATATGCAACTTAGGCTTTATATTACAGTAAAGAAGAAGAAAATCCATAGTCTAAAATTGCCTTTCTTTTCATTCTCATTAATATTTGGCCCAGCAGAGGCAATGTGAAACCATGCTGAGATACTGTACTTAAAATATAGTATATAATAACATATGATTATTTGTGTGTTTAAAACATCAGCAGTAAATGTCAGAGTTTTTTGACAGTATATTACATCCAAAGAACCTCTTTCCAGACATTTTTAAACAATGTTCAATTATCAGACTGACAAGACATCCATTACAGTATGAAGCAATACCAGTTGCTCTGTCGAGAGTAGGCTCTTTAGTCAAGAAGGCAATACAGCAACAAGATATGATTTCTTTAAAGAGTCATGATTCACCTATTTTGGAAAAACTTTTGCTCTCTGTATCACTGTCATTGTCCCAACTGTTGCACATACACAGGATACAGTAAGACTTACAGTACAACTGATGGCAGCAGCATTTAGGCCCCTTCTCAGGGGGTTTCAAAGGGAAATGGACTAAAACGTGGACGTAGCATCTGTTATGTCATATCTAGGAAACATTGTATAGCTGGAAGTGTTTCCATGGATTTATTAAAGAGGCCCTACACAAATTGTACACATAAAGTTCAGAGCTTGAAACAGAACAGAATATTTTAAGCAGAAAGCCTGAGTTACAAGCTGAGTATGAGTGTAGAGTATGAACGTAGTGGCCATTAGGAAGGCAGAGAAGGTCTAATGACCACTGCATTATGGGAAATGTAGGATCCAGCGTTAAGGAGCTTGACCCATACTAGTGACTAAAAGTCAGGATATCTGACTGACTGCTGCTTCGATTTTGACTATCTTCTTTTAAATCAATCTCTTGTTAATTTCAAAACTTTTTGAAAGTGCTGTCCTAAATCACGGGAGTGGCCCTTTAAGAGTGCAAGTCTGCCTGTGCTGCCAATTTGCCTCAGCGGCTAACCACAGTTATGCAACTAAAAAAAAAAATCCCCTGGAGCCCATAAAGCATTTTTCTCATAGACCACCATTAAAGCACGTCGGTAAAACTGTTGACAAGACACCTCCAACAACAGACAAGATTGATTTGTATTTCTGTTATGAATCTTTCAACTATACAGTATAGGCTTAATATCTGTTAAACTTTCTCAGAGTCTAGAAAAATGATTAAAGACTATGGGTTGAGGGGCAAGGATAGAGATGATAACGCTCATTTTGAGTTGACTGCACAATACGAATTCAAATCTTGAAAAAGCACCAGATAAGCAACCTCCATTGGAAGGAGCGGATGCCATATTTGAGTCTGGTATCTATTTCTCATAATACATCCATGCATTTACCACCCACGACATGTTGTTTGTTGCTTAGAGCCAGACCTAATTTACAGCAATGGGATGGATTCTGGGTAGAGCTGAAGTGGTTTGAGGAAACAACAACCAGCGATGATGTGATGTGATAGCCAATAAAGGCGACCACACCGCCTAACAATTAAAAATAGCCACAAAGACACTCTTTAAGGAAGTGAAATTAATGATTCAAACCTTCTAATTTCGTGTGAAAATAAAACACATTGTTTTCAACAGAGAATTTGGATATTTTCCCAGACATGTCAAAACACTGTGTTTCTGAAGACAGTTTTTAGTGGCCATTAGAGGAACTGCTACCTAATTTTTTTCTTCCAATGCCCAAAGTATGTGCCTAATCTACCAGATTGAGACTTCCACACCAGATTTGTTCATTAAAATACTAAACCACTCCTTTACAATATAACTCCTGTAATGCACTAATGATGCATCACATCTTATTCCTTTAAGGCATACACAAGAGCTAACATATAACGTCTTGGAACAGTGACAGCTCTCCATTGTGTATCCAAAAGTCAACTTGACTCTAATTCAAACAGGATTTCCTTTTTTCCTCCAGTTCTACCTCACGTACTCATGTAATTGTAGAATATATTACTGTATGTATGCAAGCTCACACTGAAGCCCACTGAGGAAGAGAGGAATTAACTAGCTGTCCTGCACCTCTGACTCAACTCTCTGTGAACTGCTTGTGGAACCAGGGGTCAGCGACTCTGGGTTTCGTATCATTTTTCCCTCCCACTTCTCGGCTGTTTTTGCTGGGGGTGAGTTAAGGAGTGCTGGAGAGGCAGGAAGGCTCTCAGCTCCTGATCCCAGCAGAGCTCAAGAGAGTTGTGGCCGCTCACTTTGTCTGACAGGTAACGCTGAACACGCCTGTCGGAGCAGCCCAGCTGTGACCCAGAAAGGGAGGAGGGGTGAGGGCTAAAGGGCAGACAAGAGATAGGTGTAAAGGGTTAGAGCTCAGCCCTGCTCACTTAATTTAAACTCAGGTTGCACATGCTTTAGATTTGGCAATTAAGTAAAAACGATGTGTGTGTGTGTGTGTGTGTGTGTGTGTGTGTGTGTGTGTGTGTGTGTGTGTGTGTTTGTGTGTGTGGGGGGGGGGGGGGGGGGGGCATTTTGCAGGTCCTTTTCTTTCTCCAACGGTGCAATTTCTGTCTTCCTTCCTCTATGAAAAGAATCAAGTAGTTGGCTCTGTAGGGGAAGTCTTGATTGCATTCGTGGTACAAACTTGCTAAATGTGTAGTTTTACTTCCCCCAAATGCAAGTGCTTTGCTAATAGCAACGTTTTGTTTTGCTGAATCCGATAAATTAGTGGTGATTAGTATCGTGATTTTCAGTATCTGGTGTGAAATCAAAAACAGAGAAGCTGAAGAGCAAATGTGTTAACCCCTTAACAAGCAGCTGCCTGCCGATGGTTCAAGTCAAGTCAAACCTACAGAACTGGGCCATCATGTTTTCGGGTTGTCCGTCCCATTCTTCTGAATGCGATATCTCAGGAGCCCCTGGAGGGAATTTCATCAAATTTGGCACAAACATCCTCTTGGACTCGAGGATGAACTGATTCGATTTTGGAGGTCAAAGGTCACCTCACAAAATTACTTTTTGGCTATAACTCAAGAATTCCTGCACTAATTATGACAACATTTCATTGTTAAAGACGTGTGTGAAGCATCCACGTTTTGCCAAAACAATGTACTTAATACCTTTTATCAAATTGCTTAAAAGTCTTCATCACATATAATATATGAGTCTGGACAGATATGGATGTAAGCTGCATTTTGACTGGTTGGCAGAAGCATACAACCGCAAGGCAGTAGTGCTAGTTTTAAACTCTAATTCTTGTGAACATCCAAAAGTTTCCAAAGATACCACTAAGATTTTGGTTGAAATGTGTATTAAATAATACACAACACATCTAAAATTGTTATTTGATGGAATAGTGCAGTCTTTTGCATATTACACTCAATCATTTCTTTTTTGGCCACTTTGGGGCAGCACAGCACACTCTAAACACAACATTGACATATTACCACCTTATGAACTTCACGTGCTATCTTAGTCGCTAACTTTGTCCGTCTGTCGTTTGTTGCTGGGCAGGTAGCGTACAGTCAGAGAGTCAAGAGGCTGCCTGCTGCAGCTGAAAATTATGCGGTGAGACTCTCTCAGCTCAGTTGCAGGCCCGTAAACCAAAACAATGAGCTGAAAGACGTTAAAGGTTTTTGTAGAGCTCAGGGGAACTGCAGTGTTGGGTGGTACATTTCTATGGGTTCAACATTACGTCATCTTAACCATGGTTAATAAAAAAGTAGTGCCGTTTTGGAGTCTTTTTTAGCCTAAATAAGAACAAATGAATGGGAAACCCCACTAATATTTGATGAAAGCAGCTTTAAAGCTCCTTAAGGGAAAACTAAAAGGAGAAAATCTAAGTTGAGGGGTTAAAACATGAAGTCTGCATGTAATAATAACCATATGCAAAGGTGGCTTTTTGCCATGTATGTGCGGATGCAGTGCTATTCCCAGATTTTAGATGTACAGACGTGTGAGCATGTGTGTAAAAAGAGTCGGAGCAGATGGAAGCCCATTTTTCAAGTGACATTTCAATTATAAAGTCGTCCAGCACCACATTATTACACTCCTGCAGACTCCCAAAGCCACTGAAACCACTCACAGACTGCACTTACTTTACAAGACACCAAACGTGAGCACACACAAGCACAGACAAAGTAAAACCATGATTGTGCACACGTGAAGACGATGCAGTATTAATATTTTAGGCTCGTCAGAACTACGTGCACACACTCACAGTCCAGCACACTTGATGCAAGAGTAGGAGGAGCAGATCAAAGAAAATGTGGTTAAAAAAAGAACACCCAGGGACACCCACCTCCACATAAACAGGGGATCTCCTTACCAAAAACAAAGAAGCCTGAGCAGCCAACTCACATCCAGCGGAACAGAGAGGGGAGGGGGGGGATCAGAAAACATGTAACATGGGCGGAAAGGTAGAGCGAAATCATTCATTACTGTAATTACAACCTGAGCCCACTTACTCTTTCATTCAAGGGGAGGAGGGGAGAAAAGAAAAGAGGGAGAGGAGAGATTAGAACTTGCCCACAGTGGTGTTTACCTCACGCTGGGAGATAGCTCATCCTATTTCTTTCTTCAGATGAACACACACAAACACGTTAATGGAGAGGAACACACAGAACACACAGTGCAGGGGTTCCCTAATCAGTCAGAGAGATGCGGTTTATGTCAGTAAAAATAATGAGCTATGAAAGGCCTGTCTAAGTGTCTTCATCACGGTATTTATTTTCCCTCCCTGCTCTGAGTCAAGCTGTCCCTCCCCACCTCGCTTAACTCATTATACCTCTGAAGCAGAACAGTGTTTGACTGGTGGATAAACATCTCTCGTTTTGTTGTTTTTGTCCTTACTGTACGTTTCAGTCGGGACAGCTTAAACGAATAGTTCATCATTTCAGACAAGCAACTTATTTGCTTTCTTGCTGGGATATGATGAAAACACCAATCACACTCTCATTTCTGTCTGTATCAAATTTATAAGCTTCATAGCTTTTACAGTAGCTCATTATTTGTTCTCATTTTACCATTTTGTTTACTCATCACTCTCACAGCATTGTTTTTGGTTGCAGCAGGCAAGCAAACAAGCACTGATAACCCAACTGTACACTACCAATCAACAAAGTTAGCACCCATCAGGTGAACATAATGGAGCATTTAGCAGCTAAAGAGGCAGATATTCCCTCAGGAGTTGGTGGAGACCAAAAACAGAGCCAAAAGGAGAGTGGCATTCGCCAGGTGGCCAGAAACACGACCCACATCTTATCTCCTGGATGTGTAAATAAGCAACTATAGCCATATCAACTCAAAAGGTGGTTTCAGGTTTACAAAGCTGCAGCCAGCAGCTGGTTAGCTTAGCACAAAGTCTGGAAAAAGGGGGAAACAACTAGCCTGGCTTTGTCCAAATGTAACAAAATCCTAAATATCTTTTCATCTAAATACAGTATGTATGGGTTTATGTTTTTCTCAACATGTTGGGCTACTCTTTTAAGTGGAAGAACAAAGTCATTGATTGATTGTTGATTTCTAAGGATCATTCTTGAATTTTTAACAAAACACACAGTAAACCTTTTTCAAAATATCATGGGAGAAAGATATAAGTAAGAAGATGTTTGGTTTTAAAACTCTCTTTATGACTTGAACATGACGGGCACTAAACTACTTCTGCATCTGTGGAAAATCTTCTGGAGTATGTTGACTCACTTTGTGACCGCAGCTTCCAGCCTCTTGTCTTTTTAGAGCCTCCACCTTGCTCTCATCTCTTTGTCCCTCAGGACTTCTCAAACAAACAAAACATGCTGGAGAGAGGAAGGGAAACAGTAGCTTAAAGTGCTCATATTATGCTCATTTTCAGGTTCATAATTGTATTTAGAGGTTGTACCAGAAAAGGTTTATGTGGTTTCATTTAAAAAAAAAAAAAACACTATACAGTATTTTTGTTGTACTGTACACTGCTGCTGCTCCTCTTTTCACCGTGTGTTGAGTAAAGGCTGGACTACAACAGAGCTGTTTGGAGTAGTTTGTGAACAGTGTTTTCTGTTGGAGGTGGTAACTCCCTTTGGGCTGGACTTTTTCACTTTTCACTTTGTAAACCTATAATGTGCACAAAAAAGATATATATATAACGCAATAAAGGAAAGAGAAAAAGCCAAAAAGCATAATATGAGCACTTTAATGTGATCTGAGGACAACAACAACAACAATGCCTGGAAAGTTCACCTACTGGGGTGCCATCATGTGTTTCCAGTCATTCAGGAGACCTATAGGTGCCAGGAAATACGCCTCACGCACGCTGTAGCATTCATTCAGAAATGTGATACTGTAAATGCATAGGAAAGTGCATGATACATGTGAAACTGAGTAGATACATGTATATGCATATGTGAATGTTGTAGGTGTTTCATGTAAAGTGTGTGTGGTTTGTGCTGTGCCCTTACTCTTAAGTCTGTTTGGGGGAAAATTTGAGACAGAGAGAAAACGAGTCTTTTCTGCAACATTTCTACTTCAATTATTCTTTGATCTTATTACAGAGGAAAAGCTGACTATATGCTTGGATGTGTTTTGGTGTTTGCGTCCATCATATATGTCTGTTATTAGAGGTTATAAGTCTCAGGTAGATTTTTTTTTTTTAACAGAGCACAGGGTTTTAAATATCTAGAGAGGGTGAATGAATCTCTGCTCTCAACCAGCACAGAGATAGAGCACAAGTGGCACCTAGTGGACTGCAGCAGTGCTGCACCCTGTCTTGAAGAGAGGCTGTTTAAGGCATGGCTTGCTTTCTCACTTACTGACTTGGTGACCTGAGCAATAGGTCTAGGGTCTCTTGTTTTACTTCAAATGTTAAGGTTGACCTTTATTCTTGTTCAGGATAGTTGTAAAGTACTCTGAAACAATGCTTCTATATAAATAAAGTTATAATGATAGTTAACAATAATAGCTTTGTAGAAAGCCATGTAGACAGGAAAGTTAAAAATGTTTAGCTCTAATAAAGGGGTAGCACATCAAAACAAGATAAATCGTTGTTGCCCAATATGCAGCTGCAGTGGTCACATACACTATACTGTAAAGCAATCTAAAATATCAAGGGGAACAAAAGGTACAATTATAAATCACAGACAAACTGTACTAGTGAAGAGTTATACAAATACTTTTACATTTTGGGATATGCACTTATCTGCTTCCTAGCCGAGAGTTAGATGAGAAGGATGATACCACTCCCATAATCGTACACTAAATATGAAGCAGCAGTGGGTTGGCGTAGCTTAGCATAAAGATTGGAAACAATGGGAAACAGCTATCCTGCCTCTGTCCATGGTAATACAATCTGCATTCTGGTCCCTCTAAATTAACAGATTATATCTTGTTTGTTTATTATTTTTTACCTTTGAAGAGAACCAAGCTGGCCGTTTCCACTTGTTTGCCGTCTTTATGCTAAGCTAAGCTAAGCTAACCCGCTGCTGGTTGTAACTTCACATTTAATGAACGGAGATAAGACTGCTATCAATCTTCGCATGTTTTTCTTTCTGTAAAAAAAAAAAAAAGCGAATAAGCACATTTCCCAAATTGTGAAACTATTTCTTTAAGTTAAAGAAGCAGCTGCAGCAGACTGACATGAATCAAATTTACAACAAACATAACCACAGAAAATGCACAATTCAGACACAGATCCAATTAAAATAAATGACGACGATACATAGCCTAACAGAAGAAGCACAAATAAGAAGACACAGTGTGGTCTGATTACCCCTCATTCACTTCTCTTACAAACGAATGAGTTTACATTTGAAGGCAGATGAGTGATCCGTTCAACAACTCACGTCAACTCTTATTAGTCATGCTATTGAACAGCCATCTTGGGTCATGAGATGAGTCATGAGTTATTTGGACGTCTTGTTTCCCATAGTCATATAACAGCCCCTCCAGACGAATCTAATGCTGCATGCTTACTCATAAAAAAAATATTTAAATTGCAAAACAAATTTGAGACTTGTTACATGAACACCAGTATGAAGTACTGTAAGTGCCATCAATGGCCTTCTTGAACACCAGCTTTTCGTTTCATTGAAGGCTTTCCTTCTTGAAGATGGGTCCAATATTACATCATGCATATTTCAAGACTTGCTGTTATGACGTGAAGGCAAAGGCCCGGTCCTAATTTTTATCCAACATGAATTTGTAGGTGTTTCTGGTCATTTCTACTCCCCTTTTTTTGCTTTCCTTTTTTTTTTTTTTTTTTTTTTTTTTTTTTTTTTTTTAAACAGTGTAGTGGTCACATCTGCGTCCATCTGTGTGTTTGTCTTCCGCTGACCTGAAACAAGTCCTCTTCCTTCATAGATGTCGAGCCTCCACGCCTTTCTAAACACAATCTAGCTCTCAATGGCTGATTGTGAAGTTACGCCTCTGACCTTCTCTCCTTCCACCCACAGAAATGCTGCTTCTGCTACGGCCCATTTGGTTATATATATAGACACACGTGTGCACAGCCTCTCTATGAAGAAAAAAAGAGTGTGTGTTGTGTAAATATGGATACACACAGTCACTCATACACATGAGCATCCAAGCACGAACCGTACAGCAGCCTCTCGCCTCTTTTCTGCTGACGGTACATCTGCAGCCCAGATGTGCGCTGTACTCTGAGGTGCTGCTGCTGAGCGCAGGATGTTTTGCATTCCCTCTGTGGAACATGTGAGGCGTTCCCGTGGGCCGTCCGTCTGCCTGCATTAGTCTGTGTGTCATGGGGATATGTTTGCCTCGGCCCCTTGTTGGCCGGCTCCAGGGGTTTGGGTATGACTGTTTGCATGCTAATTTGGGGCAGATGTTGGGTGCTGACTCAGGTGGTGAGAGAGGAAACTCTGGCCCTGGATGGAGGGAGACGCTGGCTGCCCTGTGTGGCGGTCCAGCCATACATAACAAAATCTTCCCATCTTAACCTTCTCTGCTCCTGCATTTGTCACATTTGATGTTGATATGCTATGCTATACTGTATCTCCCCCATGAATGAACCGGGTACTTGTGACCGACCCGCCCAAAAGAGACATTTTATACTTTTGTAGCTACAGAACAAAACAAAATGCCTCAAGGCCCAACCTGTAGTATTTATTGACTGAGGTTTTTCTCAAGTTTTGAGAAGCAAATGCAAGTTATTCCACTTTGATGTAAATAAGTCAGATAGGGCAAGACACATGAGGAGTCAGATGATGAGACAGGCTTTAAACAAAACTCATTTGTGAAAGAAAACAAGGGCAAATAGCAGAAGTGTTACCCAAATGTCCACACTTAAACATCTATCACACCTTCATGCCCAATTTTGTCCTACCGCACTTATCGTAGTTGTGCATGCACACCGATTTTGAGTGACTACTTTGACATTTTGGGTGCACTCAGATAACCTCCAGATAAAGAAGTTTAGAATATCTGGCTTACTGTCGTGCCAGGTTCTCAACATTGATGTCCAAAATAATGAAAATAAGAGCCAAGTTGAAGAATTATCTGTTTAAAAACATACCCGAATATGAAAGAAAGTATTTTTTTCTTTATAAATTGAGGCTACCCAGCACATTTAAAATGTAGGTCATGACTAATTAAACGATTGCATCAATAAATTACTATGAACATTGAGCACCATCCCCTGCCTGGCCCTGTCTGTTCTTCTATTAGTCTTGGTTGGTGTTGAAAATGTGCGGTTAATGCGGCACGAAAGCTGCACAGAAACCCTTCAGATGACACAAATCCCAGAGAGGAAGTCAGATCAACATGAATAATATAATAACATGATACTGTATGTGTAACCGTGAAGAAGTGGTAGACTGCATGTATTGCAGTTTGACGTTGTGAAACTACAGGGCTTTTATGTAGTTGAAGTGGTGTATGATAACAGCTGCAGTGCAGGCTCCGGCTGCAGGTAAAGTGGTGGGGGTGCAATAAATATAATATCTGAGCACAAAGTGACACATTTAATAATACAGTAACAGTAGTATTACTGTAGAAGTACGTGGTCATTCCATCAACAACGCACTCGGGGAACTCCAGAGATTTCACACAAAATCAAAATCAGTTTTCTAGTCTGCCTTCGAAGACAGTAGCTTAATGTTTTCTGTGGCTCTTGAGGAGCTTTTTTGATTTGTCAAGTCTGAGAAAGTAACCTGGGTGATGTCATCAGGGTTATGGTGGTTTAGGCTTAAAGAATACAAAAGGTTAAAGGAAAACCGGCACTGCAAACTGGGTGTGTGGACTTTGAAAGACGTACAGACAAGGCAGCGAAGATCTAATGAAAATATGCTATTGAGTTGCATGATGGGAAGTGTAGGATCTTGTGTTATTGGAGCTTGACCCATACCAGGTGACAAAAAATCAAGATATCTCTGATTAGGCAGCGGCCGCGGGTCGACTCCGACCTGCAGCCCTTTGCGGCGTGTAATTCCCCCCTCTCTCCCCTTTCATGTCTTCGTCTGTCCTGTGAAAATAAAGGCCTTAAAATGCCCAAAAAATGTATCTTTAAAAAAAAAGAAAAGATAATGCTGCAATAACTAGTGTAAAATCATAACTTCCATTTTAGGGTTGAAATGCAGGCGCCATTTATTCGACTGCAGACCATCTCCATTAGACCATGTATTTTATCTTTTGAAACTTAGAGTTAGTTTCTCTTTTTTAGCCTCAGCCCAATCCCTGCAGTCTTCCTCCATGTTTCCCAGCCTCCATGATGTAATTCTGACTTCCTGAACTAGTCTTCCCCATGTGTCTTTTTGCCCTTGTCCCATGACTATGCACACCAGTCCCTCTCCCAGTTAAACTTATTTTCTCCTCAGTAGCATTTCTTCAGGCAGTGCCTGCCGTTGGCCAGCGTCTCCACAGCTGGCAGAGAACAGATACTAGCCCAAGCAATTGTGGCCCTCACACCACCTGCTATAGGGTCATGGTCATAGAGTGATGTGTACTGTGTGTGTGTGTGTCTGTGTCTGTGTCTGTGTCTGCATATAGAAGAGTAGAGGATGCTTTAACGCACACAAACACATAACTGACACAGCATGAGGCTCCATTGTGTCCCAATCAGTATACCAGGAGGAACTGAATAACCAGTATGGCCTTCATCCTTCGCTCCAGTTGATGTAGATAGGGACAGCCAGAGACGGAGAGCTGGAATTCCCCTTTGATCAGAGTGTCCGTTATTCGATGGGATGTGGCGTTGCTGGGGGTGTAAAGCGGCGGGAGGAGGCTGTTGGGGCTAAGTGCAGGGAGAGAGTGCTCAATTGTCTTGTCCCTTTCTTTTTCGGGATGCACACCCCCACCAAGAAGCGGATACCGAGGTCCTGACCTTTTCCCCCCTTTCTACTGCCGCAGCGGGGATCATACTTGAAGGACGCTTTCTGTCCCGTGTAACTGCTTTAACAACCCCCTTTTCAGAAACGTGTCCCCTCTAACTGTCTTACGCAACTACTTTCCACCCTGCTTCTTTCAGGCGTTAGCTGGGGGGGCGGGGGGTGGGGGGTGGGGGGGGGGGTTGAAAGCTTCTTTTTTTTGACTAGATTAAAGACAGAACTGACAAGAATTGGACAAATTGACTGTGTCAGTGTGTTTTAGTTATGGAAGCATCTGTTGCTGCAAGTGTGGTGATAGTTTAAAAGGATCAAGAACGTTTTCTGGGAAATGGAGGAGGGGTGCAGCAGAAGGGGAGCTGTGTGTTTCAAGAGTCTGGTGTTATTTACTCTATTGTTATATGTGTGTACAGCCAAAGCCTTCAAAGAGCAGAACATTTGGTAATTAACAAAACTGTTGTTTGGCAGCTGTATAACATATTGTTCACTTGGAAGTGCTACATTGACCAATAAGTTTGCACACCAAAAAGCATCTGCAGTCTGCATAAGATGCACTGAGATGGCCTTAAACATAAGTCTTTCCGTTTACTCATGTAAACTGAGGGAAAACACAAGTTCTATTCCAACACAAGATATCCAGCATGTTACCAATAAAAATTATATTTAAAAAAGAATATCCAGCATGTGGAAAACATGATGCAGCATGTTACCAATTGACAATTTAAAAAGAAAGAAAGAAAATCCAATTATAGCAATTTCTTTTCTGACAAAAGGGACATTGATTAGTCAAACAGATTAAGCTGGTTAGTGGTCTGCTGGGAAGAGGACAAAAAAACCATCAAACTCAGCAACAGAGTCCAAGACAAAAACAATGCCACATTTTAATTTGTTTGAATTGATTTAATATGAGTCATTCAGGAAGATGACAAACAATAGTGGTGGGAATACACATCTAATACATCTGAAACCAGATACAAGTTTCAAAAGTTTGATGTCTTTTGTGCGTGTCAAGCTGAATCTCCCCTATTAGCTGGTTAATACTGTACGCACCACTATTAACATAGGCAACACCGACATAAAGCCCCCTGGTTGGTTGATATGGCTGGCTTTGTGTTTTGAAGGGGGACTCCACAGATTTTACACTTCAAAATCAGTTTTCTGGTCATGGCAAGTACTACTCTGCCTGAGAAAGCAAGTGTCTTCGGTGGCTGAAGGTGTCACCTTAATCATTATCTCATCTTGAAGCCTCATCTTGTAAAGGAGCCCCGAGTTAAAATGTAGTTTCAAGGCCTTTGTTATTTTAGTTTAATTTGTGCTTGCGTGGTGCATATTCCAAAATATATTTTTGTTTAATCAAGAAACCATAGAGAAATGGTGAGAAACAAAAAAGGAAAGGCACAACATGACTTCATGACTTTGCGTAAACATACACGCCCACTTTCTAAAGCCAAGTGGCGTGTTATCTGTACGCATTTTGAGCTCCGTATACAGCAGACGGGTTGGGTTTAGGAAAAGAAGAACCGGTTGGCTTTAGTAAAAGAAGAAAGCGACGGTTGAGTTTAGGAAACGTGACACGTGGGACACAATCCCCGGTCTCCTGGGTGAAAGTCCTGTGTTTAACCCATCAGTCCCCCGACCACCCTCCCTACGCGGATTTTTGCCCTTTCATACTACTTGCTACGGCGTAAATTCACACGCAATCGCAAGGTAATGTAAGTCAATGGAGGCCAAACGGTTGATAAAAAATGGCATACCAATTGGCGTGTCATACATACGCCACTTCATGAGATCAGTCTGCAAGGCAAGTTTATTTGTATAGCACCGTTTAACAATAAGGCAATTCAAAGTTCTTTACATGAGACAGAAAGGCATAAAGGAATATATAAAGGGTCAAACTAAGTAAAGTAGAAGATAAATATGAGCTAGAATGCAATAGGACAAATCAAACTTTTTTAAGGTCTTTGTATGACAACATAAGATCGTATAAAATATGAAATGCACATGTGCGTCTCCCAACAAAGATGAAACAGAAGTGAGATGCCTCACTCTGTAGCTAAAACAGAGAGCTCAACACACAGGGTGAAAAGAGGAGCTGCAGCAATGTGCAGTACAACAAAAATAGGGTGTTTTTTGAAAATGAAACCATGTAAACCTATTCTGATATAACCTGTAAATACAATTATAAACCTGAAAATGAGCACAATATGAGCACTTTAAAGTACCAAAAGTAAAAGTGCTCATCATTCAGTACGGCCTATTTCAGAATAACGTATATTATAATATTGGATTATTGATGCATTAATGTGTACCTCACGGTAATGTTGCAGCTGATAAAGGTCGGGCTGATTTTAGTTGCTTTATGTACTGCTATGTAGATGTGACTTAGTGGAGTACAAAGTACAATATTTCCCTCAGAAATGTAGTGGAGTACAATGGTAGTACTAAAGTAAAATTGGGTACAATGCTTAGTTAGTTTCCACAACTGAACCTTTTTAACTCAATTTCCATATATCAGAGGCAATGCTTCCACTTGAACTTCTGGCAGGAGAGGGAAATAGGAAATTGAAGACATTCACAGGTTTTCTCCTCAAAATCAATTTAGAGATAATCTGTGACTTGATTTATTCCAGAACCTTTTATGCAAATGAGTCTTCCTTGGTGTTACAGAGGCTTCAGTTCTGGCTGTCTCTTGTGGTAAAGATAAACAAAAGACTGGACATAGAGGACAGTACCTTTACTGTCCAGCAGAGGACAGCATGTCACTGAAACAGTAAAGTTTGAGCCGTACCTTCCTCTTTCTCCCTCTTTCTTTCAGTCACACTTTCCTTCCCTCTGTTGTCCCTTTTCATCTGTCTCTTTCATTCTCTTTTACTGTCAGCTTTGCTAAAGTTGCACACAGACAGACAATACCACACAGGCAGGCAAACAAACCATATGGTCTGGTTCTTGAGTTGTGTAGCAGAGCTGTTTTCCCTCTCTCTATACTGCTGTCTGCTTCAGTCTCAGTCTGCTAAAACCATCACTTTGCCCCCCCCCCCTCCCTTTCTAACCTACACCCTCTGTTTTTTTTCTTCCTCCATGAAAACTGCCTTCCTGCCTCCCTCAGTCCTTTCTCCTCACTCATCTGTCTTCCGTTGTCACCTCCTCCCACTCCTCCACTTCTCTCTCTCTCTCTCTCTCTCTCTCTCTTTTTCTTCCTCTCTGCAACCAAATGCTGTCAGAGTCACTGACTACATATGGATGACGTCAGCTCCCCGCTCACTGTGATAAAAGAAGCCGACGTATGAAAAGAAAGGCCAGCCGGGATCAGGGTCAATGTGTGTATTGTTGGACCCTTCTCACCAGACCTGATTCATATTTCTCACATTTTTGCCTGGCAAAGAAGATGCAACACTGTCAGTATACGGAACTCATGGTTTTCACATTAGCTGTTCTACAGTAAAGAAGGATCAGCACTCAGCTTCATGCATGTAAAGTTGATAAATTATAACCACATCATTGCATATAGTCAGTCATTCATACAGTTACTGATTGTGTTCATTAGGCCCTACTTCATGTCTTGCACTCACTTAGGACTGTTAAATGGTGTGTGTGTGTGTGTGTGTGTGTGTGTGTGTGTGTGTGTGTGTGTGTGTGTGTGTGTGTGTGTGTGTGTGTGTGTGTGTGTGTGTGTTTGTGTGTGAGAATTATTGTCCCATTCTGTTTCTATCAAGAGAACAAATTTGCTGTAGAATTTCTTTCCTGTCTGTCTGTCAGTCGGTCCACCACTTTGATTATCCAGACTGAATAATATCAACACCAACTATTTGATGGATTGACATAACGTTTTGGCACACCAAATCACCAAATTACATGACTTTGGTGATCCCTTGACGTTTCATCTAGCACCACCATCAGGTCAAAATATCAATTTCTCCAGTACTTTAATTTACAGTATTACTAAATGGCTGCAAAAATAATGACATTAGCCTCAGCTGTACGTTGTCTTTAGACTAATTGGCAAATGTTAACATGCTTCTGTAGCATCTACACTAAGACGGCGAACATGGTAAACATTATACCTGCTTACAGTACGGTAACATCAGCATGCTGCTATTGTCACTGTGAGCACGTACTGTATGCATGTTAGCATTTAGCTCAAAGTACAGCTGCGCCTACGTACAGCTTCACAGAGCTGCTTACATGGCTGTAGGCTCTGTAGTTTCTATCACAATGAGCTTCTTTTCAAATCATGAACTAAAGAATTGTTTTCTCTGGTCACAATGTCTGTGAGTCGGCTACGGTGGCCCACAAGAGACAGTATTTGCATTAACGCATGTCTACAGTATATGGTGAGCTGGCATGAGCAGGGTGCAGCGGGGTATGAAAGAGTGCGTGGTGGTTTAGGTTTACAAGCCTGTCACAGCTCTGTCTGTGCTGTTCCTTGTCCCTCGAAGTCCTGTGTGGACCTCTGATGGTTCTCTTTAACAACAAAGCCAGCTTGGTATGTGTTTACACAAATCCGCCCCCAGTGTCTCCTCTGCTCCTCTGCAGAAGCTGGCTGGCAGATAACAAACACCTCTCAGCGCCGACTGACCAAGGGATTTATAGCTTCATAAACGTCTGGTTTGGGGATGTGCTTAACAGTTTCCCTTCAGGTCAATTTTACCTGTTTTCTGCTCTGTCAACACGCCGGTCTGGAGCAACAGCATCTGGGAATGTGTGGCAAAGATGACGCCCCTTTATATTTTGTTACTTAACTCTTTTCTGCTAAATGACTGTATGTATGGGATGTTTTCTTGCCGAATCAAGTGTTAGCCTGTGTGTGGTATGGTAGGTGCCCCCTTGAGAAAACAAGGATGTGTCAGTGTTAATCCCTTTGTGGGGCATTCACACTCTTCAATCTCTTCTTCTGGGGGTAAAAAAGACATCATGCTTTCAACAGGTGGAACATGCACCAGCAAAGCAGTGTGTGTTCATAGGTTGTATTAAGGTTAGTGTGGGCTTCACACCTTCCCTTTGAGGTCACCTCTCACTTTGCGCTACTCAGCACCAACAACAGATGTATTCACACATTCACACAGGCATCCCCAGAGGACCAGCAGAGGAAGTGGAGTTAGGAAAAAATAAAACTTGTTCATTTTGCATCTCCAAACCTCAGTGTAAAGTGTAAAAACAAAGAAGGGGTGATTTGCCAAACTATTTTTATACAATGAATAAGGCAACCAGCGAAGAGGTTACTGTGTCCAGCCAAAAATAGTCAGGCACATAACCCCCCATAAATCAACAAGTTGTCAATTTTACACTTAAGGTTTTTGTATGGATTACACAAACCAGGTATGACGTGTTAATTTGTGAGCTTTAGAGGTGCTGGTAGGTGAATTTTATTACCATAGGACTGGGCCAGACTAGCTGTTTCCCTGTTTCCAGCATATCAACTTATGCTCCATCAGAAAGCAAACAAGCTTCAAACTATTCCTTTAAAGTGCTCATATTATGCTCATTTTCAGGTTCATAATTGTATTTAGAGGTTGTACCAGAATAAAGCAACTAAAATCAGCCCGACCTTTATCAGCTGCAACATTACCATGAGGTACACATTAATGCATCAATAATCCAATATTATAATATAATTTATTCTGAAATAGGCCGTACTGAATGATGAGCACTTTTACTTTTGGTACTTTAAAGTGCTCATATTGTGCTCATTTTCAGGTTCATAATTGTATTCATAGGTTATATCAGAATAGGTTTACATGGTTTCATTTTCAAAAAACACCATATTTTTGTTGTACTGCACATTGCCGCAGCTCCTCTTTTCACCCTGTGTGTTGAGCTCTCTGTTTTAGCTACAGAGGCATCTCACTTCTGTTCCATCTTTGTAGGGAGTCGCACATGCGCAGTACCCTAGGTAAGAACAACTAGCCATAAAGAAGAAGAGTATGAGGGAGTGCCACGCTAGCAGCTAGGTGAGCATTATAACGTGTGTTACAAAGT
The DNA here is from genome assembly GCA_023631565.1 of Gymnocephalus cernua. Lineage (NCBI taxonomy): Eukaryota > Metazoa > Chordata > Actinopteri > Perciformes > Percidae > Gymnocephalus > Gymnocephalus cernua. The sequence continues at coordinate 17,910,276 of CM042444.1, forward strand.
GACGCACGTTTGTCACAGAAGTAAAGGCTGGACTACAACAGAGCTGTATGGAGCAGTTTGTGAACAGTGTTTTCTGTTGGAAGATGGTAAGTCCCTTTGGGGTGGACTTTGGGCTTTTTCACTTTTTAAACCTATAGCATGCACAAAAAAGATATATAACACAATAAAGGAAAGAGGAAAAGCCAAAAAGCATAATATGACCACTTTAATAACTGCTTGAGGCCCAAATTATCCAATATTCCACAAAAAAATGGAACATTACAGAAACATCCTAAAAGTTAATACGAATTTGTGCAGCAGAACTTTGTTTTTTCTTCTTTCGTCCCCGTTTAATCATTTCCCAGATGTATCTTGTGACCCTTTGGATGGGCCCAACCCCTGTATATAAAGTTATTAAAAGCAGCTCCACCTTAAGCAGCTTCAACAGTAAGTTGGTGCCTAGCATTGATGCATCAGTATTAACTATCTTATAAATGTAATAATAATACAACTTTGACACTTTCGTTATAGTTTGCCGATGATACTTCATTGAATGCAGGCCTTCTCCTTGTAACAGAGTATTTGTACATTATTGTATTAATACTTTTACTTAAGTAAACAATCTGAATACTTCTTCCAACACTGATAAAGTTAGAAGTTGGAAAGCAACAACGGTTATAAGATCATTATTGATTTAAATGTTATCAACTTTGAGTTCTTGTTGCTGCTTTCCTTTAAAATTATGGCAGCCGACGCTCACATCCTGTCTGTTTGTGTCAAGCGAGACGCTTATCAAAGCTGGATCTTATCATCTCTTCATGCAAAACACTCTCACTCTGTGGCTGCTGACAACGGGCCAGTTGCAGGGCAGGACCGCAGCCAAAATCTCCCCAGAGGAGCGAAGCCTTCAGGCCGGAGAGTCACAGTTTACAATGCTGGGTTTTCTCCATTTCATGCTCTCATACTCTGCATTGTCCCCGAGCTTCCACAGCTCCCCATCCGTATGGCTTCAACAGATCATGTGACATTGCCTCATCCTCTGTTTGCAAAACGCCCTGCTTTTCTACCTCCACCCTGTTTTTTCTCTCCAAATTTCTAAATGCTTATTATGCACACTATCTGGCATTGCACTCGTATTCTATCTCTCACTCCATCATTCTTTGTCTCCTCACGCTCTTTCCCACTTGATTCAAGATTTCCCACTGTGAACAGAGAGTGTATTGTGCCCGGACAGATCTTGTCTGTCCTCGGCGTTGACTGTTTTGTCTGTGGGAATCACCATGATGGATGGAGATGCCCTCGATGCCTGCGGTGTGTGCGAGTGGACGTTTCCACTCACTCTCCCTCATTCTGTTTTGACAGTCCTGCAAAACATCAACAGTGTTTGGTTTGGTGTGCTACATCTGCTCTTCTTCCCCTTCCAGTCAAGGAGAGTGACAGTGAATGTAGTGACAAATTATCATAAAATGCATGTTTCTTTTTCTTTTGTAAATGAGACCATCCCATGGCTGCAAGGTTAGAAGGTTCCTCATCTAAATGCTCTTCTGCATCAACACTGAGCTCTTCCCCTCTGGTGCACATGTATGTTTTCATAAAGAAAAAGTCAAACTCCCAATTGCATAATCCCTTAAGAGGATAGAGCTTTTAAAGTATTAGATATGACACTAGGGGCTTGTCAGAGTGAAATCTTTTTTGACTAGTGCTGTGAATTTGTAACCACAGGACGTGAACGTGGCTAGTTTCACAGCTTTAGTCAGGGTGGAAAAGTATATTCAACAATTGTGGTCTGCTGGTTTGCGGATTGGCTGCGATTTGCAAACACTCTGGCTGGATCACCTATGGTAAATCGCTGCGACGCATGACCACGAGACTCTGCGATGTAATTCAGATCTTTACAGGGCTTCATCCTGCACACAGACACACAGGCTTACTGTTTACACATTGCAGTCCCACTTATGTCTTTTAGAGATACACGCACGCATGCATCCAGTCCCATGTGCAGCTTTATGAAATGAGTGTTATTGTGAAGTGGCTAAACAGTCATCACTCCCTGGACCTGTGATTTAGGGATCACTGTCTGACCACACTCACACTGTCTGCCTCCAAATCCACTGTCACCAGGCACACTGCTTTACGTCTCACTCAACAGGTCGCATTTTCCAATATCTGCCGATGATGTTGACAGTGTATGCACAATGCCAGCCCAAACCCCTGCTTTAATGTCTATTACATATGCCCAGTATGCACACTGAAAAATCATTGGGTTCAAAATGGACCCAGTTTGGGTTAATATAGTACAGAATATGGGTTCACTTTACACAGCACTAATGGTTTTTTTTTTATATTACTGTTGGATTATTTACCCAAACTAAAATATGGTTATTGTGACCCTGTTAGACACAACAAGCTCAAGTTTCACCTTAAAGCATATGACAATGTGAAAACAATGAGAGAATATGAAAGGGGTTCCTCATATGAACCTACAGAGAATTATCACCTGAATCTGCAGCTCCCCTTGGCTTTACGAAGCTTCACAGTGAGTTTTAGCACATTTGTACGCTGTCCAGCTGCAACTTTACTGTTTTGGATCACTCTCACTTTCATAGCGTTGTTTTCAGCTGCAGCAGGCAGCTGTTTTCAGAGAAAAAGCTCTAAAAAACTAGTGTACACCACCTGTTCAGCACCAAGAAGCAGACAGACACAGTTAGAGACTAGCTGGGGGAACATAGCGGAGCCTTTAGCAGCTAAAGAGCCAGAAATTCAGTGATTTTTAGAGTGTGATGTTGGAGCGTAAAAACTGGAATGTGTTTCTCCCCTTTTCCTTTCACAGCAGTGGCCAAAAGCGAGATGACCCCTACCTGCAACACTAGCTTTTGTTAACTTTAAGCCACACTGCAGCTCATCAAGCAGACCACACACAGAGTGAGGAGGAAGCTCACTGTTGAAGAAGAAATAGAGAGGATAAAGAGGCAAAGGGGAGAGGAGTTAACGGTCTTGTTGTCACAGGGGGGTGAAAAATGAAATGGTGAGTAGTTTTTTTTTTCCACCATAAAAACTCATAATGTATGTTCACCACCTCCCCTCAGTGTCAAACGTGTTATCCTTTGCATCTCCCATCGTCGGGGCTGTCCTCTCTCTCACAATGTTGCTGTTAAAGTGAGTTTGGTTTATTTTCTTTTTATATGGAGTTTCCATCATGCTCCACTCCCTCTGTGGTTCCAGCGCGGCTGGCCAAATGGCAATAAAATGCTCAAAGGACATCAGAGAGGGAAAAGGAGACCTATTTGTTAGCCTAACAAAATCTCCAGTGGATAAATAGGCAGTCAACACGTGAGAAGAAAGGGGCAATGCTCTGCTCCAGTGCTGTTGTGAGGGGCAAGACGAGTGTCCGAACACAAACAGCCGCAGAGAAGCATCTTACCAGCGTCAGTGTTTTTGTACGAGATTGGTCAGTAGTCAGTCAACCAACCTTCGACATCTGAATTCAGTCGTCTTTATTTATGTTGTGGGAGGCTTCTTTTTATGTACAAGGTCAATTAAAACTCAAAGTACTGAAAATATGCACAATACAAGAAAATAAAGTAAACACATAAAAAAAAAAAAAAAAAGAACGTAGATCAAATAAAAACAGCTTTGGTCATATAAAAAAAGAAATGCATGCAAAGTCATCATAAAAAGCACTTTCAACAGCTGTGTTTGCTAAAATGATGGCTTTAAAATGTTGAGTGAGCCTATGTTGAGCTTTTCCTGCAGTCTGTTTCATCTGGATGTGAAGTAAACGAAAACTGGAAGCAGATTTTCCTTCTTTTATTGTGGTGCGTGGATCTAAACAGTCCTGACAAATCTATGTCAGTGTACCCTCTGTCTCGTTGTCTCACTCCTGTCAGCGAAGAAGCCTTGTTTTCATAATCTGTTGGACTGTATGTGTGTTACAATATAATGGTCCAGTCTATCACCTGACATACAACAGGAAACCTCAGGACACAGATACGGATCAAAGATGGATTTCCTAGTCTAATTTGTTGCATTTGTTTACTATTTCCAACCACGGTTTTGGCGTGCTAACGAGTACTTAAAACAGGACAGTGTGTGTGTGGGATCTACGACCTATGATCTGCTCATCATAATGAAATGAGTATTTATTTGTATTTTTATATATACTTTTCATTGGTCCCCAGTGGAGAAATTACAATTTTTTCACTCTGTTGTTAGAACACACTACACACAGGCCTGAAATACACCCATGCTCAGGTCCTATACATGCACAAATGGAGAGATGTCAGAGTGAGGGGGCTGCAACTGCTGGACAGGCGCCCCGAGCAGTAGGGGTGGTTCGGTGCCTTGCTCAAGAGCACCTTGGCAGTGCCCAGGAGGTGAATTGGCACCTCTCCATCTACCAGTCCGGTTCTCAACCCAACTCCCTACGGACTGAGCTACTGCCACCCCTTTTTGATTGGGGTCAGTTGGGTCTCCCATCTCCGCTGAGTGACCTGGTCACAGTCTGGGTCATCACACGGCTCTGGAGGTTAAATAGCTGTTAGAACACACAATAATCTGCAAACACTTGGTGAAACTGGCCTTAAGTTCCCTCTCTACTGTCCTGCCTCCCCCTCGCTGAATTGGCAGCCGTGCCCGAGAATAGGCATGTAAACCATGTAGGCCTGACACCAGTTGTTTTGACTGAGAGCACTGAGGCACTGACTTATTGTGCAACACAGGGCAGAGCCTTTAGCCTCATAAGCTATAACGATAAATTCCCTGCTGTAAAGTCACCCCTCCCACTTCTAGAATGGATCTTTACCAGCATGGAATTTGGAAGCATTTAGGCATTAGTTAATCCTATCAGAACGTTTTTGATACACACAGCAGAGTGTATTTTATCAGCATTGTTACAGTGTTCCTGAGAACTCCACACCCATAAGAGTCAATTTGGTACTCTGATAGTTTTGAGCCATATCAGTGCTGTGAATGGACAAACACTCCAGTCCCCACTTAAATCACACCTACTTTTTTTACTTTAAAGTCAATGGTGAAATAAAGTTACTAAATAGTATTGAATTGGCACTCAAGTTAGCACTTCACTTATTGTCCAAGCAGGGTATAATAGGGGCTATGAATGATATACAAATACAGTTTGAACAAGATGTGGGTCAACACATTTTAGCCATGCTACCAATATCAATTTGTCCGACACTTTGGTTTACCAATTAGCTGCACCTTTTATTTAGTGCTAATTAGCAAATGTTAGCATGCTGACACGCTAAACTTATATGGTGTACATGGTAAACATTATAACCGCTAAACATCAGCATGTTAACATTGAGCATCATTGTGAGTATGTTGCCATACTGATGTTAGCATTTAGCTCAAAACACCTTGAGCTGCTATCAAGGTTGTGTGCTGCAATCATGTTTCGTCGGAATAATTGGAAAATGTGTTTCCGACTGGGAATACTCACCTGAACGCCTATCATCAGTGGGGATTTATATTTGCTAATAAAATGTTGGATTCATGTTAAGACTTTTTAATTTTTGAAAAAACTTGCACTAATTGTGAGGCCCCCCTGCATTGACTCTGAGGACCCCCTAGGGGTCCCAGACCCCCTGTTGAAGATCCCTGCACTAGTAGACTATTGTTGTCTGTGTACTATAGAAATACATAGATGCCCTTTGGAGTGGGAGTATTTGTGTTGCTGAAGTGCTTTTATGTGAACATGTGATCCTAATTCCATGTCACACAGCATCCTGGTCCCCTTTTTGCACAGACTGTCAGCTGAGAGGAATAATTGCAGTTATTTGTGTGTTCTCTGTCTCTGTCTGATTCTGTCTTCATGCCTGCACTCTGTATTTGTGCAATACTACTTCAGTCAGTGGACGCAGAAGGGCGTGTCACACCACTGCATGCTTGTTACGTTAACACGCAAACTTAAAAAAAAAAATCATGCCACGGTTCCATTTCAGGCCATATTATAATTAGATTTGAAATGTTCTTTTCTTGTTAGGGACACTCTGTTGTAGGTCTGTTGTATGACCGATGAAATGTTAATGTAACAGTAAGTTAGTAACTAATAGTATCTAATGAATTATTTATTTTTGCATGCAACAATTCAAATGCTCAGACAGACATTATAAATTGTTCCAGATGGAGATATTCTACAGAGAGGAACCGATCTTCCCACCAGGGCCACAAGTCTGCCTTTCTGATTAGGCCCCATTTGTTTCTAAACTACATCGCTGATTAAAACAGCTTGACTGGGAACTAGTTCTGACATTTGAGGTAATCCTTGTGAGTTTTAGAATGAAGAATGAAGGCCAAGCCTTTGAGATCTCAGTGCACTTGTATTTTGTCGGTGTGGTCCCAAATTACCCCCTCACAATTCTTTTACCACCCAGATAATGATTCATTACAGTTGCAAAGCTCCACACAGTGGTTTAACAACTTTTGATTCCAGTAAAGCTTAGCCTGCAAGCCTTGCCAATAAACAAACATACTGTAATTAGGCTACTTAAAACCTTAAAGTTGGACTTCTCAGTGCTCCCTCATGGTGGTCTTGATTTTTAATCAGAGGTAATATACAGTGTACAGAGTGCTTCAAATGACTTAAACACCCCCTTTACTCAGAAATGTGCTTGTTGTTACTTCACTTGCTTATTCATAGATTCTGCATTTTGAGGGCGAAGGAGTATGTTTTAAGACATGCTAGTGGGATGCTAACTTTGGTTTGTACAGAAATATCTCAAAAACTATTGGATGGATTGCCATGAAATATTGTACTGACAGTTGTAGTTCTCAGACGATGTATCCTAATATGTAACTTTGGCAACCCTTTGACATTTACTGAAGAGCCTAGCCTGACACCAGACGCGCAGAGCAAATCTCAAATTTACCAGAAATCCGTCAGGGTTTACCTAGGCCATCATGAGGTTAACATTTGTGATTCTGAGTGAAATGTCTCATCAAATGTATTGGATGGATTATCGTGACATTTGGTACCCAGATGTATTTCCCCCTTAGAATTAATTGTTATAATTTTGGTGATTCCATGACTTTCAGCGCCATCATCAGGTCAAACTTAAAATTTCTCCAATACTTTGGTTTGTGACCAAATACTTGCAAAACGAATGATGTTCCCATCTTAGTTGTAACAGCTGTAACCTATGGTTGTAACAAATAACAAATGCTAACACGCTAAACTAAGAAGGTGAACATTAGCTAAACATGTTTGCAATGACAACATACTGATGTTGTCATTGCAAACATGTTTAGCTAATGTTTCTGGCGTTGGTGATGCAGGCTAACTTTTAAATTTGTCCAGTTGATATAGCATAATTAATGAACACTTGCTAATGACATTACCATCAGTCTCAGCTGTACTGTAATGTTACTTTGTGTTTGCTGCTGCTAATTAGCCAATGTTAGCATGCTAACACACTAACTAAGATGGTGAACATACAGTATTACACATTATAACGTTACCTGCTTCATCAGCACGTTAGCATTGGCATTGTGAATATGTTAGCATTTAGCTTTAAGCCCTGTTGTATCTGAGGCATCCTCACAGAATGCTGGCAAGGCTGTAGACTCTTGTTAGCATCCGTACATGCTAGAAAACTAGCTATAGCTATCGGTGTAAAGAAATAATGTTACCAGCATGGCTGACTTGTTAACTAGTTAATTTTTTTTTAATTTAATTTAAATTTTTAATTTAAATTTTTTATAATTATTATTCAAATTATAGTTTTTTAATATGTCTTTAACAGCATGTTTGAAATGTATCTTTAATGTATCAGAAAGAACTGTACAAGGCATTTGTCTTGTCTTTTTTTTAGAAATAGTAAAAATATTTTTTTAAAGTGGAAGAAACACACGTACATTGTTGTGCAGGAATGTGCAAAAGATTGAGTGTAAGTACAAGAATATAAAATAGAAATGAACTGCGGTTCTGTTTTGTGGAAGCCTATTGGGGCAACAGACTTTTTTTCTTCAGCTCAAAGAAATCTTCTATGTTTACATTCATTTGATACTATAAATAAAATTGAATTGAATTTAATTGAATCCTGACAGAAAAAAAACTCGAGCAGCATAATGCAATATCCTGAGCAGCTCCTGCACACAAGGGGGGCCTGACTCCTGGAGAAATTTGATCCCGCATTGGGCCCTTTAAAGGAATATGGGATGAGTCTGTTGAATGGAGCTCAGAGTGAAGTCCCACTGAAGTCTGCGCTCCAGAGAAAAGCAAAGGACAAGCAGCAGCGGGACGGGGGTCGACACAAGACATGAACCACTGAAAAAAGAAATGAATGAGGAATGAGAGCGGAGAGAAAGTCGAAGTGAAGAAGTTATGAGCCGAATTACGACGAATTACAGGCTAATGTGTCCGTGAGCGGGGGAAGCCGACTGAAGGGGGAGAGAGACAACAAAGTCACAAGGTAAAGTAGCTGTGAAGGACTCCGCTATAGAACCGATTTATCTCTTTAGCTTCTTCCACATCACGCACTGCTTTTAATGCAGATGCCAAGGGACACATTTAACCAAGACATACGAGGTTGTTTGGGACAAAAGCCGCAGCTGCAGTTAAGTATTTTGAGAGATGTCTGAACTTAGCCTGTTTGAAGTCTTTTTTTTTTTTTTTTTTTGCTGACCAACGGTTTTACGGTTGCTACTATTCTACTAAGCCGTGCGCGTCTGGCACACCTGTTCCTTGTGGCCTTTTTTGGACAAAATCTTGCCTTGAGGTTGCTCTAAAAACACGCATTCAGGCTAGGCTGTATTAAGTAGGCTATATATTAATCCAGACAAAACGTAAGCCTACGTTTTCTTGTTTTCATTTCCATTTGCATGACTTTAGAGGAAACGGTGCACACATGCATGTTCATCTCATCATTATGTGCATCTGGAGAAATACTGCTCCATACATCAATCTGACCCCTGCAGCAGCCGCCATAGCTGTTAGGCTACTGAACACCTTCCCAAGCTAAAACACGAACAGAAGATATATTTTCTAGTCTCACAATGTATGGTTATAGCTGTCTCTTACTATAACTCATGCAAACAGAGCCTTTCTCCATGCCCCACAGTGCTGTGTGTATGTGTGTGTGTATGTAGTGTGTGTGTGTGCAGGAGAGCTGCAGAGGTAGATGTTTACACCTCAGCACAAAAGAATGTCATGGCCTGTACTTAAGGCTAAGACTGATAATGATTGTGGTCAGTTTGCTGAGGCCTGTCATTAACCTGAGCTGGAAGAGAGCTGCAGGTTTGCTTGCTGGCAAAGGTAGGAGGAGAGGATGTGGAGGAAGGGAAGAGGGAGGGAGGGAGGGAGGGAAGAGGAGGGTGGGAAAGGTGCTGCAGGAGCAGAGGAGAAGTAGCGCAGGAGAATGGAAAGTGAGAGGTGTTGGGAGGAGAGGTGAGGCTAGATAGAAAGAGGAGGAGGAGTAAGACAAGATAGATAAGATGATAAATGGCAGGAGGATAAACGGGGTGTATTAATGATTTTAAAAAGTAGGCTGAAGACTTGCATTGGCCTCTGCAGTGCTTTAAATGTCTGATTTGAGTAACTGCTCAGTTAAAAACAGTTCAACTTTTGATTCTTAGTTATTACAAGATAACAATAAAAAGTAGGGCAAACGCTGTTATTTATAAAGGTTTAAAACTCCTTTAGCACCACATAACATAGACCTCAACGTTTCTTAGAAAAGGGTCAAAGGTTAAGAAATGTGTAGCTGCATTGGAGACCCCCCCCCCCCTTATTTATAGGACTACATCCCAGCTGTACCATAATAGTGAGGCACTAATTTAAACAAAAGTGTTAGGCCTACTTGACCGGATGGGAGTCGACAGAGGTCCCCTTTGTTAAACATATGGGGCCGCCGGGGAGAAGATAAGGCAATATTTAACACACCCATACTTGACTCCTCGAGCTCTCAGATAATTTGTCTTTGTCTGCTTTGGTACACACAGAGATCTGCCACGCTGACACGAATCTGCAGCGACTGACCCAGATTTACACACACACATGCACACGCACGCACACACACACACACACACACGCTCCTGTGCTGTTTGATGGGAGTCATTTATTTGATGGGGTGGAGGGATACCAAAACATGGGAAAGCCAAGTTGGACCTCGGCAGAGACAACAACAGCGGGGATTTGAAATGTCTGGTGGGGATGATATCACTGAACCACCTAATCACTTACATCACCGCAGCTGCATGCTCAGCAGTGTGTCAGTGTGTGTTTGTGTGTGCGCGCTCATGTGTCTGTTTCCAATCTATTTCAGTGTGTATCTCCATCTGTGTCTGTCTGAGCTCTGGTAAGTCAAGCGCTGAAGAGTTACGACTGGCCCGGGGAGTGTGTGTTTGAATATGTGGTGATTAAGGAGGTTGTATTCAGTGGAAGGAGTGACATGAGAGTACTTGTGCTCCTTGCATCCTCTGAGTAAAGGTGCAGTCCAACAATCCGCTTTTGCAACAAACAGACAGACCGACAGAAACGCAGCACACCGTCCCATCCAAATTATTTCATAACGATCTCTGATTGCTTCCATATTTTGAATAAAAACTATTCTCACTAGATATCAAATCTCACTCAGTCTGAGAAATAATGCAATATAACTGTCAGTGTAGTCAATGGAAAGCAGTTGTCGGTGATGGCAGGCGTAGAAACGATCCTGCTGGGATCGCTGCGGTGGCGTTTCCATTCCGTCGTCCTCCCCAGTGTTTGCTCTGGCCGCGGCTGCGTGCAAGTTCTCACAGCTAGATAGAAGTAGAGAAGCTCCCAGGGCCTTCGTCTTTGTCTGCATCCAGGAGAGGACTCACCATTTTGGGCTTCGGCTCACCCGTGCACCTCACACTCTGGGTGGCCTGAGCGTTACCAAACATCTATCTACCATGCAGATCCTGGAAAGCTTGTTTTTGTTGTCTTGGCTTTTTTTTTTTTTTTTCTCCCACCAGAATATTTCCAGCATTGGCATAATATGTCAGACAGAGGAGATACTGCTGAAGAGAATGATCATACATAGCAGTAGAATCAGTGGAAAATTGTTTCTATGATACATCCCACAATGGAGTTATGGACAATGGGTTATGCTCATGCAAAAGGAGAAAATGGCTCCAGTTTAAATGTTAGCTGCAACAAAAGCTACATTACTCCCACACACACACACACACAGTGAAAATGAGCTCATTTGTGACAGGCTGGTGATGTGGGGTTGATTTTATCCTAATGCACACCGATGCAGAGAGGAGTTGTGGCCTTTTGTAACCTTTGGTTGCCTTCATTCCTCATTCTGCTCAGTAGAAAGTTTAACTTTACCCTTGCTGTTTATTCAGTTTGGTTCCTAGCACCGGTTGGCATGAACTGAAACCCTTATGTCCAACAAGTAGGAAGTGCTGAAGGAATTGTTCCGGGGAGAATTAGCATGGCAGTGCTGAGAGTGTTTAACCATTAAATGGCTTGTTTGCACCCAGCTGTTTTAGCTCCTGGAGGAGGGCCTGGACTCGTCTGTCCTAGCTTGCCCCAGTGTGGCCTAGCATGGCTTATTCAAGCTGCCTGATTTCCCCTCTTCCCCACGCCGGCGTCTTGCTTTACTTAACCTTCATACCCTCCAGTCTGCCCTGGAGAGAGAGTGTGTGAGACGTCGGTAGATGAACCTTGACTGTTTAGCCTTGGTACAGCGGTCGGCTGGCGAAACCTCCACATGCATGACTTCTGTAATTTGTTTGCTAAGGCTGTATTTATGAGCATGCTAATTGTAGGGAGTGCCATGGCGCAGTTATAGTTGCTGGACTTTGAACGTCTGCTGTTCTGCTGACAGTGTCTGGCGGCGCTTTTAGTCTGTCTGCCTGAATAGCCTACTGCTTCACTTTTTAACTTAAAACTTCTTTTAAACTTAACCTACTTTCTTACTTAATGAAATGCAAAATCTCACACATCACCGGGCTCTTGTGATTTATAACCCCAAAGCCGATTGTTAGGGCTACTTTTATCTCAAGATAATCAGACTTTTATTGAGACATTAGGGCCTTAACCTTTGTGAATGAGTATCTGCCCAGAGAAAAATAGCCACTAGTCAATCCTCCTCAGGTAAAAATAACCTCAATGCCCCAGTTTCCCACATTCAGCACCCTGCCCATTCATTCTCACACATTCTTTCCTCCTTTCTTTGCCGAGGCGAGCTGACGGCCCCCCTCTCTAGCTGTGATGGGACTGTCATGCAGAAAGACACTATTGTGCTGCGCAGGATCCCGTTTCACTCTTGCCTTGTAATTAAGAAGGGATTGCATGGCTAGGGAGTTGTTGGTGGGGAGGGGGGGGGGGCACCAGGAGATTGGGTTAGTAGGTAATTTGGCTAAAAAGCAGAGCGCTGACCTGCTTTGTAGCTGGCAAGCCTGGGAGCCGGCACGCATGAACCCAACTCCCCCACTGACACAGAGCCTCCCTGCTGAGGTTTTGTTCAGTGTATGTGGGCATGTGGAGGGACTGCGGACCAAAAGGAAAGAAAGATTCCGTCTGTGGCGATCTCTCTAAACTGTGTGTTTCTGCGTACAGAACACGTGACTGTATGTACTGTATGTTTCTTTGGGGTTACAGTACATGTCACTAGGGCTGCAACTAACGATTATTTTCATAGTCGATTAATCTGCTGATTATTTTCTCGATTAGTCGTTTGGTCTCTAAAATGTCAGAAAATGGTGAAAAATGTGGATCAGTGTTTCCCTAAAGCCCGAGATGACGTCCTCAAATGTCTTGTTTTGTTCACAACTCAAAGATATTCAGTTTACTGTCACACAGGAGAGAAGAAACTACAAAATATTCACATTTAAGAAGCTGGAATCAAAGAATTTTGACTTTTGTCTTAAGAAATTACTCAAACCGACTAATCGATTATCAAAATACTTGGCGATTAATTTAAGAGTTGACAACTAATTGATTAATCGATCAATCTTTGCAGCTCTACATGTCACAAAGCAACATAGAAAGTGAGAGGAAGCTTGCATTAAACTCGTGTCAGTGTGGACTCATCGTTGTTTTACTCACATTTCCCTCAGTGAATCATGGGAAGTGTGGTCAGCGAAGAGCATTTATAGAGGTTGAATCACTTTTTTTTCTTCTGTAAATGAAAACAGGAGCTGTTGAAGAAATACCTTTCCAGGATTATTTGTGTATCCTGTTTGGCCTGATACTTGTCAATTTCTGCTTTATTATTATGTACAAATATGACAAAGTTATTAGTTTCTCAGCATTTTGATAGCATACTCAAATCAGACAAACCATGTACGAATGGGCTTGTGTTCATTGTCTTTCAGTACAGAGTCCAGAGGCAGAGCTCTGAATCCTCACCATGGCCGACGTGCTGGAGAGTGGCGGCGGCGGCGGGTCAGGAGCTGTCAGAGTGGCCAGTGTGGATTGGCAGAAACGCTGCATCGCTCTGGAGATGCAGCTGCTGAGGTTTCGGCTCCAGGCGGGGAAAATCCGCGAGCTGCTGGCAGAGAAGGTAAGAGAGAAAATCATCATGCATGGTTACTAGAGCAAGCGGATGCTCTGCACTTCCGGAGTCTTTATTAGTTCAAACTTGGTACTAAATATTTACATCTACAGAGACTGCCAGGCGTAACTGTTGTGTAGCAAACTAAATGAGCGGGCTTAACTAACCAAAAAAAAATTGACCAATACAGAAAAGAATAGACCGAAACATAGGAAATAGGACATTTTTTGTTTTGTTTTCTTTTGCAACATTGTTGATTGTTCAAGATAAATAATAAAAAATGAAATGAAACTAAAAAGGATTGGCAGTAACGTTTAATATATCACTAGCCCTAAAACTGAAGCTTGTAAGGCTGTGGTGACTTTCGGTTTACATAGTTGTCTGGTTTTTTTAAAATATTTTTTTGGGAGCATTTGATACCTTTATTAGACAACGACAGTAGAGAGAGACAGGTAATGAGGGAGAGAGATGCAGCACAGGTCCCCAGCCGGAAACCAGAGGCGTTGCTGTTCATGGTCTAAAGTTTAGCCCCTGAACGGCCACGAGGGCACCCCATAGTTGATTACTAGTTTGAAACTTAGTAATGGATTTACAAATACCTGGAGCAACCCAGTCCTGATGAGAGTAGTTTATAACTTACCTCAACAACTGTAAAGTCTGAGTGTAAGAAGAGCAGCATACATGTCATTTCCCTCAGGAAGTACCTCCAGCTCCTCCTGGGGGAACGCGACATTCCCGAGACAGATGGGAAATATAGTTTGTCTGAGGTGTATGTAAATTGCTCTTGCGATCTCATCCTTTGTCTCCTTACCAAGAGTTTGAGACTTGGAGCTGAGAGTCGGAACAAAGATTGGCCTGTAAATGGCAAATTATAAACTTTAAATGATCATTTATCATCAACGCTTAACATTGATGGGATAGGGGGTTCAAAAAGATAAGAGTTTTAATAAGATTTTGCCTGTTTTGTTCATCTTAAACTAGCTAGTGATTGTACCTGATTCTGAGATGGCATATATAATGTAAAATGAACTGAATCTGTGGCTGTTTAAACTGCAGTACTACTGTGGAAATGAGTCATGCCACTCTGATCTGCAGTATAACACATGCCACAAGTTATTCTGACCAAACACTGCCGATCTCACTGCCTCATCATCATCTTCTTTTTCTTCTGGCAGTGTTTTTAAGTGGTTTAAGCATGAGAAGACTATTAAAGCATGTGAATCAGTTAGAAATACAGGTGTGGATGACTGTGTGTTTATGTGTGTGCGTAAAGACAGATGGGATTACTCAGCTTATTTAGTAAACATTTGCTCCACTCATTCTGTGTCATCAGAGGTTGGCTTCAGTTTCAGCCAAGATGAATATTTAACATATAATTCATCACTTCTGGTGCTTCCCCTCAAGTTGGGGGGAAATAACCGCCAGCCGCTGGCCAAATGCTTGTAAAGTTGTGGCTGTTGTAAAGCCTAACTACTAGACACTTTAGAAAGTAATGAGCTGTCATCTGGAGATTCAGTTCTGTTCTGAAGATTTGTTGGAAAAAGAGTGCACGTGTTTGGATTAGACGGAGGAGGGGTGAGTGTAGTAGCAGAAAAACACTTCTCCTGTCTTGACTTTATAGCTTTACAAGTGGCCGTTCTTTTTAGACTCCAATAGCCCGGAGCAGAGTGGCAATCGGGAGAGTCAGGACTTTTTCCGGTGGACCGGTAGTGTTTTGAGGCTGCGCGGGCCGGTCTGATTATAGTTATACATTGCAAGTTCTTAGCAACACCATCCGGTGGCCTGGTGCCCGGTCGCTGCCCGGCCGCAGCCTGGCCGCTGCACGGCTGCTGCCTGCTGGTCAAACTGTGCAGCCCCTGCTCAACCTGTACGGCGGGCCGCAGCACCCTCTTATTTCAATACAAACACAGGCTAATCAGAAAGCACTAACGGTCGCAACCGGTCATCTACGAAATTTCCCGGTAGATTTTTTTGGTCCCACTCTGCCGCTGGCCCGGAGCTGCTTATGGTTGAAGTGTCACAGCGGTTCGCTTTCTGTGTCTCTTATTCTGGAGTGCGAGAGTGGTTGATTCAGTCAGTCAGCAGGATGTTTACAGGCCAAACATGTTTCTGATAAGGGCAGGACGACTCCCTGCTGTGTCCTCTGCCAGGTTCTGACCTCCAGCTTGTCTGTGAGAGCCCATCCAATACACACACACACACACGCACGCACGCACGCACGCACACACACACACACACACACACACACACACACACACACACACACACACACACACACACACACTTACTAACATTAATAACTGTGAGAAAATCATTAATAAAGAAGTCTTCCACCACAATAATCTTGGAGGACATTCTACACCAGCCAAAGGGATTGTTTACAAGTTGGCAACCTGCATTAATAGTTCGTCTATCTTATTGCTGATCCGAAAAACATTTTAAAAAAAAACACACAATTTACTAAAGCATAGTTCTCGTGATAAGGTATATTTTCTTATTTTAAACAATCCCATTAAAAATGAATTGATCCTACAAACAAGTATTGTCTGTGTAGCTAAAAGCCTGTCATTCCATTGTGCTTTAGAGCTCCATTTTTGTCCAGCAACTATTAAAAACACATCAGTGGGCCACACTGTTGCACTGGGTGACTTTTCCTTCCTTATGATGACCATGTAGCCTGCTGCCAGATCTCTAAATCATCGCCCACAACTCCCATTTGTTCAGCAACTCAAATAGGTTTGGGCCTTGTGCTTATTGACTGCTGTTACTACCGATTATTATAACTAAGTCAAAATAGCAACTCTGACTGTGAACTGCTCCTATAGTAACCGCTACCAGTGACGGAAAATGGCGTATGTGGGATGGATACATCACTCGCTATTGATTGATTAGTTTGAAATTAGGCGTATGAATGAGGTGAAACAATATGGCAATTGAGTCTAATTATCAGGCTGATGAGCATGAGGAATTTAGTTTATTTTAGATCAGTCCTACATACACCATTCTAGTGCTAAATAATACTAGAGCACCAAATGTGTATTAATCTGCGGCAGAAAATAGTCCCCAACAAATGCACTATTTTCTCCTGTTTGAGTAAGATTAGCTGAAAACTACAGCTGGGCATGTTGCCAAGAAAATATATTTAATATATATAATAATCTCTTACTTTTTCTTTCACTTCCATCTCATAAACAAACACACACGCACACAGAGAGAGAGAGAGAGGGAGCACTAAGCGGGATTTAAGTGGAGGCCCGTGCTGCTGAGTGTGTCTTTGTGAGTCTTATTTTAGGAGGGGGGGGGGGGGGGGTGCTGAGTGACTACCATGCCGTCATGTTATTACTGTTTGGAAAGTCTGCTTCACGCTCTTCATCTCCTCCTTTGCCAAGTTAGGAGTGTTTTACGCATTGACCCACTTTGGTATGGAAAAACATGAAAAAAGAAGAAGTTGACGTGGTTGCCTGTGACATGGCATTTATCCCCACAGGCTGACTGCGAGCGAGGGAGAAGAGAGAGAAGGAGATGCCCCATTTGACTTGTGAGGAGTTTAACAGGGCGATTACTCCATTGAAGAGGTTTCACTGTGGATTAGGAAAGTGCAATCGACAGCTGGTGGACCATAAAAACAGAAACCTCTCCATACAGAAAGAAGTGGAAGAGACTGGGACAGGATAAAGATTGTTTTCTGGGGCAGAAGTGACACTTTATAATGAAAACAGTATTGTCACTGGACATGTTTTTCTGCAAATTAAAACATCCAGAATACAGTAACTAATGAATCAAGCATTGACAGGGAATGGCCTACAAGAGAAGAGGCTTGCTGTCAAAAAGCATTGAGGAAATGCATCCAGAAAGTTTGGTTTAGAGTTTCTAATCTCTTTAGGCTGTCCCACAATATAGAAATACCTTATTCAGTGGAATTTCTAAATTGGGTAATATTGCCATTAAAGGTTTACTTTCATTACTCGGATAATCTAATTCTGGACAAATTAGATGAATTTCCTTCATAAGCCTCACGTGGCTCTTAGGAGCCAAACACTGTTGTTTGGCTCAGACCGGTGCAGAAAGGCCACCAGGTTCACGTGCGAGTGTATGAACATTTATTTTAATGAGAGGATTTGTTTGGATCAGTCTGTTTTTATGTTAGCTTTTTTTGTAGCCTGCATTACACCCTGTGAGGGTTCTGGTCATTTTTGTATGACTACTTCATCAGCTTTCTCACTAATTAAAATACTGCTTTGTCTCTCTGTCTATTTAATGATTAAAGTGGATTTAATAGAAAACCCCTGAGGCAATATTGTCATCAGAGCATTATACGTTACTTGTTGGAGTATACTATTTAAGTGCTGATGTCCCACATGGTATTCACACTGTGTGATCACAGTGTGTGAAGCCTTTATTTTACTCTTTCTCAATCAGTGTCTTGTTCCTCTTTTCCCTTATCTGTCCACCCTCCTACTCCTCTTGTACAGGAGTTTTTTTTAAACATTTTTTAACATTTAATGATTGAGCTGGAGTCATAACTAACCGTCAGCTGCGCACAAGGGTTAATGTTTAAAGCTGAAAGGCAAGTGAAGCACTCAGTGAACGGATTTCACAGTGAAACCACCTTGAAAACACCAATATGTTCAACTATAAGTAGACAAAGACGATCAGATGGACGGTGTAAAGAAACAGAGAGAAAAAGTGAAAGGAATGCTGACAGATTTAAATAATCAGCCACCAGCAAAATCCGATCTATAGGATCCGATCTGTCAGTTAGTTTCTGTCAGTAACAGTAAACAGGTATTTAGCTATGACAGATCTGTTAGCTGTCTGAGAAGCAGCTGATCTATAGCCTGCTCTTATCTTATCTCCACCTCCCTGGATATTATCAGTCCCTCTGGAATCCATGCCAAGACAGAGGAGGTCGATGCTCCGCGTCCCCACAAGATTATTCTGCAAAACTCTACACAAAAACAAAGTAACCAGTAAAGGATAAGGTGGTCTATTATTTTTCACATTCCGTTTGGCAGTTAAACTCTTATTTTGTCTTGTGCGTTAACTGTTTCACTTTTTTTTAAGTTAAAAAAAATGCAACATATTTCCAAAAGTCAATCAGTAATCGTGTTAAATAACTGTGATTATGATTTTTTTCCATCATCGTACAGCCCTATAAAGTGGTTATATTCTATGTTTTAATTATTGTCAATACATCAAATGAAAAGACCAAAAGCATCAATGCATTAGTCTCTCTACCTACTTCCAAGGATGTCTATGACTCTCTCTGTTCCTACTGAAGATTTAAAGCTTTAAAAAAACTGCTAACACAAAGCTTTACGGAACATGACTCCCATCTCATCCATTTTCAGCCTCCTCAGCAGCAGAAGCTAGTGTCTTGCACTGTGGTCTGACAGATGCTGGATTGCAGACATAGTTCTGCTCAGCAAATCACGCCACAGTTTGACTTTGCAGAAGCTAAACTGACAGAGACAGACCGGGAGATAAACTGACAGCACTAACCTACACAGTCTGTATCCATATCTGATAGCCCTAAGGTTGCAGAAGCCAGTTTGTTACCATCAGGTCACCCATTTGATCGCTCAGACTGAGTAGGAGCTCAAGGCAAAGATGATGTGTAACAGTGATTCCCAAACACGGGTACTTGTACCCAAAGAGGGTACTTCTGCAGTCACCAGGGGGTACGTGGAAATAATTTTCAACTAATTTAAAGGCATAAAAAAATCCCATTTCATTATACAATATATATCTGCTTATTGTTTCAGCTGGAACATAATGAACACTACTGTACTTGCTGCAACTGAGTGTTCATAAAAATGAGTTTGCTAAAAGAAATGGATAAACAAAAGTTTGATAAAAGTAATGTTAATGACTACACAGTTTCAATCATTGTAGCTGAAATCACTGCATAAAAATAGTTTTAAAAAAATAGTTAAAAACAATTACAGAACAGTTTAAAGAGTTGGCTAATAGCTAAAAGTATTGGATAAATGGTTGAAAGAGTCAGCTAAAAGTAAAGACTATACAGTTCAAATAGTAAACTAAGGTAATGTATCAAAGTTAGCTAATGGTAATGGATAACAGTTAAGATAGCTAACAGCACTGGATTGTCAGGTGAAAAAGCTAAGTGTAACTGATGAACGGTTGAAATTTCCGGCTTCTGCCACTAGTACAAATCCACACTTGACCGAAGAAAACTAATGTAAGAACGTATGATAATGTGGGGTGAATGGGTGGTTCACCTGGCTCGGCCGTGCGCCCCCATGTGCAGAGGCTTGGTCCTTACTGCAGCTGCCGCGGGTTTGGTTCCGGCCTGGGCCCTTTTGCTGCATGTCGTTCCCCCTCACCCTCCCCATTTCCTGTCTGCAGCTGCCCTGTCTAATACAGGCCTAAAAAATGCCCCAAAAAAGAGTCTTAAAAAACAAAGTATGATATTGTAACAACTGTATAAAAACAACAACATTTTCTGTAGTGTTAAATAACAACATCCATTAAAAGTCAACATGAAATCATTTGGAACAAGACAGGTTAAGGGTAGTGTTGCTATCCACTGATATATAAGTCTCCTCTTTCTACCCACAAAAGGAAGCCACTTGAAGCCCAGTTGTGATGCTAAAGCTGTTACCTGCATTAACTTTGTTAGAAGCTTCTCACTCCTGACATCCCCAACCATTTGTCCCTGTGAACTGAGTAAGGTCGAGGTCCAACCACCTCCACCTCCTGACCTCTAACTTGTCGTTAAACTGGATGTGGCAGCTTTTTAGGCTGTCTGAGGGCTTCTTCTGATGACCATCTCTCACATCTGTTCTACATTGTGACTTCTTACTTACTTTCTATTCACCCGAAGTGCTTGCCTTCCTCTCCTATGTATTGTTTTTGAATGGAGGACAAATTTGTGTTTGCTCTTTGGCTCAGGCTCGGTAAAGAAGACTTTGACTCACGATGAAGGCTTTTGACCCGGAGGTGAGGAGTCACTCAACCACTAACCATCAACATGCGCTCTGGCTTTAGTGAGTGTTAATCTGGCTGCAAGGAAGTTCAAATGTTGTGAGTGGTGGATTCTGGGAATCAGGGGGCCTTTTAAGGAGGCGACGAGAATCGAGAAAGACAGAAAAGAAACAAAGGGAAAGGGAAACAAAGATGACGCGAGGAATTCAAATGCATCTCGCAAGCAGAGTGAATCCATTAGTATGTTTGTTCTCCTTTCACCTGGGTCACTGAACTCAGAAGAAAGGGAGTCCTGTGTTGAAAAGAAGTGTGTGTGTGTGTGTGTGTGTGTGTGTGTGTGTGTGTGTGTGTGTGTGTGTGTGTGTGTGTGTGTGTGTGTGTGTGTGTGTGTGTGTGTGTGTGTGTGTGTGTGTTGAGAGAGAGGGTACTTGCAGATGTGTGCATACTTGCAGGATGGACAGTGTTTGCCTTTGAAAGCATGAGTATGCATGCTTGCACAAAAGGTGACGCAAGCTTGTGCACACACACACATAGTAGGATTCTTCTATCCAATTGTTGTTTGACCGGCGGTAGAAAGATGTTCAGCCTCCACTGAGGGCCTCTCTGCTGTCTGCTGCTTATAGTGCCACTCCTCGTTAAACAGTCAATGATTTGATTTTTACAGAAGATCATCTTGTGCTGCTTCTTCTCTCTGTCTCTCTGACTCGGCTGATGCTGCTTGACCCTCTTTCCTAGACTGGCTATCACCAGACCAAGCTCACTCTTTTAAGATTGAACATTAGTCTGGGGAGTCTGCTCTGTATTTTCTCTGCACAAGAGGCGTGATCAACGGGGCATAGTTCAAATGGCTCTGTACGCAATTGGATAGTCCTTCAACCAGTCAGACCAACGATCCGGGGGACGTAGCAGCGACAGCGGCATCAACGGGTTGCTGCGCTTCGGTGGCTGCTGTGTTGAATATAAACAAAAAGCTGCTTGGTCACTTCTCTATCGTCATCGTGTTAAACCCGCCAATAGCGCCCGAGGTGGATAAGCCAGTTTGTGATTGGTTCCCGCAAAATTGTTACGGAAGCAGGATAGGTAAATGTACAGGTTTCAAGCCTGAACTGCAGGGTGAAATCAAATCGCCGGCAGATTGGGCGGGGTTTACTCAGTCTACCTCTTTCCTTCTTGCTAAATTCCAATATTCATTTTTCTTTCTCAACCACTTGTTACAGCAAGATTTCTTGATTAGGAATACAGTTGGTTTGTTTAATCTTCCCACTACATTCATCTTTTAAATGTCTTCCCTATGCGGGATTGATGAAGGATTAAGTGTGTCTGCATGCATGTGTAGATAGATGTGTGTTTGTGTAGACTTCTGGCTTGGTGGTCTACCTGTCTAATAGGGCCTTTTGTGGCAGGTTATGGGATGTGTCTTGCCAGAACCTGTCGTTCTTGGCTGTAGGTGTTTTTTCTTTCTCTAAATTGAATGTAACTCTTGGAGATTGGCTGATGATTGATGCATTCAAACCTGTTTTGTCTCTATTCCAGATGCAGGAGCTGGAGCAGAGGGTGACCGAGGCCGACCAGCGGGCTGAGAGTGCTGAGAAACAGGTAGAGAGGACTTCTCATCCTATAGCCTTTACAGCATGTAAAATATTAAAGGATAGGTTACCTACACACAACTGTTTGTCAAAGCACTAAACACTTTCTGTACGCCAAAGCTCTCTGAACATGCTATTAGCATTTTTTTGGAGGGTTGCACTTCCAATGTTTGATGACGTCTAGGTCTTGTTTTAATGCACTTTTTGTAAGTCGCTTTGGACAAAAGCATTTGGCAAATGAATGTAATGTATATAATCCACCATACTTGTCATTGTGGCAATCTGGCTAAACTGTTGGCTTGTTAACAACCTGTGTTGACATCTAACAGCTTGTGTTTTTTTTTTTTTTTTTTGCCCTGTTGGAATATGTTGTCGCACTTTTGTCAAGTTATTAGATCTCAGCAATTAATTTGGTAATTTCAGTGTCCTCATAACTGACAGAAATGATAACCAAAAGTACATAGATAAGACCTAAGTTTTTAATCAACCAGAATCATCATTTAAAAAGTAAAAAACATACCATAATAATTTAGTTAAATTAACAACTAAACACAAGCCAAGGCTGCAGCCTCATTTCTCTCCCTCATCAAAAAAATTTCATATTTAAAATGTATTGCATTATTTTAACACATTAAAGCTTTAGTGCGTAACTTTTTGATATTAATGATTGTCCGTTACATTAAAGCCGTTGTCAAATGAGTTGCTACAAAGCTAATAACGTAAGGCTACACACAACTCTCTCTGTATTTCTCAGTATGACTATGTTCAGAAGATTGTGGCGTCCGGTGATTTTCCCGCGCAGAAACTCAAGTGAAGATAATGACCTCTTCTGAAGAGTCCATCATGTTTTTTAATCCTCCGTGTCCTCCTTGGCTATTTGCAACTGCGTGGAGGAGGGGTGGGGGCGCGTGCGCGATCGCGGAAGGCTTGTATCATGTGGACGCGCCGACGGTTTTGTTGTCATTACTTAGAATTCCTCATGGGGAGCGAACTACGCACTATATTTTTAAGTAGTTTGACAGAAATCAGGTGACTTAATTCAATGAGCCAAGAGACCAAGAATAAACTTTCATGCTCTTAACATTGAGTGATGTAAGAAGGAATCCTAAAATTGGGATCCATAAAGTCACACAATTAAATTCTGTGTTTTTGAGTAGGAGTCAACCTTTGATGGGACTTTAAAAAAAGGATAAGAAACCTCCTACAGTACAAATCACATCTGCTCTGTCTCTCTTGCTGTTGTGTTTATTCTCCCATTTGCTGTCATTACTGGCCGTTCCAGGTGTTTTCTGTAGGTGGTAATTTAATGGTGCCCTTTCTTTAAAAACAAGACATACCTGAGGGCTTAGAAAGCTTTTTATTGTCAGTTGGCAAAAAGTATCCTCAGTGTTTTCTTTTGGTTTGTCTGTTGCCCATCAAAACTAAACAGAGCTTTCTTTTAGCTGTTTGCATTCACTCCTCTAATTGTTACATTTCAGATTCATGTCATGGAAGAAAAGCTGAAGTCTGCAAACATACAAACCAGCGAATCAGAGAGCTCGTTGTACAGAAAGTATCAAGACCTGAGCAATCAGGTTCAAGAAAAAGATGCTGTAATAAAGAGATTAGAGGTGCAGCTGGAAAAACAGGTACGGACAGAGACATCAAGATGAAGGACAGAAATGTCCATTTATGTTCATAAAATGTAGGTTGAAATAATTCACAAACCCCGTTTTCTCTGACTACAGATCTTAGTCAGAGCCCAGGAGGCAAAAAGTATTGAGGAGAAGGCTGCCAAGATTAAAGACTGGGTTACCTTCAAGCTTAAAGAGGTAAGCGCACACATGTAGACATACACCCCTGACTCAACTAAGAGCCTCTGGGAAAGCTCTCACGCTGCTCAGAGACATCAACTGTGGCAACAAGAGACGCTTGTGATTAAAAGTGTTTTATCTACAGCTGTTTATACACAGTCAGAGCATTTAAAAATGCTTATTTAACAATGATGATGCACGTATCTCTGTAATTAAGCAGATTTAAGAGGCATTAGCACTTACTTGGAAATTATAATCACAGTATCAGCTTTAAAATTAAAATAAAAAGTTCATTGTTTTCAATAAGACATTTGTCTGTACGGCTGCTAAAAGTTGTCGTTGAAGATATATGTGTGCTTTGTTGCAGATGGAGCAAGAGAACCAGCAGCTGAAAATGGCCAACCTGAAGCAGACAGAACAGATAATGTTACTGCAGGAAAAACTACAAGGTGAATACCAACAGATACAATGGTGTTAAAAAGAATTAAAGGCTGTAATACCTTAATTTTATGTCTTTATAGGATGATTATTTTATCCTAATAGAGTCATTGCCACAGTACCTTGATTATAGCTCTAAATGCGGATACTGCACTCTTTCTGCTTCGGCAAACAATGTTTTCTCTCGGCTTTCTTGTCCATTTAACTTTGTATAAGCAAATAAACATTACAGTATATAGTACAGTCCAACTTTAATATTGATTTCAGTACAACAAATTGATTTGCAATTCAATACATTGAATTGTTTGATGTAATGGTAGCCAGTAGATTAGATTAGATTCAACTTTATTGTCATTGTGCAGAGTACAAGTACAAAGACAACGAAATGCAGTTTGCATCTAACCAGAAGTGCAAAAAAGCAGAAAAAGTGCAATGTTCGGCATTAGATTAGAAGTCATAAAGAATATTTGAATGATTTGATTAACATGAATTTGTGCACCGTTTATTTGGTCATTGCACTATTTCTTGCTTATAATATTGCCAGCATTTTCAGTATTTTGCTTTGTTTTTTTTGTTAGCAGTAAAAGGTCATTTAGACAAGTAAGGAGTTGATGTATCTGGAAAGAGATTGAGTTGCTGGTGTTGTCTTTCTCCTCCAGCTCTCTTAGAGAATCCTGCATCCTCTGGATCCCCTGCCAACTCCCCTGTAATGGATACCCACCTGGTGCCCAGCAATCCGCTGTTTCCTCCCAGCAGCCCCGGCACACCACCGGCCCAAGATGACAGCTGGAGACAAGCAGGTTCCCGGGGAGCCGCCTCTAATATCAAGACCTCGCCGACAGGTGTGCTGCCCTTAATTCATATTATCTTGGGATGGGTGGCAGAAAGATTTTTGAAGCAATGAGCGTGTTCTTTAATTTAATCATCAACTGCTGCTTTGAATGATACTCCACCGAAACAATCGATTTTATAAGTAGAAACGTCATCTTTAGTCTTAAAAGTGGCTCTTTAAAGGTTTTAAGCTCCTCTGGAGGACTGCAGCTTGGATTCATGGAAGTTACTCGTAATTGCAGCAAAGAAAATGTCAAAACACACAATTTGCCCATAGACTTTAACTTTTCCCATTTTTCCTCCATCTGTACTTAATGCTCTGATTTTAGTTCCTCCATCATTAAAAACATTTCCTCCGTGTTGCCCTCTCATGTCATCATAGCTCCAGAGCTCAGTTGAAATATATTTATTTATGCATATTTAGTTATGTAGCAGTTAAATGATTATTGTCCAGACCTTTGCTGCTCGCACGAATCCACACATATTTTTGGTGGAGTATTCCTTGGAGTAACATCAGTTCCTCCATGGCATGTAGACTTTCTCTGATGTTAATAATCTGTCTCCTCAGATGTGAAAAGGACTCCTGAACAGTCCAGTAAATTGATTTGTTTCGGAGACCTTGGAGCCCATGATGCTGTCTCTCAGGCTCGGAGCAGGGAGGGCCCCGGCAGCCCTGTTTCCATCAGTGGACCAGAGCTCCCAGTGGGCCCAGAGGGTCAGGCAGGGGGCTCAGACAGAGACAACTCCTCCGATGAGCTCAACAGCAAGTTCCGCTCTCAGTGCCTTCACTCGTCCTCTTCCTCTTCGTCTTCATCCTCAGCCTACGAGATGGCCCATGGATCGAGCTCCCCAGAGTCGTCCCTCAGAATATCACCCAGAAGCCCGCTCCTGTCGCGCTCCCCCTCCACCAACAACCCCTTCCCCAATCCTCCTTCTCACCAGTCAGGCGCCAGCATGACGCTACCTAAAGTACGGACTCCGCTCACCCCCAGAGACAGCATCCAGCTGGTGAAGAAGCATTACAGCCAGCCGCAGCCCAGCCTGGACAGACTCCACCACCTCAACGTTAACATAGACATCATGACCCCATCCTCCACTTCCTCCACCCTCAAGAGCACAGGCACCGCCACCTCGCCCTTCTCGCAGGTTGTGGAGGAAACAGACATTGACGACGGGCTTCCTGACAGCATGGACGGGGTGGTAGAAGGGTCGGGATCAGAGGAGCCATGGCGGGATGGAGTCTCCTTTGTGGGGCTTCCAGAGGAGCTGGAGCGGCTGGATCCACCGCCAACGCCTCCTTTACACCGCTTCCCTTCATGGGTATGAGAGACCAGCATTATCTATTCAACTTTTACATTTTGTGTTGTTTTATGCAGTTAACATCTTACCTGCAAGCATGAGCAATTCAGTTGGATCCATTATCTTTTTGTGTCAGTCACTGCGGCTCAGAGTTTTCTTTCTCGTGAGAGTTAAATAAGTAGATCGATCTCTTGTCTGTACGGTACCACCAGCAGTCGCTTAGCTTAGCTTAGCTTAGCTTAGCTTAGCACAACACCTGGAAACAGCTAGCCTGGCTCTGTCCAACAACAACTGCCTAGTAGCACCTCCAAAGCTCATAATTGACATGTTACATCTTGTTTGTTTAATCAATTACACAAACCACAAAATCTGTAAAAGCCACAATTCAGTGTTTACAGGGGGTTATTGGTCTATGGACAATTGTTTGGACCAATTGCCAGGCAACCATCAGAGACTCTAGGAAGTTACTGGTCCCAGCCAAAAAATAGTCCAACAAATAAGCCACCGTAAAATTAGAAATTGTTGCTCTTACACTAACAAACAAGATATAACATGTTAGCGTGTGAGCTTTAGAGCTGTTACCTTTGTACAGAGCCAGGCTAGCTTTTTTCCTCTGTTTCCAGTTTTTGTGCTAAGCTAAGCTAACCGGCTGCTGGCTGTGTAACGTACAGATATATTGATCTTGTCAAACTATGTCAAACTATTACTTTATTGATGTATTCTGCAAAACTCTCAATGCCAAGGTGTTGTACTGTCTGACGTTTTTTATAATGAATGTTTAAGTGAAGTGAGGGCAATATTCCCGACTTTGTTGACCTTTGCAGGAGAGTCGGATCTACGCTGTGGCAAAGTCAGGAATGAGAGTATCAGAGGCCAGTCCCGGAGCCAGGGGCCCAGGACGAGGTGAGTCCCCCGCAGCCAGAAACAAGAAACCTGCCATCCACTTCTTCTTCACTAACATCCACTTTTCTGCTACAGTGAGGCATTCAACATCCATTTATAGTCTGTTTTTCATGTGTAAAGCAGCGTCTGACCATGTGTGTGTGCCTGTCTGTCTGCATGAGCCTGGGTGGTGTAGGAGATGAGTCATTACTGTGAAGTGGCATGTTATTCAGCTGCTGCTAATGCTGCTGTGGAGGTGTGTGGTTGGTTTGGATCTGTCATTTCCACCTTTGATGTCACTTCCTCTGGCCCAAGGCTGCACACACCTGCACAGGTGTGGGCTCCTCTTCAGGAGGCTCCTTTTTTTTTTTTAAAGAGCAGAGGAAGAGCATAAGAGGGGGGGTTAAAAGAAGCTGAGGGAGAGGCTGCTTTTCAATCAGCTGCGATGAAAGGATGTGGTCTGGGTGTAATTACTGCTATGCTTTCTGTCCCGACATCATCCATTTTGTCAGGATGCAGACTAAGGTTTGACAGCACTCCAACTATTACATTTCCTGACTGCCAGGTACATGGAGTGGATTAAGTCATTGCTTGCTCAGCTTATTCAGCTTCCTCTGGTGTTTGTGCCTTAAAGCTGCATCTGTTGTTGGAGAATTTTTTTTTTTTTTTTATCTCTGGCAGAATGACTAGCAGTTTTTGGCTTTTTCTTTAATTAGTGTGTACGTCAGAAGCATGAAGTCCTGCTGCAAAGGTGTGTAAATATATATATATACTGTATATATATATATATATATATATATATATATATATATATATATATATATATATATATATATATATATATATATATATATATATATATATATATCTTGAGTAAGGGTGCTATATTTTCCCCCTTTGCAACTATACAGACTCCTATAAGAATTACCATGGTTGCGTCCGAAATTCCATACATGGCATTTATTAGGCTAAAAGGTCCAAACCTTAGTATGAAACCAATAGTACGAGAATTACATACTATTTTCGGTGAAATATTACAGTATGCAAACACTGGTAAAATATGTTGGCTTAAATATCCAACAATGCAATGCCTTAGTGACAACAACGTTCATAACCGACACACTGCTGGCCATTCTTCTGTAATTGCCATTTGTGACCACAGTGGCCTCTCTCTCTTTGCCAGACCCTCCTCCACAGCGCGCTGGAGGAGAGTCTGGCTACTCCACATAGCATTCGGGGATGGGAGGAAAACGTGCTCTGGTTTATTGGCATTTCTTTAAACCAATCACAATCCTCTTGGGCGGTGCTAAGCCCCGGAGAAAAGCTGCGGTGCCGCTGCAAAATAGGCTCGGAAGGAACTTGTTTTGGTGGAACATGTGTACGTTCAAAGGTTGTTTTAGTCATGCAACAGAAAACTCAGATTGGACAGATAGTTAACCATAGTCCTCATAAATCAACCAGAGTTTAAAATGCCAACACAAAGAAAGCCCAAGGTAACAGATATCCAGCCTAAATGAGTGAAATCCAGCGGACTTTCTGGTGGCAGAGCAATCCCGGAAGTGGAATTTCAAGGATATAGACTACTGTTTTGGAAAAGTTTTATAGTCTCACTTTTAGCATTACATTCTGTGCTTTGTGGCATTAGCATGCTGTGTACATGTCCATAAGTAAATAAACATTGAATCTAATAAATTCTGAATAAATGTTTTTCCCGTGTATGTTGCAGGGTCCAACTTACCCCAGTATCCAGTGGCAGGTCCGTTTGCCCAGCTGATCTATAAGAATATCAATGTCCCAGTCTATACCACACTGAAAGGGGTGAGTGAATTTTTTTAATTTTTTTTTTATTATTATTATTAAATGTTTACAGTGCGGCTGGATCTGTGCTTTACTTTTGATGCAGCGTGTCAGCTAGTTTGTGTTTTAAAACATCAGACTTGTATCCATCTGTACTGAAATTTCACGAGGTGGTGTTTTACTTTACAGTACTCTCTGAATTGTTTGTTTCAGAAAGCCACTCAGATCAGCAGCGTCCCTCTGCCCGATGATGACTCTGGGTCTGAGGACGACAGCAGCTCTCTGGCCAGTTTACGGACCTCCATCCTGAGCCCGGACAGAAAGAGCAGCGTCCCGGGGAGCCCACGTGCCGTCAAGAGAGGTGAGGATTGCACATTACAGATTACAAAATGTCCTCATCTCAACTAGGAAAGACTGCCTTGTCTTAATATTGTTGACAATGTAAGTTTTAGATAATCCATGAATTTTGGATCCAGTGTTTTATCAGCCTAAAGTTAGGAATCCTCTCTGGCCTTTTTTCGACTCAATACGGAGCAAGTACTTCTTCAGTTTATCAAAAACATAAACATAACTTAAGATGTACAGCAACAAATCCAGAGAAATCCAGCATGGAATAGGGAGCAGTTTGTCTGCTGACCAGAAGGGTATGCAGTTGCGAGAAGCTGCATTGTAAGGACGGAAAGTACCAAGATACATTTGAAATCATTAACTGAAGTAGATGATGCAGCTTAAGGGAAAGTAAACTACAGCAGTCAGTGGCTACAGATAGTATTCACCACTTGAACTCAATGCAAAATAACTGATGGGATGCATTGAGCATAACGTACTGATGATATCTAATAGTGATCTAAGAGTCTGGATTTTCCCTTTAAGAGTCTTCTGTCTTAAATTCTGTTGCTTGCTTGCACGATATGTATAATTTATTTTCTGTGTTTTTCTCTCTTCAACCACTTCTAATATATCTGTTTTACTTACCGTACCTTATGTATTTACCATCTCTTGTTTTCCTAGGGGTGTCCATGTCCTCCATCAGCTCAGAGAGTGATTATGCCATTCCTCCCGATGCCTACTCCCTGGACAGTGACTACTCCGAACCGGAACATAAAGTCCAGCGAACCTCCTCCTATTCCTGTGAGAGCACTGGGCCTGTGAGTGGAGTCCTGCATTTCAATCATTGACTTCTATGATAAGTCAACTCAACAGTATGAGCAGTCAGTTGTGTTTGAATACCTCCTGTGCTGTTTGTGTCTGTAGGAGATGCTGGAGAAGTCTGGGTACCTGCTGAAGATGGGCAGTCAGGTGAAAGCCTGGAAACGTCGCTGGTTCATCCTGAGGAATGGAGAGATCCTCTACTATAAATCTCCTGTGAGTGTGAGCCTGCCTGCTTCCTTCCTTCTAAGGTTTTGGTGTCTGCACATAAAAACATTGCAAAAATATTTCAAAATGTTGTGCATTTGCGTGCAAGATGGCTGCAGTTGAAGGCACGAGCACACTCTCAACACTATCACAGCAGTTTTGTCAGTGTAGATTTAAAAAAAACCGTTTGTGATTGAATTTATATTCATAATGTTTGACAGAAATGAACATTCTTGTGTGTGTATGTGTGTGTTTTTTGGTGTGTGTATTCAGAGTGACGTGATCAGGAAACCTCAGGGTCAGATTGAACTGAACACGTCCTGCTGTATAGTACGTGGAGAAGGAGCGCAGACATTTCAAGTAAGTGGAAAACATTTCCAACAGTGCTTAACTTTGTGTAAGAATAATCCAAGACAAGGAAAGTATGATTTATGCTGCACACTATGGCTACTTTCTTTTACAGGCTATGCAAAGAATTGAAATGGTGGTTAAATGTTTTGTTACAATTGGAAAGACTGTGGCATGAAAGAAAAACAGAAAAAACTTAAACAGTTGTTAGAGGACACATGCGACTACACACACACACACACACACACACACACACACACACACACACACACTCTTATTATAACACTGCATCACAGTTAGGGTTGGGTACCGAAACGCGGTGCCAACGTAAACGGTAGTAACGAGACCGAATAAGAACGAAAATTTCAGTACCTTATTTCGGTGCCTGACTTTACACTACACTCGACAGCAGGTAGCGTTAGCCTACCTTTAGCTAGCAGCTGGATTAAACACAGTTAAAATGCTGACAGGTAACGTTAAACAGCGTAAAGTGTGACTGTATTTCAACAGCGGGACGCAGCAGTCTGCTCTGCAGCGCAGCAGCTGCCGACGTTCACTGAAACTGGTAACCTACAGCCTCGCGGTGCATTCAAAGTTATTGTAAAATACCCTTTTCCCATCTGGTTGTTGTTTTTGTCGTTCAACAGCAATTTACTGGTGAAATAAGTTATTGTTTATTATAACTTATAGTTATTACATTATTATTAAATCATTTAATTTTGACCATATGGCCTTAGTAATAAACAATGTGTTCTTAAATGTCACCGACTGTTGTTTAGTAGGCCTATCCTTCTTGTTTCTTCTTCTTTTTAAACTTTCTTAAAAAGTATTGGTTTAGGCACCGGCACTGTTTTAAAAGTACCGATTTAGCACCGGTATCGGAAAAAACCCAAAGGATACCCAACCCTAATCACAGTAGAGCTTTACTGCTGCATACCAGAGAAGCCGCTTAAAATGGCATCAGGTATAGCATTGGCCTGAAATGTTCCGCTGGCTCTTCTCGAAGCTGATTCTGATCTCCTCTGACACGGTGATGCTATCTCAGTCCGGCTTGGCTTTGCATTTTTCCCATGCTTCTCCCTTTACGTCTAATCAGTTGATTACAGAGAAGAAGACCTTCTATCTGACCGCCGACTCACCCAACATCTTGGAGGAGTGGATCAGGGTTCTGCAGAACATACTCAAAGTCCAGGCCAGCAGCCCCGTTACCGTGGAGACCACCGCCAAGCCCACCGTGAGGGGTTGGCTTACAAAGGTCAGGAGACAGAAGTCTCGGTATATCAGTTAAAGAACTTTAGCTTTCTTGCCGAGCATTATGATGATAAATTAAATACCTCCCATGTCTGTACACTGAATATGAAGCTACTGCGACGAGACAATTAGCTTAGCTTAGCATTATGACTGGAACGGCTAGCAAAGTATTATTATGGTTTTAATCGTCTCATCTATTTCTCAGCAAGAACTTATTTCTGTTTAATATTAAATATTCATGAAAGTTGAAACCAAACCTCTTAGTTATTATTCAATAGGAATAGAATGCTCAAACATCTTTTGTTTATTGTAATTGATTAGCAAATAATCCGACCATTGTTTTTACTGTTAATTGGTTAATCGTTTGGTTTATAAAATATCGGAAAATGGTGAATGATTGCCCAAACAATTTCCCAGAATGCAATTTGACATCTTACAATAAAATGACTTATTTTGTCCGACCAACAGTTGAAAACAAACAAGATATTCAGTTTACTATCTTAGAAAACTAAGAAAAATGTGCAAATGTTCAATTTATTTGAGGAGCTGGAATCACGTCTGTAACCCGTATGTTTTGGACACTCGGGTGAAGAGAGGGGCGGAGCTGTCAACTGATCACCATCTGGTGGTGAGTTGGGTCAGGGGGTGGGGGAAGACTCTGGACAGACCTGGTAAGCCCAAACGGGTGGTGCGGGTAAATTGGGAACGTCTGGAGGAAGCTCCTGTCCGACAGACCTTCAACTCACACCTCCGGCGGAGCTTTTCGTGCATCCCTGTGGAGGCTGGGGGCATTGAACCTGAGTGGACATTGTTCAAAGTTTCCATTGCTGAAGCTGCGGCAGGGAGCTGTGGTCTTAGGGTCTTAGGTGCCTCAAGGGGCGGTAACCCTCGAACACCGTGGTGGACACCGGTGGTCAGGGAAGCTGTCCGACTGAAGAAGGAGTCCTTCCGGGATATGTTATCCCAGAGGACTCCGGAGGCAGTTGCAAGGTACCGAATGGCCCGAAGGACTGCAGCCTCTGCCGTGAAAGAGGCAAAGCAGCGGGTGTGGGAGAAGTTCGGAGAAGACATGGAGAAGGACTTTCGGTCGGCACCAAGGCGCTTCTGGAAAACCGTCCGCCACCTCAGAAGGGGGAAGCGGGGAACCATCCAAGCTGTGTACAGTAAGGATAGGACGTTGTTGAGCTCAACTGAGGAGGTAATAGGGCGGTGGAAGGAGCACTTTGAGGAACTCCTAAATCCAGCTGATGCGCCCTCTTTGTTAGAGGCAGAGCTGGAGGATGACGGGGGATTGTCGTCAATTTCCCTGGTGGAGGTCACTGAGGTAGTCAAACAACTCCACAGTGGCAAAGCCCCAGGGATTGATGAGATCCGTCCAGAAATGCTGAAAGCTCTGGGTGTGGAGGGGCTGTCTTGGTTGACACGCCTACTCAACATTGCGTGGAAGTCTGGGACAGTGCCAAAGGAGTGGCAGACCGGGGTGGTGGTTCCCCTCTTCAAAAAGGGGGACCAGAGGGTGTGTACCAATTACAGGGGTATCACACTTCTCAGCCTCCCTGGTAAAGTCTACTCCAAGGTGCTGGAAAGGAGGGTTCGGCCGATAGTCGAACCTCAGGTTGAAGAGGAACAATGCGGATTCCGTCCTGGTCGTGGAACAACGGATCAGCTCTTTACTCTAGCAAGGATCCTGGAGGGAGCCTGGGAGTATGCCCATCCAGTCTACATGTGTTTTGTGGATCTGGAGAAGGCATATGACCGGGTCCCCCGGGAGACTTTGTGGGAGGTGCTGCGGGAGTATGGGGTGAGGGGGTCCCTTCTCAGGGCCATCCAATCTCTGTATGACCAAAGCGAGAGTTGTGTCCGGGTTCTCGGCAGTAAGTCGGACACGTTCCAGGTGAGGGTTGGCCTCCGCCAGGGCTGCGCTTTGTCACCAATCCTGTTCGTAGTATTTATGGACAGGATATCGAGGCGTAGTCGTGGTAGGGAGGGGTTGCAGTTCGGTGGGCTCGGGATCTCATCGCTGCTCTTTGCAGATGATGTGGTCCTGATGGCATCATCGGCCTGTGACCTTCAGCACTCACTGGATCGGTTTGCAGCCGAGTGTGAAGCGGCTGGGATGAGGATCAGCACCTCTAAATCTGAGGCCATGGTTCTCAGCAGGAAACCGATGGAGTGCCTTCTCCAGGTAGGGAATGAGTCCTTACCCCAAGTGAAGGAGTTTAAGTACCTTGGGGTCTTGTTCGCGAGTGAGGGGACAATGGAGCGGGAGATTGGTCGGAGAATCGGCGCAGCGTGGGCGGTATTACATTCAGTTTATCGCACCGTTGTGACGAAAAGAGAGCTGAGCCGGAAGGCAAAGCTCTCGATCTACCGGTCAGTTTTCGTTCCTACCCTCACCTATGGTCATGAAGGTTGGGTCATGACCGAAAGAACGAGATCCAGGGTACAAGCGGCCGAAATGGGTTTCCTCAGGAGGGTGGCTGGCGTCTCCCTTAGAGATAGGGTGAGAAGCTCAGTCATCCGTGAGGAGCTCGGAGTAGAGCCGCTGCTCCTTCACGTCGAAAGGAGCCAGTTGAGGTGGTTCGGGCATCTGGTAAGGATGCCCCCTGGGCGCCTCCCTAGGGAGGTGTTCCAGGCACGTCCAGCTGGGAGGAGGCCTCGGGGAAGACCCAGGACTAGGTGGAGGGATTACATCTCCAACCTGGCCTGGGAACGCCTCGGGATCCCCCAGTCAGAGCTGGTTAATGTGGCTCGGGAAAGGGAAGTTTGGGGTCCCCTGCTGGAGCTGCTCCCCCCGCGACCCGACCACGGATAAGCGGACGACGATGGATGGATGGATGGAGCTGGAACCAGTACATTTTTTTTGCTTGAAAAATGACTTAAACAATTACTAAATTATCAGTATTATTATTTCTGCCAATTGACTTAATTGATTAATTTCTCAGCTCAAGGTTCTTTACCATCTGGAATCACACAAAATGAGACTTACTAAAATCATGTAGAAATAATACAACTTTTTGTGTGCATCTGTGTATTTACTGAAATAATGTAGTTCATTTTATCAGGTTTTAAACTGGTATGTCATTCTAGGTGAAGAATTCTTACTTCCCTTCCCTATTTCCATAGCATAGCTCCAGAAGGTATGGATTAACCAGGCTTTCACCCTGAGAGGATGGCAAACATAACTGATTTTCAGGCTTAACGTCCTCTTTCAGACAGATATAGAACAGGTATAGAAGTGGGGAAGGTTTGACGGATCACTTGAAGCAGATTCTTGAAAACCTCCTTCACGTTGGGACACGGCTATAAGGCCCGAGCTGCTGGAATGCTTGAGATCTCCTTCCCTTTCACCCTCCTCTTTTCCCGGCCTTTCTAATGCCTGTCTCTTCGTAAGGTTAAGACACTTCAACATCTGACGGGTGTCAGTGATGGGTCTCTGACAGATGACTGACAGCCCGCGTCCTCTCACCAACCCCCAATTCCCTTCCTGAGAGTCGTCTTTGATCTGCTGGTTATGACGTGATCTCAGTCCAGACAGGGGCTGTTCTGCCTCTCAGCGCAGTTAACCCCAGTGACCCCCCTTTTTGAGCGATGCACAGCTGGCTTTGTGTCAACGGGATCCTCCCGTGACATCATCGCTCCGTTCAATCTCTGTGAAAGAAGTCGCTGAAAGTGATGTGTTATTATAAGCAGCAGCAGCAGTAGCGGCATTCCTGGTTAAAATGAAGCTGAAAGCAGCATCGGAATCAGAGCGTGGATAGACTGTTTACATTTGGCAGACGTCACTCAGTCGTCACTCTGCTTTCGGAAACAAAACAAATCTTAAATAATGATTAGCACACTTACCCGCACACTCCTGGGACATCTTGCTGTCAGATGTAGATGTAATCCCCTGACTAACATTTGTCAAGCTTTTACTCTTCTTTGATCTGAGATTCAAAGATCACAAAAATGTTTAGTCTTATATTTACTACTGTTTTGAAAAACAGCCAGACAGTCTTGGGACTTGTCCTGATAATTCTCTTATACATTCTGTGCCATTGTCTTCTCGTTTCAGGTCAAACATGGACACTCTAAGCTGGTGTGGTGTTCTATGGTTGGGAAGGTCTTCTACTACTATCGTAATCAGGAAGACAAGGTTGACAAAACTCCCTTCTCCTAACATGCCTCCGCCTGCTTTTGTTAGTGATCATTGCAAATACATGCTCCTTAGCGGTTGTCTTCTGTACAGACTAGGGCTGAACGATTTGGGGAAAGAAATCTAATTGCGATATTTCTGCCAGATATTGCGATTACTTTTTGATTTGCGACTTTTTAAAGCTACATATTGCACTTTCTGCGATCATGTTAAATAAAGTAACAAATAAATGAAAGGTCCACTAAAAATAGGACATTTCTTTAAACAATTTGTGAAACGTAACATTGTTCCAGCATTTACCTTGAAAAAAAAACGTAAAAAAAACAGTAAATATAATAATAAAAAGAGGAATAAAAAAAATGTTACACCAAACATTCAACTAAATAATTCGCATTTGATAAATCGCGGTCTTCACGATTAACTAATCGCATTCTTTCAAATCGCGATTTCGATTTGGAAACGATTAAACTTTCAGCCCTGGTACAGACTAATAGGTTTTTGACAAATAAAGTGTTGCTTAGACAAGAAAAGAAGGTGTAATGATGTCAATTTAGTTTGTTTCTTTAATTGAACACACTTCAATCTGTTTGTGTGATACCAGTTACCACCATCTTTTGTTTTGATTCCCTGTTTACTGATTTACTCCTTCTGTCTCAGTTGCCTCTGGGTCAGCTGCAGATGCGGGAGGCCTCGGTACAGGAAGTGGATCGCTCCTGTGATTCGGACGAGGACTATGAGGCAGGCAGTCGAGGTTTCCTCTCCTCCCACTACACCTTAGTGGTCCAACCAAGAGACCAGAGTCCTACATACCTGCTCATCGGCACCAAGCAGGAGAAGGTACTGGCAATTTAGCCGTAGGACGAGACTCAAACAACATTTAGTCCATTTATTTCTCTTTGCACATGAATGCTTTTTTTTGTACACAGGATACATGGCTGTATCACTTGACTGTGGCAGCTGGCAGCTGTGCAAGCTTCAAAGTGGGCACAGAGTACGAGCAGCTCATTGGTAAACTCCTTGATGCAGAGGGAGACCCAGGTGAGAAGATCCCTGTTCTACAGCAAAGAAGTGTCATTAGTGACTGCAGTGTTGTCTGTGTAACCGGTTTATCAGAAGATTTGACTTCAAATATATACTTTGTGCACTTTCCTAAACTGTTTTCAGTGTTGAGCATTACAAAGAAGAGAGATGTTTTTAATTGAATATGCTACTTTACGCTCCCATGTAAATTAGAAGCAACTAGTTACATTTCAAGGTTACACATCTTTGTCCAAAAAATCCACGGCAACACAATAAAGCAGCGATGTAGCCAGCCTTTTAGAAAATACTGAGTTCATGAGTACAAATTCCCACAATGCAACCAACAGCCCTCTAAGTTAGTCTCCTCAACTCTACTTTCTGTACATTTTATTTCCCAACATGAAGTTCTAAATGTTGTTTGAAAGCCTTTACATAACTGCCAGGAATAAAGTTTTAGTGAAGAAATGAGCCCTTTTATATGGCTACGTATCAGCCAAAATGTGCCTGCTGCATTGAGAAGAAGTATTGAAAGTATTTTTGATCTCATTTGAATGAATTGAATTTGAAACCTTTTAAACGTTATACTGTATTTCATTGAGGAACAACTTTTTTATTTAACCCTGATGCATTTAGCAGTCTGATAGTTTTGTTAAATGAGAAATAAAAAGATCAAAAGGTATTGTATATGCACCGATAACAATCAATACCCGACCATAGTTGATTAAGTTAATGTGTTGGCCTAAAAGTAGTCAAGTTTAAGTATATAAAACCCACAAATTCACACAAACAATACCTTATAACATGACCTCTGTGTCACACACAAACATTTCAAAAAGTAATTCATAACTGTTGTTACAAAGTACAAGAACTAAAGCATTTGATCAGATTGTTACCACTGCATATTCTTTGTTGACAACACTGCAGATATATTTGTAACACTCACAGTAGATGCATAGTTGATTAAAAGGGCTTAAAGTTGCAAAGTCTCTCTATAAGTGGATACAAATTTACTCAGTAGCATGCTACATGTTATTTTGATCCGCAATGTCTGACAGCCCTAATCCACAGAGCAGACTGTGTTTACGACAGAATTCTTGTCAGCTGTTGAGTCATTACGGCTTTGAAACTCAATCTTGTTTCTCTGTGCGTGCATGTGTGTGTGTGTGTGTGTGTGTGTTTTCCCAGAATCTGCCTTGTGGAAGAGCGAGGCCTTGAGCTTCTGTAAGGAGGGTCTGCGCTCGCCTCTCACCACTCTGCCCTCTGAAGCTCTGCAGACAGAAGCTCTCAAGCTTTTCAAGGTATGTCCCTCCACCTCTCACCCCTCTCTATGCCTCTCTTGTTCTATTCCACTTCCTTTCCTCCTCTTCCTTTCATCCCTTTCTCTGTATCCCGCTTGCCTTTTCTGCCCGCGACGGTCTGTTCAAGGCATCATCCATCCTACTCCAGTTTAACCCCCACATTATCCCCTCCTACTCCTGGATTCGCTCCGTGGCCCTCTTTCTTTCTTCCCTCCTGTCTCTAAACCAGATCAAAGGCTCAAGGAAGAGGGCCCCAGCTCATTAAAAGTGTGGAAGAGAGAAAATGGCCTTGATTATCTGCTCTGATTGAGGCTAACCGTTCTTCTGGTTTACAGCCAGTGTGAAAGGCGCCCCTTTAAAGACGAGACATGGGAGGTCAGGGCATTCAGAGTGGCAGCAATGGATATGGAAGCCACAGGATGGGGGAGGAGAAATGGGATCACAGCAGAACAGGGGACCTTGTAGGAAGATGGCAGATCCTTTTCCTCTTTTTTCAACTCCTTAGCCCTCAGTGCGCCCACCCAGAAGCCCCCTCCCTGCTCCACTACAGTCGCTACACTACGGGACTGAAAGATGAATGGATCGGCTCTCTCTTTGACCAGCCAGCCTCGAAAGAACAGTCCCAAACACACACAAAGAAACAGAATGAATGGAAGTGACACACTTTTCAAGCCTACGCTCTACTTCATGCCTTTGAAGTATTAGTGAATGTGACTGATGAACACTGTTAAATTGGTTCTTTTGTCTTCAACTGTCCCAGCGGACGAGAACAAAGGTTACTTAAAAAAGACATACACATTAACTGAACACATGCCATGTAGTTAGGTTGTTTTTTCAATTTCCACCGACCTGAATATTATTATCACCTGAATTTCTATTACTTTTCCTCTTTTATGATGCATGGAAATGTGTAGTATCTGGTGTGTGTTTGTCTCCACCTGCTGGTAATGCAGTGGACTCAAGTGTCAGATTTTAAAATGTTAAGAAGTCCTTCCTTCTCTGCAGTCCTGTCAGCTCTTCATCAACGTGCTGGTTGAGTCTCCGTCTGTTGACTACCACACCTCGCTGGCCCAGAATGCTTTGCAAGTGTGCCTGACCCACCCGGAGCTGCAGAATGAAGTGTACTGTCAGCTTATCAAGCAGACCAACCGCCGGACACCACACAACTACTCCCTCACGCAGGTCAGCCTGGTGCACACTGAAGAGAAAACAGATGCATGCGAAGCGCAAAGTGATCAAACAGAAAGCCGAAAAAGTGGATACATGTGTTTTAGTTTTTTAAAATGTATGCATAAACAAGATCCTGTAAAGTCAAGTTTTGTTCTCTTTTTTTTTAACCACCTCTTCCTGCAGTGCTGGCAGCTGTTGTCTCTGTGCGTGGCTCTGTTCCTTCCTCAACAACATTTCCTTTGGTACCTGAGACAGTACCTGCAACGCAATGCTGACCCAAGGTGAGGTGCCTAAAGCCTGCAGCTGACCTTAAAGTATGGCCTCCTAAGTAACTAAAACCAATTCTGAGGCATTAGTGCATTTTTTTACATCACTACTAGGGCTGCACAATTATTATAATTACATTATTTATCGAAATCGCAATATGGACTAGTGCACTATGCAAATCGCATGGGAGGGCACAATATTTGTCAAAGGCAAAATATGTGTCAAACCATTCTGAAATAAGTATTGTGGTGCTGCAGAGACGTTCCAAGCCTACGAATCTGTCCAACAGACACTATAATCATTTTGATGAATATTTTCAATGAAAATGCGACTGATACAAAAATGATCATTCCCTCCATGATCATCGCGAATGATATCGCAATATCAGTCAAAATAATCTCAATTCGATCTTTTCCTCATATCGGACCTCTGTCCCTTTTTCACCCACACAGGAGTGAGGTGGGGAAGTATGCAGTGTACTGCCAGAGGTCTGTGGAGCGAACACTGCAGAATGGAGAGCGGGAGGCCAAACCTTCACGTATGGAGATCGTCTCCATCCTGCTGAGAAACCCTTACCACCATTCACTGCCATTCAGCATCCCAGTCCACTTCATGAACAACACCTACCAGGTAACAAAAAAGTACATCACACTGCCACTGTCTTGACTGTCATGTACCTTTAGCAGCAGATGTTCCTTAAGGAGGAGCAGTTTTTATGTATTTTGGTCCAGTTCTACACATTCCAATCTGCGCTGCGTATAAGGAAGGAAAGTAACAACATCACTTCAAACATGCAGAGTAAAGAGAGATGAGTTCATGTTGTCACCTACAGGCAAATAAAGTAACAGCTGTTTCAAAATGTAATGTCACATGCAGGGCGAGAGTGTCCCAAAACAGAGACAAAATCATTTGAACCTGGCTACGCTTTTGCCACAATGCAATGTAACATCATCTTCGCCAATGAAATACGTGCAAGCAGCCATTCGTGGAAGATTACTTTTTAACGTGAATGCTGTATTTCTAGTGTTTCTCTTGAGATCGTCCCAACAGACAATAAAATCACTGACATCCAGAGTTGTAAAATCCCGTCTCATGTTTTTGGCGCGAATAGGCCATCAAACTCATGGATCTATTACTCATACTGCACTTCCTGGATCATATTTTATCATCTCACTGGCATCTGAAACAACACAACTCTTTCTTTTTTTCTAATGCAGGGCTGTTTTTTTTTGTCTTAACTCCCTCTTACAGCTGCAGCAAACAGTTCATCTGCAGTTCTAATCTGCTGCTGGTGTTACTTTTCTTGCTAATTGGTGGCGCAGTTTGGACTGGAAATGCAGGATGATATCGGCTGGGACTGGTTTCCGGTCATCACTGAGGTGTGCCCTTTGTTTTCTTATGTAGGTGGTGGGTTTCGACGGCTCCACCACAGTGGAAGAGTTCCTCAGTACGCTGAACCAGAGGATCGGCGTGAGGAAGCCTCAGCTGTCTGGGTTTGCCCTTTTCACCGATGATCCATCTGGCAAAGACCTGGAGCACTGCCTGCAGCCATCTGCCAAGGTAAGAGTGTGGGTCACTGAACAGAAGGGGATGTAAGAAACCCTCTACACACCACTAAGGCTTTTGTAGTGCATTTATTCAAATAATTTGTCTCGTGTTACTTAATATTTTGGGAGGATCAGCAGTGGCTAGTTAAAGACTATTTTGACAAATTAAGGCTGTTTTTTTTAAATGTAGTCACGTGCCAGCATACCAAAGCCTGTACTCTGTAATTTCATTCCGCTAAATCATGATAAAATAGTTTTTTCCCACTCAATTTTCAATGTGGTTACTGAAACTGCTCCATTATGTTTAAACCAGCCCGCCAAAGACAGTGAATAGACTAGATTTATAACTCTGTCTGGCTCGTACAGTATACAGTACATTTGATGGATGTCTTTCTCTGTAGCTATAGTCTCACTTTGCCAGACCTTCCTCCACAGCACTGCGGAGGAGGGTCTGGCTAGTCCACACAGCATTCTGGGATGGGAGAAAAAGGCTCGGTGTCGCTTTTGGTGGTGTTTTAGTCGTGCAACAGAAAACTCAGGTTGGACAGATAGTCTAGCTAGCTGTCTGGATTTACCCTGCAGAGATCTGAGGAGCAGTTAACCATAGTACTCAGAAATCCAGGAGTTTAAAATTCCAACACAAAGAAAGCGGAAGGCACCGGACATCCGGCTGTAAAGAGTGAAATCCGGCGGAATTTCCAGCGGCAACGTAGCAATCCCGGATGTGATACGTCGTGGATATAGACAACTGTAGCTATAGCTGCTGCTACCTGCTGACAGAACCAGAAATAAGGTAAAAGCTTCCATATGTCTGACTGGAGACTGCCTTGTATCCCTTTTTTGCCAGATCTGTGATGTCATTTCCAAGTGGGAGCAGGCCCTAAAAGAGCTCCATCCTGGGAAAAATGAGGGGACACGGATTGTGCGTCTAACATACAAAAGCAGGTAGGATTTCTATTGTCACACTGGGCTTTGTAAAAAACACACATTACCTCAGCATCTTTTATTATGTGGTCACACAAATTTGTCTAAAGAAAAGGCCTTTTAAAACAAAACAGATCACACAATAAAAGACGGTGATGTGATATGTGTTCTGCCTTCTTACGTTTCTAAGGAACTTTAGGTGTCAGGGTTAGATTTCCTACATCTTGGAAATGAAGTGAAGTGTTCATAATTCCAACCTCTAACAGAAAAAACAAGTTTCATTAAAACTCTTTCTTCATGTGTGCATGCACAGGTTGTGTATCAGATCTCAGGCGAAAGGAGAGACGGAGCGAGAGCGCCTCCTGCTGGCGTACCAGGTCAATAATGAAGTTCAGCAAGGCCACTTCCCTGTGAACAAAGAGCTGGCTCTCGAGGTGGCTGCCCTCATGGCACAGGTCTGTAAAGATGATGTCAACTTATAGGACTAACAAGACTTGTATTTTAATAAAAATAAGAATTTCTGTGTTTTAAAGCTATCTTTCTCTATGTAACCCTCTCTCTACTTTCATCTTTCTTCTTCCAGGTTGAACATGGTGACTTGGAGAGACCAGCTGCCTCCTCTCCTACCGGCTCTCCTCAGCCTAAATCTCAGCTGATTCTCCTGCAGGCTTTAGAGCGCTTCTACCCCAAACGCTACAAACAGGACTGCAACTCAGAGCAGCTCAGGTTAAACAAACACTGCTGTTATAGAAATAAATACTCCACGTTTGCTTTTATCTAGAACCTAATAACCTAATAACCTAATGTCCTCATACATGTTTAATGTATTATGCAATATCCTCTTGCAACAAAAACACAAACACTGTGTTAATTGATCAGACACAAATACTACGTGTTGTTCTCTTTTGCTACAACTTTAACCAATGGTCCTTTTCTCCTTTCAGAGATCTTACTGAGCGTCTGGCCACTAAGTGGTCTATGCTACGTGGGTGCAGTGCACCCGAGTGTGTGAGAATATACCTAACTGTGGCTCGCAAATGGCCCCTGTTTGGAGCCAAACTCTTTAGTGCCAAGGTAAGAAAAAACGGTCCACTCTCTTTGTTTTGTGTGTAATGTCACACATTGCCAGACCTATCTCCACAGTGCTGGCTGGTTGTTTGCCTTTCTTTAAACCAATCACAATCGTCCTGTGCGGCCCTAAGCTCTGGTCGCAAAGGCGGTGGATCTGTAAAATGGTCTCGGGTAGGAACTTGTTTTGGTGGAACATCTGCACCCCGCTAAAGAAAACGCCACATACAATATTAAATGATGTTAACTGTTCACACAATACAGTAATGTGAGCTATTTAAATTAGATGGGTACATGGTTAAACGCCCAGTCGATCCCAAAACGTCCCAGTTAGAGATTAAACGCTGTAAACATATTCTTTGTAAATCTTTACAATCATTCCCTGAAAGCACCAAGCAGGCCTGCCTTGTTGTCCAAATTTTCTTCAAAACTTGTTATTTTCAGCGTGTAGCTTGCTAGCTCAGAGGTTGTTGTTAATGTTTGCCGAAGCGACCAGAGTTTAAAACGGCAACACAAAGACAGCGGAAGGTGAGGGACATCCGGCAGAACTTCTGGCGATGCCGGAACTAACTGGTAAATGAACCGTCGTCAATCCGGACTATACTCTGTATAACGTAACGTAGGCTCTCTGTTATATTCATCATATTCAAACCCTAACATCAACATCATCAAGCTTTCAAGCATAGGTTGGACCAGTTTGAGACCAGGAAGAAGAGCCAGAGAGGAAGCTAATAATGTTTACTAGGATGGATTATCTGTAACATGACCTCTCTTTGTTTACCCTGTCCACAGCCAGTCCCGCCCTCTCCTGTTGAGCAGAGCCAGGTGTGGCTGGCAGTCAATGAAGATGGATTGTGCGTGCTGGACTATACAATGGTGAGATTCA
The DNA here is from genome assembly GCA_023631565.1 of Gymnocephalus cernua. Classification (NCBI taxonomy): domain Eukaryota; kingdom Metazoa; phylum Chordata; class Actinopteri; order Perciformes; family Percidae; genus Gymnocephalus; species Gymnocephalus cernua. The sequence goes on from CM042444.1 coordinate 17,954,589, forward strand.
AACAAATACTTCCATCAACAGTATCTCTTGTTACATAAAATGTGGAAGAAGAGAATAACATTTTAGAATTGACATTTACTTCAGTTTATAGCTCAAAAAGTGAGATTCCGCTTTACAACTGCAGTGCTCCGCTGGCGGGGCCACAACTGCAGCGCCTTGTCGACCCACTGGTCTGGAATGGTTTTTATTCTGTGGTGTTTCAAACACCAGAAATCCACAGGAAAAACAGCCAGCCTCCGATTTAACATTCTTGACCCTGACAGACCCCGTTCCAACATGTAAACGATGTTAGCTTGAGCTCTGTAATTATCAGCAGCCCATGTAGATCCATTTCGTTCTCGGTCTGGCTGGCAGCGTTGCTCATGCCCTTTCATGAAAGTCGGGAGAGAAAAAAACTAAGTGAAAATCACTAGAAGTCGCTGGACATTATGTCATGCTTCTTCACACTCAATTTGCTCTTAAAAAAAGCAGAAACCAAAACAATTTCCCAAGAGAATTCCACACTCTATTTTGGGATCAGCAATAAAATCTGAACATGCTTCCCTGTTTATATCCGTTTGACTGCACATTTCACACTGGCAATGCTTTCATTTTTCAGCACACGCTGGTCACATACTCCTACCAGTCTGTGATTACCTTCGGTGGTTGTCGTGACGATTTCATGGTGGTCACGAGCCAGCAGAGGGAGCCTGGAGTCGCGAAGAAGAGCGCGGAGAAGCTGGTCTTTGTGATGGCTAAACCAAAGGTAAGTGTCATGTCTGCAAACATGTTCAGTCTGACTGATTGACAAGTTTCCACTTTGCCTCTACATGTAAGGTTTTCACTTCACATGTTGTTAGATGATCTAAAGCAGGATTCCCAACTAGGGATACATGTACGTGGAAATATCACAATTTGACTAGAAAATAAAATCCCATGTTGAGTCAACTGTAACCTAAACAGGACATGTTGCAATCGAGAGTGTGTGAGAATTAGTTTGCAATCAAGCAGAGAAGTCTGAACCGTTAGATATAGCTAAAAGTGACAGATAAAGAGTTGAAATAGTTAGCTAAAAGTGACAGATAAAGAGTTGAAATAGTTAGCTAAAAGTGACAGATAGAGTTGAAATAGTTAGCTAAAAGTGACAGATAAAGAGTTGAAATAGTTAGCTAAAAGTGACAGATAGAGTTGAAATAGTTAGCTAAAAGTGACAGATAAAGAGTTGAAATAGTTAGCTAAAAGTGACAGATAAAGGGTTGAAATAGTTAGCTAAAAGTGACAGATAAAGAGTTGAAATAGTTAGCTAAAAGTGACAGATAAAGGGTTGAAATAGTTAGCTAAAAGTGACAGATAAAGAGTTGAAATAGTTAGCTAAAAGTGACAGATAAAGGGTTGAAATAGTTAGCTAAAAGTGACAGATAAAGAGTTGAAATAGCTAAAAGTGACAGATAAAGAGTTGAAATAGCAAAACGTGACAGATAAAGAGTTGAAATAGTTAGCTAAAAGTGACAGATAAAGGGTTGAAATAGTTAGCTAAAAGTGACAGATAAAGAGTTGAAATAGTTAGCTAAAAGTGACAGAGTTGAAATAGTTAGCTAAAAGTGACAGATAAAGAGTTGAAATAGTTAGCTAAAAGTGACAGATAAAGGGTTGAAATAGTTAGCTAAAAGTGACAGATAAAGGGTTGAAATAGTTAGCTAAAAGTGACAGATAGAGTTGAAATAGTTAGCTAAAAGTGACAGATAAAGGGTTGAAATAGTTAGCTAAAAGTGACAGATAAAGGGTTGAAATAGTTAGCTAAAAGTGACAGATAAAGGGTTGAAATAGTTAGCTAAAAGTGACAGATAAAGGGTTGAAATAGTTAGCTAAAAGTGACAGATAAAGAGTTGAAATAGCTAAAAGTGACAGATAAAGAGTTGAAATAGCAAAACGTGACAGATAAAGAGTTGAAATAGTTAGCTAAAAGTGACAGATAAAGGGTTGAAATAGTTAGCTAAAAGTGACAGATAAAGGGTTGAAATAGTTAGCTAAAAGTGACAGATAAATGGTTGAAATAGTTAGCTAAAAGTGACAGATAAAGGGTTGAAATAGTTAGCTAAAAGTGACAGATAAAGGGTTGAAATAGTTAGCTAAAAGTGACAGATAAAGAGTTGAAATAGTTAGCTAAAAGTGACAGATAAAGGGTTGAAATAGTTAGCTAAAAGTGACAGATAAATGGTTGAAATAGTTAGCTAAAAGTGACAGATAAAGGGTTGAAATAGTTAGCTAAAAGTGACAGATAAATGGTTGAAATAGTTAGCTAAAAGTGACAGATAAAGGGTTGAAATAGTTAGCTAAAAGTGACAGATAAAGGGTTGAAATAGTTAGCTAAAAGTGACAGATAAAGGGTTGAAACCATTATTCTGCCACTAGTAGTATGAATCCAAACTTGACCAAACCAACCTAAACATCAACAGTTCAATTGTATGAAAACTTGTTGTAACAATATCCACTTTTGTATAGTTAATAGTGTCAAATACCATCCAGTTTAAAATGGACATGCCAGGTAGTGTTGATAAGGGGGGGTGGTTGAGTTCATCTGACAGGGCTGTTGGGGAACAAGGTCCGTAACCACCATCAGCAGCTGAGGCGTAAAGGAAACGTGGGCCGATGGATTGAATGTTCAAGGTGCTGAAGTGGTGTAAAGGAGCCTTGAAGATAAGGGAGGGAATAGTGAGCCCAGACTTATTCATATTCACCTGTTTCTACATTCCCTCACCACCGAGAGCTGATGGAGAAAACAGGTTGTTTCTCTTATTTTATGTGCAGAATCTCAATAGAGCTTTAACACCGAGTCACGTTACAGCTGTCGGTAAAACTAACGAGTGACTCCATTCTTGATAGCAGATCAGTTGGGCGTCTCAGGTTTTTCACATCTTCTGTGAGCAACGCCGGGCCTCCTGCTCCCCAGAGTCAAATGAAACACCATATCACTGTTAAAGCCATTATTTGTCCCGCTCTGATCGGACCTGTTTTTTTCTCTTGTCTCAGATACTGGAGCTGACTTTGCTCATGGCCAGCTACATCAACCACTGGAACCCCAGCCTCCCGCCTGCCTCACACCAGCCTGTCGGCCACTGGGACGTAGACAGCAAGCACTTCCCTGCGATGAACTACACCACCAAGGGCCCCACACTACTGTGAATTATGTAAGCAACATGACTGTTTAACTACAGGGAGGCTTGACGACATCAGTGACCTTTAGTCCGCATTCATATGCATTGGGTTGCATGTCTGGGTTTTACATTTTTACAGAACAGGTACTAGGAGATTTTGTTTCTTTTCTTTTTTTTTTTATGAAAATTTAGATTTAGAAATGTCAGGTCAATCAGTCTTGTTAGACTATTTATTTCTACAACAAAAGAGTGTTTCCAACTCTGCTAATTTAGATGTAAGGTTCATTTTCCTTGTTGGAATTATTTTTGATATACGGAAGAGGTTTGAGGACACACTTCCACCTGCAACTGGCCGCTGTTCACATGTATGCTTTTATTCGTGTTTTCCAGTCTTTTCAGACCTCAGACCCTCTTCTGTCATAAGCTGGTTTGACTGGAATGCCGCATGTGTGTCACTATGTGTTAACCATGAATGAGCACTCGTACTCCACAATGAACAACAGTTTAAATTCATTCATGAGGTACTGTGCAATTAGAAAGGGACTGATATGGCATGTGATACTTTTTTTAGCATCTTAATTTGATATAATCCACATCTAATCGTACTGTAATGCTGCAACCAACAATTATTTGAATTACAGATCAGTCTGATTTCAATTAATTGATGAATTGCTTGGTCCATAAAATGTCCGAAAATAGAAACAACTGCCAAGTTGACATATTGTTCTTGTGACCAGCAGCTTTTTAACAAAAAAGAGAGAGCAAATATTAGAATTTAAGCTTCTGGAACCATTGAATTGTGCTTAACAAAATGACGATAAATGATGAATCGATTATCGAAATAGTTGCAAATTAATTTTCTGTCGGTCAACTAATCAATTAATCAAATAAATGTTTCAACTCTACCCTAATACAATTTGATTTTTCCTTATAAAATAGGGTGTGCGAAATGAAGGCCATGTTTAAGGAGCCTTTTGTAATCCTTTTCTATTGTTTTTAACAAGATTTTTAGCTTACTTATCTAGCATAAAGCAGGCCACATAAAAGTGAATCTAGTGATCTGCTATTGGTTTAATGTTACTGAGGTCACAATAACACAACAGGATATAAAAAGTGTATAACAGTGATATACTGTATGTATGATGCATCTGTGAAAGGTTAGCAGTGCAACATGTATACTAATAACATACATTATAAGACATATAGCGTATTCATAATCAGGTCACTCAGTGTTTTAATACTCAACAAACAAAAGGGAGGACAAATTAAAAAATAAACAATAAGAGCTACCAAAATATTTGAATGACTTGAACTGTTTTGGATCAAACCACTGTCTTGCTCGTGTCCATATTAGTTATTTATTTTATATTTCCAAATTGTTTTGGGGCTTTTGCTTAAAACACAACTGTCACATTTATTTAGGAAAACTTAAGTTTCCTTTATGTAGCAGAGTAATTTAAGAGCAGAGTATGTTTGGTTAGTCTTTCTGTACTAGAATGTGTCACAAATGTTTGAAAGATGTTGTCTTTATGTTTGTGTGTGATAAGAAAATAAACGGTACAATCCTGTGTTCCTCTGGGTTTCTTTATATCTTAATTTAATCTGTTTTATACCTTACAGTGGTGAAAGTAACTAAGTATATACATTTTTACACACAAAACACACAGCAAAATATCACAACCGTTTAAGTGCTGCTTTGAAGAGTTATATTTGAATTCAATAAATTTATGTATTTTTCCACTAAGGATACATGCCACAATATAACATACATTATTAATATTAATTTTTGTTTTAATGTAATTAGCTACAGTATGTTGTCGCATCCTTGCTTATACTCACTATTAGGAAATGTCCGTCAACAAAATAGCCAAATTCAAAAAGTTATAATAAAAGTATTTAATTAACAAAAAAATAAAAGTACAAGTACATAATAGTATATTATTTTTTATTTTTATTTTTATTTATTTATTTAGAGAAACAGGGACAGCGTACAATAAACATTAACCTCAAAGGGAGAGATGCATTGGTTTTAGCTCAAGAGCTAATTTTCACCCGTAGTCCCTGGGCAGGCTGATGTTAAGCTAAAATACATAAAACATACATGAGTAATAAGATTTACAATGAATAAAAAGAAAAAAACAGAAAGGTACAAAAATTCATGTTCACACCTTTCATACACTTAGACCTTAGAACACACACTTACACACACACATACATATATCTGGTCACATGTGTCCATTGTTGTGTATGAAGAGGAAAAACTTGAGTAACTCATTTTGGAAGTTGTTTACTTTTAATACTTTAAGTACATTATGCTGATAATACCTCAACTTCTACTTAAATATACATTTTGAATGTAGGACTTTACCTTGTAATGGAGTGCTATTGTGGTGTGGTTTTACTACTTTTACTTAAGTAAAGGATCAGAATACTTCTTCCACCACTGATACCACAAGTATTTATTTAGCAGGGATAGTTCTTATCCATTAACCCAGATGATTTTGCTGGTACGTCTCTTCATTTTCTTGGGTTAGCATGCTTCTCTGTGATTACAAAAAGTGTTACAACATTTATACTTCAAATCTTGAACGTCTTAAAATAACGCCTGTTCTTGAACGCCTCAGTCATTTTCTTGTGCTGGAGCAAAATCTTTCGTTGGCTTTTGTTTGCAAAACCGGTTTGGCCAGTTAAGTATAATCTATTTAGGAAACACAAGGGTCATGCAAAACTAAAAGCTCACTGTTTCTATGTTACTAAAAAATCTTCTCTCATCACATCCATAAACTAGACTTAGCCTGTGTGCTGGTTGTACACAGCCTGCCCAGTCTACAGAACATGTTTTACTGGAGTCGAGGTCATTGGGGTGGAAGCTGCTCTGCTTTTTCTTAACCGTGGGGGTCAAAGAGGTAATGGCATTTTCCTGCCAAATATATGCTGTAAATCCCACATTTTTATAGCTTGTCTGATGCTCTTGTTGTTTCCATAGCTGCTCTTATACTAAATGAAATGCTCGTTATAGGGCTCACTGCTGAATTTCTGCGTGTTTTCATTGCTCATCAAAAAAGAAAATAACTCCTCTGATTTTTCCATGGTGCACTATGGCTCAGGTCACATGTTCTATAAGAGTTTAAATCAAATGTAATTTAAAGTAAAAGATTCCAGTGTTGTTGGATAGATGGGCATTCTGCTAGCCTAGCTTTTAACCCTTAACAGTTTTTCACTGGTTCTCTGGCTGACTGTATCATTATGTATGGTATATGAATTATGAAAGAGGGATGATTTATCCAGAATATAAAGGGATGTGTGTGCCTTGTTTAAAGCTTATTATAAATCATAAAAAGCCATGTGTTCTTTCTTATAAGCAAATATTTCACAAGCGTCTTTCATTTATGAGACATATATGGTTGTAATACTTTTTAAAAGAAATGTTATTTTTTGGGCTTTTTTATGCCTTTTTATTAGAAAGTGCAGATACACAGAAAAGGGGGAGAGAGAGAGACATGCAGCAAAAGCCCGCAGGTCGCCCCATGGTTACAATACTTTATTTCAGGGCTTCGACTATATTGATCAATCTGCTTATTATTTTCTACAGATTGATAAATGGCAACTATATTATAAATATATATTATATATATTATAAATGGCAACTATATAATATAGTTGCTGGATACATGTAGTGGAGTCAAAAGTACAACATCTCCCTCTGAAATGTTGTAATTGTTATCTGTTTAGGACCATTGTCTTTCAATGTTTGATATATTACATGTTGATACTACTTGTGGCTTTGCATTATTTAGCCATAGGTTACATTCTTTCCTTAAAGGCAAACTAAAGTGGGAACCTATCTTCTGGGTAGTAAACACCTAATTAGCTCCTGTATGATTAAAATGTGGCTGTTTGCATTTGACACTATTTTCTATTGACATTTTATAGACTAAACAATTTACTGATTCGTGGAAACATTCATCAATAATGAAAATGAAAAATAATCCTTAATTGAGACCTGCAAACTATACAGTTCACATTACAGGCTAATCTTTTTAGCTTGATTTTGGGTGGTGTCATTTCGAAAAAACAGCAAGTTTAATTGGATGAATCACAATCAGGGATTCAGTAACACAATCAGAATCACAGGAACTTGCTGGGACCTGCTGAAACAGAAATAATCCCAGTTAACCCAGCTTTTGGACTGCTATACTGTACAGTGGCTATAATGTAGACTAAATATAACACTAAACATAGTATCGGAAGAATGCTTCAGTCCATAATGTAGACTACATAGTAAGTATCAGTTAGATACTATAGTTTTGGCAATGAGACTAGACACTGTCAAATCTAAACTAAATGGACATTTATGAAAATAAAATGACCTTTGTGCTCATTATGTGCTTGTTTTCCTTATATTGATCACTAGAGAAGGGTCAGAGTTTATTTTTTATTTTACTCAAACCATTGTATTTCTATGACTCAAACACTTCATAGCTGTGAGGCAATAGGAGGGTAAATCTGAACCAGCAGTTTTTTTTGTGTGCTGGTAATTGATTCCATATTAGCCTAGCCTAGCCTAGCCTGAGACCACTCGGAGAGATAGCACTCTCCGGCGCGGGCTGCAGCTGTTGAAGCAGAGCAACTTCCCTGAAGCCTGCGGGACAAGACACAACCGAGACACATCCCTACACGGCGAGGAAGACAGGTAGGTTGGGCGTTCACCCGGCGCTGAAGCAAATTTACACAGCCTTAACGGGCTATATAAACTCATGCTGTAAAGATAACGTTACAAGTAAAGATAACGTTAACTTATTACGGGTTTTTTGTTTTGTTTTTGGTAGGAACCTTTAACAATGACAGCAAAAAAGCCGCAGAGCTTGCTCCGGGAAGCTTCTCATCAGATTATAGCCGGTGGATCCGCAGGTAAATCCAAATCTATTTTTCACTTCTACCATTACGAACGACTGATTCAGATTACGCAACCGTTTACTAATCTTGCACGCTGCTAAATGTATGTAGCATAGCAACGGCGGTTCCCCATTAAACAAAAATGCAGTGACGTCCGCCTCGTTTACCTTCCCACGAGAACCTATGACGAGAACTGTACAAAGTGTGTTTCTGGTTTTAATCGCACATGCGTAGATTATCAACATCCGATTAATTCTGGTTTTGGGCATAGGAGCGTCTAGTTCAAAGATTAAACATGTGTTACCAAGATAGTTCACAAACAGGATGACGATGACCTGTGGGAAGAAACGAGGAAGTGCCAGAGGGGCGTTTGCGCACGCGTACAATCATCCAGTGACTTGGAGGTTGTTGTTTTTTTACTTTATTTTTTATGAGTGATGGAATGTATGAAGCAGCCTACATTTACTCAAGTATGGTATTGTAGACCACTTAAGTACAAATTCGAGGTAGGCTACTTTACTTTATTTCCGTTTTATGCAACTTTATACTTCTACTCCACTACATCTCAGACACAAAGATTGTACTGTTTTACTCAACTGACAGCTTTAGTTGCTTTTCAGATTACAATTTTCATCCCCTTCCTGTCCAGTGAAAACCATGTAGGCTATCTCCAGAGTTTGATTTTGTGATTACCTGAAGGATGAAGTGTTCATTTCTGGGCTGAGAAAATCATCCTACTTCTTAAGCTAAATAAACTATTTAAAAACCTTCTTGGATCAGCTGAAAAAGCATCATCACAAAACTGAAAACAGGGTGGTTTTTCTGTCACCATGAAAAGTTGACTGTTTAGAGATACGTTATTCTCACAGGACAGCAACGCTACAAACATATATCTTATAGAATATTATGCATACACTAAAGTACCCAACAGTGAAGGAGTTAAAGTTAGCACAGCATTAAACATATCCTGCATCAAAACGCAGCATACACCTTAATGCAGCAGCAATATTAATCCAGAAATTAAAGATGACGCAGCAGATGCCACTTGTGGACTAGTAGCAAAATGTATAATACGACTTTGATAAGACCGACTATTGACATGTATAGGCCTACAATTGGTCGAAAAAAAATGATACTATTGTTGTAATTCAGATTTGGGTCAACGGTGGCAGCACTGAGCACACCGCTGCTGAGCAGCAGCACCGCGGTTATGCGATTAATGAATGAGGAAGAAATCCCGCCGCCATATTTGATGGTTTGTTTGACACATTCATGTTCTGTTGCCGGATAATCGTGTTTTGTAACCGTGCACCTGCTTGACATCGTTTTTTTCCTCCTCGTAATTCGCCAAAATGTTGCCTTCGACCTGGTGAGTTCAGTATTCTTCCCCTAACGTTTTCTGTTAACGGCTGAGTGACTGAAATGTGGAAAGAGAACATGCTACATTAACGTTAGCTTAACAGTTAGCTAGCTAATTAGAACAACATTTTCACCTGTGTTGGCTTTGAGATTCCCACTGATTTTAGTCTTAAATCTATATAGGATATTGGACTTTTGAAGCATTTCTACGATAAAAAACTACTGCTGTTGAACCAACTGTGTGCATAATTTTAGTGTTTTTTTGTATGGGCTTGATAACCATCATCATGAAACTTGTAACGTTGAAGTGTAGCTTAAGTGCAGGTTAACCTTCACAACCAATTAAGTTGGTTAGTTAACTAAAACTATGTAGACGTTCGTCTTACTCGTTTTTTCTTTATACAGGGACTATACTGTGGACTAGCCTTCCACTAAGCATCAGGCAGTAGGGTAAGATGACCAATCAAAATATGATAGGCAGGTTCCTGGGTGTTTTATTGTGTTTGCGTTCTTGTTACTATACGGTTTAATAACCGAACTGTTTTAGTGCTTATATTGCCTCTAATTTAGTGCTTCTAGTAGTCTTGTGAATGCTTTTAGCACATAAAGATTGGTTAGAAAATGAAGATTCTAGGACAGGTTTTGGAAGATCATTTCTTTGTATCTTGTTTTTTGTTTGTTTTGCTTTGTTGTTTTGTTTCTCGTTTGTTGAATGTCCTCGTTTTTTGTTGCTTAATGTTTTGGGGATTTCTGTGTTTACTTTGTGCTTGTCTGTCCTGTTTTTTTTCTATGACATCAGGGGACATGCTGGAAATAAGTGTTTACACTTTACATGTTATCTCTTGTTTGTTGTCTTCTATATCGATAAATTCAATCAATCAGTAGACAAATGACCTGAAAAAATATGACTAAATCCTTGCAGACTGATTGGTAGAAAATGAAGTGGACTATAGCCTCAGTTTTGTGCCTTTTTTTTAAAGCTGCACTATGAGTTGCACAACAGCCAGGAAGTGATCAGAAGTCAATCATCTTGCTTGTTTGCTTTACTTTACTCTTTTAACCTTCACAAAAAACTCATCCATTCCGCTTCAGTCTGTATTGAATTAAAATTGCGTAACACGGCAGACACGTTGCCAACTCATGTTTCCTGAAGCAGAGGGGCAAAGTCAAGACAGCGAGACAGCTACACTATCCTGACAATGTAGCCTTGATTAAGATAAGTTCCAGTGTAGGCTGGCTTTCTTAATGAAACCTGTGGAAGTCACGTGAATTGGGTGTTAGAGATGAAAAAAACAAACACAAACAAAGCTTTTCTTTAAATATTAATTCATATTGAATCAAGTTTTGCTTGCAGTGCTGAATGTGTATCTTCGCCAAGACTATATCTTTCATGTATACCATAGTATTTACTACCACGACCTGTATAACACCCAAATGATCACACCTAATTGGACAGTAATCGTACCACAATAATTAATAGATAGTTGAGCCAAAAAAATTGTGAAACTCTAAATATGTGGAAAGACTTATAACATGCAGGTAAATTGCCTGCACAATGAAGTAGTCATGGACTGAAATGTAATTTGGGAAGACTTGCATATTAAATCAAACTGCATTATTATGTCTGCTCTCTCTTATAAGGCTCATATTTAAATAGTTATCAGTTTCAGAAAACGGCAACAGTAGGAGGAAGTTGATTGCATGAAAACATAGTGAATTCTCTTTTGTGTCTATTTTGACATGCACTTCATGTAAAGGCAAAACCAAAGTCTAGGTTGGCAGTTAATCATTTTACATTCCTCAAATCTGAGAGCAAGGCTGTGTAAAAATAAGTCTCAGTAAGAGGTGTTTTGTACTTCTAAAATGTAGTACTTTCTGCTGTTGTTGTTGCTGGCTTCACTTGTTACAGGCCTTTTTATGGATATTGATAGTGACTGAGTAATCTTTTTCCCTACATAAACAGCTACTGTAAAAATATAGTTTCAGTTCTCCATTGCTCTGCATGTGCTGCTCAGTGACCAGCAGTCCAGGATTGTGATTGTGTGTGTATTTGTGGAATGAATGTGATACATCCACATGATGTGGCTGCTCACAGTAAAAGCCTTTGCATAAATGTTTTGAAATCTACAGCAAGGATACAAAATCAAGTTTGTTTAATTTATAAAACATAGGCTACTGCTTTTGTGACAATGAATTGCAAATCTTATATGTAGTTTAATATTTCATTGAGTTCTTATTTCACACGCTAAATTGTTACTTGGTGACTCATCATGTTCTGCTCTTTGTTCGTCCACTTACCTAGCTGCTGCTATTGCTTTGTGTAGGGACAGGTTTGTAGTCACGTATTACATGTTCAATGAAGAAAATGTATGTTCCTTTTTATCTTGCCTATTTGTGAACAATACAAAGTTGTCGAGCAAGACTGTGAAGGCATTATCAGTGTAGACTGTATAATTATGGTGTGAAAGTTTAGTTTTTTTCTCTTGCCGAACAAGCCGCCACCTGCAAACAAGGACCACAAAACGCTTTCCTTATGTTTCATTCCTGGTGTTGTTGCTGTGTTCCCTCACCAAGTTGATTGACAGGACTTTTTTAATCTTAATGTCCACAGTGTCCTTTTAGCAAAGTTTTCTTGCCGCGGGATCTATTGCTTATATTCAGAAATTACAATAATACAGTGTAAATCTTTACTTTAAAAATGCTAGAAATCTCTATTTTTTTTTTTTTTAAATATCTACTCAAATGCTTGCGTATGAATTAGGGGTGGAACGGTACGGGCGTCTCGGTTCGGCACATGAATTTACACAGAGAATACACGGTATGAAGATAAATAAAACTTGTGTGCAAATTAATTAATGTAATGCGGAACTACTGTTAGATACGCGCTTCTTTAGGGACACGGACACCTAATCTGTAGGCCCCCTTAGCTCTTTCCGAGCTCCACCTACATGTCGAGTCAGTCCAGTCAGATCCGATAGTCTTTTTCTATCACTCTGGGTCCAGTGAGTCCACACGAAGCAAACTAGTCCCTTCCATATACAACCAAACATGGACGTAGCTGTATCCCTTCTTGACTCGACCACAAATGGCCTCCAGGCCCGTTTGCTTCGCTGTTAGCTCCGCCTTTAGCTCGTTGTTAGCTCTGCTGTTTGCTTCGTTGTTAGCTGTTAGCTATCAGCGGGTGCAGATCTTGGTGGTAGTAGCAAATATTCAAACGAGAACTGGCTGTTAGCTCCGCCGTAGCTGTAGCGTGTGAAGCTAACGCCAAAACTTGTCACCTGCTCTGTGTAACCGAACCTGCTCTTTTAACATGGAAGCATCGTTTGTCTCCCATAATCACACTACTAGCTGATTGTCTTATTTTGTGTACAAGTTCCAGATGGAGTCTGGAGATGATGTGGGGTAGCCTACTTGTTGTTTACTGTTTACATCTTACTTTATACACTTCAGCCGCAGCTAGCTCAGGGGTGAGACCGTATGACACTAGGTTGTACAGGCTGAGTCATGCAAATTAAAAAAAAATTGCATTTTTGTTTTGCCTTTCCCTCCATTGTACCGAACCCTGATGTCTGAACTGAGGTATGAACCGAACCATGACTTCTGTGTACCGTTCCACCCCTAGTGTGAATGTGGTTGTTTTTCATTATAGGATTTTTGTTGGTGAAGTTTTTATTTAACATATTTAGATTTCACCATATAAACAGTTAAATGGGCATTAAGTATCTTTTTTTATTTATAAAGTTAGCTAACGCTAAGGCAGAGCGGAGTCGTGTAGCTAGCAGCTCCGGCGCCACTCAAACAGCTGTTTCCCCGTGTGTGTGTGCTGAAGAAATATCTGCAGTGATTGAAAGGACATTTTTTTTAGATTTTGAACTAGGACAAAAAGCCAAACAATTACTGATACATTCTCTAACATGTTACGTAATGGCGTAATTTTCAGTTCATAAAAGTGATCGGTATCGGCTGATACATCTTCCAGCAATCGGTGATCGGCCCAAAAAATCCTGATCGGAGCACCCTTACTCCATACCAGCAGATCTTAAGTCGTAAAGCCCAAAACATTGACTGTTTCTTATACTGACCCTCTACTCCGTTTCTATTAGATCACTTCTCTCTATTTGGTTTGCTTACTTGTGTCTATTGTGAAAATGTGACTGTCTGTGTGTGTTGTAGTCTGCTGTTAAGGTGTTAAACGTACAATATGTAACTTTCTGCCGCTAGGGGTCTCTCAACCAAAACAATGGATTGTAAACACAGACTTTTGATGACGTTGGTAAGTTGCGTGGAATTATGGGAGTTGTACTTTTTAACGTTAAACACCTTCGCCGATTAAAATGCGTCTGTTCACGGACAAGTTTACCCATTCAAATGTATTCACTTTACGTTTAGTAACGTTTATTCATGTCATTCTAATAACATAGCTAGCTGCATTTTCCCAACATAATTACGTTTTTCTTGATTCGATCTATATTGGTAGCTGACCAGTTAACTAGCTGGCTAGTGAGCCAGCAAGCTAACATTAGCCAGCAGCTAAAACACAGTGTCTATCACAATATATTTCACATGTCACTGTCATCTTTTGGATGGTTTCAACACCGGGGTGGGACGGGGTTTGTTGTAACGCTAGCTAGCTACTCAACGAGGCTGAGAGACAGATGTGGGTGGGGATTGTCGTGGGAATCTCCGGCCGGGCCCGGGACAGCGAGGGCGGCCGATGGCCGATGTGCAGCAGCAGGACATCTCCAAGCTGCCTGGAACGATCTCCCCCTTCACTTTTCTTTAATCTTAACTATTCGTTTTGGTGCTTGTCGGGTTAATTTAGCTAACTGTAATTCGGCAGGGAGGAGATTTTTGGCACGAACACCGGTAGCTAGCGCTAACGGAGATGTAGCTAGCTAACATTAGCTATGGATGGCCGCTGTTGCGACTCGGATCTGGGTCTGATATGGTCTGTTTCCCAACGCCTCATTAAACTGCCGTTAGTGTTGTAAGCACCCGGCACCGGAGTTAAGTGCTGTATAGTACTTTTACTGTATGGATTGCTGTAATGGTGGCTGGCTGTTGGCTGGCTATGGGCTAATGGTATCTGGCTATTGCTACATGTCCCGGCTGTGTTGTCAGCTCTTATCCCAGGCAGACAGACCCGGGTGCTAGCTGGCTAAATTAGCATTAGATTAGTCGTCTAATCTATACAGCTAACGTTGACATTACTGGTAAACTCATTCGTGGGTTAGCCCAGCGCTGCTTTTATCAGTGTCCGTGGTGAAAACAATGATGCTACTAATAACTTTATGAGCGTGTTGAACGATGTGGTAACCCTATAATGTTATCCACCAAGCATTAGCTAGCTAGCATTAACGTTAGCTACTTGTCAACTAACACATTGTAGTAACGTTAAACTGGATCGATATTGATATGTATCAATAAATAAGATCTCTGCTGTATTACTGTGTTGCAAAGTGGCATGTTATCAATCACAAAATGATGCTGCGTGGCAGAAAAAGCAGTATTATGGTTAGGAGTATTTTTTTCTGTGACATTGTATGATTTACAATTACACTCAAACGTATCATCTGGGAACTGTGTTTTGAAGGAAGTTACGAGTAATTAATAATAATAATCATAATAATAATCATAATAATAATCATAATAATACATTTAATTTATATAGCGCTTTTCATAGGCTCAAAGTCGCTTTACAGGGAAGAATTACAAGTAAGGAAAATACAGCATAACATGAGGAAAGGGGAGGAGAAAAAAAAGCGACTCCCAAACTATGCTCAGTACAGTACAGAGTACAGTGTGGGAACAGGAAAAAAAAACCTCGGCAATAAGCACATACAACACGATTCAGCACATGACTTGCAACAGGGGAGGGAAATGGGGGGGGAATGGGGGGTGGAGGTAACCCAGACATAGGCAAGCACAGAGCCATAGAGATAGTGTCTTTCTCTATCACTCTGGGCAAGCAGCCATCAGTGCAGGCAGAGAAGCGGCGAATAAACAGCGCCAGCGTCCTCTCCGTCCGACCGAATGGCGCTGGTCACAGACCAGCTTGTCAGACTTGTCAGACCCCCGTCCCACGCAAAGGCGTGGGACGGGGGTATTAGGGGGAGGGGGCCTGGTGAGAGTCGCTTAGCCTGGCACCCATTGGGGCCTCAGTCCGCAGGATGTCATAGCGTTAACACAGCAAGTTGCCATGGAGACAACCTTGAATAGGTCCCAAGCAGAGTCAACAATCAGCAGGTGTCTGAGGGAAGTTGGGGAGGAACGCAAGAGTGTCTCTCTGCAATGCTCTTCGAGGGGGATGTTTTTGTTCCAGCAGCGGCCTTGGCCGAGGCCAGTGCTGGATAAGGGGGCCGAAAGTTGATAAGATTGGAGTTATTTTGTCTCGGCGCGAGTAGCTGCATTCCTTTACACAGCCACTCTGTTAGTCAATTTCTGGTCAATCTGTCTTTGTAAAAGCGGTGATCTATCCAATATAATATCCAAATTGCAGTTCATCTCCATGTTGTTATCCATAGTGCGGTTAATAGTCCCAGCTTCAAACACTGACCGCTCTGCCCACCGCTTCAATCATTCCAGGCAGCTTTTTGGGGCTTTGAACAGCTGTCATAGTCTTGTCAAATTTGTCGATAAACCAGGCCAATGCCTAATCCAGTCAGCAAGGGCCTGTTATCATGGTTCCGAATAGGTAGATATCCTCAACGTCCTTCCCGGAATGAGCCGCCAGACACACGACCCGTCACTTCTCCCACGCGTCCATCGTGTAGCCAGCAGCAAACGTTCCGGCAGGGCAAGCAGGTTCCCCCGAACCCAAGCTCCTCGTCGAGAAGATGGTGTCAATTGCGTTGAGAGACCAGTTGATCAAATCCATGGTTTTAGGGTTTGGAGAGCAGTGCTGAGAGAGTCTCTCAAAGAGTTAGTTAGAATTAGAGGGTGAAAGGTTATGTGACGCCACTGACAGGCGACTAGGAAGGAAAGGAAACGTGCCGTGTCTGAAAATAAAATAACAGATTTCTCTGGGTTTGAAGTTTGGTGGAAACATTTGGGAGAGTGTAACTACACAACTTAAAAAATATATAACATAGGTATGGTCATTTTTAGACATTTTAATGCAGAAATGTTACATTGTACCTTTTTAAATGATTGTTTCAGATGTCATGTCACTGTTGTTGCAGTTCCTTTGGTGACTGATGGAGGGCCTACAGTATATTAATTCAATACGTGATTCACTCCTGAACTAATATTGGTATCTACTTATAAATCCGTGTTACAGCCAGTAGAAATTTGAATCACACCCAGTGCTTAGGCGCTACTTCGAGTTTTCAACGAGAGGCTACGGGGCTCTCGTCTGTCATGATGGGACAGAGGTTTTAACCCTGAGCAGAAAGACTTCAGTGTTACTTTCTCCTCACACACCCCTCCAGAGATTCTTTTCATCCAGATTCCCTGTTAACGAGGATGGGGTCGTACCGGTGCTAATTTATGTGCATGCTGGTCATAGTTACATGTGAATTAAGGGGAGAAAGCTGCATTTGGTGCACAGTTTTGACATTAGGTGCATAGTTGTTTTTTTTTTGGGGGGCATTTTTGGCCTTTATTTTTTGACAGGACGGATGAAGACATGAGGGGGGGGGGATGACATGCAGCAAAGGGCCGCAGGTTGGAGTCGAACCCGCGGCTGCTGCGTCGAGGGGTGAACCTCTATATATGGGCGCCTGCTCTACTAACTGAGCTATCTGAGTGGTGCATAGTTTTGGCATCATTAGATGCAAGCTGTCACCAGTTATTTTGAACTCTGTGTAGAGTGCCTGGTGGAATACAGTATCCTATTTTTATGATATTATGCATTTTTCTGTGCGTATGTTTGAGAGCTGGAAAGATTAGTCGATTAATCAATTAGTTAGGCCTAACTGACAGAAAAATACTTGCCAGATTTTTGGATAATCAAGGCTTTGCATTTGCATTCATATTTCCAATCGTTCGCTTTTTTGGGGGGTCAAATATTGGCTAGTTTTAGCGCTCTGGGCCTTAAATGTATTAAAGTGAGACAATGAGGAGTTTAGAGATAAAGATCTTAACCCCTACATTTAGGTGTCCAGGCTTCAGGAAATTGTCATGGCCATTTTTCACAATATTTTGGACATTTTATAGCCCAAACAATTAATCGATTTTAATTGAGAAAATAGTCTGTAGAAAATAATCGATAGTGAACATAATCGGTATTTGCAGCCCTGGTATGTGTCAAGGGAGTTATTAACATTGTATTTCTAATGAGCTTAAATTCCAGATAGTTGTGCACGGGCATTAACAAAGCGAGTACAGTAACATTTTATTCTGCAGTGCAGATGTGTACATGGGTAATGAAGCTCTTTTAGTTTATACCTTAATGTCGATTCTCAATGTTGTCCACAAGGGGGTAGTAGTTGCATACTATATCTCTTTTCATAGTAAAGGGATGTTCCAACTTTTTTTGTAGTTTGGTTTCAGTCATAACTTTTGGATACAGGGAGACAGAAGTGATGCAGAGAAGGCAGCTTACAGGTATTTTTTTTTGTTGAATAAAATACTGCATTAAATGCATGTTCTCTTATCTGAAAAGTCAATTAAAAGATTGATGTAAGGCAGAAAAATGTCGTCATGATTAAATACACAGTGAACCAAATTTTAAAAGTAGAAACTGAAAATCTATCTAGTTACATGCTGTAATGTTTTCTCTAAGTCCTTTGTTATTTCCTTGGTAGATGCCTTTTTTAAACTCCATGAGTAAATCGATCTGTCTCCAGCAAATGGACTGTGACGACATGAGACAGACGCCCCGCGTGTAATTACTGCAGCTCTCCCCCCAGACTGTCAGAGCCTCCTTCAAAATGCACCGCAGCTCTCCTGATTTAATTGGTTTTAAACAGTGAACCTGAAATCAGTCGGGAAAGAACAAATAAAGCCACTTAGCCTAAATGTAGGAGAGGAAGAAAAGAGGAGAGGAATCAAAGTGTGTGTGTGTGTGTGTGTGTGTGTGTGTGTGTGTGTGTCCCATTTAAGGAGACTGCACTTAGCAATGAGCGATTCCCGAGTGGCTGCACCAATCACAGCCGAATTAGGCCTAATATTTATTTCCAGAAACAATTGTACATGTTTCAGCGGGGCTTTGATTGAACTCCCGGTGGACATGTTGTAGACAGATGTTTAGATGACCTCATGTTTGAAGTAATGTTGATTCTGGATGGGGTGCTTCTTGGCCTGTTCCTCTAAATCAGCTCCCTCAGCCTCCCATCTCTCCCCCCTCCCCCCCTCCCCTCTCCTTCTGTCTGGGAGGGCATGCGGAGGCTCACGTCCTTCATATTTAATGTGTGCTTTGGCTTGCATTAAATAGCACCCATTTAGATTTTTCTGTTCCATCCTTGACAGACAGATGTCCATGCATGGGGGTCGTGGATGGCTTGGTTAAAATGAGCCATGATAGTGCTGAAGGATGGCTACTTAACCGGACACATCTGTCTTTTGTTCTCATTGCTGCTCTAAATACGTGTCGTTTTCAGAACAAGGCTGGGATTTGCCATCAAGGCTGCGTTTTTGACAAACTTGTTAACATGGGAGGAAACTGCGTCGATTATTTGAAGTTTTCTTACTGATAGTTTCTTAATAGACGTGATCTCAGACATTAATGTGAGTGAATTTTTCCTGATGTGTCTTTATGAATAAATTGCATGCCGCAGGCTGTACAGATAATGAAAGTAACCCCTCATTTAATATGGAGAAATTACAACACGCCAACATTCCTTAAGCAAACATAATTTATTATCTCCGTCAACTAATTACCCTCCTGGGCAAATGTGAATGATCACAGTGTCATAATAAATTAGTTGAATGCAAACAGGCATTACATCTAATGGTAGTCTAATTAATGTACTGCAAATCTCTGGCATCCCAGAATAGATTGTATAAACCCAAAAGGTTAACTGGCAAAAATGAGACCAATTTCTGTGGCAGTGGTTAAGATATTTTAAAATAGTGACATAATGAAATGATTATACCTGAATTATAGAACATAGCTGAAATTAATTTCTATTTTATTAGGTTGGGGGGTACTGCTGGGGCTCAAAACAATATTTCAATTAATGTCATAAAGTAGTAGTATCAAGAAGTATTTCAAAAGTACTGTACTTAATGAGGTACTTGAGTATTTTCATTTTCTGCTATACTTTTACTCAACTACATTTCAGAGGAAAATATCAATTAATACAGATCAACTAATACATTGACATATTATAAATTAAACTACCCAGCAGTTTATAGAGTAGTTAAAATCAGTTCCACCTTTACCAACTGCAACATTAGTGATGTACACATTAATGCATCAATTTTGTAATACAATAATATAATATACGTTAATCTGAAATGAGCCATTTAGCATAATGACTACTGATAATGATACTTAAAATATATTTTCATGCTAGTACTTTTGTACTTAAGTGGAATTTTGAATGCAGGACTTTTACTTGTAACGGAGTATTTCGACATGGTATTGCCACTTTTAATTGAGTAAAAAAATCTTACTTCTTCCACCTCTGGCACTAAACACACATTGTAACCAAGCCCAGGAGAGTATTATCTTTGTCAGGGACAGATGTTCCTCAGCTCATGCTTTGGGTGCAGGCGGTCGTGTGCCATTTGGCTGACTTCCTGCGAACAAGAAGTCCCTAATGGCTGCCTGTTAAATCAGCAGTGTCTGTTATGCCCCTGTCTTAAATTCCAAAAAATATATCAAGTTACTCAAAAAAAACTTTTTGTTTATTTAAAAAAAATAATTAAGCAAACCATTACAGCAGACATCAAGACTGCATATGATGGCATGATTTATCTATTAAATCCAACTTTTATCTTATGTAATGCCAGCTGCAAAATGAAAAACATGCATGAGAATCTTATTTGACTTTCAGTTTCAGCTGTGTCTACAGGTGAGTCTTCGTACAGGCTTTAGGCTGCATGTGTGAATCATCCTTATTTGACAAGCGCTATCAAATTTCACTGAAACTACATCTGCCTCGGACTCAGATCCGTCTCTGTCAAATGTTGGAACAAACACAGAGAACTGGATCCTCAAATACACAGTGAGGCATTGTAGCTGGAAAAGTCTCTTAGTGTACAATTGTATAGCATGCCTGATGATAAATAAAAGTAACTGTAGGAACTATGTCACATTGACAACCACTGTGTGGCTTTTTAAACGGTTTAAAAAGGTTTGCAACATGTTAGGCCAAAGCAAAATGAAGTTTGAGTTTGTATTCTTGTAATGCTGTTTTTAAGACAATGTCCTCTTTTAATGCAGGTACTCTTTAGGCTAGAATTGGATATGTTGAAATAAAAACGTGTCCCAGTTCAGGGAGGGCCTGTGATGTATGAGCCACAGTCGCACTCACGACGTTATCTTAATGACATGATTTATAATAACGGTTCACTGGCGGGAGGTTGGGGGACTGGAGGAGGCCAATTGTTGGGGAGGGGGGCTCCTCTGTTGTTACCACAGAGGAGGCCCATGTGTGAAATGAGTCCTGCCAAGACACAGCACGTGATTACTAGATTGTACTCTTTGCTCGAGCTTGCGTGGGCACGGCCGAACTACAGCTGCGAGCCAAGAGAGGTCGCATGCACTACTGCAGTGACTTCTGAATCAGCTGTTAGTCAGGGAGCGAGGCCAATGGGTCATTGGGTTTTAGGTGACGCACTACTGCATCATTAAATACATGATTGCATTACGTCATAACATATAGGCTAATATTACATTATTGCATCCATAATTAGAGCTAATGTTATTAAAAAGCTAATAGGCTTAGAAATGTTCAATAAATCTTTTGATTTTAACTGATAATAATTGGGCCTAGTTATAGCTGAATATTATTTTTCCACCAAGCAAACAGTAGCTATAAACACTAGTTGCCCAATACATATGTCATATGGATTTACATAAAAAATATGAACTACTAATTGTGGAAAAAACACTTTTATAGGTGTTAAAAATATGTGAATGTGATATGTGTAATGCTTTGGTGCAGTGATGTCAGTCATGACATACGATGTGAGGTATATGTCAACGGTCCAGGGTCCCACTGATCACTTATTGGCCCAATCACACTAATAGATAACCAGTCTAGCAAAAGGAAAGGACCAATATGCAGCTCAAGTTAATTAATGGTTAACTTGTTTCAGAAGAATGATTTGTGGGCACTCCAATAAGTTAATTATAACTGATTAATGGTGACTTAATTGATGTTTTAATGCATTCAAATAATTAGCATTTTTATCAGTAATTTTCAGTTGTCTTAGCCGGTCAGAGCTAACAACCTACAGTGTTTTTATAGCAGCCTATAGTGAATATTGTCACGGATGGCAGCATGCACAGGACATTTATCATACATGTAAGTTCCTAGAATAATAATAATAATAATAATTATACTGTTATGGTAAGAGTGGATTCAGTCAGATAATTATGATTGCTCAACATGGGAGGCTTTCTCTGGATCATTGCCTCCTATTTAGAGGTACCAATTATTAAAACCAGGACGCTGCGCTGCAGGAAGCACAGTGGAGCTGACTTTTAGAGAGTATTTCATCACATCATTGCATGATTTCATACTGCAAATAAGATGATCACAAAGTTCTTCTACACCTTTCGCGACATGACATTTTACCAGTCAGCATTACAGTAGTACAAGTCGTCATTATGTGTGCAGAGGGATATATTCAGCACAAAAAAGCATGCTAAACAGGAAAGAGGACAGATGTAAAGTAAGCACTGAAATCACTCAGAAATTCCATGGCAGTCAAAGTGAAATGTGAAGGAATACATAGTACAACACATGGCAACAATAATAAAACTGGGAGGGAAATCAGCTAAACAAGCTATCAAGCTATGGTTAATTGAGCACTTAGACTAAGTAGTCAAGGAGCAAAGAGAGAGTGACCCTGTAAGTGCGTGCGTGCGTGCGTGCATGCATCTAGGTTATGTATTCGTGCTAAAGAAAATGGCTGCATGTGCGTGCCTCAGCTATGTCTTCATGCCATGAAATGGTCAAGTGTACGTGTTTGTTTGTTTTGCGTGTGTGTGCATCCAAGTGAGAAATTTATGCCGGGAAATTGGTTATAATTGCGTGTGTTTGAGAGACATGCGTGCACATGCATCCAAGGAAATGGATATATTTTAAGCATGTGTGTGTGTGTGTGTGTGTGTGTGTGCAGCATGCGTCTGGATTGTGTTTTCAGTGTATATTTTTGAGCCCAGCTCTGTCTTGAACCTCCTAATTAAGTCACAGCTATTCCTCTTGAGAGCTACTGTCTGTCATCCCTGCAGACTTATTATCCCACTGTGGGATTTTAGTAGATCTTTGATGGGACATTGTTGCATTCAATGTTTTAAAATAACAGTAAATACTGTATGAATTGCAGACAGCAATGGCAAAAATAAACTTGAAGCCGCTCAAGAGCAGCAACGTTCCCTCTGTTTATGCTCTACCACCTTGTTCCTCATGAACACTGACGTGTGTTGAAAAGTCTTGAATTGGGCATTTAACCTTGTGCCCTGTAGCTCGTAGCCACAGTTGGTATTAGGTCAGACATATGGGCCTGCTGCACTGTGGCAGAAGTAACCACTGGATGCCTTCCTAATGCTGATTTTTCAGGCTCACCGATTTCTGATCTCTTGTTTAATAGTTTTTGTTTTGTTTCAGGATGTCTTCACAAGAAAGTCATGGCCAAGGCAAACCTCATGTTATTTCAACTGAATATGATACATGATTCAAGAGTTCAGATACAGTAATTACAAACCCTCCGTGCTCCTGCTGTAAGCGCTGAAATATAAATAAACATAATAAGTACTGTCAAAAAAACAAAAACAAAACCGGACAAACTAAAAACCCTGAATTACATGGCTTTTTCTGTGTGTGTGCGTGTACGGATGTGTGTATTGTGTGTGTCTACCCTGTGATTCTCTGGATGAGCTGGAAATTTATAACACAGGTTTTTACAGTAAGCCCTAGCCAAAAACTGTAATTCTTTCTCCCCTTTTAGCTCTGTAGTTGGGAGACAGGCATGCCCACTTTGGGTTAACTCTATCAAGATGAACAGCATTTGGGCCAGTGCAGTAATCATAATGTAATTTGTTGTGCTCATGGGCCAATTTGTGTCGTTTTGAGAGGAAATATCCCGTGCCTGGTGGCCATGGGAGAGCATGTCCCGGGGCAAGGCTTTAATTAGGGAAGTTCAAATTTATAGACACTTTGTATTATTTCTGATCTAGAGTGGTTGGAGGATGACATACTTAAGAGAAGGATGCTGGCAGACGACGAGGAAAATTTGATAATGAGAAACAAAACTGAATGAAAGGTCATGTTAGGAATTTGTTTACCATTTCATTATCATTTTGAAATCAAAGAGTCCTGCAGTGAAATCAAAGCGGATACAAATATCACAGTCTGGAAAGAGCTTATAAAGAACAGTGAGAGGTAATGCACCAGTTCTTTTTTTAGTTTGTTGGAAATAAGATCGAGGCATGGAGATGTGGAAGAAGCTGTCAGGTTGAAGAAAAAAGCAGTGCGTTAGTGTGTTAATGTTCACCTCTTTGTAAGGCTGCAATCCTGAGAATTAAGCAATATGTTCTTAATGTATCTGGTTTGGCATTAATTTGCTGCACAGCTATTTAATGAGGATTAAAGTGTTTTGCCTTAAGAGGAGAATCTGGTCCAAATATTTTGTGAATATGACTCAGACGGAGTGACTAGAGGGCAGAAGAGAGCCACATTGGTGCTTTTTAATCCACCTCAGTAATGTATTGAGTTAAAAGTTTGTACTGTTCCCAGCGGCACTTTTAGCAGTTAAGCTTAGTGAAGTTCATGGCTTTTAAGGTAATATAAAGATGGATAACTTTGCTGATCCTTTCACATGTATGCACAAATGATTTCACTTACCCGAGACATACATCTCTCAAAATATGAGATAATCCCCTCACATCTGTGTTTAGTTTGCTGCAGGTATCATTGGAAATGTTAATATTACCAGTACAAAATGCGTGTTTATTCTGAAAGGCCTCCAAGCTTTCATTCAGCACACTGATTCTTGAGATTTTTTTCATCCCACGTCGAGATCCAAGTCATGACTCAGATATGACACTGTCTGTATTTTCTATGGCCTGTGTCACAGCCCGGCTGTGCGTTTTAAAACAAGAGTCCACACTGGGATGCGTTTAGTAGAACGGAGACCACACAGGGCGCCGGCCCAGCAGCTCTGCGGCGTTTGAAGCAGGTACAGGGGGAGAGTGGTGGCCGGGAAACGGGACGGAGGAGGGTTAAGTTATCAGCGGTCTGACAGGGCGAGCTCTCAGCTGGGCTGCTCTGTAATCAGAAGCTCTGACAGATGCTTTCTCGATTCGAAGATTCTCCCAGAAGCTTTGGAGGAACACACAGGCGGCCAGCTGTTTCCATAGTGAGGCATTGATGTTAACGTCTTCAACAAGAGCATGTGAATCCAACAATAACTGTAGCAGAGCATGCCTCTTTTCAAAGCATGGCACAAATCTCCCTCAGTCTGGTGCATATGTATCCGAGCAGGTGATCTCTTTTTTTTTTTGGCCTCAATTTGTGTTTTCCAAATTTGCACGTGGTATGTAAACGGTTAGAGGGGAGTTATCAGTCAAACATTTTCCTCCCTCTTTGCCTATACCGCACAAGAAGAAATCTTTTGAGAGCTCCATTGGTGTTCTGGTCTTTTCTGAATTGCGGTACTCTCGGGTGTGTTTCATAATGGTACTTGGACCGTTGCAGCCTGAAATATGGCACCCAGGGGAGAACCTGCACTCTGCAACAATCTATCAGTCCCCAGCCGGAGGAAAGCAGAACGACACTCAGGCCTCTGAGATTATGGCCCCCCCATCATATTCAGAATTGACTTTAAATTGATGGTATGTTTTCTTTTTTTCCATGAAGGAGACGTCTTGAGTGATCATACCCAGGCCTTTGCGGTTTTGCAGATGTTTTTATTGTGATTACTTGAGGAAATGTTTTGTTAGTAAAAAACATGCTGTAGCCTTATTTAATTGTATTTAAGTCATTTTGTGAGCTGCTGGATAAACGAGAATGTAAGATCAGTTATTAGACCACAAGATGTCGGTACACTTTATTTTAATAGATCATTGATATTTACATCACCTACACTTTCTGATTTTAATACATTTATTATTCTAACTGTAATTATGATTTATAGAAATATTAGTCATGCTAATTTTAGCAAACTTTACTTTCTACTTGATACAATAACACTACAGCTCTTGGCTTTTCTTAAGTGGGAAGGAGACAAGGTAATTACCCTGGGGCAATTAGAGAAAGGGGCTGAGGGAGTAGGAAAGTCATTTTCTAACCCAAACATCCTGGTCCGAGGGGCCGGAGCGGCTGGACAGCCTCCTGGAGGCCGCTGGCTGGCTCGCGGTGAGCCGTTACTGGGGAAGCAGATCAGGGTTTGTTTTCTTTCTCCGGAGGCAGGCCTCTGAAACTTCTGCCAGATGAACAGCACCTGAAACGCAGCAGCTCTCCCACCACCGTCAGTAGAGGGAGTGATTTACTGGAGTCGGTTAGACATGCTTGTGTGCATGAAATCCTTTAGTCAGCTTCATCACACTGTAAGCAATATAGTGGATCAGGGAAGAGGGAGGCTGTTGGTGGTTGAGGCCCCAAATGTTATTGTTCTGCCATCTCTTTAAGGCGGCTTGAAAATGTTTGTGTGGACCTATAAACATGCACAACCCACATAATACTGCCAGCTTATGGCACTTTGTAATAAGCTGGCAGTGTACAACAAAATTGCAACCTAATAAGGACATGTGAATGTGAAAAGCAATTGTGGTTCATGTGGCTTGATTTTATTTCGGCAAATTATTACCTGTAATGTAATCCTGTTTTAATATGCAATTTTTAAACAATCAAGGCTATTTCCCCGTCATGTTCACTACCATTTAAACTATTTTAGTCATCATTCATCTTTTACAGATGGACATTTGCAGTGCCAATTCCAGAAAGAATGGAAAACTCTTAGGTTAGAGTTGACATTTAGGAGAAGGAGAACTACAAAAGTGTCTGTGTCTTGATTATGGCTCAGATGTAGGAGTACAGACAAGGAGACATCACACTACCGACAAACCTGCACAATAAATACCTCATCAGTAAAAGTCAGTCCAAGTCAAACTTGAATTATTAATTATAAAAACTTGTATACAAAGTATTGTAATTATTGTTTCACTTCCTAGTCTCCAATTATCCTTAATAAAGCTGCAACAATTATTCGATCAACAGAAAATTAATTTGCTGGTATTTTGATAATTGCTTCACTCATTTAGTCATTTTTCATGCAAAGATGCCAAACATCTTGTTCCAGCTTCTCCAGTGTGAGAATTACAATACAATTATGAACCTGAAAATTAGCATAATATGAGCACTTTAAGCCAAGCTTTGACCTTTTTAAAAATTAGGGTTGTTACTTATCTTAATGTACAAAGGTAACTTATTCCAATTCCTGGTACCACAGAACCTAAAGGAACAAGTATTTACACTTCTATAGAACCTAGAACAAGTCGACAACACTAGCTGTAGTCTTATGTCGGGCTGCACGATTAATCTTATTGCAATTGCGATTTCACTCAGTGTGATTACATAACCGCAAAAATGTGCGATTTAAGTGAACAAGGTGTGCTGTGTGCGTGACACTCTATGTGCACTGCAGTCTCCACATTCTAACACCCTTCACTTTGCCGACAGTATTACCAACAGATGAACCCACCGTGTCTTAAGAAGCTTGGTGTTTTTATTGTTCACCGTTAACTCATCTTTGCAATCTCTTTTCCCTCTCACTTTTCCCTCACACAGCTGCTACGCCAACTAAGACACCGCTCACCGTCGGTCCCTCAACTCTCTTGCTTCACTGCTCAGGCACTGACGTGACTCATCAGCGCCTACCGCTCTCGCTCTCCTTAATGCGATTTATACTTCTTCTGTGTTGAATCTACGTTAGTCTATATCCACGACGTTACGCTTCCCGGGATTGCTCCGTTGCAGATGGAAATTCCGCCGGATTTTACTTATTTAGGCCGGATATCTGTTACCTTGGGCTTTCTGTGTGTTGACATTTTAAACTCTGGTGGATTTCTGAGGACTCTGGTTAACTGCTCCTCCGATCTCTGCAGGGTAAATCCAAGGGGGCAGGCTTCTCTCCTCAGAGTGAAGCCGCGATGGCGCCATTTTGCTAGCCCTGTTCCCATCACCCCCGTTAGCATCCCATTGACTGCCATTCATTTTGGCGTCACTTTGACAGACAATAACTTTACATCTGAAGCGTTTAAAGACTTGATTTGTCCGTTGTTTTTCTTAAGAAACACAACAATGTACACAAGGCTACATTACCTTGTACCTCACGTTATGGCTCCGTAGCAGACGTTTTTATAAAAATAGGCTAACGATTGTGTCATAACCACGTGACTTACTGTCGCATTGTAGAGGAATGGAAGAAGCTCGCAGGCAGTTTCGACGTACATTAGCTGTTTAGTTTAATTACTAATGTTAACTAGCATTTTAGTTAGCAATAATTAGCCTGTGCCTATGTTATCTCCTTACATATACCTACGCTCTCCGTCTCTGATAGATTGGGAATGATTGAGATTTCTCTTGGCACAGCTACCAGAAGACTTACAACGTTCAGAGACGTTGTTCACGTCACATTGGCGGCGGGAAGCTAAGTTTGCAGCTGCGCAGTAAAGCTCAGTAACACTTTCCCATCACCGCAAAAGTGCTGGTAAGAGGCTTCACTTGTCTCCGTCAAAAACAGCGGGATCGCTGTGTCCATTTTATATACTGTCTATGGGTAAATCCAGACCGCTAACTAGACTATCTGTCCAATCTGAGTTTTTTGTTGCATGACTAATACAACCTTTGAACGGACGCATGTTCCACCAAAACAAGTTCCTTCACAAGGCTATTTTGCAGCAGCGGCGTTGCTCTGTACGGCAATTGTGATTGGTTTAAAGAAATGGCAATAAATATCGAGGAGCGGAATGAGCATGACTAGAGTCTCTCAAAATCTGACAAAAATCTTTTAAACTGACTTTTGTCTATTTGAAATGGAAGACAGATTCAGCAACTGCATGGCCTATTTCTCGCTTAAAATGTTTTCAGAAACACGTTTGGGTGAACTATTTTAGTAAAATATGAGATCGTATTCTGAACAAGCCTCCATGACAGTCTGGCTTTGAATTTCCGGAGAAACCAGACCCACGTGACGCATTCGTCATATCAGCTGTCGTTTTTAATTTTTTGGGCGACAATACAGAGTAGCGCCGCCGGCGTCGCTACGGTGTGTTCCGAGGCACTTTTTGGACCTCGGGGAGCCGACTGATCACTCTAACTTTCTGCCAACGGTCGGCCGTCTGGTTAGTGTGTCTCGCCCTTTAATCTATGTTGAATCTGCCCTCTGAATTATGCTAACCAATGAATGTATTAAGCGTGCCTCTCGTAACAACGTCCACAAAAGATATGACAAGTGTGTAGCATATGGTCACGTGAGTATCAGGTGTAGGGGCTTTCAGAGGATGCAAACGTTAAGAAGAGGCTGTACAATGTATATTTTATAACTTAATCACTAGTTATTGTATTATACCCATTTTAAATATCATTGTTTAAAATGGCATACAAAAGGTATTATTTTAATAAGAATTTTGTATTTTTCTCAGCCTATTGTTTCTATTTATTGCATTTGTACTGTTGAGCAAAGCAAAAATGTCTATTTTGAAAAGATTTCTTTTGTTATTTAATTTGGTTATTTATTTAAAGTATTGCACATTTTTTGTTGTAATTTCTTTTTTATGCTCATTTAACTTAGTATGTTTAAGTTGAGAAATACACATTTCTAATAGTATTTTGTGCATTTTCCTTGACAATCAAGCAAGTAGACTCATGATACCATTACATCGCAATCGCAGTATTGTAAATCGCAATATGACTTTTTCTTCAAATCGTGCAGCCCTAGTCTCATGGTTGTTCTAAATGTTATATATCACGCTGAGTTGTACTTGTATGGCTCTATACTTCAAAGGTAACCTAAAAGGATATTAGGCAAATAAGTATAGTAACAAACTGGTTATCTCCCAGTCACACGTGAGGTTTTTAGGCAAGAAAATCTCTTTCTATTATGATATCAAAAACATGTCAGAAAACAGCTGTAATCATGGTTGGGATTAGAGCTGAAATGATTACTTAATTACAAGATCACTGGACTTCTGGTTTCAGCTTCTAAAATGTGAATATTCACTGGTTTTCTAATCCTCCCATGATGGTAAAGTGAGGTTTGGGTTTTGGATTGTTATACGATTTTATAAACCAACCTATTAATCGACAGTCGTTGACAGACTCCTCGATAAGCCCTAGTTGGGATTGAGGGAGTGCACAAGCCTATATAGTGGCTTGATTGAAAGTGTGTTAAGTACAGGGTCTACCTTGTTTGCCCATCAATGCTGTGCCTGCCTTGCTACAAAGAGTGCAGACAGACTGTGTTCATAGAAGAACGTGACTACAAAAGACAAGCAGAGGGGAAAAGATAAAAAAAAACAAGAGAGCAGCAGAACGATTGGGAGTGGCAACAGAGGACCGAAAGAGAAAGCACGAGAGCTCTGGCACTATCCGTCTCTCCTTCTGATCCATTTGTGCATTCGATCTGAGGCTCACTTTGCTAGCTGAGTCACAGAACTGACAGTTCAGGCCAGAGAGCAGTTCAGAAGCTTAACTGCTTGTGAGTGATGCCCATCAGGAAAGAAACGGGGCAGAAAGCTGTGTATTAAAACCCCTGCTTGAAAAATTGAGCTTTGTGGGAAAGCGAGAGTGGAAATGGGCGTTTTTGCATGTAGGTGAATCAAGCGCCATTTCATCTGAGGCACATTGAGCTGACTGTATGACAAATGTAATCCATTTATTAGTCATTCTAGTGAAGCCGATCCCCTCCCTTCCATAATTGAATGTAGTGTGTAGATCTTTAAATTTGTCCTGTGAGAAGAAGAAACATTCACGACTGAATGAGAATTAGTCTTGGCCTCCGGACAAGAATCTCTAATGAGCAAACACTGGATGACATCATGTTGAGGTTTGGAGGGAATTAGCTTGATTAGAATAACCCTCCACTCTCACCTTGGCTCAGGCATCCAACTCCTCTGCAATCTGCCTGTCAAAGCCTCTCAACTCCTATGGTTTTGGTTTGAGACCCCCCCTCCCCCCCCCACACACACACTGTGGTGTGTTTAATGTGGAATAAGTACATTGAAGGGAGGAAAGAAAAATGAGCACTGGTGCTGACGTTTCGTTGATCTCGATTTTGTTATTTTGTTGAACATTTTTAGCTGTGAACAGAGAGGCAGGAGGAGGTCTGGTTTATTTGTCATTGTGAGTTTGCACAGGTCCTTGTTCGCTGGGATGAGTGAGGCTTGCCATCAGCTCTCTAAAAACAACAAGCCTCGCCTTCCAAACTTCCTAGATAATTAGTGAAGCATTTCACACTCTGCAGAACATCAAAAAGGAAATGGAAAATTTACAAATTAAGAATGGTCAGTGTAGAGCGCAAGTGGAGAGTTGGTGGAGCTCCAGCACAGCACATGGTCACTCTAAAACAAGCTTGCTGTATAACGTAGTCCAATTTACATCAATCAGCAGTGCTGTGGGTTTTTTAAGACTTTTTATTATTATTCTGAATTCGTTAGCCCTTTTTATTTACGGTTGTTTATCATAGAGGCCTCATAACTGATCATAAGCACCAAAATAAGTGTGAGAAGAATGTGCTAAATTGTATTTTAATGCAACCACAGCATGTCCTGAATGGGCTTTTTAGGCCCGAAAGAATGTTTTTACATTTGCTTACCACATTTCCTGGGTGTGTCAGACAGGCTCTTAAAATCCAATCAAACACAAAGCCTGAAATGTGATCAAAAAGTGTTTGGTTTTGTTAAGTGTTTATTGTTTAACCTTGTTTGTGTAGTCTGTGCCTACAATGACTGCCAGGCAATTCAAATTGCCATTATTAGCTCCTTGATAATGATTGTTCTTGCTGAAGGCAGGACAATCCTGAGCATGTATTGTATTTGGCATTTAAAAGGATACTGGCTTATAAAATTCTCTCCTTTTTCCAGCCTTGCTCAGCAATATTGACACTGGACAGATGAAAACAACTTAAACAAGCATAAAAACATTTTTGTTGTTGTGATATTTCAACTTTTTTTTCCAACGAATTTCCAGCTTTTCCACTATTCCATTTCCACAAACGGGTGGAAATGGAATAGTCACAGGTAGTGACTCCAAGTGAAATTGGAATAAACTGTATACTTCTCGCTGGTATTTTGACGGACAGGGTCGTAAGAATTCTGCATCATCTATTATTACCCGTAATTTTGATTTTCAACGATAAGACATGTAATTTTCATTTATTAATTTTAATATTTTAATATATTCAGAACAGTCTTATAATTTATGCATTCATAAGGGCATGGAGAGAAAAGATGAACAGAGAACACCACACAAAGCAGATGAATGATTTTTCCCCCCCGCAGTGTCTGCGGAGGCCACTAAAAAAACATTGGCAAGTATGTGCATGATCAGTATGACTTTCTTATCCGTCATGCTTCACTGTATCAATCCTTCTTTTTTCACCTCTTTTTCTAAGGAACTTACAATACTCAGCTGATGTGACATCTGGGTGTGTAAGTGCAATGGTCTTAATTCATTGTTGTTACCTGTTGATGTTTAAAATGTAATTAACATACAGTACATAGTGCAGTCCAATACATCTTCATTTTGGTCAATCAAGTCAGAGGATCATCTATCACATGTCATCCTTTTTAAAAAGCAAATCATGCCTAAATTGTTTTTGTAATGCCTATAGAAGTCTGCATGCATATACATACAACGCAAACGCAAATGTGACATGCTTGCACATACATGTGTACATACACACCCTTAAACACACACACTGATCCTGGTCACCACACCCCGTTCAGTCAGTCCCGCAGCCCCAACCCCTCAGAGCCAAGCCAGCAGAGGAAACTGTCACTGTGTCCACCGTGGCACTCTGGAGAGTTGAACTTGACTGAAACATATGTCTTCAATTTTAATAGCTCTCCATTCCCCCAGATGGCCTGAAGGGGGGGAGGTTGCCTGAGAAGCTGCATTTCATGTAAGAATAATTTGTGCTAAGTAGCGGGGCGATCTGTTTGTTACGCTAGAGCTGACAGTTTGTTTATGTTTCTTGAGGAGTATGATGGATGGGGCAGGAGTTGATGCTAATTAGACTAAATTGTTGCGAAGAATGCTGAGGGTCTGCACCGCACGGCTGAGGCCAGTTTCCATTGTTCCTGCGTCTTCGCACTTTGGCCGTAATTGAATGGAGCTTGGGTCCATTTATCATGGTAGTGGGCGTGTAGGGCAGGAAACAAATGGCTGGACCCTGGATGGAGAGTTTTGGGGAGAAGAACTGTGGATGACAGAGAGAGAGAGCCAATCGGAGAAGGAAGATGTCACTTTTTTTTTTCCTTCAGGCCAATTAGAACAGACACAACCTGAGTCCAACTAGCCATGAAATGAATGTTTACCCAACGAGTCTTGACCAGGGAAGATTAGCAGCTCTTAAACTCCTCCCCTGCAGCCTGACAGGCATGGTCAACTGCAAAAGATGGCCATTAGTGAAAGTGTCACTGCATGTGCTTTCCTCTGGAAACAATGACAATGTTCACTCTCCACTTGCTTACGCTACAGTTTCACTTTGAAGGGGAACATTCAAAGAGCTTTCACTTAATATTACTATTCAAGCAAAATTCGGCCCCAATTGGTAAACATTAACCTAGCTCTTTCGTTTGCAATAAGACGCAACATCTGAGATTCCTTCAATGGTTTTCTCCTTAAAATCTCATCTTAATGCAAATTGTTAAAGGTCCCATGGCATGAAAATTTCACTTTATGAGGTTTTTTAACATTAATATGAGTTCCCCCAGCCTGCCTATGGTCCCCAATTGGCTTGAAATTGTGATAGGTGTAAACCGAGCCCTGGGTATCCTGCTCTGCCTTTGAGAAAAAGTAAGCTCAGATGAGCCGTTCTGGAATCTCCTCTTTATGAGGTCATAAGGAGGAAGGTTACCTCCCCTTTCTCTACTTTGCCCGCCCAGAGAATTTGGTCAACCCATGAGAGAGAGACATCATGGCTTTCAAACGAGCAAAGTGGCAGTTGGTCAAGGCCACACCCCCACCCTCCATCTTGCCCCCCCTCTCTCCTCCTCAATAGCTACAGACACAGAAATGGCACGTCCTGAGTAAAGCTCATTGTGGGACTGGCTCTAGTGGCTGTAATTCTGCACCAAGGCTGAATTTCGGGAAAGAGACTTCAGATATAGTATTAGGGGACCACTAAGGTCTATATAAAAGCATCCAAAGAGTACCATGTCATGGGACCTTTAAGTTGTTTCTGAAGAGACAGATTCGAAAGACAGAGTTAATTGATTGAACTTTTATTACATCTATTCATGTTTCATGACGAGAAAACAACCTGATGTGTAAAATTTGCGTCCCCCCTTAATATTAATTCAATTTCACCTTAAAATCAGCCCCAATACAAATTACCATTCCAAATTGTCTTGGGTATACCCGAGTATCAGCAGCTCTGCTAACTGAAGTTTACAACTACCTGTGTATAGACCCCCTAGGTCAGTACTTGGGGTGTTACTCCCCCTCAGTGTAGCTAACATACTTTTTTTATTTTTTTTTTGCCTCATGTTCATTTTTTCTCACCTGCTGTAAAGCCTGCCAGCTATGCATTGGGGCTTGCCTTGACCAGTGCACATACTATATGAAACTAACCTTGCACAAACAGGTGACTGAGATTATTTCTGCACCAGAGCCAAGTGAACAACATGTGTATATCCAACAATGGACCTTGTACTCAGTGCCTGGCATGTTGCATCAAGTCTGACAACACAACATTGACTCTCCAAACATGTCCTGTTTAACACCCTCACCCTGTTAGTTCCTCATCCCAGAAACAAACCTGACGCTCTATCTGCAAGTCATTAACCCTTGAACATGTGCGGTACAACAATGCTGTAAACAAAAATGGCATTGTCACAGGTTCTGCAAGTAAATGTGTGAAGTCTTAGCTAACAGAGAACAGAGCAGGGTCGAGCAGGGTGGACCGAGCACATGTTCAGCCTCACACAGGCTTGACAAGGATTTGGTCCCCCCCACTTATGGCCTAGTTCAGCTTGAGTTAACCTCTGAGTACCTGCAGGGGTCTGGTCTGAAAGCCGGGGATTATTGAAATATACTGTAAAATTTTAAGAAAAAAACAAATCCCCAGATACTCAAACCAGTGTCACTCTGTCCAGTGTATTTAAAGAGTTAACTTACGTTTTTTTCATCTACCACTTTCCATTATTCTTAATCATGATGTCTTTATGAATGCAGACTATCAGTGTTTGTGCATGTTTCAGCACTGCAAAACACTTCTATACTGCTTATGCAGTTTAGGGGCCAATATGCACTGGGGGAGAGACCTGCAACTCAATTTATAGGTACACAGAGTGTAGCCACACCAACACATTTACATTTTGTGTTTCGAGTTCACCTGCACGTTTTATGTCTAAAATTCATCTTGCAGATAAATTGCCTGAAATGGTAATCCATTTTAGCTAACATCATTTAGTTTTGTAAATGGTATTTGTTGTTACACTTTAAAGGTTCTCACTACATTACAACACAATTATGAAACAATATGTGTCAAAAATAAACTTAGACAGGATGTCTACTGCTGGACTCCCTATGTCAAGCACGTTTTCACATCGTACTTGAAAAAATAATTGTCATGCAAAACATGCAACAGCACCTGTATGGTCCTTGAAGTTATTCATTTACCTACAATTTCCTTTTGACAACTCGGAGAGAGCGTGCCTAAACTTGCATTCAGCTATGAGTTAAATGTTTATAATATTTTGTATTGAAGTAACACTGTCATTATGAACAAACCATAAAAGTCCAGCCCACTTAATGAAAGTACAGTTATACTTAGACCAGGATTTCTGTGTGTAAAGATGCCAACATTGTCAGGTCAGGGAGTCTGTGTTTTCTTGGCTTGTTAAGAAGACAAGTCTGTATCTCTTTTGGCTGTAATGTATTGTGGTGTATTGAGGCTGCTGTCTGTTAGATTGCTATATTGTATATCAGAGCAAAATGAGGCATCTAGAAAGATGCTCCTGCCCTTTAATTTTGAGGAACTGACACCAAAATAAAACATTTGTTTTAAATAGCTGAACCATTTCCTTGCAGACTTGGCAAATGCCTTTGTAGCCACACTGGAAATAGCTCAACATGACTTCAGGGTTTTGATATTTTGGCACTTTCACTAGAATATGGAAAATATACAACCAAACAATGAAATGGAGAAGTGCAAGGTATATTGCCAATGCTTATTTTTCTATAGCAGTGTCAGAGTGATTTAGGGAGTATTTTTCCTTTCTAACTGCGTTAATGAGAATTCAGTGGCAGCTGTCTCCGAAGCCACTCGTGTGTCCTCGTTGGCCTAGGACTTAATCCTGCCAAAAATGAATATCCTCTCTCTACTTCTATTTTAAACTGAACAAATACAAAAAACTAGAAAAGGCTACATAGGCTGCTCCCTTTCCCTCAAGCATACACTATTTTGAAGTATTTCTAAACGTACAATATGTAATTTTCTGCTGCTTAATCAGAATAATGGATGGTTAACACAGACTTTTGATGACGTTGTGAAGTTGCGTAGAATTATGGGAGTTTTAGTCTTTATTGTTAAACACCATCGGCGATTAGAATGCATCTGTTCACGGACGAGTTTACCCATTCAAGTTTATTCACGTTATGTTTTTCATGTCATTCTAATGAAATAGCTGCAGTTTCACCAACATAATTACGTTTTTCTTGATTCGATTTGTATTTGTCACTGACCAGTTAGCGAAAGGGGTTTGTTGTAACGCTACTCAACGACGCTGAGAGAAGGGTGTGGCTGGGGGAATCTCCAGGGCAGCGAGGACGTCTGACGGCCATTGTGCAGCAGCAGAAGATCTCCCAGCTGCCCGGAATTATCTCCGCCTTCACTTTTTTGTAATCTTAACTACCGTATTTTCCGCACTATAAGTATAATAAAATGTTTCAGTACGACTGGTAAACTACAAAGCCGCACCGCTTGCAACATTACGGCTACCGTAGTCAGTAAACACCGGTAGGCCTACTGTGCTTACTCACAGTCCCACACCACTTGTGTGTGTATAAAGACCCCAAAATGGCACCATTCAAGAGACACGCTTACGACGCAGAGTTCAAGCTCAAGGCTGTTGGTCATGCAGTAGAATATGGGAATAGAGCAGCAGCGAGAGAATTCAACATTAATGAATCAATGGTACGGAAGTGGAGGAAGCAAGAAGATGACCTGTGCCAAGTAAAGAAGACTAAACAGAGTTTCCGAGGGAACAAAGCGAGATGGCCACAGTTAGAGGACAAACTCGAACAGTGGGTTGTTGAACAGAGAGCAGCAAGTAGAAGCGTCTCTACAGTCACTATTCGAATGAAGGCAACAGCGCTAGCACAGGACATGATAATCGATGACTTTCGAGGCGGTCCTTCTTGGTGCTTTCGTTTTATGAAAAGACGTAATCTCTCCATCCGCACACGAACAACCATCTCGCAGCAACTGCCAAAAGATTACC
Organism: Gymnocephalus cernua; assembly: GCA_023631565.1. Lineage (NCBI taxonomy): Eukaryota > Metazoa > Chordata > Actinopteri > Perciformes > Percidae > Gymnocephalus > Gymnocephalus cernua. Next base: position 17,991,765 of record CM042444.1, read on the forward strand.
AAGAAAAGCTGGTCACTTTCCGCGCATACTGCAAAAAGAAGATCACTGAAAAGAAGATCCGGCCAGAGCACATCACCAACGTGGACGAGGTTCCACTCACTGTGGAGGAAACGGGGACCAGTACGGTGTCTGTACGCACCACAGGGAATGAGAAGTCATCCTTCACTGTAGTTCTCGCCTGCCAGGCTAATGGCCAGAAACTTCCACCCATGGTTATTTTCAAGAGGAAGACCTTGCCAAAAGAAAACTTTCCAGCCGGCGTCGTCATCAAAGCTAACCCGAAGGGATGGATGGATGAGGAAAAGATGAGTGAGTGGCTGAGAGAAATTTACGTCAAGAGACTGGGTGACTTTTTCCACACAGCTCCGTCCCTATTGATCTGCGCGCCCATATCACCGATGCTGTCAAAAAACAAGTGAAGCAAACTAATTCGTAGCTTGCCGTCATTCCGGGTGGATTAACTAAAGAACTCCAGCCGCTAGATATTGGTGTCAACAGGGCGTTCAAAGCTAGACTGCGAGCTGCGTGGGAGCAGTGGATGACAGACGGCAAACTTCTTCACCAAGATGGGGGAGACAGCGCCGGGCGACTTAAGCCACTATCTGCCAATGGATTGTGGATACCTGGGCTGATATATCAGTCTCAACTGTGATCCGAGCTTTCACGAAGGCAGGAATAATCTCTGAACTGCCAGGCAACAGCAGCGACACGGACTTGGATAATGACGAGAGGGAGCCGGGCAGGTTGGATGCCGTAGTCGCCGAACTGTTCAATTCGGACACTGAAAAAGAAGAATTCGAGGGATTCGTGGACGGGGAATGAACTGAAAAAGTGAGCTTTACGTGTTATACGTAACTGAACAATGTTGAGTTATGCACTAATGTTTGATTTAGTGGTATCAGACTGTTTCTTTTACTACGTGTTTACTGAATCAGGGAAAAGTTCCCCTCCACGTTTGGGAGAAGAGTGAGCAAGGCTGTGAGATATTGTTAATATGCACATCAACGTTTGAACAACGTTACCATGGGAGTGAATGGAGTTGTCAGAACGCTTAATAAAGTTTGGCTTTATCTGACTGTTTTGTTGACATTCCCTTTAGCACAGCTCCATTTAGTGGATGCATAACGCAACCCCAGTGAAACGTTTGACTGCAGTATCTTCTATTCTATGCGCCTTATAATCCAGTGCGCCCTATATATGAAAACAGTTCTAAAATAGGCCATTCATTGAAGGTGCGCCTTATAATCCGGTGCGCCTTATAGTGCGGAAAATGCGGTAGTCCTTCTGGTGCCTAACCCACCTTTTGTCGGGTACATTTAACTGTAAAGACAGCTAAACGCGAAGGGGGGAGATATTCGGCAGGGAGGAGCTTTTCGGCAAGAACACGGTTACGGATGGCCGCTGTTCTGACACTGGTAACATTACTGGTGAATTAGTCGTGGGTTAGCCTAGTGCTGTTAACCGCGTCGTCAAAAAAATCATACTAAAAACAACTTTATGAGCGTGTTGAACAATGTTGTAATCTCATAATATTAACCTTACCCACCAAGCATTAGCTACTTGTCAACCAGCACATTGTAGAAACGTTAAGCTGGATAGATCAATATTGAAATGTATTACTGTGTTGCAAAGTGGCATGTAATTAATGACAAAATTATGCTGTGTGGCATAAAAAAAGATGTATTATGGTTACTGAGTATAACTCTTTGTGACATTGTATGATTTACAATTACTCTCGAACCTATCATCTGGGTGCCGGTGTTTTGACAAAAGTTAGAGTACCTAGAGGGGTCAAAGGTTATATGATGCCACTGACAGGCGACTAAACGAAACGTCCCGTGTCAGAAATAGAATTACAGAGTTCTCTGGGTTTGAAAATTGTTGGAAACATTTGGGAAAGTGTAAGTACACACCTCAACTAAATATATAACATAGGTATAGTCGTTGTTAGACATTTTAATGCAGACATGTTACATATTGTACCTTTTTAAAATTCAATAATTTGGGAGAATATCCAAAAAAGTATTTTCTAGAAGCCTTTCCTTTTCTTAACATGCATAGATATTGGACTATGAACTGATATTTACTGTATGGGTGGGATGTGGTTTAAGGATTTTAAGGATGGGGGGTAGCGTGAGGGGATAGAGAGAGGAAGCGAGTTAGCCTCGGATGGGCGAGAGTGAAACCCGAGCATGATTGAGTTAGGGGAAAGGAGACAGGAGCCCTGAGGCTGCCAGTCGGATGCTGTGTGTGTGTATACACTGCGCTCTTGTCATGCTGCCCTGTTAGCATGGAGAGATTGTGATGGAGTTATCTGGCCTGGCCCTAAAAACGGCTTGTCATCTTGTGTATACACAAGGAGGTAGCGTTAGTCTGTGTGTATGCTTGTACGGTGCCAGCAACATTACTCACAGGCCTTTTGGGACACAAGCAAATCCTCGCCTGGTTCCTTTCCCTCTCAGTGGAAATATACTCATTGCATCCTCTGAATTCTCAGAAGATGAAGGTTATACAAACAGTGCTGGAAATTAGGTCTTAGAGGGTTAAACTATTACCTTTCTTGGGGGATTCATCCTCACCTGCTTTCAAATGGCCTGTGACATGGCTCAGACTGCCCGCCGTAAGAACAAGCTCTTGCTCTTACCAAAGCTTCGTTAACGTCATTTTTGTTTGCATTATGAATATGTTCTTTAACTCAGACCCCTTTTCTTTTTACCATTCCCATCGCGCACAGTGTGCAAGATGCCGTTTAAACTGTGGGAAAAAAAATGTCCCAAACTGAACACAGTATGGAGCCCCTGCTTCACACTGCACCAGCACTAAGCAAAAGCAGATGTTATAAAGTTTACAGAAATCAGAACATTATTTTCCTGTTTCCATTGCATTCTTCTAAACACTTAGTGAACAAGCTTTGAAGTCACCCAAGAAATCTAGTCTGCGGGAGAAATGATAGGATCTCCTGGAGCAATGGAGCCAGGGAGGGGGTCTGAGCGAGGGGGGGGATGAGGAGGAGGAGCCTCGAAGGGGGGAGGGTTTGATGCAGAATTAGATGTGCTCGTCAGGTCTAGATTTTGCTTTCTCGTATGATTTCAGGTTGAATCATCAGATTGGGACTTGTTCGCACATCTTGAGCGTTCTTTCAAACCTTTTCCATGTGATCTGGGATGCAGGGGGCAGATAAGCTGTGTTTAGGCAGGTCTGCTGTGGGTCTGATCATAACAGCAGATAAATCCCACTGACTGTGTTAGATAGCCTCACCGCAGGCAGTGTTTGGGACTGCCAGGAGCCCAAATTATGTCCCTGTAATGCGTAGCCAATTTTATAATAGACCTTTCAACTACATGAGTAATGTAGCTGCCTGGCAGGCATGGCCATTGGAATCCTTAACAGAAGTCCCCTATCATGCATCCATCTTGCACCTATTCTGCATTAGTGTTGCTTTAGTGGCTTGCAGCCTGTTCTTTAAAAAACAAGTCTCAAATAACTGGTCATGTTGTTTTAACGCAAAACGTGTGTGTCTTGATCAAAGTGTTTGCAGCATCATTCCTTACATCCCCCAAGATAAATTCTCATTATCTAAACATTTAAGGGACAGAAAAGCAACGAAGCAGCATTGCAGCGAGCTTTCAATAAAACGTGTGACTTCTAAGATGGCTACATCTGCAGCGCATTAGGGTTCAAGCACGCTCTCACAGGTTAACTAACTCTTTATGTTACCTCGAGTGACTGAGTCGCCTGAGGAGCAAATGGATTGCAATGGGCTCCCGATGTGAAACACACAGAAGAGCTTCATCATCTTAAGATGCATTGGACTTCAATGTCACCATCACTTGGTTTTGATTTAACTGTGCAAATCACCCTTGTTACCATGTATTACCAGCACAGGAGAATACAAATACCTTGTCCCTCTCCTCCAGCATTCCAAGCCAATCTGCCTCCTCTCAGCCCTTGTTGTACGCTAATACAATGTGGCATATGAATCATACACACAATGCATGTCTTCATCCGACCTCTACAGACAGGACCTCACAGAACAACCACTTTGGCATTTCCTGCTCTCTCATCTTCAAGGCTTAGTAGAGACATGCATTCCCCCTCTCTTTGCATAATTCAATAGAGAGTTTGACAATCAGAATTAGGGCGAAGGCAGAGTAGCCTGGCAGCTTTCCTTTCGTAATATGGAATTACAAAACTGTGCCCAGTTATCCACCCACACGTGGTGGGCTCATGCAGTAATGCATCTTTGTTGAGTTTAACCCAAAAGACCCCCCTCTGCAAAACAAAGTGCCTGTAGAGAGCTTTGGGAGATTGCCAGGTTGGATTGCCACTAAAAACCCATGAGAACTTCTCTGGGGCTGCAAGTCTTTAAGATTTCTACGTGTGTGTGTGTGTGTGTGTGTGTGTGTGTGTGTGTGTGTGTGTGTGTGTGTGTGTGTGTGTGTGTGTGTGTGTGTGTGTGTGTGTGTGAGTAGGTACGGGTACTACCTCTGAGACTGATGGGGAGGGAAAGGATGATGTATATGTATAAAGTAGACCTGCAGGTATTTCCGTCCAAGAGGCCTTCTTTTTCTTTGTTTGCCTCGTTTCTTCTCCACACGCTCCATTGTTTTCATTGGCTGCGCTACCGATGATGCTGCAACGCTGGAAAACGGCTGGTGTGATTTTTACAAGAGGACAGGGAACATGGGTCATAAAACGCGCCTCCATTTTCCACAGCAAGACCCCCCCCCCCCTTTCACCTTCCTTGTCAAAGCACAAGACCTTTATGGGAAATCTGTATCATATGGAGGCTTGTGTGGGAAGATGTACACAAGCAGACACATTCAGACAAGGAGGTGTTACGTCAGACGTGGGTGAGAACACCACAAGAAAACACACACACACTTGGTTTTCAGCGATTTTGGTCGTTTTGGTGCAGTGATGGGCATTGAGGGGAATCTCAGGGGATTGTAACCACAACAAGCAAATGTCCTGGTCTCAGGATCCCCCTAGGAGGGGGGAACACACAGAATTCCTCCCCCAGCAGTACGCTGTCTCACCCAGACAGATGAGGAGGCAGTCCATCTTCCTGCTCTCCAAAAGCATGCAGATGCATATGGCCTTTGCTGTTGTCTTTTTCAAAACCTGATTCAAATGTGATGTTTGCTTGTTAAGCTTAAGGCAGGTAATGAAATAAACTAGTTTGTATGAAGTGTCCTGCAAGAGAAAGTGTTAATAGCTGGCTGACTGGCCACAGTCCATCATAGAGGCATTAAGTGATAGTCACTGAACTGGCTAAATCGGCACACACTTTCAGTCTTTTGTTGAAAGAATTCAGGAATAAAACAGAAGCGATATAGTACTTATTTGAAGAAAACATAAAAAAGCAATGAAGTAGTAGTAAATCAGAAATTCTGCATACTTTCTCACCTCTGCACACTTTGCCAAGCACTGTGTTACTGTGCATGTCGAATTGTTGGTTTTGAAAAGTTTAAAAAAGAATTGTAAATGCGACTCCCGAGTTGTGACCTCCTAAGCTAAATGTCAAAATACGTTATTGGTCCATGCCTAGGGCAACGGCAAACGCGTTATGGTTTGCGTTGGAAGGCTTTATCACTCGGACGTTAACATACAACAACTGATACTTGTTTATCTTGGAAGGACTGTCTCCTCAAGTGGACAGGTAACATACAGGTTATTTAGCCAGGTCTCAATCTATTTCTGCTTCCTCTCCAATAAAATGGAGGTGAATGGAATTTAATTTGTGGTAATCACAGCATTGAAAAATTATTTAAAAAAAATGTAAGTGCAAGATCTGATCAGATCTGCTTTCAAAATAAAATTAAACCTAGAAGTCCTTAGAAGTCATCCTCATGATATCCACTTCAAACGACAAACCTTCTAGACCAAAGCTGCCCAATTTGAAGAATGAAGAATTATAGTAATCAACATTTGTTTTTGTCCCGTGTCCTTCCATCCCGATACATTTTGGAACCTCTGTTCTAGACCCACTTGAAATGGTATGGTGAATTGGTACTCTGTGTGAAGCCCTCGATGGGAAACATTCCCATTTGCTTGACCTTACCCACTGGGTGGGTGGGTGTGTGTGTGTGTGTGTGTGTGTGTCTGTGTGTCTTAGAGTGAGTGATGTACATGTTAGTCAGGCGGCTGCTACAGGAAACCTCTTGCGCTGCATGCTGTTTTTGGGTGTGAAGGAGGGAAAAACGTGGGGTGAAAGATGGCCCTGTAGGGCCCAGGCCAAACCATGAAAGTTTAAGTAAATATGGAAAGGGGGGATAACCCTGGTGGTCTGGGTTCCCCCCCTCCTCAGTTGATGTTTTCTCTCTCCTCTGCCCTTGTTTGGACAACAGTGTGCAGTGTTATGCGATTTCCCCAGTGGCCAAGTCTTGTAGTTTCCTTGAGAATACACTACTGTATATTGAGGATCCACTGCTATGAATTCAGCCATTTTCATGCTGTCACATGTCTCTATAGTTACTTAGAGGTGGGGTGATTCAGAAAAACCACACACTAAGCATTGTAAACACTTGTTTCCATAGAGATGATCTAGCTGGAATGTCTACATATCCTAATATATCCTGAATAGTCCTACTGTCTGATGAAAAACAAATGAAAGCTTTATAATAGTAACACACACAAAAAAACGGTGTTGCAGAACAGTGGCTGTGTAGTTTTTACACGATTAGTGTCAAACATAATTCATTTCTTGTCTATCTTAATCTCCAAAAAAAAACTATGTTCAGTGTTATGTTTTCCACTTTGGAACGCCATTTTCAACTTTTAAAACCACTCATGCGTGGTAAACATCTGAAATTAGTTGCTGCTGAAGAATCTATTCACACCCTGCATTCCAGCCTTAATGTCCAACTGCTTTTCTCTACATAATTAAAAGCAGACCAATTTGCTTCTCAAAAACTTCACACCATGTTTTTGGTGTGTGTAATTGGGCCTCAGGATTTGTGCTCCATAAGGCTGACAATCATCTCATGCATCTCCATCTCACTCATTAGTACTATCTGAAGGTATGTTTTTCCATTACACTGCTGCACATGTAGTATCAGTGAGGCTTACTCTTCCCATGTGTGTGCAACTATTTTGCTATGTAACAAGGAGCAATGTCAGTACAAATGCCACAGATTCAATGATGGATAACAGTGACTTGGATGACTTCTTTAGTACTGCTGTGGTCTAATAATAGGAAGGTTTGTTTGAATGTGTAAGTGTAAGCTGCTGAAGTAGTGGAGGAGGATGATGTGGATAATTATCTGATTGAGACATCCTGGTGGAGCAGTTTCCTTAATTGCATCGGTTTTAGTATTGGTGTTTAAAGCAGAATTAATTAGGTCTGGGTTCCGAATTCAATACTTTTTAGGCACCGACCGAATTGCCTCTGAAGTACAGAGTATCGAAAAATGCCTCGTCATTCAATACCCAATTTCAATACCTAAGAAGTAAATATCATCAGCGTCAGTGAGCCAATAAGCATGCAGCATGCTTCTACCAAGATCTAATAATGCTGGTGAATGGCTGTTTAGCGTTACACGTCGTAGAGACATGCAGGGGACACTGTTACGCACACAGACAGGCTCACATAGTAGGAGCTGAAAAATAAATAAAAAGATTTGTGCTGTAATTTCTTTTTATTTGATTAACTTGGTATAAAAAAAACTTGTTTAGGAACCGGTATCGAAGTCACGGTATTGGTACCGGTATCGAAGATACCCAGCCCTAATTAATTTAATGATTTGCGTCAAATAACAGAATTGTAATGTCTTGCCTCTATGCATTGCTAGTCTCACAATTAGTGATTTATTCAAAATAATGAAATTTAAGCCATTTCCTATGTGATCGCATTTGAAGTAAAAAAACTTCCACTTTTTAAAGTATATATTTTTTTTAATAACTTCAACATACTGTCTTTTCAACAGCTTTGGAGACAGTTTGTCACAAGACAGCATCATAACCGCTTTACATGTTCGTACATACACAATGACACAATTGTTGTCCTTCAAAATTAAATAATTTGCACAACTTTTCTCCAGTCCACTATGCTCTTATTTCCAAAAATATTTTGGGTATATATATATATATATATATATATATATATATATATATATATATATATATATATATATATATATATATATATATATATATATATATATATATATATATATATATTATTTTTTATTATTATTTTTTTTTCTTCAATGTATTTATTGAAGGAGTAGCACAATACAGGTAACATCACACAGTACATTTTCCTGTAGTTTTCTTTATAGTTATTTTCCTTGTTTTTTATAAACAGGAACAAGATTGCCCTCACCCACCCTCCCCATACACCTCTGGCAGCTAGTATGCTCACACAAAAAAAAATCTCAGTTATGAATGTACTCTCTCACAGCTATGCATCAATATCCTGTCAAAGCATAGGCCCACATATGTCTATGACATATTAGGTGAATCAAATTCAGTAATTATTTACAGTGTGTCAACCATTCCGTGAGGCGATCAAACAGCAACAGAAAAAAGAGAGAGATAAGTGGTTTATAACAAATAAACATCGGAAAGGATTGGGGGAGGGGGGTCTCAGTTACAATTAGAAACACTCTTTCAGACTTTCAAAATACGACAAAAACGGTCCCCACTTGATGTAGAACCTCTCCACAGACCCTCCCAGTGTAAATTTGTATCTTCTGTAGCTTTAGAAAAAGCATTACATCTTCAGCCAAGCAGAAGCTGATGGGGAAGTAGAAGATTTCCAAACTAACAAAATTCTTCTACGGCCCAAAAGTGATGTGAATGCAATGGTGTCCGACTGGTTTGCATTTAGACTCAGGACGTCATCTGCCACACCAAATCTTGCTATAAGTGGACAGGGCTCCACTATTCATCAAAATATATTTTAAATGTTTTGAAGAGGTTTGTGACTTAATTTTAATTCGCTTAGGGTTACCAAGACTTAAAATTTGCACTGCACAGTTTGTTTTCAAAATATGACATTTTTTCAATATTGGTGCAGGCCTATACTGTCAAAATGTGTTTGCATTCAAGCTGTAAATGGTGTACCAAGAACTACTGATAAAAAATGAAGATGTCTGCTTTATGTTACTGTGAAGTGATGTAGCAAGAGTGTAACATGGTAGCATAAAGCCTAACACACTGTGTTTAGTTACTTCTTTTAGAGGTCGGTATTGAAATAACACCATCTGTTATGCCACTCAGCTGTGCTCAAGATCATTTTGGTAATTCATATACATTTCCATAAATTAAACTATTTTTGGCTTTGACAGTTACTTTGCATTCTGTCCACAGCAGCCACATGATTACAATTCATTGTTGAACTTGTGAAATATCCCTCCTGTGTGGAAATGCTCCGTTGAGCAGGTGTGCATGCCTTGTTGAATCTTTCCCACCATGATGAAATTGGTATGTTTTAGATTATGGTGTGTTTTTTGGCTCCTCGCCGTTCTGAGGTTCTGTGTGGATTCATTTTGAACTCATTGCTGTTTCTCTTTTCTGTGCTGCTCTGTCGAGTATCTTAGCTGGGAGCTCTACGGCCTGAAATAGGCTGCGTTCAGGGAGCCAAAGCTGGACTGCAGCTGTTCACTTATTATCTTCAATGTGAACTCGGGACACATTGAATTCATAATGATGGGGACATCTGATAGGATGGGTATAACGAAAAATTCTGCTTTTTGATTTGCAGAAGGAGATAGGGAAATATTTTAGAATTGTACAAGTAGCACGACATAATATCCTAAGATAACCACAGCTGAATGGAAAAGCTTCTTACTGCTGTCTAAAAATGTAAACACTAAACACTAAACACTACTGCCCTAATGAGCTGTAAGGTAGACTTTATTTCAGGCCTGAAAAAGTAAAGGAAATTGGAAAATATCAAAAACATTTCAGTTCAAGTATTCATGTTGTTTTTAGATGTCCTTTAAACCAGTCAAGTACTTTATTTAGTTTAATAAATGTTTGGCTTTTGAAAGTTCCGGTCACCTTTTTGAGGGCATGATAAACCAAAATCACGATTTGTTATTATGAGTCACAAATCAAAGTCTGAGCAATTTGAACCAAATTGAAAAAGAAAATGAGATTTTAGTAAAAGCGAGACAGACATTGGCCACGGAAATGGCTCTGTCTCTCCAGAAATAGCAAATCAGAAATGAAGAGAACATGAATAGCAACCCATCCTGAACCCTACCCAATTTTCAGGTTGTTCCTAATGCAGCGAAGGCCCGAGTCTCTGTAGCGGAGGCCCTAAAACCTCAGCCCTAAATCTGATGGGTGGATGTAAGACGAGACGGACGGTAGAATAACAGAACGTGCACTTTGTTCACCCCCAGCCTGCAGTAAAAAGCTCTGAGAATTACAGAGTGAGAGACAGTTTAACTCCTGGTCGTAAATATGTGTTTGGAACATTTTCGCTTTTCCCTCTCTCTAGTCCACACTTCTCCTGTAACGTGTGTGTGTGTCGTCTTCTGCAATGTGTGTGTGTGTGTGTGTGTCGTCTTCTGCAATGTGTGTGTGTGTGTGTCGTCTTCTGCAATGTGTGTGTGTGTGTGTCGTCTTCTGCAATGTGTGTGTGTGTGTGTCGTCTTCTGCAATGTGTGTGTCGTTGTCTTCTGCAATGGTTTAATAGCATCCGACTGGAGAATTAGCGCCACCAACTGTTTATCTTTAATAAGCATAACTTCTTATATTTGCATAACAGTGGTGGATGAAAACGCACATTAATTTCTGTTTTCTTTTGCTGATTTTCTGGACACGCACGCACGCACGCACGCACGCACGCACACACACACACACACACACACACATGTTTCTCTGATGTCTTCTTGTCACGTGTGTTTACAGTCATCTTTTCCCTTCAGGCTGTCTCTCCGTTTCTGTCCTCTCTTAGATACACACCTAAACAGAAAGGGTGTGTTTAAGTGAGAGAGGTCTCCCTCCTTCCTTGTTCCCAGCCTGTGGGAGAGTCCCTACCCAAACCGCAGCAGGGTAATAATCACTTAACCCAAATCAGGCGCAATCAGGACGAGCCAGGCTGCAGCTGGGAGGCACCCAACCCATGGGGGCGAGGGGTGGCAGCGGGTGGGGGTGAGTGAGAAGGCGGGGGTTGGTTAGGATGACGATGTGGACACTGATGACCAGGAGGAAGATCAAGAGCGCCAGCCTTTGTTGTGCCATCCTCGTCCTCATCTGGCTCCAACAGGGAGTGAATCAACGGGGGGAAATTGGGGAAATCAGAGATGAGATTCCCCCTGCAGAGTGAAGGTTAAATGTGGTTCCTGTCGTGCGTGTTTGTGTGTGCGCAGTGTCTGTGTGTTTTGTCTACATGTGATTGTTTCGTTAGTGCTCCCCAGGCCCCTGCTGAGTCACTGAATCCGATCTTCTGTGATCCAGTAATTGTGTTCTGAGCTATTTTCTTGATGTTTGTGTCGTGATGTAGGTCCTGTCACAGCTGCAGGCCCCACAGGAAGGCACACACACACACACACACACACATGCGCGCGCATGCGCACATGCACACGCGCACACACATACACGCATACATACAGTACAGGGCTGAACCATGACGGAGACTGAAATCCAGGCGATTTATTGGGCTTCGGTCCAGCCAAGACCTACAGCATGTCAAAGCTCTCGGTTTTCTTGTCCTTCCGCCTCTCAAAGCTTATCTCCTCGCAGCTGACTTCGGCCTGCTCCTAATCAAATGGAGATTGCAGCAAGACTAGCACAGATGTAAATTTTAATTGTCTATGGATGCGTGCGTGCGTGCGTGCGTGCATGTTATTTGTTGTAGCGGCCTTGCTGTTGTTAGTAGCCCACCTTGTAGCATCTGCCATTCATTTGGAGTGAAAGACAAACACACTAATGAAAGTGACTCAGACCACAGGTCCATTTCTGTCTGAATTTGCCTTCTTAACTTTCTGACTTTATTTCTGCTTCTTTTGCTGTCTCTTTCTATTTCTTTCCTCTTTCTGGGGGTTACTCCATTGTATATGTATATCTACTGCATTTTAAACACGTTTTCACAGCACATGGACCAAATTTAAAACTCCAGCTACATCTCCACAATTGAATCTTACTTTGTTTAAACACACTCTGTGCTGCCTCTGCGATGTCGCCAATCTGCACCGAACCCCACTGAAGACTCAGATGTACGTGTGAGTGTAGGCTATTTGTAGTGCATCTGTGTTTGATTTTTGTAGGTTTGACATGTGGAAACTTAAGGGTAGAGATATAATGCAAATCATTGAGGCATTTATCGGTGACTTTCCAGAACTTTTTGTTGTTAATGTCCATTTACAAAATGTTCGATAACTTTTACTGTTTATGTATTTTGCACATTGTGCTTCTGACAGGGTGGTCCGAGGGGTATTGCACAAAAGTAGAATTTATACATCCAGGATAACTGATAAAGCGAGGCTTGATCTAGTCTAATCTGTGCAGCTTGGCTAGGTGCGATTCACGGAGGCCAAGCCAGGCTGAGGAGGAGCGACTAGATCGAGCCAGGCTGAAGGAATTTGGCTTTCTTTAACAGACCGCGATGTCTATCACAGATTCCTGATTTACTGATGCTAAAATGGAGAATATGCATTGTGTATTCTTTAGAGTGAGCAGCAGCTTCATATTGAATTATGACAATGTGAAACACATTATTTGTAAAAAAGAAACACTGCTGCTGTAATGAAACAAAAATGAGAGTAAGCGTGGCAGATGATCACGGACCAACTTAATTGCGTAAGTAGCCTAAAAATATACATTTACTGACCGCTGCTCTTAATTGAAACCGCCTTACCATTCAAGGAGTTAGGCTAATTATTAGCACAAATGAGCTGTTGTACTTTTTGCCTTACAAGTGAGCAGAAGACAGCCTAATTTTACGCAGTAAATTTACCATAACGATCAATTACAACCACTAATCTACAATGCTAGATTGTGATGCGTACATATCCCTCTCTCTCACTCTGTCTCTCTCTCTCTTGTATGGGCTGAAATATAAATTACCTAAGTAACATATTTACTTCCACTGCTTTTCAGGCAAAGTGTTTAGCCTCACTCCTTAAATAGTTTCATTTATGAGCAGTAGTAGTATGTATATTTTGAGATGTCATTCAGTCGGTCCACTGTTATTCGGCAGGGAGGAGATTTTCGGCACAAACACCGGTAACGCTAACGGAAGTGTAACGTTACGAATCCCACTATGGTCACGCCAAGACCCGCCCTTCAATCACTACTATTGGCCAGGCGTCCAAGGTAACGTAACCCCATTTGTTCAGGTCCTATCCCCTGACCAATCCGCTATCCTAACCACTCAAGGTGAAATGCCTAACCCCAACCAATCGAGCTGCTTCGTAGGGCGGGTCTTGGCATGACCATAGTGGGATTCGTAATTTATGTTTTTGGTTAGCCCGGAGTTGTTAACCATGGTCAAAACAATCATTCTAAAAATAACTGAGCGTGTTGAACAATGTCGTCATCTTATGTTACCCACCAAGAATTAGCTAACGTTACAGACCAAGCATTAACTACTTGTCAACCAGCATCTTTATAGTAGGCTAACCGCAATGCAACACCAAAGCACTTTTCCTCTTCGGTCCCCCTACAGGTTGAAGCAGAACTGTCCATTACCGTTACCATTATTCTTATGTCTCATTCGAACTACAGATCTGCTACCCGATCTGGCAAACTTGCATAGTGCGCCGGCCAGTATAGCCGATAGTGGGCCGCAAAGCGAATGCAAAAGTGCAAAGTGGCAAAAAAAAGTTGTATTACGGTCCGTCCGTTCGTGTTTCCTCCCGTCCCCCCCTCCGAGGTTTGTACCGAATCGTGGGTTTGGTGTATTGTTACAGCTCTAGTGTATAGCACTTTATATATTGTCCTTTTATCAATGACTTCATTATAAGAAAGCTTTTTTGCACACCTCTTTTGGTCGGGCAGGTGCTTAGGATGTGATCCAAAGTGGCAGATCAGAAGTTTAGAAGAAAAATCCCGCACACTGACCATTACGCAAGCAAACAATTTATTTATTTAATCAATGACTTCATTAAAATCAGTGCATCAAGCAGTTTTCATACAGCAATATAACAGTAACAATGACTGTCACGTGAATAATTATAAAAATAATGGTCAACTTTAAATGATAACAGTGCTTTACTGAACAGCAACATACACCTGTTGTATTTTAATGCATGCTGATAACAATAAGGTAAAACCCACTGCTGGGTGAACAGAGAAGGCTCCAGGATTAATAAATCCTGGCTGTTAGCCTGGTCAGGAGCAGGCTAGCTGTACAGAATAAATCTCCATGGTAATTTAGGTGCCTCTGCTTTTTGTTCAACCAAGTCAAGGCTAAATTCAACCAGGATAACTGGAATAATCCGGCTTAATCCCTTATCCTGGTTTTGTGCAACAGCCCCCTGGTAGTTCAAGAGATCAGGATGCAACTGGAAAAGCACAGGTTCAATAGCAACCCAAAGCACCCACAACAGCCTCATATTAAAGGAAAGTTGAACATATTTACAGTATAACTCTGCTCTTATTTTTTTATATAGTTCAATCATTCCTATCATTATTTCACATAGATTTACTCACTAACTTTATGTCTGGGGGTCATAGCTTCAACCTCAGCCTACTTTACAATGAAGTGTGTGAGTGGTCAGACATTCAGACAGGTTGTAAACATATCCCCAGTTTAACTATATTATCCAAACAAAATTTTCATCTGTTTGTCTGACCGCTCCAGATACTCTTCTGTATGCACTCTGTTGTAAAGTGTATCTGGTGAGTGAAATGTCATACAAGATGGCCAAAACAAGACTCAAAACAATTGGAGGCCTCCTGGTAAACGCGTTCATCTCTCCCAGATGTGGATGAGGAAATACACATTTCTAATTGCAACCCAGTGTGACATGGGAGTTGATGTACCTTCAATTTATGGTAAAAGAGACATATTTCTCACCTGGATTCTTTTATGACATGGAGTGGAAAGTGGGTGGAGAGTTGGGAGGAGGCTTTGGGGGTTTGGTGACAAGGTGTTGAAGTGGAACAGCCCACAGATCAACAGGGTGGACACCTGCACGCTGGAACAAGTGACCCAGAACCTTCCTTCCTCACACAATAGAGGGTTATATACATGCACAGGAGAATACTTGCACATTCACTCACTAAATCTTTATCTTCTCTGCTTACCCACACTTTCGCACACACTCGGATAGTGTTGGAGCCCCTGAAAGCGTGATTTCAAATCAAAGTTATTTGTTTAATTATGGTATTATTAGGATTTATCACAATTTTTTTTAGACAAGATTATGCATCAATTGATCGGGAAAAAATGGTCAGCATATTAATCGAATTTGAAAATATTTTAGTTGCAACCCTACTCAGACATGCATAGCATATCGCCACCGTCCCATGAAACCTGTATCTCCAAAACGGAAATACTTATGTGACAATGCACTTTTCAAATGTTTACTTTGCTTAAGACGGATAATTGTATCAACCTATAAAAGATGCCTGTCTTAATACGATATTTATATGCCTATACAGTATGTACATCGACATAATTACCTTGCTAAGCTGCTTCTAAAAGAATTTTGCACTTAAATGAAATGGGAAAATATCTTGATTGATTTGCCAAGACTCAGCTGGGGCATCATATTGGCTTGGGCAAACATTTTGAATGCATTATTAACAGAAAGGACTGAGAATTTTTGTCCGCCACCTTTTACATTGAAAATAGTTTAAGAAAAGGTCTCTTACTCTCTTTAGTGGAACAATCAAAGCGACCAACAATGTACAAATGGACGTGGATATTGTTTTAAGACAAAATGTGAACCTACCCTTTAATACTTAAGTTCATCTGAAAGATTCAAAATCTGCAAATTTGGAGATACGGAAAAAAAGTTGTCATCAGGAGGTCGAATGTGCTACGTTGCACTACCATCAAGCATGTCATAGTTTTCAAAAACAGAGGTTTATTCCCCCTGTTTCTTTCCTCCTCAGTGCGGGCTTTGATAAGATAATGGGAGCAGTTGCACAGTGAGTGTGTTCTGAAGCACCTGACCCTTAAATAGGTGCTGAGTGGAGGGCCTAGTCTGGGCTGCTGAGACGTGCTCATGCTCTGTTGACTTAAGCATTCAGACTGAGCCATCAATCATCTGAGTGTGACGGCTCTGCCCCTGAACCCCAGCGTACTTTATCTGCCAGCAAAGCCTCCCTGCTCGGTGTGTGCATGTAACAACCAGCCCTGATTTGAAAGGAGTAAATCGCATTCTATCTCTGTCTTTCTCACTGTGTTTTTTTTTCTCACAAGCACACACTTTCTCTCTCTCGTCTCTCTGAAAAAGCTGGGAATTGGTTTTAAATCCTTCCTTCCTACTTTTTCAAAACCACCGAAGCATTTGGAAAAGGTTCTATGCAATTATATTTAATCATATGCGGCCGTCCCAATCAAGGCCAGCTCTGGTGATCACATTTGCATGGGTTTCAGGTTTTGCCCTTCAAGTCAGTGTGGTGCCCATGCAGGCTGCAGGGGTAGGGACCACCTGGGCGATCCACAGATCCACCCTCTGTCTCGTTTTCCTCTTCCTTCTGAAAAACTGGATTTTTACTTTGAGCACATATAGAAAGTGGAACCGCCATTACCAAGTTTCAATGAAATTGTTAAAATAGTGAAGTTAGTGTGTGTATTTGCTTGTGTGTAAAGCGTTTTAGCAGAATTCCCAGAGGTACTGCCCCGCTAAGTCCAGCTGACCAGCCCACCCAGCCTGTGAGAGAGTGGGCTTCCATGTTTCTTCTCTCTGCGGACCGTAGAGGTCAGTGTGACTGTGTGTGTGCCTGAGCATATCAGACAGTCATGTTTGCCTTTCTATTTGGTGTGGTTTTAAACCCATAGAGCATGTGTGTGCGCGCGCATGTAGTGTGTGTGTGTGTGTGTGTGTGTGTATACACGTGCTCATATGTGTCACAGGAAAGCAACTTCTGTCTGTGATCCCCTGCTCCTCTCATTTTCCCTGGTGAAAGGCGGCATTATAACTGATTTCCATGACCTCAAACCAGTGCCTTTACTCCCTTCACAGCCTGCGTGTGTGTGTATATATATATATATATATATATATATATATATATATATATATATATATATATATATATATATATATATATATATATATATATATATTTGTGTGTTTGTGTGCAAGCATTATAACTGCTTTCCATGACCTCCAGCCAGGACCCTCCTCTGCGGCCTGCCTCGCAGCACTTGTTTAGACAACAGTGGTGCACATGTTGGCTGAAATATGGCTGCTGTGCTCGTTTGCTCGGGTGAATTAAGCTACGGCATGTGTGCTTAAACCCAGACTGCTCACTGATTTATCCATATATTTAAATGATTGATTTAAGAGTCGGCCAGCCAACACTTGTTGAATCTGAGAGAGAGAGAGAGAGAGAGAGAGAGAGAGAGAGAGAGAGAGAGAGAGAGAGAGAGAGGAGAGAGAGAGAGAGAGAGAGAGAGAGAGAGAGAGAGAGAGAGAGAGAGAGAGAGAGAGAGAGAGAGAGAGAGGAGAGAGAGAGAGAGAGAGAGAGAGAGAGAGAGAGAGAGAGAGAGAGAGAGAGAGAGGAGGAGAGAGAGGAGAGAGAGGAGAGAGAGAGAGAGAGAGATATCTCTCGCAACCCATTCACGCCATCCGTCGCGCCGCTCGAGGGTCATAATTCACGGAGCTGAAGTAAATTATTCAGAAGTAAAGCTTTACTTTGCACAAGATGGATACTTTTAACGATGTACTGATTGCTTTTTAACATACTCCATTTTCAAATGAGCTATAACATTTTGTTTATTATGGTTCAGAACATGACATAGGCAATCTATTTTAATGTCAGGAAGCCTGGAAGAAAGTGTATGAAAACACGTCCTCCATTTGCCGGGATATGTGTTATGTGCGTGTGCATATGAGGGTGTGTGTGCCAGTGTGCTTTTAATTACCTGTCTCATTATTAAATGTGTTGGAGGCCGGCTGAGCTGGGGACAAAACATTCCAGCTCCTTTAATGTCTCCCTGTAGTCTCCCCCGTCCCCCTCGCTCCTCTCTTTGATAATACTTTTCCTTATGAGCCCATAAAACCAGACGCTTTCTCAGAGAACCACCTTTTTTTTCTCTGTGCACTGCAAAAAAAACTGCATCTTAAGTTAGTCTTGAAATTACATTTTTCATAAAGCGAGTAAAAAAAAAAATAAATTTAAAAAAAAATCATAAGGACTATATGTCTGTGAAGGTTATCCAGTCATCCAGGTCATAGTATCCAAGGAAGGTTGAATTCAATGGAAACTGGACTTGGTTAAGATTCTTAAAGACATTTCGTCGATATCTTGAAATGAGGGTAATCGCTCCAACTATCCAAAAATCTAAAATAACGTCACTTTAAATAAAGAAATTGCTGCGGAAATTTGGGTTTTCTGTAAAAAAAATTCAGCATTTTCTCTAGCAGCGTAAAATAAGATTTGTGCATAAAATAGCTGGTTAAAATAGACGGTTGCACACCTTAACCCTTTACAACATGCTTTCTGATGAAACTGTTTCCGTACAGACTCTGGTCCCTCAACTGAAAGAAACATGATCTGTCTAATTTGTTCCTATATTTCCTCTGTCCCTCTTTCTCCTCACATTTGTGCTGCCTTTTATCTGAATATTTCTGCTTCTCTCCTCCATCCCTCCTCCACCTCCTCCTCTCACCCCTTTCCATCCCTCTCCCCTCTCTTTAGCTCTCCGTCTCTCTATAGGGTCGAGTTAGGCATAAGCGAATAATTAGGTAATTGCCCCCTTGATTGAGCTCAATAGGAAACATTTCAATTAGGCTAAAACTGCGCGAGGAGGAAGTAGGCTCTTACAAAGGGAAACATTCCTTGTCATGCAACTGTCAGCCCCCGAGCCCACACCACGAGCCAGGATTAACTGGATACTAGAGGAGGAAACACTGGGGAAGAGGAAGGTTGTTCTGAAAAGCCAGGGAAAAAACGTTGGGGAATTGGGAATGGGGGGGGGGGGCGGGGGGCGTTTGGAGAGAGAGATGGAGGACTGATGGGGAGACTGGAGAAAGTTAGGGGAAGGTAGGGTTGGGCCTTTTTAAAGCGGAAGGTGGGGGTTGAAGAGACAGCAAGAAATGATTGCTGCAATTACGGCTACATTTAAATACGCCTTCCCTCTGATATGATTTTCCTGGTGATCCCCTGTCCAGATAAGAGGGAGACCTCTCTGCCTGCCCAGCCGCCTGTAACAAATTACAACCTCCCAGCCATGGAAGAGACGTAGTTCCTGAGTGAGAGGGAGGGGGGGGGAGAGAGGAGAGCTGAGAGAGAGATGGCCAAAGAGAACAACTCAATACCTTGAGAGAGAGAGCGGAAAGGGTTAAAAAAAAAAGGAGAAATGGAAAGCAGAGATTGCCATCTGAACAAGTGGTTTATAAATCATTTAGACTATTTGGCATCAAAAGTAATTTCTTTCCTTTTTTATTTAAATTTTAGACATTGAGTTTTTTGTCCATCTCGGATGTGCTTCAGAGCCTCAATTTGATCAATATTGGGTGTTTCATGTGAAAACCTGGTGCTCACAGCTTTAATTGAGATGTATAGGTGTGTGCACAAGGCAGTTTCAGGCGTGTCTGACGCCTGTGCCTTTTTTAGTGCGTGTATTAGTGAGTGATAGTCCGTCTGCAGCAGTGCAGCTTGCGTGCCCTTCTGTCATCACATCCACCTTTGTCGCCCTCATACATGGGCCATGAAATTGAGGAGCTGGGCGCTGACCTCTAATAGAATACGGGTGCCTGTAGGTGTTTTATGTAGGTGTTAATGGATAGTGTGTGAATGTCTATGTGGACAGGTGTTAACATGAAGAGGTGGAGAAGCCGATGCCTCTCAGTCTGTGAGCGTCACTGTGCGTGTGATATCTTCTTTATGTTTGAATGTGAGAACAGTATATGCATGAATAAATCTGTGGATGTTTAAATTATTTTATTTTAATTTGACTGTGGATGGCTTAAGTGTTTTTTATATCTGCATTTATGTGTGTGTGTGTGTGTGTGTCTGCATTTTTATGTTGTATATTTTGCTGTGTGTGTGTGTGTGTGTGTGTGTGTGTGTGTGCAAGCTTTGGCTTTTTATCCATGTCCCTGTGGGACAGTGTGGTTAGGAGAGTAAACGGTGGTCCATGTTAATACGTTTCCTGTGTCTGGCCCACCGTACCTGTGTGGTTCACCTCGACACACACTCGCTGTACAACAGCACGTCAGATGCACACCAGTACCTCTTTCAGTAACACTGAGGATTTAGTTTGTGCAGGATACAGATTGCTGAGACATTTTGTCCTGTGCAGAACTAACATGGTTATTGTAGCATTTCAACACCAGTAAGTTTTTGGCTTTAGAATATCAGTTGGTCGTAATTATAGTTACATTGCTGAGAGGATAGGCACCCATTGCATTTTACCGTGCATGCCACATTTTTCTGCGAAATCTGATGGGTCAGCGGTTATGTTAGACTTTCTTCTTGTCTGTCATTTTAATGGACAGGGTCATGAAAAATTCCATCCTAATCTATTATTGCCTTCATGATAATACATATTTAATAGCATCTAATTTATATTAATTGTTGTTGTTATTATTATTATTATTATTATTATTATTATTATTATTATTATACAGATCTTATTAAGATTATGCATTTATAAGGGCATGGAAAGAAAAGAGACACCGAACAGAAACACCGACCGTGCAGTCACTTGTTGTCAACACCACAGGAAGCAGATTAATATATTTTTTCTGTGGTGAAAGCGGAAGCCACTAAAAGTGCTGTGCCCATTGTGCCGTCACAATTGTTAGGCTTTTTAAAGAAACTTCGGACACTTAGCTGCCGTGATATTTTGTAATGGTACGTAGCGATATAGCCTACCAGCGCAATGGTTACTGTGGAGCGGCTGCAGCTGCACTGCAATCCGGCTGGGAGGAGGTCGCCAGAGTTTACAGTAGGCCTGCACGATTTGGGGAAAAATATAAATCGCGATTTTTTTTAGCTTAGAATTGATATCACAAATCTCTGCCACAATTTTTTTCTCACAAAGTGTAATGTTTGTTGCACACATGAACCATAACAAAACAAATTGGCAGTACCAAACATCGATTTTTTTGTGGCACCTGTAGCACATTGCGCATCACCACAAGCCTGTAAACACAGAGGCTTCAATGAATAAAGAAAATAAAGTACATACTGGCCATTTAAGTACAGTAGGCTACCAAAAATAGTGAAATATAACACATTGAACTAAATATGGCCCTGATACAGGCTCTATCTGAACTCCTTGAACATGTCTTTACATCATTAAACATGTCAATCAACATGCTGCAGCTACAGCTTCAGTCTCTAGAGAAATGGAGTTTGTCAATTGCCATTTTTACAGTATCAAAAACAGAATGATTTCTTAGCACACTCTTTAAATCAAAGTCATTTAAAAATTTAAATCGGGAACAGGGTGAATCTAGATCGCGATTTTATGCAGATTTTTTACAGATTCTATACAGATTGCCTCATTAATGTTAATAAGGTTCACTATTAATATTGGGTTTAAATCTGAAATGTTGCCAAATGCGAATTTTTCTTTTCGCTTTGACACCAAATCCTCAGCTATTGTCTTGTCGGTAAACTCTCCTGACTCCTGCTACTCTGTGCTGCGACCCTGCTGCTGCTGTACAGAGCAGACACTTTCACTTTAACTGGACAGGGTGTGATTTACTTAAAGTTATGGTAGATCGCCCTCAGTGTTCTAATCTGTCAAAATGACAGACGGCCTTCAGAGTTTTCCACATTGTTAAAAAAAATGTAGTCCATGATAGAAAACGTTTGGTCAACATGACCTCTGTGATGGGTTGCTTATCGCATAAAATGGTAAGAGGGTGCTGTTGTTCTCACTCCCAAGCTTTTAGATATTTTAGCAATCTTTTGATTTGTTTACAATGATTGCGTCAATATATCCCAATGAGTGATGTATCACAAAGTGACAATGAAGTATTGCCCTTATAAAATATATATTGTAGCACCTTTTGTAAGATGTTTATTTTCTATGTAATATGGCAATGTTAATAGAAACCACTATACTTACTCACGAGTATTTCTGTCTTAGTCCCCCAACTTAATTTCTCTCTACCTCCCTATTTAATAATGTTCTAGTTGTCCTCCCTCTCCCATGTCAGTCAGCCATGCATTCATATTGTGTTTACCCAAATAAACACCTAACAGCTAACACAGGAGTCCTAAAAACTGACTCGGGCCACCTCCTCCTCCCCCATGGTGGCCCAGACACCAGTCCCCGGTATGACAGCTCCCAGCGCTGTTTTGATTTAGCCAAGGCAGGACACACACATCCGCAGTTATAATTCAGTAATTTGTGTTTGTGCATTCTGTGACAATTGTGACAAATGACTGGCCTGGAGTGAAATGCCAACCTGCCCCCTCCTCCCTTGTTTCCTGCCCTGGCCGAGACATGCTTACACTGCTCAGGTGTACGCTGAGAAGGTTTGCGTGCTGAGCATGAATAGGCCAGCTGACAAGGGAAATGATTACAGGGATGTGTTTATTTTAAATGTGATTTTTATTGATGAATCATATCAACTCGGGCTGGCCGGTATGATCACGTTTAGCAACTGGGTGGCATGTTGGCTTTGCTATTTTTTTTCTTGCGGTGCAATGAATCCCTAACTGGCTTGAGTACATAGTTTGTATCCTTGTCGGGCAACGTGCTTCGCCTGTCCGAACACACATGCTTACTCATAGGTAGCAATCATTTAATCTCTGCCAGCCCCCTCATTTACATTTTCTGGGGCATTTTTCATCATAAGCGCGTTCTTTCATCAATATTTGCGGGGGAAATTGAGAGTTCTCATCGGAGCGGGCCTCAGCAGAACACGGAACCTATTATGGAAGCCAGGCAGCAACAGGAGGAATCCTGGTAATGTTTTAGCCACGAAATGAGTTCCATTCCCTTGGAAGTCCTGTGCAGAGTTAGGGATGTAATACTCATATGGAGCAGTTTATGAGGATTAAGAGGTTTTATTTAGTCTATGGGGCCAGCAGGCGTCCCCTCTGCAACCCTCCTCCATCACGTCCTAGCCTCTCCCTGCTGTCTGGTGGGTGACCAGCCAGTTAACACGTGTGATGGCAGATCAGGGCTCAGAGTCTGCAGAATAGTGTTGTTGGTGGTGACAGTGTCTGACTTTGCCCAGTCCTGTGTGCCAGCCACCCTGTTTTCCACCAGCCTCAGTGAGAGTCAGCGGGCCCGAGCTTTAACACCTGTGGCAGGTGGACTTGTGTAGGTTTTGGGTCTGCTGTTGACTTCTGGCCTCTTTCCATCTTAGTTCTAAAAAAATATTGTCCTCACTTCTTTACTCTGATATATTGGGCTGAACTTGTATAGTGTGTGTTTTTTTTTTTGTACAATTAAAGTGATTTGTGTATTTTTGTGTTTGCTTTTCATCTGATGATATGCATTTGTATGCGTGTGTGTGCTTTTAGAGTCTGTGTGGGGCTTTCCTCCATATTTTTCCCAGAAGGAAAAGTCTCATGTTCACTCGCTAACTCGTCCTGGTTGAGGGTCAATTGCAACCAGTTGGCCGCCAGTCTGGTCCAAAGTAAACATTTGGAGAGAGGCGACTGTACAGTCAGGTACCTGGGGGCTCTGTTAGTTGCTCTGCTTTCCCCTTCCTCCCCCTCTCTTTCCCTCCCTTCTCCACCTCTATGCCTTCTTCATTGCGCGGTGGTGGGCCCTGCTCCCCTAAGGACTAGAGATTGCCAGGGTTGCTGCTTTTGGATCCAGTCGGCTGGGCTCCGTGAGATGGTCCGTCTCCTGGGACTGGCTCTCAAGAGAGTCTGTGGTCTGGCTAGTTTAAGAGTGCTGGAGGATCACAGAGAAAGACAGGCCAGCCCAGGTCTATTTGATATATACATGAACACAGAACACAAAGCACATCTCCCTCATTGTGTAAGCTATCAGGAATATGGTTTTCATTTAGGGCTCTGTGTGCCAGCTAGATTTATTCAAGTCCTGGCCGGGGCCACTTTTGTTTTGTGTGGCAGGAGAAGGCAGGTCTGCTGCAGATTTGCTGTAAAGTGTCGGGCAGCAGTGCAGGCCCGAGAGCCTACTCTGCAGCTTACAGCCTTTTGAGCCTGATGGCAGGCGACTCCTTTAACTGGGGCTGGGGAGTGGTCTGCACAGCTCAATTTTGCCCACATTAATCAAACTCACATTTCCTCACATCAGCCTGTGTGCCTATCAGCAGGGCTAGCTCGTTAGCATAATGAATTCAGGTGGTTTCACACAGAGGGCCACAGTCTTCTAAAAGTGAATTCAGTATGTTGGATGGTGAATAAATTAAGAACTTGAA
Organism: Gymnocephalus cernua; assembly: GCA_023631565.1. NCBI lineage: Eukaryota > Metazoa > Chordata > Actinopteri > Perciformes > Percidae > Gymnocephalus > Gymnocephalus cernua. The sequence goes on from CM042444.1 coordinate 18,016,202, forward strand.
GAACTGCTTTTAGCTTTAAAAACAGAATTTTTTATTTCCGTTTGTAATTGTTTTCAAAAGAGTTCTTTCAGACTTAAAAGCAAAACAAATATTGAACTGCCTTCATTGGTTTCCGCATCTTTGATATAAAAGCATGCCACATCCAGGTGTCACATATTTGCTTTGCATGTAGCTTTCCTTCACAGCTCCTGTAGGTCGGCTCTGTGTAAAACATCAAAATCTATCATTTCATGGAGATTTTAAGTCAGAATGGCCTTTTGTGTATGTGGTGAGTTATTTCTTTTCAGGCAGACTTCCTCTTGGTTCGAGTGAGGGGGGCAGAGGGTCAGCAAGGAAAGAAGGGGCCAGGGGGGTTTTGGGGGCCGAGGTGGTGGGGTGGCTGTCTGAGAGAGTGAAAGCATGCAGTCAGACAGTGGGAGTGGGCTTTGCTTTGCCGTTCATTCATACAGGTGCTTATAATTTGCAGCGTGTGATTAATCATTGTTGTGTTTGGGGGTGACATCTTGTTTAATGGATCTGTCCATCTCCCTTCTTTCACTGTTCTGGGGAGGTAGGCAGTACGTAGCATGCATAGCATTATATATTCTAGTACACATGCACACACTTGAAGAAATTACTATCAAAATTGACAACAATGTAATATCAAGCTAGTCTTTTTGCTCCTAAAGCACCTCCACGTGTACCTCTGCACTAATGTTGAAGTCAAAAACTGACCGCCGTATGAAGTAGCCAAATGCAACATGTGTGTGAGCCCACCAGCTGCCACCACACAGAGGCGGTGGTGTTTTCCGTGTGTGTTTGCTTTGGGTGGAGGGCAGGCTGGCTGGTCAGCATGGCTGTAAATCAGAGTCTTCCTGATGGAACCCTGATGGACAGGAACCTAATCTGTCCCCGGTGTGTCATTACGCGCAACCTCCCAGATAGCTACAGATCCTGCTGCTCCTCTCATCTCGCCCCTGGCCTCTCACACACACGCACACACGCACGCACGCACAGTCACACACACACACACACACACACACACACACACACACACACACACACACACACACACACAGTCACACACACACACAGTCACACACACACACACACACACACACACACACACAAACACACACACACACAGTCACACACACACACACGCACAGTCACACACAAAGCCACACATACCTACGTCCACAGTGAACGAGCCAGTGAAGCCTCCTGGAAACCAGAGACAGTAATGTAGACACACATGTTGAACATAAACCGGTTGAGCCAGTGTCAAGAGTTCATTGTCCGCATCTGTCATAGCAAAGCCAGCGCCCAAAAAGCATTTGCTACTCTCACACCGCAGCGGCTCGCTCGTGCTTCAAATGTACACAGGCCATGCAACTACTGTCGCCAAACTGGCCTCAGCAATGGCTAAACATAAGCAAACTGACGGATCCTTTTAGGACATGTTAGGATCTGTCCCAAGACCCGATTGGCTCCTGCACAAGAGCCCCCACACATAGTAGTGACTCAGTGTCATCTGTCGGTTTTATGAACCTTTACATATCCAAATGAAATTACTGTATATTTCCATTTGATGCAAAAATAAAGATTTCAACAGCATGTTTTATTTAATTTTTTGAAGATTTTACTACTTTGTAATTAAATGAAATCGCTTAAAACCTCACTAATACTCCATAAAATTGTAGTTTGATTCTCACAATCTTTTTGTTTCATTTATCAGATGTTTTTCGAATGATGTGTGTTACATTGTAGGCTTTGGAACTCCTCAACATCTCCTTTTGATTTTATTAGTCTGGTTAAAACGGGTATGTGTGACTTTCCAAAAAACTAGTTCTCATTTATAATTCTCTGCTGACAGTTTGAAGTTATTTCAGCTTTTCTGACAAAAAGCAGGATAAAAGCGACTACCACATCCATGCACGGTTCAGTTGGAGTTTGTCCAACAAGGAGATCTTGACCCCTCAATTACAGGATGATGGAGTGGTTTCTTTTGCGTGTTGCTGAATTTCATTAACAATTTTGCATACACATGTGGAATGAACTCGGTGAAGCTTTGGATTTTGCTATCAAAGTTTTTCCTCTTATTTATTGCCTAAAATGTGCGAACTGTATGTTTCTGACAAAGATTTTCCAACTAGTTCCCTCTAAATGCAGCTGAGTACATCTGTAGGTCTGTGATCTTTGGTTCTTTCCGCTACCTTCTGTAACAAGTCGCTCACAAAGCCAGAAACCAGAGACCCAAGGCTATAATGTGATGCCATCACGAGACAAAACGTGGATCTGCTCCATTGACGATGAATTGGAGACTTATGGACTCAAAGAATGTTTGCTTGACCTGTCTCCGCATCACCTCGGCCACTGAGTCAGTCCAGAAAGTCTGTCTGTCATTCAGTGCCAATGGAGCAGCTCCAGGGTTTGTCTCTTTAATGACAACAACTAGAGAGCCCTGCCTTGCTTTTCAGCTTGAGTGGCATGTGATCATGTATACAAATCTTGACTTAACTGTCTAAGATTGCAGGAATGATGCCATGTTTGCTCTGGTTTATGCTGGATTTCCCTAGTGTGACCTTTTTTCCCCCCTACATTTTACTCATACAGTGCATGAAGAACCAGTTTCTGTCTCTTAAGGCCTCCCTGCATCTGTTCCCCTATCTATAGATCTATAGTGTGTTTGTGTATGACTTAGAAAGCACTGATAGGCAGAGGGTAAGGCCTGTATTGTGATTAAGCCCGAGTATGGTTTCCCTAGTGCTGGGTGAACAACGTGGTACAGGGCCACATGCCAAAACAAAAGCCGTCTGAGATGCCCTGTCACACAGTGATCCATTAAGCCCGCATGCCTGCCCGCTTGCGACAATTAATTACCCCCAATTCAGATGTTGATAAATCATAGACATAACACAAAGCTGTGCTGCTGATTGCATAATTATTGCATCAAACCACCGGCGTATGTAACATAATCACGGTCTCTCATCAGGCTCAAACCACCGGCGTGCATCTGGAGCGCCGTTATGCAATGTTTGGAAAGAGACACAGCGAGCTTGCTAACAGTATGTGTGAAGCCGGTGGGCTTGTATGAGGCCTTGTCCTAGAGTCTTTCACTTAAAGGGGACAAGAGAGACTTGTTGTGTTTGAATGGGACGGACATCCCCCCTTTTTTGTTTTGAAATGCTGGAACATATTTTGACTGTGTTTTAAGCAGTGATGGCTGAGTGCATTTACACTTAGGTAATGGCTTCCTGCCTTTAACTCTCCTGGCTTAGGGCAAGAGTGAACCATGCGGGTACTTCCCTTTTGCTACTGCCGCAAGTCCTGCCTCTGCTACTACTGCTGCCTCGCATCTCTTCTCCTTTCCCCCCCTCACACCCATCAGCCAGTGGTGGAAGAAGTATTCAGATCCTTTACTTTGGGAAAAGTACTAATACCACACTGTAAAAATGCTTTGTTACAAGTCAAAAGAAACAATCTAAACAGTTCTGTCAATAAACTAAGTGTTTAATCGGCCAATCATTTTAGCAGTACTTGTAGGCCTATACTGTATATTGTTTACTTTATAATAAAACATCATATTTTATAAACTACACATCTTAATGTGTAAAGTAACTAGTAACTGAAGCTGTCAGATGAATGTAGTGGAGTAAAAAGTACAATATTTCTCTCTGAAATACAGCAGAGTAGAAGTAGAAAGTGGCATGAAAAGAAAAGACAAGTAAAGTATAAGTACCTCAAATGTGTACAAAGTTGTGCAAAGTACAGTACTTGAGTAAATGTACTTAGTTACATTCCACCACAGCCAACCCAGTACAGAAAGGACAGACCACCATGTCAGATTATTCAGTCTCTCTCCTCTACTGTATCACTCCTACCATGGGTAATTTGTGGACTAAAAGATCATATCACTCTTCAAGAATGCTGGTTTTTCAATCCCTGCATCATTTGCATTTATCTACCTTGGAGCATTTTTCTTTACCCGCAAAGATTTGTATGTTTGGAGAAAGTCCCCACCATGATGCATCCCAAAATGTCAGCCAACAAGGGTTTTCGACCAGACATGGCAAGAGGCCTGGGCCCACAGAAGATCTCTACCCTGTCTGTTTTTTCAACTTCAAGCTCCTGAGCTTAAAGTTACAGTTTAGTTTGCACATGACAGCCTTTGTAGTTTTAAACGTCTCCCAGCAGCTTGCTATTATGACATACAGGTGCTCAGCAGCCTGTTAACTGTGAAGGTGATACTCTTTTCTCTTTTTAAAGTTGAGTCACTGGCCCTCTGCCTGAATGTCCATCCAGCCTGCTCTAGACAGCAGCTAACACTGGGGGAAGCTTCAGCCTATCCATATAGTTAACAACTAATTAAAGAATTTACAGCCTCACTAAAACTCCATTATTGCTGTTCCCTCCCAATTATTGGCTCTATTATCAGCTTTTATGGACTCAGGTGAGCTTCCGGAGAAAGTTGTACTTGTTTTTGCTGAGTGGTCAGCTCCGTCCCTTTTGTAAAATAACAGGAAGAAGCCCAGAGGCTAGAATATTTGACGTTTCTGAAGTGACACTGTACTGATGGATAATTTGCATATGTATTTTTCTTGTTACATGTAATGGAATATGCTGCAGCATATGCTTTTCTTCTCTCTCAGGCAGAGAGCCATCTTTTGTGTGGTTCCCACATGTGCTTTCCATCGTTCTCTGTCTCGGTCTCACCTCTTTGTGTGTTAATCAATCTCTGTCTCCCCTCCGTCCACTAGGTGACAGTAACGACACAGTTCTCCCCTCTGGGGGTTGGGGATGGGACTAGGTGTAATCTTAGTTTACACAAGGTGAATTGGCTGAAGACTAGATGCTATGGACTGGGCGGGTGTGTCAGCAGCGGTGGTCATGTTGTCGTGATGTGGTGAAGTAAATGATGGTGGTGTGTCTACAGTGGGAAGTCCACTCACTACCCATTTAGTATTCTGCTTCACATCACTCAGCAGCATATAAAGGCTCACCATAATGGCCCATTCGTTGCGCTCTGCGAAAGCTAAAAAAAAAAAAAAAGTATCATAGAAACTTAGTAACAGTAGCAACAGGTTAACACTCTTGGCGACTTTGCAGCTCAAATAGGAGCCACACGCCAGTGGTTCCCAACTTTTCCTCTGAATTCTCCCCTCCAGTATGATGAGGACAGTTGTTCTGATTTAATTATCAGACATGTGCAAACTAGAAGAGTGTGGGCTGATGACCACAAAATGAAGTGTAATGACCGTAATAACGTGCATTAAACAGGCTTGCTGCACGTACATACACACGCCAGCCCAGAATAACAACAATGATTGATCTGTTGACACTGTTTTGGTTACCTGTAATCTTTTAAATTCCATAGTCTTTCATCACATTGTAATACAAGTTGTCTGAGAGAAATCAAGACCTCTGCATCTAAATCTAGCTGTCACAGGAGACTTTGGCCAATCGCAGGTCATTTCAGAGAGAGAGAGTGTTTCTATTGGCTGTTCTGCCAATGCAGATGTGCATGCTTGCCTCAGAACTTTCACCAAAGGAATGTTTATTGTAGCTAGGCTAAACATTGAGATAATATACTTTATTGTGATCTATATACAGTGTATATGGTGTTAGCCTTTAGCCTAGCACAAACGCTGACTTGTTTGTCAGAAGCGTTTTTTTAAATCTGTCATCTGATAAAAAAATTGTTATGCACAGAAACCATGCACACTCAGTCCGATTTGGGCAAATAGTCAATAATTGGCCAAAATTGCCCAATTTGTAATAAATTTATAAAATAAGAATTAAGGGAATTTAACAGCTATGCAAGAGGTTATCAAACCATGTTCCATATCTTTTTGTTTATGAACTGACAGTTGTGTGTGGAGATCTTATTTGCCTACTATGAGGACACTGTGATTGTCTTCTATATTTTTGTTTGCAGTTTTTAGCAGTGTGTGTACAGTATATGGCTATTTGTCAGTAAATAAATGCAACAACTCCTCAAGACCCAGGCCAAGTTCCACCTGCTTTCTTAAGTGAAGGGGCTTAGCCCCAGCGAAAAGCTAAAGCGGTCCAGGCTCACTTACTTAAGTGGGCTGACTTTGAGGTGGACCAGCTCGTCCCATTTTAGTTAGAAGCTAGTCTTGCATTGCCCCGCATTTCCACAGCGCTGCAGAGTAAGGTCTGGCCCCTCCACACATACACACTCTAGGATAGGAAAAAAAACCGCTGTGTGAGGTTTACATTTCTTTTAACCAATCACAATCATCTTGGGTGGCGCTAAGCTCTGGTCGCAAATGAAGAAAGGTACTTGTTTTGGTGGAACATTTGCACCCCACACAAGAAAATGCCACATATGTAATATTACATGAAGTTAACTGTTCACAAAATGTCGATCCAGACTAATGAGAAGCTGCTCCTCCAAGTTTTGCTATGGACATCTTAGTCCACCTTAAGGCTAACTTAAGTTGGGCTCGCCTAAGGTGGACCAGCTATTCTCATTTTAGTCATAAGCTGCTCAGCTGAACTTAGTGTTAGTTTTTGCACCAAATTGTAGAGTAGTATCGATAAGTATCGGTATTGATAAGTGGTAATGGTATTGATAAAATCCTAACGATACATCCCTCATTCTAGTCAGTGTTGTTATCACACTTGCCTTATATTAATTGATATTAGCGTGCTATAGTCAATATTGTTCTCAGTTGCAGTTTCATAGCAGTAGTTTCTGACCTCTTTTGGTAGTGACCTGCAAATAGGAAGAAAGTCTGGATCCCTCCTCGCATGTTGCACGATTATGAGCAGTTCAACTGAAGAGATTTTTTGATTTGAACAATCAAGTCAAATCACACAGTATTTCTGAAGAAAGAACTAAAGTTTTAAAAAAATGTCCTTTTAAAAAATAAAAAGATTCTACACAAGTAATTATCTTGTGTCCCTTTTAGATTTCTACTGTGACCCCTTAATGTCTCCCCACCCCCAGTGTGGGAACCACTGGTCTGTCGTGAATAAATGTATGCAGGGCAACTATTATTAAAATCCCCTGAAGGGTTTCCAAGCTGCTTGTTGTGCTTATATTTGTAGAACTAAATCCTTTGTTACAGGATTATACAGTTTGTTTAGATGGTGACAGCAGGTGTCCTGCAGGAGTTGGCAACAATTTGTTTAAAGTGATTCTCGTGAATGGAATCGGGCCGAGATGACACGGAGCATTTCCCCTCAAACATCAGTTACACCAGGTTTTGCATTCATTTTGTCCCATTTTCTTCTGCTCCTGTCAACTGCTTCCGCACTGCTGCCACGTGTATTTGCATCGTATGGTTGTGTGTAGGGGGGAAAAAAAAAAAGTGACCACAGGTGTCAACAAAACAGTGACAGTAATGGAGAAGGGAGCCTCTGACACTGCCAGCACAGTCTGTCTGTCAATCTGTCGCTAGCTTATCATTACCCCGTCAGCCCAGGCAGCTTAGGCTCTGACCCAGTCAACAGCACACACACACACACACACCTCACACACCTTTTTACACTTCCATCAATATCACAGAGTTCATCTCAAGTTTGCCAGACGGGGACATACCCGAGCTGTCTCTGCATATAGCCAGTGGGGAAAATGCGCCATGAAGCATGACTTCCAACAATAAATCTAAACTGAAGACTGCACACTTGACTCAAAAATCAATACATCATTTACAAACGGGATATATTGGTCCATATATTGTATAATTAATATAGCCGTTATTAACTGTCATATAAATAGATACGGGAGATACTTGATGTTTGCAGGTTTTGGCCAACTGTCATGCAAAAAAGGGAACAGCACCAGGTGAAAAACAAAATAATCTTGCCCTCCTATTTTTTTTTTTTTCTCCCTCCTTTTTATGTCAACTCATGCGTTGGCAACCTATAAACAGGACACTGCAGGATACATGTCCTTATTGTTAGGCTCTTGTTCAGTTTAGCATAAAGGAGGATTAAAATCACGATTTGAGATTGTGTCTGTATACATTCACCTGATTTCTAAGACTTAAAGCGTCAGCCAATATTGTTTCTAAAAAATGTATAATACGCTGCTTTGGGTAAGAAAAGATTTGAATGATCTAATTTAATTTGGTTTCTAAAATGTTAAATATTAAGAAAACTACTTTATAGTTTGGATATAAACACTGGGCGCCCTCGGAGGTGATGATATCTGATGAAGCAGCAGCATTAGTAGCTGACGCAGGCCTGGCGCGGAATGCCGAGATGCTTGCACTTCTCGTCAGGGGCCCTCAGTTTAAAAAATCCCCCGCTGTCATTGGAGATGGCCTCGCTTGTTTTTCTAAGCACCCTTTGAGCTTTTTCAAGTGCAGAATTAGGGACTGTTTGGGGAGTTAACCAGGACGCTTCTGCACTCCCGAACACAGGAAGCATGATTGGTGAAATCTGTGATTAATAGTGCTCTCTGTCCCTTTCTCCCCCTCCCTCCCCTTTCCCCAGATGTCTTCAGCTAGTGTTTTTTTATTTTTAAATATGTAAATTCCAACATAATCAGTTCCTCCTCACCAGTGTTTGGTTTAGGACCGAAAAGGCAGAGTTATATGGGGAGCCTAAATCACTTTTAGTAATAGTGCCTGCTTCCACATTAATTCATTTATTTTACTTTTTTTTTTTTTAGAAATACTAAATTGCCTTTTAATATATAGGAAATACAGGCATTTATTTTGCTACAACCCCACTCTCCCCATGAGTTGGCTAGATGTTCTTATGACGGATGACTTGTGCCAGTACTGTACAAAATAGTTTATACTACATTTCAGTTTTAATGTGATCAGTTTGGAAGTGTTGCACCGCCTGTTTGCTTTAAAAACAGGTTTGACACCATGGCCGTATTTCAATACTATAGTGTGCCTCACCTGGTAGTAACTATAGTTTATTGGCCTCACCTAAGCAGGCAGGCCTCATGTTATTTGGGCACCTTTTTATGTTACATTTATATCACCCACTTCCCTGATTTGCCTTTTTGCAAAGTGTTTTCTTACAAATACGGTGTAAATGTACTGTTACCTGTCATAGTATGTTTATATTTTAATAGACTTGCACAATAAATATCCCATAAACATGTAGTCAGGCAGGCTCTAATTGTTATGAAAGATAAACGCGGCTAAAATCAACACAACCTAGTGTAATGTTTGAGCAGTAGCAGGTTGGCCTTCTATTAAAGGGATAGGTGAAAATATGCTATTTGCAATAAACAAATAAAACCTATTTTTTAATTGTATCTGTTCTACTTGTTACTACTACTTGGATTTATATGGTAACTCCCTGGAGTTCTTAGTCCTGTGCATCTTTTTATTTATCGGTCCATTTGTCATGCCATTCTTTATTCTCTCACCTCTATTTCTACCTGAGCGTTAAAAGAGCCTGAGATTAATCAGTTTCTATATCACGGTGCCCGGCCCAGTCGCTGATGGATATCGCGTCGGCTTTGCTACCGCAGATGACAAATTGCAGGGGAGCAGCAGCTCACAGGGTTTGTTTGGCATTCCAGATCTGATTGTGTTTTGAAAAGTATTAATGGAGGACATAGAGGCATGACACATCACCTGCAGGTTCAGTCAGGAGCTCCTGTCAAAACCAGAGTGGGCCTGTGAGGTGAAGCTCTGTCATCATGACACTCTTATTCTTTATCTCACTCCTGAAACACCGGGGCGAGCTGTGATATTCTGCTTTGGCTCTCGATGAACCAAGAAATGTATCATGTAGTAAGAGGTTTTCAAAACAATTAGCAATATGCATATTAATTTCTGAAATACATTATTTAAAAATGTTCTTTGTCTCTTATTAATTTATGTTATCATGTTGTTGGTTTTGTTAACCAAGAACAGAAAGTACATTCTATTAATAATTATGGCATTGCCACTGGCAGAGAGTTATTAAGAAACTATTATTAGCATATTTATGAAAGTAGCGTGTAAGCTATTATTACAGACTAGCATTTACCGGGTCAAGTAAGCGTGTGAAATGAGCGACCAGTATGTCTCTCATGTATTAGTCCATTTAACTTGGGGAGCTGTGCTTCCTGTAGCAGTGACCTTCTCCCTGTGGCTGCTGGGAATTACAGTCATTCAGTGTGTGTCTCGGCATGATGGATGACACCTGCACCCGTTGAGCAATCGCTCCCTGGCGCACTATTGTTTTTCTTTCTTACTTTTGCGTGGGAGCAAACTGTGTGAATTCCTGAGCCAAAACTAACTCAGATAATCATCTCATCTGCGTGATGTATTATCTTCTCTCTTTGGAAGACAAGTTATCAGACAACCTGGAATGTCTTGCCAATCTGGTGGTGGCAGTACTAGCGCTACCAGTGAGGCTTCTTGTTGACTCAGTCCCAGAGACCTATTGCAAAAATCACCCCAGCTGAATAAGTGATGATGCAGCACTTTTTAATTGACAAAAAAAAAAAAAAAAAAATATATATATATATATATATATATATATATATATATATATATATATATATATATACCCAAAACAAAAGCCAAATTCCACGGTTGTTAAAGCTGCATATGACATCAGCTCTGTGCAATAAGAAAACCAGGCGTTGAATCAAAACTATATGTTGTCACAGTATAAAATCTCACTCTATGCTTGAAGCTCTTCTGTTTCCACTGCACAACTTTACACTGTGTCTTGGCACAGAATGCATTTATGCAAATAGCAGTCTTGTAGTGTATGTGTAGGAGTGTGTCTTAATAGCTGTGCTCCAGACACCCCTTTGCCATTAGCACTTGTGCCTAACTGAGTGTTTCTGTGTGTCTGCAATGCGCTGGATGACAAGCCCGGTCACTGCCATTGTGGTTCAGAAACTAAAGAACCTTCGAATGATGGAATCTCCCAATATGTCACTCACGCATGGCAAAGCCATAAACGTCAACCAGATGGCAGGTCACTGTAATATTACGCCCCTCCTCGCAGTTGGGGGAGGTGGGTGCATGCAGGAGAAGCCTGAGCCGGAGAAGGGAAGGCTGAGCGAAGCAACTCAGTAGCAGCATCTCCTTGGTTTGCCCTGCCCATGCTCAGTGACTGTGCATCAGAGGCTATAGAGGAGTGTGAAGTGCTCCCGAGAGTGTGTGGGTTCACACCACTGCATGCTCTATGATTAAACAGTAGTGTGTGCTGACAGCTGGAGTGGAAGAGCATGATGCACTGGGGCAGAGTGGAGCGAGAAGCTGCCTCTCAGTGGTGTCGAGGAAATGTCATATTTGGTGTCTTTAGGCCTTGTTGCAGTTCCATGATGTTATACCACCCGAGTTGAATCAAATAAATGTCAATTGTTTTGTGATGTATTAAACCATCAAACATTTCCTGCAGAACTGGAGCAGAAAAAAAGCTTCCTAAAATATCAGTAATAAATTAATTCACTAAGAATACCCTCAATAGATCAAAATGTATTGCACCGACAAGTTGCATCTCTTGTGGATCTGTCAGCAGGTATATAAATGCAACGCCCTCTTCTGCAGTTTTCGTTTTGTAGTTTGATTGACAAGGCACACAAAAAAAAAATTGTTCTCTCTTGACTGGAAACACTTTCACTTTTGCTCTCCTGTCACCTTTACATAGAGAACATTTGTTACTGGAAGTTCTCTAAAGGAATTCTGGGACATGAAATTAAGGACATCACTACAAGGGGCAACACAGCAAATAAATTACGCTATAATGTAGAGCTGCACGATTCGGGGAAAAATATGAATCACGATTTTTTTGCTTAGAATTGATATCACGATTCTCTGCCACGATTTTTTTCTCATCAAGTGTAATGTTTACTGCACACATGACAAAACACAACTTGGCAGTACCAAACACATTTTTTTTGGCACCTATAGCACATTGCACATCACCACACGCCTGTAAACATAAGGGGTTTTCCCACCGTGGGCGGAGTCACGCCCACTGCCAACCCGGATCTCGTGGCGCGCCGTTTGTTAAATACCTACATGGTACTTGCAGACAGAGCAACAGCGGGACATTTTTAACAATTTTCACTATCTTATTCATCATTAAAGTCACTTCTGACAACGTTTTAGGCGAGAAATGAACTGTTTAGATTTCGAATATAGGCAGTCTTCCGAAAATCGTTGCCAAATTGACAATTTGCTTCAAAGTTTTCGGAGATGAGAAGCTCCATAAAGTGAAGGGACTGCCAGCTGGTGGCGGCGGGGGGGAACGCTTGTTCGCCGGTCGGCCTGTCATCCTGGGACGCCCCGCTGTAAACTAGCGGACTCTCAAACCAGTCTCGTAAATAAGAGGCTTTTATTTCGCAGTTGACGGATCGTTTGTTTAAATATCACAACACATGTCCATCATAAGATTAACGGGAACTTATGGTTAACTGCCTTTTTGGCGTTAAACTCCACAAGCGCCTGCGAGCTTGACAACCTCACTGGTCCGCCGTCACACTCCATTTGCATTCACCGGCCAAGTGTGTACTTGGCCGGTGAATGCAAATGGGAAAAAAGGTTTGTTTTTGTTTGTGTTTCTCTATGTAGCCTACCGTTTTTCGGAACGAGTTCGGTTTGAGACTGAGTGAGTGGTTGGCTGATTCTCGTCACTAGTGCCTGGGTTTTCATCAATATCCATTTTGTTTATTTCCGAACTACCGCGGGCGCTCGCTCGACGAGTGAAACACATGACTAAAAAGCGCTTTGTCATTGGCTGAGGGTGAAGCCCTGAACTGACCAGTGAAACACGTGACTAAAAGGCACTTTGTCATTGGCTGAGTGTGAAGCCCTGAACTTTGTGAGAGCTGTCTTATCAAAATAAAAGCCGAGGAAGGATTTTTTTTTAAAATATAAAATCAAAGTTATTAAAAATTAAATCGCGAGCAGGGTGAATCGAGATCGCGATTTTATAACGATTAATTGTGCAGGCCTACTATAATGTAGTTTTGTACACTATATAAGACCGTCTGAGGGGGAATTATTTCTTTGGTGCAAGAATACCACTAGTAGTATCAGTAGTCCGCTAGGAAGCGTACTAAAGTATAGTATATTGATTCTCAAAACATTTCTGGAACTCAGTAAGTTGTCCTGTGTGACAAACCCACTGCTTAGCAACATACAGTACTGTGCAAAAGTCTTAGGCAGGTGTGAAAAAATGCTGTAAACTAAGAAATCTTTCAAAAATATAAATAATGATTGTTTATTTTTATCAATTTACAAAATGCAAAGTGAGCGAACAAAAGAAAAATCTAAATCACATCAATATTTGGTGTTACTACCCTTTGCCTTCAAACCAGCATCAATTCTTATAGGTACTTGCAGAAAGTCAGGGATTTTGTAGGATTGTAGTCAGGTTTATGATCAACCAATTATAGTATATAGGTAGTTATGCTGCATCAGCAAGGTCTCTCCCAGACAAATATTTCAAAGCAGACCGGTGTTTCAAGATGTGCTGTTCAAGCTCTTTTGAAAAAGCACAAAGAAATGGGCAACGTTGAGGATCGTAGTGGTCGGCCACGGAAACTTAGTGCAGCAGATGGAAAACACATCAAGCTTATTTCTCTTCGAAATTGGAAGATGTCCAGCAGTGCCATCAGCTCAGAACTGGCAGAAACCAGTGGGACCCAGGTACACCCATCTACTGTCCGGAGAAGTCTGGCCAGAAGTGGTCTTCATGGAAGAGTTGCAGCCAAAAAGCCATACCTCCGACGTAGAAACAAGGCCAAGCGACTCAACGAAAACATAGGAACTGGGGTGCAGAAAAATGGCAGCAGGTGCTCTGGACTGATGAGTCAAAATTTGAAATATTTGGCTGTAGCAGAAGGCAGGTTGTTAGCCGAAGGGCTGGAGAGCGGTACAATAATGAGTGTCTGCAGGCAACAGTGAAGCATGGTGGAGGTTCCTTGCAAGTTTGGGGCTGCATTTCTGCAAATGGAGTTGGAGATTTGGTCAGCATTAATGGTGTCCTCAATGCTGAGAAATACAGGCAGATACTTATCCATCATGCAATACCATCAGGGAGGTGTATGATTGGCCCCAAATTTATTCTGCAGCAGGACAATGACCCCAAACATACAGCCAAGCTCATTAAGAACTACCTTCAGTGTAAAGAACAAGAAGTCCTGGAAGTGATGGCATGGCCCCCACAGAGCCCTGATCTCAGCATCATCGAGTGTGTCTGGGATTACATGGAGAGACAGAAGGATTTGAGGAAGCCTACATCCACAGAAGGTCTGTGGTTAGTTCTCCAAGGTGGAACAACCTACCAGCCGAGTTCCTTCAAAAACTTAATGCACGTGTACCTAGAAGAATTGATGCTGTCTTGAATGTCACACCAAATATTGATTTAATTTAGATTTCTCTTCTGTTCATTCACTGCATTTTGTTAATTGATGAAAACAAACTATTAACACTTCCATTTTTGAAAGCATTCTTAGTTTACACTTTGTTTTTTCTACAAACCCGTCTGCCATCAGCTGTTCTCAAGGTCTCTCGTCTGCAAGGGCGTTAGACAGATGCTCAAATATACACAACCTAGTTTTGCATACATGCTTGTCATCACTTAATCCTGCAACTGCAAGCGTTGGAGATAGCACATGCATTGCTAACTGACGTTAACCTTGCATCTGAAGACACCAGACCATAGTGCACTTAGACACCACATACTTGACAGCCTGAAAACTGAACTCAACACACTGAACTAATCACAGGTATCTGAATGGCACAGTGGGGCAGGCCTGTTAATTAGTAAAAAAGTGTTAACTACTGTTACCTTTCTAAGTTAATGAAGCATTTGGTAACCTGTATCCTTTAGACTTCCTGTAATCTGAGGTTTACGATGAGGCCCAAAATCTAGTGTGAATCATTTTAAGTGAAGTATCCAGATGTGTACAGCTGCTCTGGTCACTTGCAGGTACAAGTAACCATTAGCTGTGCACTCCTTTTTGATGATTGATGAAAATATTATTTTATTTATTTTATAACTTGCTGATTGTGGAAATTCAGACACATGACTTCCACCATGATGATCTGGGTTGAGTCTTTTTTCCAGTTTACAAATGTGAGAGACACCTCATTTGTTAAAAGAAAATTTAGCCTTTGGCTACAGTACAACTGATAATCAATGGCAAACTCTTATGCTACAGTATATTCACATTATCGCAGAAAAACAGATTTCAACAGTTTTGATGTATTTGAGTAGTTGAAGTTCAACTTCATTTTCCCCCAATGGGACAATTTGTTGTGCAGCAGAAAGAATAGTACAAATCACACACACAATACAGAGATTGCCTACCTTACAGGCATAGTTAAAAACAATAAAAAACAGTAAACAATCAATAAATAGTAAGTCAATAAGTTATCTGTGGTTCTTTATAGAATTAAGAAGTATATTTCCATATTAAGATACTTTACACTTCTACTAAGATATTGCATTTTTTACTCCACTACATTTATCTGACCGCTTTAGTTACTTTAGTGATAATGAACTACCAAATAGTAACGTATATAAAGTATGCTTGGTAAAATAAGCTTCGCCTCGACCGGTTACAACATTAGCCTAATAGTAATGTTATAGTACTTTTATTTTTATATTTTGCAAATATGCTTTCATATTTTTATTTAAGTAAACTTATAACAGTATTTTTTGCAGTGTGATATTGCTACTTTTACTTAAGTGAAATAACTACATACTTTTTGCACCACTGGTTCCACCATTTACCAATAAGTTATCTTAGTTCCCACAGAACCTTGTATGGAGCAAAGCGAGACATGCAGCACAAGAATTTTGTTTTTCTGCCATGACGGGGTTTTTTACCTCTTTGTTTTTGCTTCCCAATTAGTGGCCAAGTGTTCCATTTGTATGAGATTGCAGAAGCTCTCTTTTCCCCCCAGACTCTACTCTCCCACGACTACATCACCTGTTGGAGCATGTTCGGTCACTTCCCAGCCTCTTTGTGTTTGCACAGGATGATCAAGCAGGGTTGGTTTCATCGTGTAATCTGATTACCTGCTGAAAGATTTGATGCGCCTCATGTTCACCTATTAATGGCAAGGCCAGAAAAGGATGTGTCCAAAGCTTCCCTGCATTTGCCTTTTTATTGCAGTATCATTAACAACCATAGTCAGGTTAACTGAGCCGTGACAGATGGAATTTTGTTTGACTCTTGCCTGCCGGTAGCTTGTTTCAGCAGTTCTTGGTTTTCCCATTCGTACATTAAGATGCAACTGTAGACAAAGTATTTTTTTCTGTGGTATTTTACTTGATAATTACTTCCCTGGAAAATCCCCAGAAGACGCACTCTTTTGTAGACAATATGTTTAATTGAGCAAATTAGAAAGAGTCCATATTGCACAGCAGCTGTGTACACACACCGTGGAATCTGCACGGCACCAGGAAAGGGATGCAGTGAGAATTGTGAGTTAAAAAAAACTTGATTGAGTCAGAAGGCCTCTGTGCCAAAGCAGTGGCTTTTCAACACAGATGCACATAGTTAACGTGTGTGTGTGAAACCTCAGTCCCTCGCTGATCAACCGGGCTGCATTGATTTTCCAGCTGCTGGCACATTGCTGACTTTCATTCTCAACTTTTCATTTTCTTTTATTACTGGGTTTGCATGGATGATATGGTTGGTAGCTTCAGCCTTTGAAAAAGCAGAGAATTATAGTCACTCGCAGGAATTTTGGAAAGAAGTCTTGGATCACTCAGATCCAGAGATTCAGACCCATGTTCTTGCAAAGATGGCACAAGGCTTAAAACACCAAGAATTACTCAGGTGGTTGGCATTTAAATTAGGCAGAGTGCAGTGTTTCCCCTAGGATTTATTTTTAGCTGTGGTGGCAGCTACAGCTAAAAACAGACACTCAAAGGCTGGACTTTCGAATAAAGAAAATAAAATTAACGTATACCTATTATGCCTATTCTCGTTCAAAATGTTTACTTTCTTCCTGAATCAATGCTATTTTTTTACATACAGTACATTAGTGTGAGCAAACTCCTCAAAAACATGGAAACTCCATAATGATAACTGACTCTTTAACTAGAACAAGATCTCAGACTAGGAGGCAGTTCACTGAGTGATGGTTAAAGTCTGTGATTAAGGAAACATGGTTGTAGTATGCAGGAAAATGCTTGCAGAAAGAAAGGCTGTTGTCAGGTAAAAATGTCACAGTCAAAGAGGCTGAAGGGAAAATTGACGTGGAAAAGCCTTTAATGATGAATGGACTGATAAGCAGGCTACCATTCATACTGTATGCTTCATTTGCAATGAAATGATGCTGTTGCAAAATAATAAAACCAGCATCATCATCAAGAATGAAGAACGCAAACATAACGATCGCGTCATTCACGTGCATATTAAGTAGCCACATGTATCTGTTTTGGTCTTAGTTATAATACATCCATACTGCTCCAGGAGAGAGGACGGTTCGCTCAGCCAGCAGTTAAGTTTATAAGAATTTGTCCAAATTTCTAGATTCCCTAAAACTACGACTACAACCCACAGCTTTATTTGTTTTAGCTTGTTGGTAAAAATGAGCAGAGTAGAGCTGTGTTTGGTAAAACAGCGCGGTGGACGAGAGCAGACAGAGCAGATTAAAATATCTCTTTCTACATGCCGGTCTATACAGGTGAGTGCATTGATAAGTATTGACTTTTTACTCACAAAGGTTTTATCGTAACCTACTTACAGTAACGAGACTAGCGTTCATCTGCCCCCCTAGTGGCCGTTGGTAATCCTCGGTATCCCAGTCAAGTGCTGCACGTGTTTTAGCTGTGTGTGTGTGTGGCGCGCAGGCAAGAATCCCGGCATGTGAATAGAGACAGGGGGCTGGGTTTGTGCTCTACCTGTGAAGCGTGTGTCCGCGCTATTCTCCGACAATCAACATTGATACCGTGGCGTGGCGGCAGAAATTTAACTGTGGCGGTGCGCCACTTGCAAATCAACGTAGGGGAAACACTGGAGTGATAATCAGCGTGATGATAAGATTCTGGTAGAAGGTTGGCAGGCGCTGGTTGTCTGTCAAAACCATTTGGTAACATTTTAACTTAAACTACTATAAAATGAAATGGAAGAAAAATCGAATGCACAAACATCCATTGACTTTTTCCCCGGTTAGCAGTCAATCAACTTTCTTATCAGATTATTTTAAGTTGAACTGTCCAACTTCACATAAAACATCAGATTTTTGTTGCTGTCTGATCCTGCGGGGCTTTAACAGAGCTGTACAGCTCAGTTGTACAAGTTCACCTTGGGTCTACATGGTAAATTTGACTGGTGTACAGCAGTCATAGTGTATGTGCATACTGTAAAAAGAGCATGTGGCAAAGTTACATTTCAGGACAGGTGAATACCGTCTTAAACTGATTATTTTAATCATCAATTAATCTAGCACTTATTTATTGTTTTTAAAATAGTTTAAATATGTTGTAAATTGTCTAAAAACATTATCATATATGTCCGACCAACACGCCAACATCCAAAGATATTCACTTAACAGTGATAAAAACCAGAGATAAGCAGCATATCCTCACATTTAAGAAGCTGGAACTAGCAACTATTTAGTATTTTTGCCTGAGAAGTGACTTAAAACAATTACGTCTTAATGCACAACTATAAATAATGCTTCATAGTTAGCTGAAGTCTTGACATCAAGTCGAGACAAGCCTCTTTTTAAACTAGCTTCTGTAACTCATACAATCTCTCATTCGTCTTTCTGAAAATATTAAACCAGTTCCTGGGGTCAGACTGATCTCCTGAAATGGTGTATGTAGGACACGCCAATTCGTATGGCATTATTTGCGCGAGTAGTATGAAAGGACAAAGGTCCGCGTAAGGAGGTTGGTTAGGCTGGTGGATGGGTAAAACACAGGACTTCCCCAATGTTCTTTTCCTAAACCCAACCTTTTTGTTTTTACACGCCTGACGTTCTCGCGATAGCAGGGCACATTCTCGGGATAACGTACAGATAACACTTTCCTAAAGCCAAGTGGCGTGTATGTTTACACTAAATCATGATGCCACGTTGCTAGGGTTTACTTTCTATATTCTAAAACCCTACATATTGGACCTTTAATTAAGTAAAATACAGCTTTTGCTTATCCTGTGTGAATGTGTTGTTCAAAACACAGGTGTGGGTGGGTCATTTCTAAATCACATGAGGTCCCCTGGTAATTCTAGTCTCGTGCAAATAGGACTTAAGACAAAGCACTTTCTATTAGAAATTTAAAGGTGCCCTGCCACACAAAACCGTTTGTACTTGTATTTTTCGTCTACCCTGCTCGGTCCTGCTGCAATTATAGACATGTCTAAAGTCACAGCAACTCCTCGACTCGTCTCTTCTGTTGCACCATTACGTTTAACGCGTGATGTTCTGTAGTTTATGGGAGATGGTGTTCATTAAAGGCTGTAAAAAAACTAAATAAAAAAAACTGAAATAATAGATTGTTTTGTTTTTTGTCCTTCTCTAAACGTTTGCAGTGAAACAGGCAACACACTGCTGAGTAAGGTTTAGTTATTAGCATAGTTAGAAATGTTAATAGGATTTTGAAATTTTTTTTTTTTTACTTCTGAACCCTTAAGGTCTGTTTTCACTTTGGCTCTTTATAGTGTAATGGACACATTGTATTGCCACTAGTGCGTTCACAACATCAGATATTGATAAAAAGAAAAATATCCTAACATTGAATAACCAACATTCACCTAAATGTCCATGGTTATTAAAGGGACTTATCCTGACTGTTTTCTACCTTTCAGGTCTGGTAGAGATCTGCTTGATGCATCCCCTCGATGTAGTGAAGACCAGGTAAGCCACGCATTCTAACTTAACAACTCGTACATGAACTCATATTTTGTGTAACTTTGACATATAAGCTGCTTACAAGAAAGCCATTTTAGGTCCACATCTGCTTTGAATCCTCTCGGTGGGTATTTGGGTCTGTGTAGTTAAGTTCCGAGCATACCAGGTCTTTTTTTTCCCAGCTGGCCAGCTCTGCACTCATTCTCCGCACAAGTGGGCACCAATGCCAAGAGCCTTTGACATTTTGTGGAAAATGAAATGCATCATTTACCCATTCATTTCCCACTAAATGTTAACGTTAGATGTTTTTATGTTTCCAAATCCCTCACATTTTTAAACTTATTACTTAATTTAAGAATAAAGAATCTGATTTTATTTTATTTTTTATTTTTTCCCCCGAACGGCCTGCGGTTCTTGTGAACGAAGGGGACATGCAGGATAAATCCGATGCCACTAAATGCACTCGCTGTGTCTAATAGCTTGTTTTCCTTTATCATCTCCTGTTTGCGCGTTATGCAAGAGTGGCAGCAGTCTGGAGCTGTTGAGTGATCAGGAGCCTCACACCACAGTGTCTCAGCCGGCCATAAACAGGTCGTGGGCTACTACTAAAGCTTTATAGTCTTTCACAGGCCTAGCCAAGACCTCTTAGCCCCCCCTGCCCCATTCACTACTTGTCAGTAAATTGTGCTGCTTTTTCTGTCATTTACGGCAGCAGTTTCTTGGTAAATAAATTGCTTGGCGTGCCATTTAAAAAAAAAAAGTTAGATGGTTGCACTTTGAAGGCAGTGCCACCACCAGAACACAGAGAAGGAAATGCAGGGATAAAAGCCAGGGGTGAGCGGTGTTGTATTAGTCGATATTTGATACTTTGAAGGCACACAGTGTGATTTATGCTCATGTGTGGAAGCTATGGGGGTTTATTACAGGTAAGGCTTGAGCTCTGCCTGTCCGTCCTCACACGGGGTCAGGGTTAAAAGTGCACTCACTGTTTTCTTTGTAATGCTCTTCCTTGAAAAGTGGTAGCGGTAAAAGCTGCTTTAAAACTGGACAGGTTTATCTGTTTTCTGTTTGTGTTGCCATGTGTTTATGTTGATATGCGTTCTGTTGCTGAGAATGGGTCTGTGTAAATTGATTCCTTTTGGTCTTGGCTCTGGGTTTTGTTTGGCTTCTCAACAAAATGAACAAACAGAATAGTCTTTCTTCTTTTTAATTGGGAGCATTAGTTGATGTTAAAAGTGTCTAAACAGCAGGAGGTTGCTGCTTATTTTGAATGACAGACATACACAGAAACGAACCAAACACGTGTAGATATGCATGCATACTTTACATGCATGTTCACACACTTAACATCCACACATGAATTCATAAACCAAACATACATATCAGCTAATTGGGACACTGAGGGAGCTGAACTCTATTAGCAGGAACCTTGGAGCCAAGACACAGACACACCTCCACTGGGTCTCTCTCTCTCTCTCTCTCTCTCTCTCTCTCTCTCTCTCTCTCTCTCTCTCTCTCTCTCTCTCTCTCTCTCTCTCTCTCTCTCTCTCTCTCTCTCTCTCTCTCTCTCTCTCTCTCTCTCTCTCTCTCTCTCTCTCTCTCGCATGGCTCTTATTAGGCATCGGCTCCTGCTTTAATGTCCACTGGTCCAAATTGAACAGCAACTGGAGTAAATTTACTTTTTTCCACCAACTTAGAATCAAAGGGATTTTCCCCCTTTTATTTTTCCCTCTTTTCTTTTTTTTTTTTGCAAGGTAAACTTGACTAAATGTGTACCTGCCTGGGAGCTGATGTTTACTGATGTTAACCCATTTTTCCAAATGAGGGTTTGTCTTTCCATTGAATTGCAGATTTAGGATTAGCGGTTGGGTAGAGGTGCTCCACTTGTAGCCAAATAAAAAAATGTCAGGAGCATTTGGCAGCTGTTTCCTTTAAACAAATACTGATTCACCCTCTTAGACGACTGCTTTGGCAGATAAATGTATAGCTGTGTTCCACAGATTTGAAAAACGGGTGACCTATAACTTCCAACATGATTTATAGCATAAAATCTGGACTACTTATGAGATATTTTTTAAAGCACAGAAAAGCAAGTTCATTATGAAAATGAATAGCTCAGGATTTCTATTAAAAATATTGATGGGCAAAACGCTTTTGGGAAATGATAGGAAGTATTTGACTAGACCACAGTGGACTTTGCTTTAGATATGGTACGTCAAAGTCTTTTCACATGATTCACTTTTTGCCTTTGTTGTTGCACTTTTACTCCCCATTGCGTGCTCACTGACCAGTCGAGCCATGACCCCTGTTACTCACCTGTTACAAGTACATCTATCTTACATCTGAAGGACTCCTGCAGAGCCCACCTTCTATCTGTGGGACTTACAACCGCTTTCATCGTTGTAAAAGAGTTGAACGTGAACAAATTCATATTGGCCATTTTGATATAAGTACATGGATGCAACAAACAAGCTGGTAGATGTTCAGTGTCTTGCTTAAGACTATGTTTACATGTGGGTGGCTATTTTCATAAACGGACATTTCAACCTTTCCGGTTTAAAAAATAACATTGTGCACAGCTGTCAGTTTTCAGAAAAGTGTTTGTTTACACGTACCCGTGTATCTATGCCGTCAGTGCCGTCAAGAGCATGCCAAACCTGTAGGTGGCAGTGTAACGAGAAGCTCAAGCCCACATTAGCCCATCAGATTCTTGAAAATAGCAACAACAGCAACGAATCACTTCCTCTCTCTTCTCTTCCTCACTTCCTCGGCAAGGGGGTAAGCCTGCCTCCACAGAGCGAAGCCGCTATGGCGCCATTTTGATGCTAACAAGCCATCACCCCCCGTTAGCATTCCATTGACTGCCATTCATTTTTGGCGTCACTTTGACAGCGAATAACTTTACATCTGAAACGTTTAAATTGTTTATTTCTAAAGAAACATGATAAAAAGCTCCATTACTCACATTATGGCTCCGTAGCAGACGTTTTTGTAAAAATAGGCTAACGATTGTGTCATAACCAAGCGACTTTCTGTCGCATAGTAGAGAAATTACTGTATAGTACAGGAGAAGCTCGCAGGCAGTTTGGACTTACATTAGCCGTTTAGTTTAATTACTAATATTAACTAGCATTTTAGTTAGCAATAATTAGCCTGTGCCTATGTTATCTCCTTACATATACCTACACTCTCCGTCTCTGCAAGATTCAGAATGATTGAGATTTCTCTTGGCACAGCTACCAGAAGACTTACAACATTCAGACACGTTGTTCACGTCACATCTACGTCGGCAAGCTCGGTTTGCAGCTGCGCAGTAACGCTCGGCTATCACCGGAAAAGTGCTTCTAATAGACTTCACTGGTCTCCGTCCAGAGCAACGGGATCTGTTGGTCCATTTCTTTAACTGTCTATGTTCCTCGGCTGCCTAAACCTTCGTTTGTCTCAGTTTACATGCAAATGTGCAAACGAAGATTTCACAAATCTCCACTCTGGCCGGAGTTTTTAAAAGTTTTCAGAGGCAAATTCTCCGTTTGCGTGTAAACGAAGGGCACAAACGAAGGGAAATGTCTCCGTTTTTCAAAATAACCATGTATGTGTAAACAGGGCCTAAGACTTCTTTTACTGGACAAATGGCTAATAGCATCAGTTGTTGGGTGAATTTACCTTTTTTATCAAAGAGGACAGTACCGCTAGTAGGACTGCAACTAACAAATATTTTTATCATGAATTAGTCGTTTCCTAGATAAAATTGTCAGGAAATAGTGGCATATGCCCATCTCAAGTGCTTGTTTTGCCTGAAATCAAAGTCCAAAACCCAAAGATATTCCATTCACAATGATATAAAACAGAGAAAAGCTCTTCAGTTTTGTTTTCATTGAGAATGCACACACAGAGATGCAGACCAAATACAGAGTGTGTCATTACAAGCACATCAGATTGGATCAAGGCAAAAGAGTCCAAATCGTTTGTGGAATAAAGCATGGTATGTTGGTGAAGAGTTGCGTGCCGTGATTAGTTGTTATGAACTGAATCTCAAGTTTAGGACAACTATTCATTATGCACGTAACATTTGAGACGGGTCAGTTTCTTGTTCTTAGCAGCTAATCCAGAATTTAAAGTTAATCCAAAAAATGTAAACATTGTTCTCATTGCGAGTCACTCTGGATCATAATCAGCCCGTGTAAATGTAGCATTCTTCACACAAAGTAAACCGTTAATTGCCCCCTCCCCTCCCTCCTCCATGGGTTGGGGCTGGAATGTTGGGGGTGAAGATGGAGGGTGCGATGCGGTGTGGGGAGGGAGGGCAGTCGTCAGTTTAGCAGAGAGAGACAGTGGGACCGGAGTTACAGCTTTTCATTAACCTGGAAACCACCTAGTTACATGGTTCATGGGCTGGTCTCAGCTCACTTGGAGGTAACAAAGGGTGTCGGGCGGCACTTTCTGCAGGGGGCTGTGCGCTCGGGGCATCCCATCTGACTCTGATCAGGTTCTCCCTCTCATTAGAGAGCTGCACTGAGCTTGCATTTCCCTTCATGTCGAGATCCTGTTACATGGAGCTCCACCCATATACACATGCATGCACAAACATACTCGCGATCATCTGAAAGCAGCTTCATTATCACCCCTTTTACTTCCGCCCAAAGAGTGAAACCACGCCTTCTTCTTGTTTGTGTCTCCGTGAGCAACTCCTCCTGTCATCGTGAACTTCCTGGAGTTTCTACGACGTGCAAGTGATCTGTGTTTGCCCCAACTATGTATTCTGTGCAGTAACTCATGACGGAGCCACTCCTTCTCTGCCTCTGCACCCACACTTTCTTTCTCTTTCGGGCTTTCCCATTTTGATTTGTCTTTTTTCCCTTGCTCCTCGTCTTTTTTCTCTCTCATATACACTCTTCATCCAACTTTTTTTTACTTCTCCCACTGAACATTAACTGTCTCTCCTGTTTTTAAATTCTGTCTTCTATGATTTTTAGCTTTTCAGCAACCATCTCAGTTAGCCTGTTGTTGAATCAGATACTACTACTACTACTACTAGTGAATATAAACCACATTATATAACATCAACACCATTATTTAACCTTACATCATTCCTTCTGAATTTGTAGTTTGTTGAGCGATTATGTAAAGTTTTGTTTTAAATCTCTTGTACATGTGTTTTCAGAAGATTTGTATTGAATTATTGTATTGTGTGACATGGCTGTCAAGAGTCATTGCAAACCTCTAAGCCTGCCAGTAGCCTGTTACAAGCCTGATTAGAAAAACCTGGTACTGGCCCTTGCTTGCGGCAGTAGCCATGGCAACACTACCTCCATTTGGTCACAGCACGCATGAAAGTGTGTCCCACTTGGGGGGCTTGAAAGTGCTCTTTGATGAGGGCTTTGACAGATGACGTCCACATTTTTTGGGGAACGTGTGACAGCGCTGAGGATGGCCCAAAGGCTTCACCCCTCCCTCCCACCTCTGTTTCCCCCCAACTGCTTGGTGAACCCCGGTGCACTTATGGAGGAATCCCTGACGCAATCCTCAAACAGCAGGGCACAAAGCAGCAGCAGCCTGATAGCTGATCTTGCCTTGTAAAGGAGCAGGCAGGTCAGCGGTCGTCAAGCCACCTCCTAATCCCTCCGGCGCTGTGAGACTGCAGGGCAAGACTTTACGCACAGTGTAAAGCCAAAAACACATGCAGCGTGCGTGTAGGATGAACCCAGCTCAGTCTGTGTGCATCGCTTCAGTGCACAAGCATGAGTAACTCGCGTCCAGTGCAAAAGGTGCAGAGCAAGTCATTTCATGAGAGCAGCAGAGCAGCATTTTTGGCAAGTTTAAAAAGCTCCTTGTAGGGCCGAATGCTTCAAAGCTGTGATCATTGCCATGGTATACATGTCTAAATCAGTATTCGAATGCTTCGTTTTTGTTTTTATTATTATTATATATGCACCACCCCAAAAAGCCTGAATGGCCAATTAAATTAGGAATAGTAATCCCACATTATTCATTTAATTAATTATAATTTGTTATTATCAAAGGGAATGCTGTTTGCGTGTGAATGGGGCATCCTGGTGGTCCCAGCAGTATATGATGCATATGATGTAACTTCATCGTCATTTCTTTTCACCTTTTACCGTTGTCAACTATCTAATAAAAGGAAAAAGGCCAGAAATATAAACTTTTAACACCTAACCCATTACTTTTAATGTTGTGACAGATGTTGCTGCAGATGATGTGACTAGCAGTCACAAATGGATGATTAAATTAAGGATTTCAGTTTAAGATAGAGGTGCTGTGTGTGTGTGTGTGTGTGTGTGTGTGTGTGTGTGTGTGTGTGTGTGTGTGTGTGTGTGTGTGTGTGTGTGTGTGTGTGTGTTGTACCGTAGCACCTGTAATCATTATCAGTGAAGGGGTTCACATTCCAGTGCACTAATTAGAGAGTGGAGGCATTGTGTGCTTTGATTTCACTAGACCCTGACTGTGCTGCAACCACAGTGCTCCCCCCTGCTGCCCCTTCTGTCTCTTTATTTCTGACTCTCAAAACTCACATGCATTTCTGTATGTCCTGTATCCCGCCTTCATCACCCCTTTGCCAACCTATTTGTGAGCAGCTCTTTGCACTTTTGAGTCACTCACTCGTAAAGGCACTTTCAAACTAGGCAAAATGGTTGTCGCTGTGGCACTACTACTTGGACCGAGCTGCAGTGGATGCAGGCATCACAGTTGCTTGGCAATTTCAAATGGCACAACTCTGTGTTCACTGGAACACCTCTGCTCTTTCACTCATTAAACTGTTAAAGCATGTGAGCTTGCTTTGCTTTTTGGCACCTAGTGCCTGAAGCACAGCCACAATTTATTTCCCTTTTGCTGATGCAGTTGTGATAATCTGAAGTGTTGAACTCAGGGCTCAACTCAAGCACACAAGAAGGCTGCTGTTGAAGTTGATAAAAGCAGGGAAAGCTTCACGTGATGTCCCTTTTTGTTAAAGCGTTCACAATGGCTGTATGTGGCCATTGCACGGCACGTGTGTTGTTTCCTTCTGCCTGCTTCTTCATTCTTTGCATCTTTAAAAATACGTTGGCTGTATGGTTGCTGGTGTGTTTATTTAAGGAAGGTGGAAGAGAAAGTGATTGGCTCCGGGGTACCACAGACCAACAAGCCAATCATCAACAAGCACTCGTACATAGTTGTCATGGCTGCAGATCGTGACGTTTCAAAGATTGTGTGGCGTGCTCCAGGTTTGCGGGCCAGCCGCAATTACTTGTGTAATGGCAGAGGTTTGCTGGCATGTGCAGAATTGCAAAGGACAGGGCACGAACAATACAGCAGGCCTTGCACTTCTTCTGTCATTGCTCGATATTTGCCTCAAAGGCCTAGGTACACTGCTTATGCATTTCAAGCTTGCTTATAAACCTTTGCGTGGTTGCTACTTTCAAAGGTCTGCATCACTGACTGGATCCATAATACTTTATGTCACTCATGCTGCACTTAAAATCCCTGGATCTAAGGTACAGGATCTGGTTGGCATCCAGTAAAAGTGGCTATAGTCTTCATCTTCACTTTTTACTCAGTAATACCAGTTAAGGACAGAGTAGTAGTATTTCTCT
This sequence comes from Gymnocephalus cernua, assembly GCA_023631565.1. Lineage (NCBI taxonomy): Eukaryota > Metazoa > Chordata > Actinopteri > Perciformes > Percidae > Gymnocephalus > Gymnocephalus cernua. The sequence goes on from CM042444.1 coordinate 18,043,536, forward strand.
GACAAAGATGTATATGTCAGATAAATGATGAAGGGGAAGCTAAATGGAGAAAGAAGACGGAAAGAAAGATAACCGTAGTGGTAGTCTTTTACTTAGATCCCTCTTTATCCATGAATGGTTGGCCGATTTTACATTCTGCTCATCAGTCTGCCATTACAAAACAATATAATATGGCTCCAGACTAAATTTATGTCACCAAACACCTAAGCACACCAAGTTGTAAATGTTTATATGGAATAAAGAATATAACAGGGAGCTGAAATTACCCATTTTATAGCAACAATGAAGGCCTCTGTAAAATCTAATTTGTTTTGGCATCGGCGGGACTGTTGGTGGCGCCCACAGCAGAGTTCTGTGTCTTGGCCTCTTGAGATGGGGGCCTAGACAAGATAATGCAGTTTAGTTTAGATTAGTGAATCTCTGGTTTCTCTTTGAAAGCATGCGGGCCAGTTGACTTCTGTTTGGAGTGCACTGTGTTATAGCCAGTGGTTACCTGCTGTCAGGGGAGTCTCCAAAATCCTGCATCCTCTCCTCACATCAAAGCGGCTGTTACTGTCACTGGCCCGGACCAGTCTATCACCAGGTAGTCCTGACCTAGCTTGTCTGGCCTGCCATCATCTGTCATAGCTTCTGTTTTTTCTCTGTTTTGCATCTTTCTCCTACATTGAAATTGTGAATTAATCTAGTTTGGTTCCTGTTAAAGATCTATGAGGAATGCTTGCAAAATTGTGGAAAACAAGTTTTTATGTTACTTTTACTGTTAGACTGTTATATATGTTATATACATACACTCTATAATTATGACGATTGCTCAAACATTAGCACCATCATTTCGGTTAACAGCATTTGGCAGAGGCTAAGAGACCTCCGTTTAAACACCCAAGAAATCCAACCTCTTACTAGAAATGTCAGTAAGACTGCTCATTTTTTCCACCTATCTGCTCCACTTCATTAGCAGCTTTCTAAATTTGCCACGGTCCTCTCTAACATGTGGAGTGATCTGTCAGTCAACCCCAAGTTTGTAATGCTCAGACCAACATCTAAGTCTCAGTCTAGGCCTGTCGTCGTGCTGTTTTATGCAGCTCTTTTCCTGCTCTTCCACGCTAACACAGCCTGATCTCGGGTCACAGAGGTCACAGTATATGAGCAGACATCTGGAGCGGCAAACTAGTCCCAAAATCACCATAGGGAATCAGAGGAGTCCGTTTTATCGGAGTGAGAAAGAATCCAGAGTGACGGAGAGATGTCGTAGCACTTTTTACAGCCAGAGGAACTTTTTCTCCCTTATCCACACCACGGTCTGCTCCATAACCCGGGCTGTCCCAGGTCCAGTGTGTTTGTGGTGCGGGTGAAACCCAACCTGGCCTGGTCCAGATCAAGCTCTGGCTACCTGCCGTGTCACAAGCGCCAAAGGTTTATAACTTCCCCTCTGCTCCCATCTTTCGTCTTCTTCCCCTCAACTTTATTTTCCTATTCCTCTCTCCAAAGGTCCGTCTTTATTGGCCTCCTCCTGCCACGCTCAAACACTTTTCCCTTTAACAGTTTGAATCCATGACGGGATTCAAATCTATCTATTTATTTTATTGCTTGCTCGTTTTTTTTTCTTCATGTTATTGTGCAGGATGGAGGTCAGTTGAAATCAACATTATTACATTTATTTGGCAGATGCTTTCGTCCAAAGTGATTTACAATAAGTGCAAATCACGTAGGAGCAAGAGCTAGATATAAACAATTTGGATGGTATTCCTTTTTAAACAATTAACTAACAGCATGCTCAATACTTAGAGATCAAGTGTCATACTCGTTGTTTTATAAGTCAACACACTTTTTACTCACTGACAGTCAGCACTGTTGTCAACCACAATGTCAAAAAAGCAGAAATTGGATCCAAAGGGGACCCTTTTTTATTTTTGGTTACACTTATTTACCCTGAAACAGGATTGGATGGCTAAAGTCACGATTGGTCGCATTTGTCATGTTGGAACATTTAGGTCGGAAAAGTGCTCTTAACCTCATGTACCATTTGCAATGGACTTCCACCATCTTTATGATCCTGCTCATTAAAATTAATTGTCTGGCTGTAAAAAATAGATTTCCCCTTATGTTGCCTTCTGGATTGTCTTATGCACTTCAGAGCTAACATGAGAAATTGCTGAACTTTCATCCTTTCCCCTCGATAATTCACTTTTTTCTTCTTCAATCATATACTCTCTCCCTCTTTTTCTTTTCCGTCAAAGCACTTTACATTCCTAGAGGCAAGGCATTAGTATATCAAGGCTCTCACTGTAGCAACCAGTCCAAATACACAGCAACACATATTACTCATACGGTTCATACTTGAAGACATACTACAATAGATGGCATAAGATGACTACCTGTTGTAGATATATATGGTCATTACTTCTTTATATAGTGCTAATTTATATGTATGAATAGTGATAAATATGATTTTGTGTCAGTCTCATTAGACCCTAAATTTTAAAGTCATCAAAAAGTGCCACTGAGAGAATACCCCTCATTTAATAGGGCATAGTTTTAAGAGATCTCCTAAAAAGCATGGCCTGCCCTTTTAAAAGTAGGCCCATCAGGCCTCAGCCTTTTGATCAAACCCCCCTACCCCTTTCCCATAGGCATTTTTTTTAACACCACCATTAATGAGCCTCACCTCAACATCTCGTCCACTGTGAGGTGACAGCCCGTCATGTTGGTCCCCGGTTCGAGCCCATTACCATCGGGGTCTGGGAGCGGACAAAGCTTTGTATGCCCCTCAAACGCCGCGCTCCTGTCCATAAAAATACAAAGAATGGGGCTCTAGCCTGCTACTCCGCCCTCATTTACCTTTTTGACTTCTTGGTGGACGCCTAGAATTTGTACTTTTATAGGCAGTGGAGGTTAGGTGTGCGAGGTCTTCAGAATTATTTACCCCAGAGTAGTTTGTCTCTCACAGAAGCACCAACCTGCCCTCGCCTTCACCCTCACCTGGGCAGCTCTGGGCCTGTAAAGCACAAACACAGAGGGAGAGTGGGATATGGAAAGGAAAGGAAAGGAGGGGTACTCTTGATGAACTCACAGATCTCATCACCTCTGAGTATACTGTATCTTCGCTGGCTTTCGCTGATGATTGAAGGACATGTTGTAAGCAATGTGTTTTAAAGAAGCCCGGGGGTTTTCTTTGGGTCTTCTGTCTGCGGAGTTTACAATCCCCATGGCTGACTCCAAGGCCAAGTTACTCTGCCAGAGCCATGGAGGCTATCTTGGGCTCTTCTTCAGCCAACCAGTATATCTTCTTACTCACTGTGGCCCTATTAACAGAAACTAGAGCTTTTTGTCTGTACAAATCCTCTAAAACAAAACATTCAACCAGGACTTATTTTCCACTGTTGGTTGCTGTGAAAAGGGACATTAGCAGCTTCCTAGCCAGGGGCCTGTCAGTCCCCCTGCTGCCACAAGATCTTCTGGTCCTCCCTATTATCTCCCACTCCCTTGGCCTTGCTGTTTGGTCCCTGGCTTTTATGGCAGGGTAGCAGAGGGCCATGAGGAAATGAGGTGACCCCGGGGTCATGAGTGGAGTAAGGGGGCTGGAACCAGACCACGGCCCTGCCAACCTCACTCTCTCAGGGCCGGTTTGGGTCGAGGCAAGCAGAGCAAAGGAGACAGGGGGAGACTGTGGACAGGGTCTCTTCCATGCATCATATGCCTTAAGCCAGATTTGAATATGTTTACAAGCCCCAGTGGTCTTAAATCTTCCGGGTCTTTGCCCTCCCTCTATACCCGTTATTCCTCCATCCCCTCATACCCGGAGTCTTTCTTTTTCTTCTTCTCTTTAATATGGTGTCAGACATCTATTTATTATGCTGTTTTAACTGGTTTTCAGGAACGGGTTACAAGCTATTTGGGAATCCACCAAATAGGATTTGAGGGACACCCCTCTAAGATGTTAATCTGTTAGCGATATGAAAGGCCGCTCACCCCACTAAACTCCCCCTCCACTGGAACCTGGGGGCCCTTTATGGCCCCATCAGGCACCCGCATGGACGACTTACTGCTGACCTTGTGACCTGGCAGTTGAAGCCATATGAGGGAATCTTTCTCTTGTCCTGTTCCCTCCTTCTCTCTTCACTTCTACCTCTGTTTCTAACCCTCAGAATTGCTGATGTTCTTAACTATTTGCGGGAAAATGATTAAAATTCCTCAATTATCATCTGACACATTTTGAACCATGCTTCAGTTTATTGGGTTTTGTTAATTGCTCAAATCATTGGGTCTAACATCACTACGTTATCTCATCAGACCATTTAGTTGAACATGTTCTTTTGTTGAGTTTGATTGTCCAAGCCATGTGGCAGTATATAATGAGATCTCTTCTTATCGTCTTAATACCTGAAACTCTTTATCTCTAACAGGCACCATTTATATTCATTCTTTCACGCCCAACTGGTCTCTCATGTAAAAGATTTACACACAGCTCTCCAGCCTTTATTAGGGAGGTACCAGCGTGTTTGCTACAACAAAAAGTCCTTCGACTGGCTCCATCATATTAAAAATTTACACGTAACTGAAGAGCTGTTACAATTGGCTTACTAGCATGTTAGTGGCCGAAGAGCTTGCTGCAAAAGGCCTGGTCCTGGGGAGTTGGGTGGCTAATTGGATCGGTTGGGTTAAATAAATGTTTGGGTTCTCCCCTCCTCTGGGGGGACCGGGTGGTAGGAGCCTCTCATCTTAACAGAGGAGGAAAAAACGGCAGATGAAAGGGAGAGGGGTGGAAAATAAGGAGGGAAATGAGCTCATTTGTGCTAAGATCACATTTGTTCTAAGTGTATTTTACACACAGGTGTCACAATGCAATTTACACACACAGTGAATAAAAATTAAAGTAACAACAGCGCTAGTAGCTGCTGTAATATTTATAGTGATGGAAGCTTTTAATGAAAACTTTTGTCTTTGCAGGTTCCAGATCCAAAGGGGAACCAGTGACCCAAACAGCTACAAGAACCTGAGTGATTGCTTCCGGACCATCATACGCAATGAAGGGTATGTATATTGAAGGGTATTATCCACCAGTCGTTTCCTACTACAGATTAAAAAAAGCTCATGAATTACGTGTAAAGTTTCTTCAGAGCACCAGTGATGTCAGTCCTCTTGTTTCCCAAGTGCAGGGAAGGAATCATTTCCCTTCTGCACTCAGATAACAGATTTATTTAGTGTTAATATGTAATAATTCCATTCAATTCAAAATACTCTTATTTTTCTTATAAGGGGCAAGTACTTTTGCAAACACAAATTCACAGGCATAAAAAAAAAAAAAAAATATGATGATGTAAAGAAAGTTACACAAGGGTTGATGGCAAACACCACAAAGGCTCATCATTGATTTAACTGGTATTTGCTGATGGTGCAGCTTCCATATTAAAGTATAAAAAATTATCTGCTGAGGAAAAGATATATGTGGGGATACATGTGTAGTCAAAAATGTAATGAATCATGCTGCTTCATTCAAATGCTACTGACGGTTATGTTGGCAAGGTGGTCTAGTGGCTGGAAAGCTGAAGGTGTTACAGGTTTGGATGCTTTTAAAACCGCCGTTGTCTGTCAACAGCCCACACAAATATCCTGCAGCACTGAACGTGCCTTTTCACTCATTGTGCCTCAAACCGGAGATGAGTGCAGCTGTTACTGGCCTGAAACCTAAATGTAAAACTTTTCTCGGCTAACTAAAGACAGTCATCCTGCCATGCTGCCTCCTCATCTGCCTGCCCTGTGACAGGACTGTGAGACAGTGCAGGTGCAGGAGAAAGTGGTTAACAATCGCTCTGTTTACGGCGAGTCGACAGCTTTACAGCGGATATAAAGTTGATCTGCTACGAGGTGTGAGTGAGCACAGGGTGAGAGGCCGGCTAGTGACGGTTGGAAATCCTTTGTTGGCTGTAGTTCAACAGACAGAGCTATCCTGCTACAGTAGCTGTGCCCTCTTCACACACCCACACACACTCACTACACTACAGTGTGAAATTGAATCCCTTTGTGCCTGCATGCTTTTTGGGTGTGTACTCTGGGAGTAGGTCCGCATGAATTTCCAGAGAACTCTCTGACATCCTAAAATGGTTGCCAAATTACACCGCATCAACAGCATCAACCATGACAGCTTTTTGACTGTAGACTCACTCAACAAAGCCGTGGTGTGTGTCGGAGAGTCCCTACAGACGGAAGATCCACTTTCTTGCTGAACCAATTATCACTAACAGTATATTTTTGCTGAGGCTGTAATCACTCCCCAGTAGCACATCATGGATTACCTCTAGGCCAAACCACTTAGTTATAATTTATACAAATAGCGTTAGGCCCCACTGTTGTAGAATTATTATTAAAAATAAACATTTCCTGTCAGCTCATGGCAGGACCGGGCTAACACCAGGCCTCACTCTCTCTGAGGTGATGAGGGAGGAAACCTGAGCTCCTTGCTAGTGCTCTGTGATTAAACTGAAGAAAGACATGGAAATGTGCACATGTGACACTAAAGTTTAGACAGTCTGAAGTCTGGACACAATAACTGTACTATAGACTTTACATTTTATATACTAGCAGAATACATTTTGAACACTTAGAGTAAAGAAATTAATATTATAGTGTGGATTATTTCTGTTAAAGAACTTACATTTATTCATTAAGTTGTTATTAAATCTGTAAAATATAGCATGAAATCCTGTAGCTGTGCTCATACGTGTGTGACAGTGTGAACTACGCTCACCAACATGTGGTTGGTGTATTGCCTTACAGGCCACGCTCCCTTTTCTGTTGCATGTGGGTGCAGCAGCATGAGCATGTGTTAAGTGTTTCCGTCTGGAGGGAAACAAAAAGACTCTATTCTCCAGCATTCTTTACCAGTGTGGTATCCACAGACTGGGTCGGGACCCAAAGCACGGCCACAGGAATATCAAAAGCGTCCATGCACTACAGCAGAGCCTTGGCCGGCTTACAGTAGATCAATGACTTATGCCTGGAACCAATGGTGCAGGGTTCACTCCAGCTGGGACCACCCATACAAAAAATATATACATTCATGGAAGTGTGAAGAAGGGCAGATTAGCATGTCCGCCAGATTATATATGTTTGCTACAGTGAAACAGGGATGGTTTGTATGATGATGAGCAGCAATTAGAGATGCACTGATTGACCGGCTGGTGACCGGAATTGGCGGATTTTCACGTGATCGGCCATGACCGGCAACCGGTTGGTCAGTCTGACATATGCCGATTTTATGCCGGTCAAATGCTGTAAATAAATAGTGTTTCCTCTGTGTTGATTTTATCGTGGCGGGTTGCCGCCAAATAGGGCAGACGCACAACAGGGTTTCCGCTGTGCACCGCCGCTCCGTCAGTTGTTTATGAAAAGTCATAAAGTCGTTATTACATGACTCTGCAGAGCCGTCTGCTCTACTGAACTCAAGCAAACTGTCATCCACTCTCTCTCCCCTTAGGGTGCTTTAGGATGAGCAACTAGAACAGTGACAGGACGTCATCAATCACAAAGTCATGGCTACCAAATAAACAACAGGGCGAGTACTACTTGTCACTCAGTCTTAGGCAAAGTGACAGAGAAGAAAGCCGCCATGAAATTCGCACTGAAAAATACAGGTCCCATGAAATATGACAGCTACAGTTTATTGGAAAATAGCATTGTGGACACTGAATTTGATGAATTTACTGTTTATCAGATCCCAGATCAGACAAGAAGCTAATGTTAGCGAACGCTGCGGTGACGGTGCCTCTGACTCCACTGGGAAAGTGAAAATATTTGCAGATGAAGCATTCTGGTTGTTTACATGTTAAAATGTTCCCTGGGGCGGCTCATATTTCCTGCGGATTTACCCACAGCAGTGGTATTAAAATTAACATGTCTGCTGCTGACGGACATTATCTGTTGCTTTTATGCATTTACACATTTCAACTGTTAAGAAGTCAGAATTAGTGCCTGATGGATATTGGGTCAGTTTATTTAATCGGTCGTTGTCTGTGTAGTCCTTTCAGTGCTACGCTCCTCTCCAGATGGATGGAGGCTGTTAAAAAAGGAAAGCTTTATGAAAATAAAAGACAAATCATACACACAAGCGCATACAAACACACAAATCCATCTATCTCCCCCCCCCTCTCTCTTCCCTCACTTCGTGTCAGAAGGCCATTTGTTTGGGAAAGCCAAAAAGGGACTTAGTGTGTACTTTACATTGGAAATCAAATTAGGATTCAAATGATGGCCACTCACTAGAGGCCATATTTGTTCTGTAACCAATTTCACTCCTCCTCCATCACCTGGCGGCTCCCCAGCCTAACCACACCCGGGAAATCTGTGGTCACTATTTGCATGGACAAAGTGAGCAAAAGAAAGGGTCTTCCGTCTGACTGAAATAACATGTTTACACAAACAATACAAGGGGTTACAGTGTTTCTAGAATTATTTTCAACAGCGGGGGGGAAAGGGTCAACGCTAGGGTTAGGGTTGAAAATTAGCGGGGGTTCACTAGCTACACTGCCAGCCGGCAACAGCAATGAAAAATAGTGTAGGTGGTATGGTTCCCGAGCGTTTTCCTGTATGAACAGATTATGCTGGAAAAGGTTGCAATGGTAACGTTACCAAAGTGAATACAGTGTGTTGTTTTTAGTAACAGTTTGCTTTATTTGCAGTGATTACTAAAAAGCATCATCTGTCTAACAATTACATTCCAGGATATTGTGCCCTTTCTCTCACAGAAAGAGTTCTAGAGTTCTTCAGTCTTTGGACCTGAATCAAATCTTTTCCAAGTCCATTCAGCTTGACCGATATCACAAAGTGCTAATGAACAATTCCAGATACAAATGTGCACTTTTTATACAATTAGTAACAAAATAATATGCTCTAAGGGAACATTACCACCTTTCTTTTATGTTGGTTTTGAGAGCTATGCATCCCCACTTCTGGGAAACGTTTGAAACCGTAAAGGGAATACAGCGTGTCACGTGAATAAGTCTCCTGCAGCAGACACAAACGGATCGCAGGGTGCGCTAGCTTGTGTCATCTGAGATGAACATGCTGTACTTGTGCCGCTGTCATGACTTTGCGAGTGATTGACGGCCTGTCACTGTTCCAGTTGTTTACTATAAATGGGAGAGAGAGTAGACGAGCGATCGATCGTCGGAGTTCAGTGGAGCGCACAGCTGCGCAGAGTTGTGTAATTGCGACTTCATGACCGTAGCGGAAACACTAGATTATTTTTTGGCTTTGAAGAGGGATTTTCCTCATTCACAATCCCAGAGTTGTTATTATGGTGGCTTGATTACCCAGAGCCATTGCCACTTGTGTAACTTCAGGTGTTGATGAAAGAAGTTTGCTCTGTCACCTGATCACAAGTGTTGTGATAATTAGTTGTGGTTCACTGCTGTTTTTGGAAGGTGGCCTCCCTGCTGTGGTTTCTGTGCACAGTGTAATGGCCTGTCCTCCTTCTCAGGTTATATTCAGTGGAAATGTGTGCCAGCAGCACAAGTATTTACACTTGGGACACAATCAACCAATATCATCTCTGTTGACTTGTAGAGAATGTTGTCACAACAGAGCTGGTCCCGCTTGTTCACAAGATACAGTCTGTCACGCCACGTTGTCCTCTTTGTCCACAGACCCGTGTTCAGTATCAATGTGAACTTCCTTTTTTTCTCTCTCTCTCTCTCTCTCTCTCTCTCTCTCTCTCTCTCTCTCTCTCTCTCTCTCTCTCTCTCTCTCTCTCTCTCTCTCTCTCTCTCTCTCTCTCTCTCTCTCTCTCTCTCTCTCTCTCTCTCTCTCTCTCTCTCTGTGTGTGTGTGTGTGTCTGTCTTTAACTTGCATGCAGCTAAGTGGAAAGTTATGTACTGTATTTATGCCATTCTGCTTTTGACTTGTATCGTTTTAAATTGGTTCAATGACTTAAACGTACAATATGTAATTTTCTGCCGATGGGGTCTCTCAATCACAGCCATGGATGTAAACACAGACTTTTGATGACTTTGTGAAGTTGCGGGGGATCGTGGGAGTTGTTGTTTTCATTGCTAATCACCATTGCCGATTTAAAATGTATGTTAACAGACAAGTTATTGTAATAGTCTTATTCACGTTACCCTTATTAACATTTACAACTCAATGAAATATATAACATATAGTCGTTTTTAGACATTTTGATGCAGGACCATATCTTTAAAGGATAAGGCTGGTGATATTCTGTATCTTATTGCCAACACATCTCACGAAAAATCTGATTTTCTCCATATCTCCCATCACTATTATGTATATATTCTTCTTTCTTTTTTTACACTGGGCACTGTAATTTCTAGCACACATTACTCAGACAGAAGTGAATTGTGTATTTGTTGGGGACTATTTTTAGCTATGATTAACACACAGTTGTAGCTCTAGTAAGCATTTAAAGCAGCAGGATGGTATATTTTTAATTGACTCCAAATGAACTACAGTGCCCATGTTTATCACAGTGATGGGACATGTCCACACAGTGCAACAATGCGACTCATTGGTGGGTTTTTTTAAACAACAATGGAGCTCTCTGGCACAGAGTCATAAGCTGTATATCTGGCTGACATCTGAACAGCTTGACAACTGGTGACCTCAAATGTTTTAAATTCTGGCATAGCAACAGGTTTGTTGATTTTTAACATGGTGGTTAGGTTCCCTGCTCTCTCAGTGCTCTCTCTCCCTCTCTTGCTCAACCACACACTCGCTACGCACACAATACCACTGAGCTAAAGTCTTAACACCATTCATCAAAAATGAATGTAATGTTTTTCTCGAAGATGCAATAAATCTTCTTTTGCATTCAACTCGTATGGTTTATATTGACCGACATTTTATCTATGAAGTAAGCAAGCCTGCTTTCAAGCATTGGCCCAGTCGGGCAACCAGCTGCTTGTATTTACTGACCCGATGTATGTGGACCCTATGTCATTTCGGTAGGTTTCAGTGTTACAATTGGAAGACAGTGAATAACAGAAATTAAGATTATTTAATCATTATTTAATAATGGTAACCAAATTAAACTGTATGAAATTAATGTAAAGGTTCCATAAACAGGTTTTGTCTGTGAAATAAGCATTTTACCTTTTTTTTTTTTTTTATCCTTACCCTCAAAGAATCTGAATTGATGAGCAGAATCTGAATCTCAACCCTAGCCCAGACCCTGTCCCACTGGTTGGTTGAATGAACCCTATAGTGCCTTGAACATTTGTATTATGTTCCAAAATGTAAGAAGATAATATTGTGTTTACACTATCAACAGTTAATGATTCACTGGTATCTGATGCTTCAGGTGCGCTGTGTTTCAGACAGCTTATTGTTGCCCATTAATGTCATAGATAGGTGGGGGTTGAGGACAAAGGTTTTGACAATAGGTTTACACACAAAATATTTGAAAATCAATAAAGTACCTGTATAATTTTTCTTGATTGACAAAAATTGTCTGACATCAGCTGTCTGGCCCTGTGAGTGTGAACAACATAAGCTTAAACAAATGAACCCTTCCACCCATGTTTTCACTAAATTGAGGAGTGGGGGAAATGCAGATGTATGCACTTTGAATGTATACGAAACATGCTTTGTGCCTTCTTTGCAAAACAGAAAACAAGACTAGTCATACATCCAAGACTGGTCAGGTGTTTGGGGGAAATTAATTAAATTCCCTGATAATACTATTTTTGATATAGAGAAAATGGTTTAAAATATTTCATAACTTAATTTCTTTTAAGATATATTGTATATTTTAACTCTAGAGAAAGACCATTAAGACATTTGTGTCCATTTCAGAAACATCCAATTGCATTTCTGTCTGTTTTAACAAGTGTGTAAAAAGGGACTTTACATAAATCTTACCAGACTGACCATTTACTCTGTAAATATACTATATAAAATAGATTGCTTACAAAATGCAGTCTGTGTAAAATGTAGGCATGCATCTCTCTATACATAACTCACTATCATTTTTACTAAGTACACTTTAAATCATGGCTGGTTGTATGATTGAGCAAAGGCAAACAACCAAATTGACTAAAATTATACAGCTACCGTCTTTTGAAACATCCAGTATATCAAGGGCTGAAATAAACTCTTAAATCATTTCCTCCGCGGATTCCTAGCGACCTTGTTTGTGTGCCATGGTTTTGTGGTTTGAAAATATATCTTGGTAGTTACGATGCCGCCACGGCAGCAATATACTTTGTTTCCATTTTCGGAGCTAGGTATTAGTCCTGCAGTCTATATTCAGTATTATCAAAGATTTGAGCATTATACCCTTCAAGAAGGTGGGATTATCACAGGGCTGTTGTTCTAGACTGCATGTATACAGGATACCTAATAAACAGGCAACTGAGTATCTCTGCATAGTTTTATCATTTGGCTGAAGTGACCCTTTAATGCAGTGCCGTAGCAGATGTTATGATTGCATGCTATTTTGGTTTAGTGTAGATTAACTTAAAAAGACTGCACAACACGACCTCACAGTGATAACGTTAACCTCACAGAAATTATGTTCATATGTACGTTGCGAGTCTGCTAATTGATTTTAACACCTTACAGATATGAAAGGAAATCAATGGCTGCCGTGACATGACACTAGCATGGTTTGCAAAATTCTACGGTAGCTGTGATGTAAAGTGTAATGTATTTGTAGTAAATGGGATAAGAAATGCAAAACATTCACTTCTATAAGGCCCACGTTCTGAATAATGTAACCACTTAAGGACTGCAACTAATGATTATTTTAATTGATTAGTCTGCTGTTTATTACCTTGATTAATTGATCAATTGTACAGACTATAAAATGTCAGAAAAAAATGACATCAGCTTGTTTTGTCTGACGCAAAAGATATTCAGTTTACTATCACAAATGACAAAAAAAGCAGAAAATCTTCTCAACTTAGAATTTAGAACTTATGTTTGGTAATGGTCAGTTCCTGACTACATCCTGCTCGATCAAAATGGCAAGTGGAATTTGGAACAGTAACCGCCAGCAGAGGATGATGATCATTATGATGATGATGATGATAATAATAATAATAACAATAATAGTAAAAACAATGCGTAACATTTTGTTTTCTCTCTCCACAGAGTCTTTGGCTTCTACAAAGGGATCCTGCCTCCGATTCTGGCAGAGACACCAAAGAGAGCGGTCAAGGTGAGATAAGGATATGAATGTGGATTCATAGAAAACCAGTTAAAGCTTCTAGCGCTATAATGCAATGCTCAGGCTGTTTTACCGCGAACTGCTCTATTGCCATATAAACACACTCCAACCGCACTTGCTCTAATATGGTATACACGTGTTGATTAAACACCTGATGTCTGCCTGCCATGTCTGCCTACTCAGCCACTCCTATTTGTTCTGTTGGCCTACTAAATATTGACTTAAAAACATTTACAGCAAGCCTTTACCTGAGCCTCCATCTTTTTTTTTATATATGTTTGTAGGAGTGAAGGCTTATAACATTAAATGGAGGTGATGGCGGGGTGGGGGGCTGATGCCTGGCATGGAGCTGCCCTGTAATGAGATACTGGAGACGAGGATGTGTGAACTTTAAAAATAAGCACTCACACTGAGAAGATGTGGTAATCGCTCACACAGCGAACAAAGCTGGTTGATGGTGAGAAATGTCTGGAGCAAAGGATTAAAGCAAATTAAAGCTCCGATTAAAACGCCTCTGCTGGCGTTTTGCCCTTTGCTCAGATAAACAAACCAGTGGACGTGTCTCCTTTTCAGAGTGTGCATTAGAGCGTTCTCTTTCAACACAGATTGTGGTCTAAGATTTATAGTACGGCTTCATTTTCACGTGCAACAGTTGATAAAATGCTCACCCAAGTTCCCCTTTCCTCCTGTGAGTGTTTTTAAGGTAGCTGGTTGTGTGTGTGTGTGTGTGTGTGTGTGTGTGTGTGTGTGTGTGTGTGTGTGTGTGCGCGCGTATGCATGTGCACTGTGACTTTCTGACAGCTCATTTATCCTAATCTTCCCTCTGCAGTTTTTCACATTTGAGCAATACAAGAAGTTGCTGAATTTGACCCCTTTGTCTCCTGGTTTGGTGAGTCTTTCACACAGAAACACCTGAATACACTCTCACCTGAAAAATAAACACGAACAGGACTAGGAAGTGCATTAGACCAAGTGTCAAAAATCAACATTTCAGCTCACCTGCCAAAGGCTGGTAAAACAAAGACTAATGCCAAGAATAATTTACTGGTCAAATAAGTTATTTTTTCTGTCAGTGCACAGTTGTGGACGTATGTTTTTTTTTTTTTTTTTTTTTTTTTTTTTTTTTTTTTTTTTTTAAGAGCTTGCTCAATCAGTGACTTCTTTTAAATCATTTCTTAAAACACACTTTTATAGAGTTGCTTTTATGTGATGCCATCTTTTTATTGTCTTTCTCATTGTCATTCTGTCCTTTTAGAGCTGCCCCATCTTTCCTTTTTCACTATTACAGTGTTGTGTATTTATGGGTATGTGTGTTGATTTGATGTGTATATACAGTATGTGGATTGATTTATTTCCACTGTCAAAGCACTGTATAAACTATTGTTTTTAAAGGTGCTATACAAATAAAGTTAGTATTAGTACTATTTCATATACAAATTCAGGTAATGCACACTTAGGGAATTTACTGCACATTTTACATTCTTGTTTTTTTTTAGTTCTTTTTTTCGTGGCTACTCATCTGCTGACCCTAACCCAAGCATATTGTTTCTACTATTTGTTTCTACTATTGCTTAAAAAAAATATTTACGCTGTTTTGTTAGATGGTTTTGAGAGTTTACTACTGTGGCATAGTGGCAGCTTTACTGACTAAACCGGAGGTCATAACACATTGGACCGGATCAAAAGTAAACCTCAAGTGAGGATTAAGAAAAGAGAGCCTGGAATAACACTTTTGTCAGATGTTAAACACATATGAAAGCATCCTTGATGGCTAACTAACACATTCAAATACTGGGTAAATTACCAACAATTGGGTCGAATTTATCTTGCATTGCAAAGTATTATGAAAGGAAAATCTAACCAAATGGAGTAAACCACATAACAAATGTTAAGTATGATTTATGCTGTAAGATTGTAGTTGTAGTAATATGCATGATTACATATGTCAATTTGATTTTTGAATTAGGTTTTCTTAGTTCTTAAACAGAACCTGAAAGATCCAGTTTCACTTTTAGGAATGAGATGTATGCACTGTCTGAGCTTCACTCCACAGAGCAGCCAGAGGACACTAACCCAAACTTAAACTGACTGAGATTTAAGTGCAGGTTTAAAGTTGGGCACAGTGTTTTTATCTTGTACATTGCATTAAGTCACACTACTCTTTTCAATCTCCTTTTTCTACATGGCCAGAACCTGCAACTTTTATAGTAAATACTTTTGGACTTCCAACAGATCATCTGACAGCCAGAACATTGATCCTTCAAGCAATTCATTGTGTATCGTGACCCTCCTCGCACTGCAAGTCAAACAACAACCGATCTGGCACCTATTTGGCCCAATTCTAAAATTAGTTAAAGGCGACCAGTGGAAGATTAAAATCTGCCTTGGTGTGTACTGTGTCTGCCGGTTTTAATCTGAGGGTTTTTGTAGTTACAAATTGGTAGTACTCAAGCTAAAGAGAATAAGGAGAACAACCAAAACACCAAGCTGAAATTCATCACTTAAACCTTAAAGTCATTGTTTAATTTGAAATCCAGTGTGCTGGAGTAAAGCCAAAATAATAGCTAACATAAAGCTGTCCTAAAAACACTTCACTGAATGTTTGCCTGGGGTTTGCTAATTCTGCAGGCCAATAATTTACAAGTGGTATTAATCCTACTTAACCATTCTGGTTTCTGTTATATTGAGTCAGAGTTTTAAGTTAGACAGATCGTCTTTGCTGGGGTGTGCTCCTCACAACACCACATATTCAGGTGGCAGCCAAGTGTCAGGCGTGATGGATGGTTTACCTGTGACTCAACGTGGAGGCCAGCCCATCACGGCACATATTCTTGTCTTGTTTTTACAGCCATTGGTGGAGAAATGTTTACCTGTCCCATCCATCATGCTCTCCCTTCTTTCTCTATCTCTTCCTCTTCCTCGAGTGCGTCCAACCTCATTTCCCCCAGAGGCCCTCGCGTATCAAGTCCTGTAATCATATCGGATCATTAGTGCGAGTGAATCACAGATTGATTCTGAATGACTTTCTCTCTTTCCTATTTAGCGTGGCACAGCTGAATGCCTTCACTCTGATTAATGAGGACACACACTGTAATAATACAAATAAGGAATTAAAACGTGGCTGGCTGGCTGGCTGGCTGTGTAAACATCGCGAGGCATGTCTGAGAGGATGGGTCCCGGGGCCCTGACAGCAGGATAAAGAGGCAGGAAGAGTAATGACCTATAGACACGTTCTTGACATGTTCCCATTACGCTTCTCTGTGAGCATGCATGCACGCACACTCGCATGCAGTCATATACTGCCCCATGCAAATAGATGTTGTCAGGGTTGTACATTATATACATTTGTAAATAGGTGGTATACTTCTTCTGGTTTGGTTATTAGGTTGTTTTTTTCCCTTGAATAAAGTTTTGCACTGTTTTTAATGAATCTTAACCAGCTTGCTACTTTGCTCACATTCCTATTTTCTCTCCTTTTGTTCACCTTCCTCTCCCTCCTGTCTCTCATCCAACATTTCGTCAAATGATAACAAACACAGGTGTCTTTTGTCTTCAAATATTTGTCTAACGACAACAATTACAGGCGTGACAGAAACAATTGTCTATTTTAGACGGGACAAAAATACTCTGGAAACAAGTTTCTCAAACCCAAACTGAGATTCAGCATTAGGCTCTTCTAGCTCCAACACGCTTATTGTGTACACCAGTTTGTCTATTCTGCTCTGTCTACACAAATATTATCTGCCCATTCTCACTCCTAAATCATGCCCATCTCACCTCTAGGCACTGTCCGTAGCAGGTCTCGGTGCAGGCCTGACTGAGGCTGTTGTCGTCAATCCGTTCGAAGTGGTGAAAGTCAGTCTCCAGGCCAACAGAGACTCCTTTACAGAGGTTGATAGAAATCTAATCCTGTAATTTGTTTCCATAGATGCCCAGTGGGTTTTTTGCCAGCATGTGACATGTCTGTGTTTTGAATTCACTCTCTCCAATGCAGCAACCCTCTTCATTCGCTCAAGCAAGGCGCATAATTAAGTCAGAGGGATTCGGATTTAGGGGCCTGAATAAAGGACTAACATCGACACTGGGACGCCATGGAGTTTTCAACATGATCTACTTTGGCTTCTACTTCAATGTCAAGGATGCTATTCCTACCAGCCCGGTAATATGCCAATCAAAATCTATGATCACACTCCGAACTCCAGAGCTGTTTTTTGTTTTTGGGACAAGTGTAACCCAAGCCAAGTGACAGACACACCACTTCAGCTTTGCTTTGGCATTTGTCACCTTGACTACACCTAATCTTTTCCTAACTTTAAGCTATATGATATGCACGTGTCTCAGCCACTTCGGCAGTGGGGAATTGCAAGTGTTTGACAGTATGATTAGTTCCCCTGACTGCCATGGCAAGGAGGAAGCAAAAATCAGAAAGGAGTTTGTAAGATCAGCCCTGCTAATGCCTCGCCTGTTTGCTCGTCATAACATCCTCAAAGTTTCAGATTACACATCCGGCAGCGCCTGATGGCCCAAACAAAAGTTAATTTTGTTTAATGGAAACGTTACCATACGCCAGTTCCACAGTACAGTACAAACCGGAGCATTAGATTAACTCCAATGAACTAATTGGAAGCAGACAACGGTACTATTTTCAAGAGAAAGTTACAGTGGGAAGCCAAGCTTTGCTATATTTTCAACATTTTTCCAGTGACGCATGTTGTACAGAGAAGCAAGTGGTCATCCTCTGAATGATAATTATGTGGCTGGATGACCCAAATAGCTCTCGTCTTAGATTGTGGCCGTCGCTTTTGGGAATGATCCATTGGTGTGTATGTTGATGGAATGATCTTGTTTGTGAAAGGCTAACAATTACTATTGTTGAGGCAGAAAGGGATAAATATTGTGGCCTCTGACGGCTTACAGGCTGAGCTGATAGTGGCGTTTCTCCAAAGCCTTTTTGTCAGCAACATGAGCAATCAGCTTGCAACTCAAACATGTCCATAGTCAAATTAAGATGGCCAAGCTCAGGCTTCTCTCATATCTCTCTCTACATTAATGGTACAGAGGAGGCAGATAGCACACTGCCATCATTCACAAGTCAATGTGTAAGGGGATGTTAGCTTTAGGCTGTTAGGAAGTGGGTTGATGGGTGTACTTAGGCCACGGGCATGTTACCCCCTTCCCCACATCCCACTTGAAAAAACCAGAAGAAGTGGGATTAGCTGTTGATTTACCTCGGCTCTCAGGGTGTCCAGCCGCTTGAGAAAGGCCTGGACCAGAGAGGCTGCTGTCATTTGTAAAAATATCCCGGCCAATTAGTTGTCGGAGCTCTCCGAGTCTGGGCTTCTTTGGTACAGTAATACCCCTGTGCCGAGTCACAGCCCAATTACCCAAATTGTCCCCATATGCCTCCCCAGTCTGCCTGCATGCACCCTGTTTATAAATTCTCTGTCTTGGCTTCCCAAAGAACATGTGCTTCTGTTCAGCCAATCAAAACGCTGCACCACAGTCAGGAAGCACTAATCTGCCCCCCGCTACCATAAAATGATCAGGGCTTTAATGCCAGCTTTGCAATCATATGCACAAGCCCCCTCATGCTCTCCCTCACATATACATACACATAATTCCTGACCATTTATTTTAACTCCATGACACTACTTTCTCTTTGTTGCCGTACCTTTATTTACTACTCATGTTTTGTTCAGTGATATTTAAAGGTGCTGTAGGTAAGATTGTGAAGATCCAGGACTTATCCAAATAAATGTGAACATCGACAACTTCTCAGTCCCTCCCCCCCTTAACGCTAAAGCCCAAAAAACGTCTTCTAAGCCCCTCCCCCCACAAGGGAGAATGAATGCGTGTGCATCAGCAGTGATTGACATGCAGTTAGACACTCCCCCCTGGTCCTGATTGGTGCATCTGAACAGGGAGCTGTGGATTTTTGCAAATCACACTACAGGCTGTAGGTGGTGCCAGATGAGCCAGATTATTTTTTAAATTACCTGCTTCATGTATTTCTGGAACATAGGGTCAGTTTCAGCAAATATGACAGAAAGTTAGTTTTGTAAGTCTTACCTACTGCACCTTTTAACAACTGGTGCTTACTCTAGAAATCTTTCCAGTAAAATGGTGCTCTTTGAACGTGCATACTTTATTTTAATCCTGTATCTCCTCTTCTTTACCAGGACCCTACCCTGGAGTTCATGAGGAAGTTTGCTATTGGCCTCGTGTCTGGGACCATCTCCTCCTGCGTCAACATTCCCTTCGATGTAGCCAAGAGCCGCATCCAAGGACCCCAGCCTGTGCCCGGAGAAATCAAGTACCGCACCTGCTTCCAGTCCATGGCACTGGTGTACCGGGAGGAGGGGTACGAACAAGGGGGGGATCAGTTGGGAATCATCAGTAAAAAAAAAAAATAATTTAAACACTGTCAACGATGCGTCCAAGAATTAATGAGGCACTTTTTATGCTTGGTTATCAATTGATAGTTGGTTATCTGCCAAACTGGCTGTCAGAAAAGACAAATGTACCAGCTGCAGCTACAAGTTAGCAGGGTTTGATTGTGCGGTGTGAGTTTCCTGCACTAACTACAGGGGAAGTGCATGAATAGCTTGATGCAAAGCTGTGATCCCATGAATGGAAACCAAATAGTGACGTTACATTCCGGGCTGTGTTCACCACGTGTGTGATCATACATTTCTGCAGTCTGTCAGATGTACAGTAAATGTTAACATATTTTCAAGGCTCAGAGAATGGCAGCTCTAAATGGAAGCTTCAAGGAAAAGATGTATGTTATGTTAGCAATTGCCCTAGGCTTTCCACTTTCCCCCATGCAGCTCCGCTAGACAAGGGCCAGCGAGATGTTTGTAGTTAGTGGACGCAGGAGCCTTGGGGGCTGCTGCAGGAACGGCACTGAAACATTGTCGTCGCAGGGGTGCATGGATAGTGCCCCCTCCGCCACAACCAGTCCCCTGCTCTAACGCAACACAGTCCCAGCTAATTAGTGGTCCCTATGGGAGACGTCGTTAAGCAGACCCTAACGAGCCGCGCGGCGCTCCACGGGTCAATCTAATCAGACAGAGGGCCAGGGAGGAAGTGGGTCGAGCCTTATTAACGCCCTCAGTGGCGGGGGCAGGGAGCGGGACAGGGAGCACGAGGCGGAGGCAGGCAGCCACTGATCACCTTGAATGCATTAAGGGGCAGGTACTCGCCAGCGCTGGCCGTTAGACACCAACTATGTACCTGACGGGGTGAGAGACGGTCTGTCTGTCTGCTTGGCTGCCTGACAGGCAAGAACTCAGTGCCACACTCCAGCCTGTACACACACACACACACACACACACACTAAAGACATAGATGGATACAAGTAGTCTTCTCTTGACTGGATTTACATATTTTGAGTTTTGGTATTTTGTATTTGCACATTATTAACCTTGTATTTTCTTCTCTAGGTACTTGGCACTATACAAGGGGTTGGTGCCCAAGATAATGAGGCTTGGACCAGGTAACAAAAAATTGTTTGTTATACTGATATTAAAATGGTCCTTATTGCCTGTTACAGCAGACGAAAAGGTTTGTTTGATCTAGACGTTTTATAGCTTTTGTTTGAATAATATTGAGAGTGGTAAAAAATCTGAAATGTATAATTTAATGTCTGGGAGCTCTCAAATTAATCATCTAGACAGGGCTTCCCAAATCATGTTAGGATTAAATTCAACTTTTCGTTTGTGTAAAAACAAATATGTAAAATCCATGTTTGTTGTTTTTATCTATACAATTTGAATGGAAATGTTGTGAGCTAGAACACCTGCCTGCCACACTGTTTATAATACAGTATTTTCCTGTGTGTTTCCCAGAAAGGCCACACGTGACACTAAAACTGAGTTCCTATTTGTTGGGTAGCTCACGCTGCTTATTCACGGCAGGGAAATACGGCTTGATTCACTGCGGCTCTCTTCTGTTTGGTTACAGGTGGAGCAGTGATGCTGCTGGTCTATGAATATGTGTCTGGATGGCTACAGAGGAACTGGTAACAAAACAATCACAGAAAAGAAACCCAAGAGAGTGCCTTATAGATTCTGCCTCATTGCCCAATATCGTTAACTGACTCCAGTAACATCAGACCAAATTAGTTTGTTCGTTTGTTTGTTTTTCTTTTTTTACCTTGAATCACAATACTGTTCTGCAAAATACCAAATCAGAATTACAATATATCTTACAATGCAGCTTTCTAAAGAAAAACTACATCTTCACCCAAGTTACTTTCTCAGGAATTCAAAACAGCTGTAATGTTTGAAAACTGATAAATCATTTTCTAATAGAAAACAGGTTTTTAACAGTGGGTTTCTCAATAGGCTCCATCAGCTTCTTACTATGAGTAATGGGGTCTTACATGAACACAATATTTTTCGCCAAATTTAGAACAGTTTGGGTTATTTCACTAGAGAGATGAATACATTTTGTGCTTTTTCTGTACTGGTTAGAAATGTTGCCAGTACTGTCAATCAAATCTGAGCAAACCACACCCACACAATCCTGATGAAGCAAATTATGTGACTTTTTGAGATAAACTTGTAAAGAAAAATAACTAAGAATGTTTTTTTTTTCCCGTGAAGTTGCTTATTTAGTCACAAAAACGTGATGTTATAGTGCTAAATATTTGAAAATTTTCAGTGGCTTTAATGTTAAATTTGAAATTAAATAAAACACTAAGAATGGAGTGAAGGCATGTTTTTAAAAGGAGTAAGTAAAGTTTATTTGTATAGCACCTTTCACAGATAAAAATCACAAAGTGCTTCACAATAAAATCTAATACAATAAAACAAATTAAAATACAAGAATATTTTAATAATAATATAATAGTCATATAAACTGCTCGTTACGATGCAGCTTTTGAGGTCAGCTGCAGTGCACGCACAGCCGCTACAGCAGAGGAGTGTCGATACACACACTTACATAATGTTGTGTATGTACACATCTTCATATACAACATGTATACGTGATCGCAAATATATATAATCTGCGATCACACCCGTAGTACTGAGCCTTACTGTATGTCTCAAACAAGCAGCTGCAATAGTGCAATAATTTCTTACACCTATTGCAGATCATTTTTTATCATTATCTTTTTGCATGACTGCTATTTTATATACCTTCTTTTAAATTGGACTTGTATGAAATCTTTTATTGGTAAGAAATTGTGATAATTTCACATTCATCTCAATGTAGAATATTAGCACCTGTAAAATGTTACGGACATGTATTGGTAACAAATAAAAGAAAATCAAATTAAACACTTGGTTTGTGTGTGTGTGTGTGTGTGTGTGTGTGTGTGTGTGTGTGTGTGTGTGTGTGTGTGTGTGTGTGTGTGTGTGTGTGTGTGTGTGTGTGTGTGTGTGTGTGTGTGTGTGTGTGTGTGTGTGTGTGTGTGTGCGCGCGCGCGCGCGCGTGTGTCCTGTAAGTTGTGTGTTGTTGCATGTTCGTCTCTCACTGGGAGCGTTTCAGCTTGGCGTTGATATAAGCGTATCAATTTCCTTCACTTAACCACTTCTTCAGCCTCCTCCTCGTCTTTCCCTCCCCCCCTCTGAGCACTTAGTTGTTTGAGAACCTGTCAGCTGTAGAAGTTGTATTAGCCAATCGAGTGTCAGTCTTTTCTCTCTCTCGGTGGCGGGGGAGTCGGTGACTGAGCATAGCTTTAGTGCAAGCTAAAACAACATGCTCAAGAAATGCAAATGTGGCTGCAGGAATGGGGGGGGTTACCGCACACATTCTCTCCCTCTGCCAGTCTATCTCTTACACAAATATGCACACACACATGCAAACACACACACACCTGTTGCACAGCCTTCAGGGTAGTGGCTGCTCTTATAGACTCATCTTAACCTCATCTGGTAGTAGCTTATACGGAGCCACGTTGGCATTTGACAGTCATCATTAATGTGGGAGTTTCTCTCTGCCAAAATGGAACGGCTCCTGGTTTTTTTGCCCAGGGGCCTGTGGTGATAGACTAACAACTGCGGCTTGCAGACTGATGGAATTGTAAGCGCTTAACCTGTCCTTTTTGTAATGGAGTGCTGAATGTGTATGTTTGTTTCAGACTTGACAGCTTGCAACATGTGCTGCATGTATTGCTGGTAGCTAAGCAACAGAGCCACCCTTCACCTGAATTCCCTGCACACCGCGCTGATCATAAATCTTCCGTAGAAAAGTCCCCCTTCTGCTCATATTTTTTTTTTTTTTTACACCCTTTCCATGTATGTTCCTCATCTTCACCAGTAACATTTCAGTTGAGTGGCTCCACTTTGACAAGCCTGAAATTTTTACATGGCCGTACCTGTCCTTCCCAATGTGGTTAATGATTAATATAAATTAAGATGTCCAGGATTTATACACTAGATGTGAAAAGCAGTGATTCATGTCAGTGTGATTGGACACGCATGCATACATACCAAAGACACGGAACCAGACGTGTTGTGATTTTCCGAGCCCAGCTTTTTCTAAAGGTTTTACTCACCTGTGTGCTCAATGTTGCTGTTTTAAGGCAATAAGAAAACATTCTGGCTGTTGTCAGCTTCTTTTAGAAATGTTCATTGAGCAGGAACACGCATGTAGCACTGTGTTCACCCAGTACTCTGCTCTGTGTTACTCTGCAAATGGCTGTCTTGTTTCTGATTGCATGTGGAGAAGTAAAGATAACCATATGACACTGAAGTCAGACTCAACATCATTATTATAAACACGTG
The DNA here is from genome assembly GCA_023631565.1 of Gymnocephalus cernua. NCBI lineage: Eukaryota > Metazoa > Chordata > Actinopteri > Perciformes > Percidae > Gymnocephalus > Gymnocephalus cernua. The sequence continues at coordinate 18,067,455 of CM042444.1, forward strand.
TCTGCCCCTATTTTTAAAGCTACGCCTTTTAGACCCTCGCCTCCATAA